>OY998246.1:46414108-47614108 GCA_963922005.1 Cornus suecica | reverse complement strand
TTAACTCAAGAACTTGATTAGATTATTGGATGATAAGCAAATGAGCTTCATCCCCTTTATATAGGATTACAATGAATATTAGAGAGATTTCTAGAATCTTCCATGGTGTAATATTAATTCTACGCTATTCTAGAATGTTCTATACCACTCTAGTATGGTCTATATTGTTCTATACAATTCTAGACAATTCTACAATACTCTAACGAATTCCGGAGAAGTCTAGAATGTTCCGGCTTTAGAGAATTCCAGAAAATTCTAGAATGTTCCGGGTTCATGTAGCCTCTTCTTGCGGGGCATGACATTCTCCCCCACCTAAGCTTGTGATGTCCTCGTCGCATCTTGCTTGAACTGCTGGATGTGTTGCGCAAATTGCCAAAGTGTGTTTTCGTGTTCCCAGCTTGTTGTCTGGCGAGTTCTTCCATTTAACCAACTACTTTGTGTACTTGGGTACTCCTCTCCTGCTCATCTGTCGGTCGGCGAGAATGCACTCTACTTCCTTGTCGAAGGAAGTAACCACGACAGTAGGAGCTCGATGTGATATGCCTCGAGTTGGATCATCCTTGTCTTCATGGTAGGGCTTGAGCATATTAACATGGAAGACTGGATGGATCTTGAGTTTTGGTGGCAGCTCCACCATGTAAGATACCTTTCCAACTCACTTGATGATTGGGAAGGGACCTTCCTAGCGTCGTACTAACCCTTTGTGTACCGCCTATAAAGACTTGAATTGTTGGGGTAGGAGTTTCACCATGACTAAGTCTCCTTCAATGAACGCTAAGGGTCTTCCCTCAGAGTCTACCCATTTCTTCATTTTCTTACTTGCCTTGTCGAGGTAAGCTCTGGCCAAGTCGGATTAATCGTGTCATCCTTTGGCGAAAATATATGTTGTTGGGCTCTTGCCATCGCCACTAGATGCCATAGCATTGGGCGTTATGGGTTGTCACCTTCTAACAATCTCGAAGGGACTATGATTTCTAGCCTCGCTCTACTGCAAGTTGTAGGCGAATTGTGCTATACCAAGAAGCTTGGCCCAGTCCCGTTGGTTAGCACTCACGTAATGCATCAAGTAAAGTTCCAGGAGCGCATTGATATGCTCCGTATGGCCATCTGATTGTGGGTGAAAACTGGTAGAGAAGTTGAGACCCGTCCCCATCTTCTGAAATAGTCTCGTCTAGAATCGACCTGTGAAGCACGGATCTCTGTCGCTTACTATGTTATGTGGCAACCCCCATTGCTTGACCACGTGGTCGAAGAAGAGTTCTGTCGTCTGCTCGGCTGTGCATTCTGCTAGGGCAAGCATGAAGGTGGCATATTTGCTGAATCGATCGACTACTACAATGATGCTTCCACAGTCATTTGACTTAGGTAGGCATGTGATGAAGTCCATTGAGACACTTTCCCATGGGCCTTCTGGAATGGGCAGCGGTTCTAGTAGACCGGCTGGCTACTTCTACTTTATTTTGTCTTGTTGGCAAACAAGACAAGTTCGCACGTAGGTTCTCGCAATCATTCCCGTCTTCATCCTCTCACTTCATTTCTTGGTGGGAAGCATACATTGCCCGGAGTCGCCAACCTCTGGTAAATTTATTCCTATTGATTTTCTTCAATCCCTTTTTTTTTGTAAAAAAAAATTAAACTCATGACTAACATCTCTCGACAAGTACCAAACATTGACTTGTCAGTTTCGACAGCCTCCTCACCTGTGGCTCCTACTATAACTCGCCATCGTTCCACCCCCATGATTCCTGCTTCTACTCGTCGTCGCTCTACCCGTCTCTTGGCCAATTTTTAAACCAAGGCCTCTTCAGAAATCATTGACCTTGATGACATCGATAATCTTTCTGACAACTCGTTTGATGAACGCTCAAAAACTTTGCCCATCATGTCTCCCAAGGTAAAAAAATTAACCCCTCCAGTCCTACTTCTTTATTTCTATGCTTTAAACTTAAATTTACAGTTTTGACATTTACTTTAGACCAAAAGGAAAAATCCTGGAACGCCGAAGCCGAAACAAAAACGGTCCCGGGATGCCACTCCCTCAAGCTCTTGGCTGCTTAGAAGCTCCTCAAAAATAGCTCAAACTCATGAGGTAAATTTATTACTAAGCATTCTTATTTCCTCATCTATCGCTCTTACACAAATATTCTCCTTTTTAGGACTCGGCGAATTCACCATCTTATTCTGACCATTCTCTTGACTACTCTGATACGTTCGCCGTCGAAGCAAAAAGTGAATTTTTTTAAATATCTCCATCTAGAGTCGGCTTCGACCCAATGCCCACGCCTAACTCTATTGAAGATTTTTCTATCACTTCGGGCGACCTTCGAACAGAAGTTCCTTCTCCCCCTAAATTGGTCGCGACTACTGAGACTCACATCCACCCGGTAATTGCTACTACTTAGATTTTTCTTCCACTAAAATTTGTCCAACTTATTTTATAATTCTCAAAATATTTTGCCCTTAGCAGGACGCCACTGCCTCTTCTTCTAAATTGTCGATTAATCTCACCACAACGACAAGCTCGTCAAATTCAGGCTCCTCCGTAACCCCAACATCGCTTCAAATGGTAACCTCCTTCTTTTTTCAACAAACTTCGATCATTTATATTTTACATACTACAATTTCGGCCTTCATTATTTTCTTAGCCAAAATTGCGTGATTTCATCTTTTAGTATTTAAACTTTTTTGAGAAGACCAACTAATTCATCCGAATTTGACAACTTGTTTCCTTTTCAGGCTTCACTTTCACCTATCCCAATTCCAATCTCAGCTTTCCGGAGTTTTTTCGATAATCTGTGTCATTGTAGCTCTTCCCCCATTTCAGGTGCAATCTATCTTATGATGCTTTATTAAGAAAATAAATCAAAGTCTATTCATATCTAAAACTATTGCTATTGATTACTTTGAAGAAACTTCCCTACTCTATACCTAAAAAAAATCAAAACAAATAAATAAACAAACTAACGCCAAAAATATAAAAAGGAAAATAAAGAAATAAACCCTTCTGATATTTCTTATTTTTTGGGTTCTTGTTCAGAGGCCGAATCCCACTGCTCATGCAATGACGGTTGATAGGACTTCAAAAAATTTTCATTTATCAGCCTCGGATGCACTTTCCCAGCAATATCTCGTAACCTATAGGCACCACATTTCAACACTTCATCGGTTTCAAACGGGCCTAGCCAATTCAGCGACCATTTTCCCATTTCTTGATTAATTTTACCTAATGGTAGAGCCGTTTTCCATACTACTTCTCCTTTCGAAATTTTTTTTGAACGAACCCGTTTATTATAAGCCCGAGCAACCCTCTTTTTATATGCCATCAAGTGATTCAGTGCCTGCAACCTTTCCTTACCCACATCTTCTAACTCGGCAAACATTGCTTCAGAATAATCGACTGGAGATAAACCATGTTGAAACGCTAATCGAGCAGATCGTACATTCATCTCTACCGGTAAAACGACATCATGCCCAAATACTAAACGAAACGGAGTTGTTCTTGTGCTTGTTCACCTTTAATTTCGGTATGCCCATAATACCTCTAAAAGTTTATCATGCCACTGCCTTGGATTCTCTTCAACCATTTTTTCTATAATTTCAATAATGACTTTATTTGAAGCCTCGGCCTGACCATTCCCTTGTGCATAATACGGCGTTGAAGCCATCATTTTTACTCACATTATTGCAATATTCCATCACTTTTTCCCCTTTAAAAACTGACCCGTTATCGGCTACTATTGTTTCCGGAAAACTAAACCGATGAAAAATATGTTGCTCAATAAAATCTACGACTTTATCTTGATTTATAGATTTATACGCCACAGCTTCAACCCACTTTGTAAAATAATCAGTAGCCACCAAAATCTAATGATGCCTCTTAGATGAAGGTGGATGAATTTTTCCAATTATATCCATCGCCCATCCTCTAAATGGCCATGGTTTTACAATCACTTGTAATTCAACAGCCGGAACCCATTGGATCGGCCCATGTTTCTGACAAGCCTCGCACCCCCTAGCGTATTCCATGCAATCTTTCCGAATCCCTTTCCAATGGTATCCATATCGCCGAATTAACCATCTCATCTTTATGCCGGCTTAATGTGCTCCACAAGTCCCCTCATGCACCTCGGCCATTACCCGAAGAGCTTCTTCCTTACTAATACACAACAACAATAGATCATCTTCTACTCCCCTTTTATACAGTTCATTACCTAAAATCACATACCCCAACACCTTTCGTTTCAAATTCTTTTCCACCAGTCCATTAGGATTTTTAAGAAAACGAAAAATGAGGTAGTGCCAATAATCTTCAACCACCTCTATAACATCTACTGCAAACAATTCAGCTATCCATGTATTTCTTTCTTTAGCTGCAGGAAGGCTTCTTCTCCTGATTACTACATACTCTTCCATCAACCCATCTGACACTCTTATTCTCGAAGCGACCTGTGCCAAATCGTTCACCTTTTTATTCATCATCCTTGGTCGGTGCTCTAACTTAACTGTGTTGAACTACTGCAAAAGCTAGGAGGCCATGGAATGAAAAGGCCTAAGTTGCCAACTTAAACACTGAAAATCATCAGCCACTTGACTTAACACAAGGTTCGAATCACCCATGACATGTACATCCTTGACATTGAGTTCAACAAAATTTCCAACTCAATAATCAAAGCTTCATACTCAGCTTGATTATTTATGCATGGGAAATCAAGGAAAAAAGAAAAGGTAGTAGCTCGACCCGCAGGAGTTCGAACCACCACTCCTACTCCATCTCCATTCTTTGTACTTGACCCGTCAAATTCTAGTACCCAAGGATGCACAAAGATAGTATTTAATTCCAACTTGTCATGAATGACAACATCACAGTCAGCCGACGGGTGGTCGGCCAAAAAGTCAGCTAACACTCGTCCCTTTACTGATTTATGAGGCTGGTAAATAAAATTAAACTCCATGAGCACCAAAACCCACTTACCAATTTGCCTGGTAATTAGTGGTTTAGATAATATGAACTTAATTAAACAGGTCTGACAAATTACAAACACCTCTACCGGTAACATATAAACTCTTAGCTTCATAGCATAATGGTACAAACACAAACACAATTTCTCAATTGAGGTGTAGTGGCATTCTACCGACGTCAAAGCTCGGCTCAAATAATAAATTGTTTGCTCATGTGCGGATTCATTATTCTGAGCCAATAAACTTCCAATTGACTCTTCTGCCGCCGACAAATAAAGCTTTAAAGGCATCTTCTTCCGCAGCTGCATTAGAACTGGTGGTTGAGTCAAATAATGTTGCAACATCTCAAACGCAATATGATGTTCTTCCTTCCATTCAAACTCTTCTCCAGGTTTCAATTTCAAAAGTGGCGAGAAAATTCTCGTCTTTCCGGATAAATTAGCAATAAAACGTCTCAAATAACCAACTTAACCCAAAAACCTCTGCAATTCCTTCTTGTTTCTAGGCGCTTTAACTGCCATGATAGATTTTGTCTTATTCTGGTCTATCTCAATTCCTTTTTGATGTACCAGAAACCCAAGGAAATTACCGGCCACGACCCCAAAAGCACATTTTATCGGGTTCATTTTTAGCTTGTGGAAAAACATCCTGTCAAAAGCCTTCTCTAACTGCTTCAAATGTTGCTGCTGAGTTTCTGACTTAACCACCACATCATCTATATATACTTCCATGAACTGGCCTATCATGTCATGAAAAATTGAATTCATCTCCCGTTGATAGGTAGCGCCAACGTTCTTTAACCCGAAAGGCATCACCACTCATTCAAAAGTTCCAACCGCCCCTGGACACCGAAAAGCTGTTTTTGTCATATCCTCCTCTGCGATATAAATTTGATTGTACCCCGAATGACCATCCATGAATGACATTATTTTATGTTTCGCAGTTGCATCAATTAATTGATCGGCTGCGGGCATGGGGCACATCCTTTAGTGTTGCAGTGCTCAAATTGCGAAAATCAATACAAACCCATAGCTTCCCATTCTTCTTGATTACCGACACGATATTGGATAACCAATCAACGTATCGCGCCATTTGTATAAATCCTATTTTTTACAACCTCTCAATCTCCTCCTTAATTTTTAAAATTACCTCTTGTGACATCCTCCTTGGTGGTTGTTTATAAGGCTTGAACCCCTATTTAATCGGTAATCGATGTTCGACCAATTTCCGATCTAATCCTGGCATTTTGGTGTAATCCCACGTAAAACAAGAATGATATTTCTTTAATAATTTAACTAACTCCATTTGAAATCCCGGCTCCAATAAAGCACTGACATATATTGGCCTAGATTCTCCCGTTTCTCCCAAATTCACCTCTAGAAGTGGGTCTTAAACCTCTGCCTTTAATTCATCCATTTTTGTTGGTGCCGCCTCCAAATCTTCAAGTTGAATAGCATCCATACCTTCTTATACTTCTTCTACCTCAGTTACACACATCGAAGCAATACCATCTATCAATTTTTCACGGGTCAACATCTTTTCTGCTAAATATGCCTTTAACCGTATGCAAGCGGCTCGACAAACCTGCCGCTTGGCAATTTCTTTCTCTTCACTATTCATCGGATACTTCATTTAGTACAAGAGGGCCGGACACAATAACGGTCGGCCTAATCGATTCTGACACCAACTCTTTTAATTTCAATTCTTTAAAACTTCTCCTCATGGTGGCCTTTAAAGGCCTACCATTTTTATTTACGCCTTCAAAACGGACAGGCGCAAATGTACCTTTGTACAAAATTACTTCAACCGCATAAACCTTTGCTACAAATGGTTTATTATCAGCCTCGACTATTTTTACTTCATCTCCATTCCAAAAAATCAGCATCTGGTGCAAAGATGATGGTATACACATGTTCGTGTGAATCCAATCTCGCCCCAATAACAACCTATATGACGTCGTGGTTTCAATAATGAAAAAAGCTGTAAAAGTCGTCTTACCTCCAATGGTTATTTCGAGTGGCAATATCCCTTTCGTTGTTGTAAAGCCACCATTAAATCCGCTTACGGCCACATCTGTTGGTATCATATCTTCCATATTCTTTCAAAGTATTTTTAATGTTGTTGCTGGAACCACATTCAGTACCGAACCATTATCGACCAATACACGGTCGATAGGCTGCCCCTCAACCCACACTTTTACATACAGTGGCCGTAACTGTTGTGTCATTGATAATGGTGGCTTCTCAAAAATAACCTTAGCCCCTTCTATCCAATTGAAATCTATTTCAGCGCCCCAAACTTCACCTTCTTTTACTGACCCAACAACTTGAAGGTTAGTTTTGGTGCCCCCTTCTGATTCAACAAAAGCTGATTTCTTAAAACCCACTTGAGTTTCGGCAACTACCTCCGACATCGCCGAAATTCCTTTGGCCCCTTTTATACTACTTTCAATATCTCTACTGACTTCAGAAACTAAACTGGCCACCCAAGTCCATTCTCAGCTGCTTTTTTTACACTTGCCAAGACTTCAACCATCTCATTATTCCCCAAGTGGTTCTTATTAACGTCCGCCTCTTCCTCTTCGAGGTGTGCATTCGCGGCTTGGAATTCTCGAGGGAGAACACAAACCATATTACAAATCTCTGTCTCCGAAAAACTCCCAAATCTTATCCCATATTTTGCCGCTTGCCGAGGCTCTTTATCCGAATCATTACTTTCATCATCTGATTTTTCATGCATTCCTCTCCCAAAAGAAACATCTACCTCGGGTGTTACTTCTCTAATTTCTTTCTCAGGAATTCATAAATTTCGACGACGCACTTTGGTCTCTTTCCTTTGCCTTCTACGCTTCTAGGTCTTTGTTTCTTGCCCCCCAGTAGCCTCTCTTTGGATAGATGGGGCTGGAAATTTTGGATGAACCACTCTAATCCATCTATCAACTTACACTAAAGGCGGTCGAACGATTCAAACGTGTCGTTTATTTAATCAACTGCTTTCAACCCATATTTGAGCTCGCGGATGGGGAGCTCTTTTAAACTGTGCTAGGCCCAATTGGCCGAACATTACTCTTTGTTCCATGAACGTATCTGTTGGTCTCCTGCTTTTTACATATCGGCTTGGAACTCACCTTTCCCTAAGCCGATCATGCACCGAAATCCGTCTTTCTCCTTCAAATTCACGAGCTGGGTTTCTTTCAAACCGTTCCCGAATCGGAAATCTCCTTTCTCTGGATTGCTCCTGAACTGACAACTCGTTCATCATGGCTTCTTTCTTTACAAAGACCTGCCTCGCCGATTTGTTTCTTTCAAATCATCGTTTCGGGAACTTCTTGTTCTCGGCGGGATGACTATTGTTAAATTTCTCAGTAATGAGGAAGATAACAAGAATTTCTCGAAATGATGATTTAAGTTTGGTGAATCCTGATGGAATTGAACAACGGGATGACGAGTTTATCGGCAATGAGGAAGAGGAAGAGATTGAAGTTGCCAACCCATCCTTTGGTAAGAAAAAAATGGATCTAATCCAGTATATGCATATGATGGATATGTTGGAGGCAGAGTCGGTTCATGCAAGAGAAAGAGAGACCCATGCAAGGGAGCGAGAGGCTCAAGCAAGGGAGTGAAAGGCTCAAAGTCAGGCTCAAATTCATGAACTGATAGCCAGATTGTCAGCTGTGGAAAACGAGCCAGCCGAAGGATCACATGCTACTTCAGTTCCTTATTTGCTTGGAAATACCGGCACATCAACGTCGATATCGCAGCCGGGATTTGTGAGGAATTCAGAATTTAGTAGGATGCCCGCAACCAATGGTGTACCACCAATGGGTGGTAATGGGTTTCTGCAGAGAGATAGTTTAAACTTGGGGGTCAGCAATAACCGAAGGCCTCATTATGTAGGCTACACAAATGGGGTAAGAGTAAATTCGGCTCTGATTTATCCAACCATTGGAGGTACGTCGCTACAACTAGGAATGCCCCTGCTTGGGATGAGCCTCGAGGTATGATAGACAGGGGGCAGATAATTGATTTAATACATCAAGAGATGGGGCAAGGGTATCGCCGTACGCAATGACCACTTTATAGGAAGCCATACCCGGAGTAGATTGATTCGGTTGAGTTCCCAAGGAATTTTAAATTTCTAGAATTTGTGACTTTCAGTGGAGAAGGTATACAGTCCACTATTGAACATATCGGTCGGTTCACAGTGCAATGTGGTGAGGCAAGCAGTAACCCTTCTCTTAAAATGCGCTTGTTCCCTAATTCTTTAACTGGTCCGGCATTTTCGTGGTATATAAAATTACCACCAAATTCAATATTCACATGGGAACAAATGGAAGAACAATTTCATGCCCAATTTTATCGTACTGAAATTGAGGTGACTTTAGCTGACATCTCACGGCTTTATCAATTACCAAGCGAGTCGATGGAGACGTTTGTAACACATTTTTGAAAGGCTCGGATGCGATGTAGAGTGGCTTTACTAGAGGCCGAATATATGCGTCTGGCATTAAATGGTTTAAAGTTGGAGATGAGGAAAAGGTTCAAGGGTATGGAATTTTGGGATTTGTTCGAACTAGCCGATCGAGCCACTCGATATGAATCCTTGTTAAAGGAGGAAAAAGAGTGTAAAATGTCTTCTAAAGGGACTTATTTTAGAGACCCAAATTATGAGGTATTTGTAATAGAAACGGACTGTGAGGAATTGGAAGTGGACGTGGCAGAGATAGTCTTTAAGAAGTCTTATACATGTGAAGCTCTTGCAAAGCCTAAGCCAACTATAAATTCTCAAAAGACTCCTTCAACAATGGGAAAAAGAGGAGTAACGGAGACATGCAGGAGTTATAGTTTTGACATAACTAAAATAAAGTAGATATTTGATCACTTGGTTGCAAATAAGCAAGTTACCTTTCCCAAAGGGCATAAAATTCCTACCCCCAACGAAATTAAAGGGAAAAAATATTGTAAGTATCACAACTCTTGGAATCATTCTACTAACAACTGCATTATGTTCTGTAATATTTTGCAGAAAGCAATCGACGATGACGGGATGTTGAAATTTTCAGATCAGAAAAAATAACCAGAAGTGATGGGTATTGATGGTGATCCATTTTCGAAGATAATGAATTCTAACATGATTACGTTGGTTGGCAAGAATAAACAACCCCCACAAGATGCAATTGACTCGTTGCGTGCCGAATTGGAAAGTTGGAAACGACAACTCAAAGAAACACTAGAACAGATTCGGAAACCAGAGGAGTACACAGAGCGGAAAAAATCGGCGAGGCAGGTCTTTGTAAACAAAGAAGCCATGATGCCCGAGTTGTCAGTTCAGGAGCAATCCAGAGAAAGGAGATTTCCGATTCGGGAACGGTTTGAAAGAAACCCAGCTCGTGAATTTGTGGGAGAAAGACGGATTTTGGAGCATGATCGGCTTGGGGAAAGGTGAGTTCCAGGCCGATATATAAAAAGCAGGAGACCAACAAATACGTTCATGGAACAAAGAGTAATGTTCGGCAAATTGGGCCAATACTTGCTCTTTTGCGTCAAAGATCACACGCTTGTCAAAATGTTTGTTGGAGGTAAAAGAAGGTAGAATTGGCACCAGTTGCACAAAACCAAATTGTCGGGTCCATTGACTCGGATTGTAATGCTCAACACCGGAACAACGATGTTTGGCATCAATATTGGCTAAACCAAAGTGAAGGTCATGGTCAATCAAGCAACCGACCCAACAATCCCAAAAGGCATCGTAATCTTCAGGGGAAGAGAAAACAATGAGCATTTTGAGCCATTCAGGGCATTGGTCACAGTTCAAAAATGGCATCGATTAAGCTAAAGTACGTTTTTGACATGTTCAATAAAAGAAAGAAAAACAGTCTTGGGGTGAATGGTTTTTTGGATTAGAAGTGGCATATGCAAAAGAAATCAAAGGAAAGTCGGGATCATGTTCAATTGGTGGGCTTAGTTCAGGGAAATAAATTTGCAGCCACATTTGAAACAACCATATTGGACCCCCGAATCATGTAAATGATGAAAAAATAAGGTCATTAAGGTCGCGATAAGTATAAGCAAGAACAAAGGGAGCAAGAGCCATTTTGCGGTCTTGCGATAATGCGATAGCTAGAGGGATTAAGTCTTTCGTTACCTGGATGGTGGAACGCACAACAGGCATCGTGTCAGCCATAAGAGGAGGAAGGCAACGTGTTCGGATTCATGTACGACCCCCGTTTTATTTTGTGAATCGATAAAGCTGAAATAGGTCGCCCCTGCTAGTTTGGCACCAACAGTTTTGTCGAAACAAAACAAAGAAGAGGATTCAAAATCAAGGATGAGACAGTTAATTTCTTCGCCAGAAGTAGGAAGACCTGTGAGAAAACAGACGTCGTGGAGAGTTGGAGAAATCATCCCGTACCCAAGATGGAGAGAATTCGTTGTGGGTGACCACATCGTCATTGCCGAACTGATTAGGTTTTTGTCTGGTTCAGAAGACATGGTGAGCTTGCTCAACTAGATGGTGTCAAAAATTTTTTGGTCACGCCACTGGTGCTCAAAGATAGGAGTTAGTCGGTCGACCCACTCTTGCCATATTTTCCAAGGTTGTTACCAATTTCGCAGGTTGAAGCTAGGAGGGTTTTGAATAGTTAAGGAGTCAATTAGCTTGAGGAATGGGAGTTGTTTCTCAGCCATTGGGTAGAAATGATCTAATTCGGCCGAAAAAAAGTTTGTAAAGGCCGACCCTATACTGGTAGCACCATTGAGAGGTACAAAAGTCGCAAAATGGGTATTGTCAAGATGAGATAGGGTAATTCGAATGAGGGCAGTGTGTGAATCGTCCTCTGGTTTAGGATTTTCGTAGAATTGAATGACTTTAGGAGCCACGGGAGAATAGATGAGTTAGGGTTTCGTTCGATTGGAAGAGGAAACGAAATTGGGGATAGGTTTTTACGATTTGAGAAGTTGAAGTTATGGGTTTATATATATATGTATATATGAGCGTATATCTATATATGAATTTGGGTTTGCTAATGAAATTCAAGAGTAGTGAAGTAGGTTGAGAAGAGGAGCTTGGGTTCGGTTTGAGAAGACAGATGATATAATGGTGTATATATATATGTATGTATATATTTGCGAATATATGTATAAGTGATGGATGTTGGAAATGGGTAATGGAGAAGTGATGGGAGCGGTTGATGAATGGGTGCCAAAAACAAGGGGGAAGTGGAGAGTCTCAGTTAAGCTTTGTTTGGTTGTTTCAGTAGTTGAAGAAAATAACTGTATTGACATCAATTCAAGCGCGAAAATAATTTCAACTGCCATAATTCGAAAATATGTTGTTAAAATTAGGGGGCAAATGTTGACACCACTTTTGAGCCAATGTAGAGAAGAGCAAGGAGCTATGATGGAGCCGAAATTTGGAAGTCAATACCAAATCTGAGGTGGAAGTATATGAGAAAATGGGCCAAGGAATGAAAGAAAGCTTAGGCCATGTGGTATTTCAGTTGGGTCAAAAATGTGGGTTTTTGTTAAATGGTGTTGAACCGGAGAAAGAAGTTTAAGTTTGAAATGGACTTGTTGATCAAGTTTGGCAGATCAGGACGATGAAATTATGAATAGCTAGGAGACTACTGTTTGGATTGTATTATAAGTCTATGATAATGGTTTGATAAGATTAGAGTTAGGAAGTAGCTATATTTTATTTATTTATTCATTTATTTTTAGTTTATCTTTAGGATAGTTTCATTATATATAATGTACGTATACTTCTGTTACAGAGGTCCACGACCAATACAAAATTTATCTTTTGCTTCAATAGCATCGTTTATTTTACTTTCTTGCAGAAATTTATTTTATCAGTCCATTTAAATTCTTGTCTTGCAAATTTCATTATTTCATTCCAATTTATCGTAGTTAATTTCTTGTTTACCGAAAGTCCTCTTAATTGAGGCAGAAGAATCTTTTCACACAAGTTTTGTTCTCTCTCGTGTATTTCGCCTGATTTGCAAATCTGTTCAAAAAGAGACGATAAGTTGTTCATCTTGAACCGTTTGAGCCACGCCACCAGTTCTGGCATGCCCGCGATTTACGTAAAATATATTCGGCTTAATTCTTCGGCCGATTTATTTTTAGTGCGAACAAAACCCTCCCTAATAAAGATAAATTAAGCATACTGAAGTCAGTCTAAGAATGCTAAACTCTCTATATTCGAGCTCAGCAGGGGAGAATTGAGGCAAATCCTAAAGTCAGTCTAAGAATGTACACTAGACGTAAACGGTTACACTAAAGGTTGAACATGAGCTGGACAGAACTAGACAAAGCTATAAACGAGCGGATAAAACAGGATGCGAGCTGGACACAAACAAGCTGCTTTTCTTTGACTGATGCCTATATATAAGCATGCATGTAAACTTATATGCCAAATTGTTTTGAGATAAAATTAGACTTGAATTTCAGCCTTTTACCTCAATTCTTATTATCACCTCCTCTCTATCTTTCTCTTGTCTTTCTTTCATCTCATTTTCTCTATTTCTCCTCCACTTTTATCTCTATATCACAGCTGAGGCTGAACATGTGTAATAGCTCAAGGTACATGTGAGCTCCCTTAGCTTTGATCTATTCTCGCTAAGGTGGGTATTACCTATCAAAGGTTTATGTAAATTATCCTACCAGAATAAGTTTGCAATTTTGTTTGGTTTATATTATGTTATTCATCAAAGGTCAAAGCATATAGGTCATTATTCACTTAATCAAGGTAATTCCTTCATCCAAGCACACTACACACGAAGATCATACTTCATGTTAAAGGCTTGATTTACTACTTTCTTACACATATAAGGAGTGTCTGGCCTCATTAAGAGCTAAGCTAATTTACAAATTTTAGAGTAGCTGGGTAGTTAACATCGTCTCAAAACAGGAAGTATTGTGTTCAAACCTCGCCATAACCCATATTAAACAATAATTTCGTGTGTTTTACCAAAAAAGTAAGTCACACATTTTCACCCTCTCTAACAGCTTAAACCTTTAAAATAAACGGTAAACACTTGCAAAGAAACAAAACAACTGAAAGTGCAAGGAAAATATTTGTTTTAATGCTATAAGAATAAAATTTGTAAGGATCCCAAACCTTTTAATGAAAGAATGCTTCAACATCCAAGGGCACCCTGAGAGATATACCCTGAATGCCCCTCCATTATCTTCCAATCTAGAAGAAACAACTTTTATCAGTATAAATGTATTAGCTAAACCAATAGATTAAGTCCATTAGAAAAAAACACGGCACCTACCTGATTAATAGGCAGCCTTTTAGGTACCCTGAAATTGAAGAAATGGAATGAAATTTGGCATATAACCACCTTTCACCTGACTTAAATCGAACCTCATCCATAGGAGATATAACTACTGTCGCCCCATTGTTGTGGTTCATGGTGAGGTCGGTAATCGTAACTGTACACCTGTCATATATCTTTCCTCTTATGGTACATCCGTCAGCTGAGAAGAATACATCAATCTAAAAAGCGAAAGCGTAAAAGTTTAATACCTCAAAAACATCATGTTTAATAAAAGTTTGTCTTCAAACCACAAACTTTCCTCCTCATTCAGGTATTCATCAGAAAGACATGGAAATGGAATTCAACTCTTCATTATTCTGATCTTTCATTTATCAACATATATAACTCTCCCCACTTTCATTCTTCCATAACCACCACCACCTTTCTCTTTGTTCTCTCTCTAACCACCACCTCTTACATATGTACATAGACACGTACACACCCCCATACATAGCATTTACTTTTGAATAGAAATAGGAAAAGTAAATAGTAAGTTCCCAAAACAAAATCATATAATATAATTCTAAAACATATAGAAATAAGAAAAGTAACTAAAAACTTCCTAAAACATAGTCGTAACAAGATTAGAAAAATCAAAATTAATGAGTTTAATAGACAAAAAAAAATTGCCTTGATTCCTTTTACTTCTACTGTCGAATAGAGGGGGAACTGATGGGGAAATTGTGAAATGTATTTTTTTGGACCATGTTGGCAAGTTCTGATAATACCCTTCTCTAGATGATCCACGTGATTTTCCATCCACCTCAAGACATCAGTAGACGCAGATGGTCTCATGCAATGCATGACATCCTGATCAACATAAAAAAATCCCATTCCAACAAAAAGTCTCCCCATTGGGCACTCTAGTAGTATATACTTTTCAAATTCTGAAGAAGCAGCCAAGACAATCTTATGATTATTATTATTCACAATAGCTTCAGTAAAGATAATAATTTGATCTAGAGGAAGCAGAAAAACATTTGTTTTTGTTTTTCTTCCTCTTGTATAAGTACATCCTCCTATAAGTCCAAGAAGGCTTTTGTCTCTGTATTGCTGCCCGTCATGCGATACGGATACGGGGTGCAGATACAATACGATATGGACACGGAAATACGATAAATCTCAAAAAAATAGGATACGGGTACGACAGGATACAACAAAAATAAAATAATAAATAATATATATATATAATTCTATCAAATTTTCTATTCAATATATTATGTATAATATTAATAAATTAATAAAAATTAAACACAAACTAATATATCAGTATTAAACTTGAAACATACTACACAAACGTTACCCATTTTTAAAAGGAAAGGAAAACAACCCACACTAGTCCTTCTCTTTGATTTTTTAGCACTTAAAACTTAACATTTGTATAAAAAATGAAATAAAATACCAGCGCACCAAAGGTGCAATGGTATAACCTCATTCTCCAACTTGGGAGGTGAGAGGTTCGAACCTCCTAGGAGGCATTGTGAGTGTGAGGTGTGTGAGTTTCTTACCATTCAAACAAAAATGAAATAAACAAATGTCAAAAAAACTAATCATACCAAAACAGGTCCCCCACCTAAAGCCTTAAACAAAGGCCACCCCTCACAAACCTAAAAGGTTGCACCGATTTGACTATAGCACCCACCCATCATCTTCATCACCACAACCCTTCTTTTGTATCTTGATTTTTTTTAGCCCGGCAAAACCCATCTCCAAAATGCTCCACTTTCTCTCTCTGCTCCCCTATATCCTCCAATTTTCATTCATTTATATGTCAAAATCAATTATTTGTGTACCACCTTTGAACCCTCCTCCTATTGAGACCACAATTCTTCACTTCCTCTCTCCTTCACTTCTCCAACCTTCCTATCTCACTTGTTTTCACTCCCATAGACAATTACCTCATCAACTATGGATCTTTGTCGGTGATTTGACAAAACCCATTTCAGGTAACTAGAAATTGCTTAACGACCCCCTTTTAATTTTTTATTATAAAAATATTACATTGAGATCCCTTATGTATCCCATACGTATCCTCGCATGCCACGTGTCCGATACGGCCACATCAAATCCAGGAGCATATCCGTGCTTCATAGCCGTCATGTAATCTATACATGATGCGCACTAACTCTGGCAGACGTACAGTGAGTCTCTGCTCAAAATTGATCAGCTCTAATTCAGTTGGCCCAGCTCGCAGATTCTGTCTCAATTAAGAAAAATTATTACTTGTCCACTTTTCTATTCGACCCCATAACTTCTGTACTTTGCATCTTAGAATCCATGGGTAACCACAGTATGCGGCCCTCCATAAAGTTTCACAATGCCTCCTCGAAGGATCTCTTGCTTCTTCTAAATTTAATTCATTATGGATAGTGTCGCCATAAGTAATCTTGGTAAGCCAGACGCCTACAGGTTGTGTTTTGTGCTGCCACTCAAACTACTTCGGTAGAAAAGAGAGGAAAGATGTGCTCAATAATCTCCTCAAACCCCATTGCTGAAATTCAAAGAAGCACAAAACAAAATCATTAAAAGTTCAATTCCACTCATAAATAAGATTTACAAACATAGTGTACTCAAACCAACAGACTCGTTACACTAATGAAATTCATCCATATAAGCATGACATCCTCTAAAACAGACTTAAGAAGAAATCATTTTAATCTTAGGTTCGGAAAACATATAATGTTTACCAACTCAGTTGACATCCTTCCCACGATTAATATTTTTCAAAACAACATAAAATATATATACATATATATATGCCTATATTTTGTAAGAACCCAAGTTTTCCATCATCCAAATGATTAATACAATAATACAAAGACTAGAGATACTGAAATAAATATGAACTCTTTATGCCTACATTTTGTTCTCTATATAATTTTACACATGATCACAACCAAACAAGCTCTTCCATAAAGATGTTAGGGAGACAAATAATTATACTCGCCCATTGTTAAGGTACACCTCCAAGTGTTGTGTGACGTTGTCGAGATTAATAAAGGTAAAAAACTTCAAATCAAACAGTGCGTTCATCCGACTATCTATTGGGAAAATCCACTCAAATGAGTCCTGCATGTTGGGATCAGTAGAATAGACAACATTAGTAGCAGCAGTTAACAAGTGGACAAAACTAAAATAAATCTTCAAGGGAAAGTCGAACAATTCATGTCCCTCATAAGAATACGGTGTGTGAGTAATTTGTCCTAAATAAGAAGAATAGAGAGGTCACATATTGTAGATGCAGAAAAATACACAATAATAATTGGGTTCAAAATCGGATCCTTTATTCAATCTTTGGTCATGTATTTATACACAATTCAGGTTAATGGGTCAAGCCCACTTACCCAAGTTTATCAATCCCTTAAATCAGGGAATTTGATAAACTTCTTTCTTTTTTGGACTCTTTATTCCATAAGTAGGACAACTCCCTGACTTATGAATCACTCATCTTCTAGAGAATTCTTATGGGCCCATTTATTCCTTCGGCTCATCCATCTTTAGCCCATCAGTCTTCGGCCCATCAGTCATTGGCCCATCAATCCCGTGGCACAACCTAGTTGGGCCTATATTATTTTGACTATTACACAGGCCCCTAAGGTCATGGGCTTATGGGCTAATTCATGGCCCATGACCGAAATTAAATACCTTCATATATACACACATATATATATATATAGTTTATGGGAAATGATGGTGATGAGTTGTCATGTCATCATTAGGTATTAATGACATTTCAAAATAAGAGGCCATTACTTCCTCAATCCTTGCACCATGACGGCTCATCGTGGGTTGTGCGACCTTCGGGCTTCGTACATTCTTTTGGCATACCTTTTTTCTCTATATAAAATCCCACTCCAAGCTATTTCATTTCTTCATTCACTTCATTTGCAATTCTCTGCTCCTGTTTCTCTCTCTTTCAACCTTCATCTCTGAAACTCGTCTCTCTCTTATTCTTGCAATCCTTTCCGTTGTTCAGTTCAGATCCTCTAGCAGAACAGAAGTTTGTTTCTACCTGAAGCCATCCCTGACTCTTCACTATCAGCTGAGTAAGTCAGACGATCTTTTTCCTTTTCTTTAATTTTCACCTCTGCCCTCCTTCTATCTCTTCTACATTTCTTGGCACTATGTCTGACAGCGATGACACCCGGTCAGTAGAGGAGGTCGTTCTGTCCTCTACTACTGGCATCGATCCTACCAGTAGTGACAGCCCTCTGTCTACCAGTGAAGGGGCCCCAAGAACAGTTCCCCAAAACACCGATCTTCTGGGTTCGTCAACGAATCCGGGAACACCCATTTCAAGGGGTCCCAATGAATCTGTGGACCCCAAGTCTTCTGAACCATTCGTTGTGGCCCCACTTAAGAAAGTTCATCCTGAAGTAGATGTCAAACATCTTTGGGCCGAGCCTATGTACCTGGGGATGTCGATATGGACCCTTACCCAAGTTACTTAGATTTCACAAAGAGTGAGGGTCTCCAACCCGGTAGCATTATGCTATCGGCAGTTCACCTTAAGGTTTTAAGGTTCCCCCTTCACCCTTTCTTCCATTACGTGTTCTTCATGTTAGGTTTACACCCCCTTCAACTTAACCCGATCAGCTTTAGGATTTTGTCCATGCTCCTATTATACAATAGGGATCTGGACCTTAACCTAGGTTTGGCCAACTTACTTCTTTGTTATTTTTTTCAAAATGCTAGAAAAAGTAAGGGTAGATATAACCTCTTTCCTTTCCATGGTCGGAGTATATGCTCTGGTACCGAAAAGTCTGATAAGGGGTGGAAAGAAAGAATGGTAGTTCTGAGCGGTAATTGGTCTTACCCATTTTTTCGTACATTCTCGATCCCACACACGTTTGGTGCCATTCGTTTACCTATCTACCGTCCCCTCCATAAAGCCTTTTATCTTTGTGAGTACTGTGATCTACATCAGGGGGATTATTCATATAGGTTTTTGGGTTATGAGAATAGAGACATTCCCCTGTCTTTCATAAAAGAATGTATAGGTCTCATGAAAACCAAGATCTGGGACAATGTCCGATCTGCTACAGACCTTCTAACTTTGGAAAACCTGGAGTCGATTTCTAACTTGGGCGCTACTGTTGACAGGATGGACATTCCCGACAAACCTCTTTCTGCCAGACGCCCTCAAGTTCTTGAAAGGGTCAACCTGGTCGATGTTGTGCCGCTCTCGACAGCACCTCCGGCGCCTCCAGTACCTCCGCCAACACAGAGTCCAGTAGCTCCGCCTCAGCCTCCTCCTGTAAATCCTTTAATCACAAGGGCCCGATCCGGTACAGGCGATGGAGCGGCCAATAAGAGGCCTAAGACTCAAGCTGCTGATGCCTCTATGAGCGAAACCCCCAAGGCTCAAGAGGCCCCCCGTACTTCTATTCCCTGGGAGCCAAAGTTCCTTCTACCCGATGGGACTCCGGTCTGCGCCGATCAGCTCACCATCACCCAACCAAAAGCTCTTCGGGTTATGGAAAAAGGGATTTGGACTCCAGCCAATAGGGCTGCTCAGTAAAAAATCTCCAGGGCTGATCTTCTGAAAAAGAATTCCACAATGGTCATAGAGGTATATAACTTGTTATTCCTTTTGTAACTTGGTTCATTTATTATTACCTCTTTATGTAATAACATGTCCTTTCTGTGAAGCTTCTTTATAGGGTCCATGCCTACAACAATATTGTGGAGTCTGATGTTCGGGAGATGGCCAATATAAAGGCCCAGATCAAGCAAAACAACGAGCATCGAGTCACTCTGGTCAAAGAGGCAGATGGTCTTCGTTAGAGCGTCTCAGAGCATAAAAACCTTCTAGAGACCGGTGAGGCAGAGAAGAGGGCTTTGACTTCCGAAAAGCTAGCTATAGCTGCTGAGCTCGAAGAGGTGAAGGTAGCCTACCAGAAGATGGCTGCCGAAAAGGTGGAGTCAGATAATCTTCTGGCTCTTTAGCGGTCCAAGGTAGAGGTGTGCCGCTTGGGGGGTCTGGACAAGCATAGCCAATACACTACCATCTGTGATATCCGAACAGTCAGAGCGTGGCAAGAAAGACATGAAATGGAGTATATTCCTTTGGCAGATCGGGAGTTCAAGACTGCTGAGGAATTCGATGCCTTCATGGGAGTGTCCCTTCCTTACAAAACTCCTCTTGCTTCTGAAAATGAGAAGCGGTTCGCCGCCATTTTGAAGAGAGAAGACTATCATCCTCCTGAATAGAATAGGTTTTTTTTTTCCAAGTATATCTATACTTACCCTTTTCAGAAGGGTGTTTTTGTAATTTCCTTCCTTATTAATGAAAAAGAAATTTTCCCATCTCAGTGTTTATTTTGTTTTTCCTGCAATATTTAGTATTCGGGCATATGGCCCCTGGTACTTGTTTCTTGTCCTCTGGCTAGTTCATATTTATATTTGAACTTCAGCATTTATGAAAAAAAATTAATTTTTTTAAAATGGAGCTTTCGGGCATATGGCCCCTGAGGCTTGTCTTTGTCCTCTGGTTAGTTCAAATCAGGTTTGAACTCAACACTTAGGAAAATTTTAATTTCAAAATGGAGCCTTTGGGCATATGGCCCTTGAGACTTGTCTTTGTCCTCTGGTTAGTTCAAATCAGGTTTGAACTCAACACTTAAGAAAAAATTTAATTTCAAAATGGAACAGTCGTATAAAAATAGAATGTATCTTTATTGAAATGAACTTGAGAACCATGAAGCAAAGGTGCCGAACATCGAGCACAGATGCTCTAGTAGAAGGTGTCATAGGGGAGACACGGTCTTATTGATTTAATAAGAAAAAGAAACTTTTCTAAGGATAATACATCTTTAGCCGATAAGTGTTTTGAGAGTTGGGTTCGATGCGGCCTTTCTCGTTCTTTCGCACCCGATAAGCTCCTCGTCCGATGACCTCAATAATTGTGTAAGGTCCTTCCCATGTCTCTCGTAATTTGCTAACCATCCCAATCTTTCTTATGAGTAGCATATCTCCTACCTGGAACTCTTTTCTCTTGACTTTTTGATTAAACATTGCCCTGACTTGTTGCTGATAAGCAGCCAGCCTTATTCTGACAACTTCCCTTCTTTCCTCTGGTAGGTCCAAATCATGGGCCAGGTGCTGATTGTTTAGACCTTCCTCCTAGGCTTAACTTCTCAAAGTAGGTATTCTCAATTCGGTTGGGATAACGGCTTCGGTACCATAAGCCATGGCGAAAGGGGTCTCTCCTGTTGGTTGCCTTGGAGTAGTTCGATATGACCATAACACTTCGGGCAACTTCTCCAATCAGGCCCCTTTTGCCTCTTCAAGCTTTTTCCTGAGTGTATCAAAAATTGTTTTGTTTGTTCTTTCAGCCTGCCCATTTCCCTGGGGATAGCCAACGGAAGAAGTGTTCTGATTGATCCCATGTTTTGCCAGGAACGCCTGAACCTTCCTATTATCCAAATTGGTGCCATTATCCATCATTATAGTTCGGGGTAGACCGAATCTACAAATGATGTGACTCCAAATGAATTTTATAACATGGCTTCTCTTGATGGTAGAGTATGCCTCAACTTCCACCCACTTGGTAACGTAATCCGTAGCCAGAAGAACATGAGTGGTAGATCGTATAGCTTGCGGGAGAGGACCCACAATATCCATACCCCATCAGGCAAAGAGGTGAGGGATAATCATTGGGTTCAATAACTCCGGCAATGGATGAATGGCATCTCCGTGAAATTGGCACTTTTTGCAGTGTCGGGTGTAAACTTCAGCGTCTCTTGACAGATAGGGCCAGAAGTATCCTTGGGTGAGAACTTTATGGGCTAAAAACCTCCCTTCAGAATGATTGCCACATACTCCTGCATGAATTTCTTCTATGACCGCCGAAGCTTTGGAGGGCCTGAGACATCTTAAGAATGGCCCGGAGAAAGACTTGCGGTATAGTTGGCTGTTGTATAGATCATATATGGTTGCCTTCATTCTAATTTTTCGAGCTTCTGGTTTTGACTCAGGCAATGCACCAGTCCTCAAATAATCTACTATAGGGTCCATCCAGCTTTGCTCCCATGGAATGATCATCACTTCTTCCGGGGGCTCCAAGCTTGATCGGGTGATGAAGTCTATTGGTACTATTTGAGTCATATTTTCCCCTGCTGCAGAGGCCTAGTTAGCGAGATGATCTACTATGATATTATCCCCTCTGGGGATCTGTTCAAAGGTCAACTGTTAGAATTCCTCGACCTTTTTTAGTACCAAATTCCTGTATCCTTCCATTTTAGGCTCTCGGGTTTCATACTCCCCATTCAACTGCCGTATTACCAACTGGGAATCACTCTGTATCTCCGCTTTCTGTACCTGAAGGCTTCGGGCCAACCGAATCCCTGCTAAAAGGGCCTCATACTCGGCTTTGTTGTTAGAGGCAGGAAACTCCAATCGAACGGACTGTTGGATTCTAGTGCCATCTGGTGTCACGAGCTCTACACCGATCCCTACTCCGTTGACATTTGATGATCCGTCTACGAACACCACCCATAAGCTAGGCTCATTTTCTTCGAAAGAATCTGTAGTTTCTGTTTCCAACAGAAAGTCAGCTACTGCTTGTCCTTTGATGGCAGTTCGGGGGACATAGGTTATGTAAAAAATCCCGAGTTTTATTGCCCAGTTGGTACTACGATCGGATGTGCTTAAAAATAATGTCGAATACGTCGCTTTGCATTGATCAATGATAGTACCATTTTTTCTTGCTTCGAATATCGGGTTTCTGCATCAGCAAGGGCTTTGCTGGTGTAGAAGACTGGTATCAGGCACCCTTTGCCCTCCTTAACCAGAGCGGCGTTGGTAGATGTTGTAGATATGGCTAGATACAAGTGTAATGACTCGTCCGCTTCTGGGGTTTCCAGTATAGGAGGCTTTGCCATGTAGGTTTTGAGTTTTTTCATTGCTTCTGATTGCTCTGGCCCCCAGACCTCTCTTTTTGCCGCCTTTATAGCTTGAAAGAACGGCCTACACCGATCGGTTAAGCGAGAGATGAAACGGTTGAGGGCTGCTACTCTTTCAGTTAGCACCTGGATCTCCTTCTTGGACCTTGGCTCTGCCGACTCCATGAGAGCTTTGACTTGTGCTGGGCTAGCCTGTATTCCCGTCCGATCAACTATGTGTCCCAAGAATTGGCCCGAGGACACTCCAAAAGAACATTTGGATGGGTTGAGCTTCATCTTATATTTTCTGAGGGTGTCTAACACCTGTTGTAGATCGATCAGGTGACCACTTTTCGCCTTGCTTTTGACCACCGTGTCATCAATGTAGGCCTCTATGGTAGATCTCATCATGCCCTAAAAAACCTTGTTGATCAACCTCTGAAAGGTTGCACCTGCATTTTTTAGTCCAAAAGGCATATTTGTGTAACAATATGTACCTGATTCAGTGATGAATGCAGTCTTTTCCTCATCATTTGGGTTCATTCGTATCTGGTTATACCCAGAGTATGCATCAAGAAAACTCAAGTGCTCGAATCTGGTGGTGACATCTACCATATGATCGATCTTTGGTAAGGGGAAACAATCCTTTGGGCACGCTTTTTTCAGGTCGGTGAAGTCCACGCAAACCCTCCATTTCTCGTTCTTCTTTTGAACCACAATAACGTTTGCCATCCAAGAAGAATACTGTACCTCTTTAATGAACCCTGCTTGGAGAAGTCGATCAACCTCTTCAGCTATGATCTGGTTCCGGTGAGCCCCCATCCGCCTTTGCTTCTGTCTTACAGGTTTCCCGCCAGGATCCACGTTGAGGGAATGTTGGGCTATTAACGGATCGATGCCAGTCATATCCATATGGCCCCAGGCAAATACGTTAACGTTGGAGCGTAGGAGGGCCTCTATTTCTTCTTTTTCTTGTGCATTGAGGCCAGAACCAATATAAGTCAACCTTTCAGGGTGATCGGGGTATATCTGAACTTCAAGCAAAGGTTCAGCTGCTATTAATGACCCCGCACCCTCCTCCTGTAATTGCTATTGGTCATCGAGTACAACTTTGGATCGTGATTCTCGTTCCGGTTCAGCCTTTTTCCTGAGACCTTTCATTGTGACAGCGTAACATTCCTTGGCTACTACCTGATCGCCCCTGATGTCAATCACATCAACCCCGTTCGGATCGATGCATCGCATGACTTGATGCATGGTTGAAGGGACTCCGTGCATTCGATAGATCCAACCCCTTCCCATAAGGAGATTATAGGAGGGTTTGACATCCACCACCATAAAAGTTTCTCTGAGCGTGCGTCTTGCTGCTGTCACTGGTAGTTGAATCTCTCCCACTGGTTCCACTCTTCCGCCATCAAATCCGGCTATCGGGCTTCTTGAAGGGACTATTTCCTGACGGTTGATCTCTAACTTCTCAAAGGCCCACTTGGTGATGATATTGGCGCTGCTTCCTGGGTCAACCATCACTCTCTTGATCAAGAAGTTTGAGACCATGAGGGAGATAACTAAGGGATCGTCATGTGGTGATTAAATGCTTCGTATATTCGCAGAAGAGAAAGTTATCCGGGCATCCACCTTCGGGCTTCGAAACTCGCTGACTTCTCCAACCCTTCGTAGTTTCTAGGCCTGACGTATCTGGGATCTACGGGTTTCTTCTACTTCTGCTTGACTTGGTTCTCCATGAACCATGTGAATGACTCTTACGGGCTGTCCCATTGCCCCTTTGGCGGGGGTATGTGACGGTTGATCCGGTCGGGTACCCTCCTTGGCAACGTACTCGGTCAGCTCCCCTTTCGCTATCATGGCTTCCACTTGTCTCCTAAGGCTTCTGCACTCGTTGGCATGGTGCCTGTACTCGCCATGGAAGGCATAGTGTCTTTACATGTCCCTCTGGTCCATTGGTTGTCTAATGGGTGGTGGTGACTGGAAGATTCCTTTAACCTTAGTCTCCTGATACAACTTGGCCAGGGTAACCCTTAATGGGGTGACCTTCTCTTCAAATCTCTGGCGTTTCTCTGGGACTGGGGAGGGCTCAGGAGGAGTGCTCGGTCGCTTCCGATCTGGTGCCAGATCCTTTACCCTGGAAGGTTCGGTAACCCTTGCCTCAACGCTTGCAAAGGCTGTCCTTCTCTGGCATATGGCCAATTCCTCTTCTATTCGGAGATGCCCTTGAGCCCTGGAATTGATTTCTCCGATGTCCGCTGGTAGCCTTTTGACCAAGGACTGATGGAACTTTGTTCCAAGGATCAGGGCCATTCTGAAGGCCTCGACAGCTGAATGGTGGTCACAATTATCAATTGAGGACATCTCGACATTGAATCGCGAGACAAAACTTTTCAGGGATTCGCCCTTCTCGTGGATCATGGTGAATAGGCTGAAAATGGTCTTCTTTTGTCTTTTATTACCGAAGTATTGGGCAATGAATAATTCACAGAGTCTGAGCCAGCTTCTAATGGATCGGGGTGGTTGTTTTCTGAACCAGAGCAGGCCTACTTCGGTTAGGCTGGTGGGGAAGACTTTGCAGAGTAAGGCTTCGTTTTCATTGTAGACATTCATCTTGGTATGAACGTGGTAGATGTGCTCTGTTGGATCTTTTGTGCCGTCGAACAGGGTGAACTTCGGTAGTCTGAACCTCTCCGGATAGGGCACACTGGTGATCGTCACGGTGAATGGAGTATGCATAACGTCGATGGATGCCTCCGAGGCCAGATCGATAGGGGTCTGCATCTTCAGATCCTTAGGCACCTCCCTCTGGAATTTGGTCATAATTTTCTCCAATTTCTTCATGGTCAGAATCTCCTCGGGATTGTGTCCCCCGAGCACCTGTAGGGACGACTCTGCATGCTCTTCCCGATCGTTGTTGGATTTTACTTGGTGGTTGTCCCTTTCTGACCGGTGGCCTATAGACCGCTCCTGCTGGATGGACTATTCATCGTTCTGGATCTCTTGAGGGTTCTGAAGTGGGGCCAGTTTTGTAACTAGTTCAGCGTTCTGCCTCTCCAATTCAGCGGTCCTCTCCTCCAGGGCTCGCCTAATCGAATCCTCAGCTTGTTGGCCTCCGTTTGGAGGTAAGTCAATTTGTTGTGAACGGGTGATCACCGCCATTGATGGTATGAATCTCAGTTTTTTTGTAGAGAATGAGAAGTTTATTGAAAAAGATCTCAATAATAGCGTTTCCCACAGACGACGCCAATTGTGTAGATGCAAAAAAATACACAATAATAATTGGGTTCAAAATCATATCCTTTATTCAATCTTTGGTAATGTATTTATACATAATTATGGTAAATGGGTCAAGCCCACTTACCCAAGTTTATCAATCCCTTAAATCAGGGGATTTGATAAACTCCTTTCTTTTTTGGACTCTCTATTCCATAAGTAGGACAACTCCCTGACGTATGGATCACTCATCTTCTAGAGAATTCTTATGGGCCTATTTATTCCTTCGGCCTATCAGTCATTGGCCCATCAGTCATGTGGCCCATCCTAATTGGGCCATATATTATTTTGACTATTACACATATATATAATAAAAAGAATCCATAAACCTACCTTGAAAAGATCGGTGAGAAAAATTCGGTTATGAGGAGTCCCTCCTTCATCCACAGTTCGACGTATACATGACAAAATATGCCACGAAATAGCTTTGGTGCCAAGTAAATGGGCAAAAAAACAGGCCACATTATGCAGCTTAGTTTTCTCAAGCAGATTAATCGAAAAATAGTGATGGACAAAGCATTTCTCAAAATTCCCTATAATTATGAACTCTTTGCAAAATTAAAAGAAATTGGGGGCAAGTGTAGGGGCAAAATTACCCCACTAGTTACTAAAGCCTTTAATAAGTATTTGCGGGCCGAAAACTAGCCCAAAAAAGTAGTTTGATTAACCTTGGCTCAAAAGGCTCATCTAGCCTAAAGAAAAACCATATATATACTTTAATAAATAGAGAACAAGGGGGCTTCTTCCGAGAGGATATCAGATACACAATAGAGGGAATAACATAATCGTCCGAGGGAGAGAGATCAGATCCACCAATAGAGGAACCTTCGATTCCTAGGGAGATCCAAAGTGAGACAGTTCTCCAAAATAGTCTGAACTACGATATGACGTGATTCCTAGAGGCTCAAGGAGCCTGGATACATTGGCACCCTGATAAAATCTAGGTTTGGTTACCCCATCTTCATACCCTCAATATGAAGAAATTAATATTCTTTGAGTGTGATGCATTTAAGTTGCATGAGTGAGGTGCAATTTTTGCATCTACAGTTCCACTCCTTCATTAACTAACAATTTTTTTTCCTTTCATTAACTACTATGAATTGGTGAATTATTGACAAATTCTTATGTACAAGCGTCTCAATATTCCCCCTTCGGCTAAAAAATAAGTGTCTTAATAATAATAATTTATTCCTTATAGTTGCAATAATAATAATAATAATTATTATTATTTTATCTTTTTAATAATTCTTCATCCGTCTCAATTTAAGTATCCATATTCACTATTCAATCTATTTTAAAATAAATAAAATTAATATTATTTTATTTGATAAATTTACGAATTTATCATACAATATATAAATTACAAACATTATATCACTTTCACGAGAGGGAATAACACTTTTGAGAAGGGAACATCACCTAGGATAGGCAAAAGAACCATTCACCATTCATGGCATCCAAAGCTAAACCCACTCACACTCTTAATTTGAACTCTTCAATTACTACTACTACTACTATTCTCACCAGAAGAAGAAGACCATCAATTCTCTTTTGGCATCAAACCCATCCCCTCCTTTTCCTTTCCCGCGTTCTCATTCTTCAACCCAATTGACCCCTATGCGCAACCGTGTACTTTGCACCCTGAAACCACGCCGTTTCAACCCACACGTCTTCTCTTCTGAGGCAGAGCTCCCTCTTCTCCCCTTTCCTGTAGACCAGGTGACTTCTTCTAACATAACCCATTTTTTTTCTTCTCAAATTCTTGCTGTAATGTTCATAAGGGCATGTTTGGGTTTGGGTGTTCTCTTGAATTGGAGTTAGACCTTGTTTAATGTTATGTGTGAGAGTATTGGAATGGAATTATTTGGAAATGGAATTCATCTTAACAGTAAATTGCTTAATTATTTAAATTTTGTGCCTGTGTATGACTATCTGGTAGGAATTAAAGTGGAAATGTTTGATTTTGGATGGTTTAATTGAAATTATTGAGCATTCACATCGAACCGCAATATAAGTTAGAAACCAGTCCATTTAGATTTAAGGGTTGTCTAAACTGGCTTTAAGTTTACGAAATCCTGCATCTTAATAATCTTTTTTTCTTTTTTGACTGCCTAGTATTGAGTTGGGACATAGTATCAGTTTAAGGAGATTGAATTCGGAAATGTGAGCCATCTTAAAGAGTATTCGTTTAAAGGAAGACTATGTATGACTTTGGTAAGAGAAAATATCATGAAAATGTTGAATTTTAAAATTTTGAAATCTTTACATCGAACTGTTATAAAAGAAATCAGTCCATGTATAATAAAGGGTATCTAAGCTGGCTTTAAGTTAACAAAATCCTTATGTTGTATTTTGTCTGACCAAAATTCCTTTGCCTCATAGCATAGTTGGCTTCGCTTTGTGGATATAAATTATATATATGAAATGTCAAATGGGGACTTTATTGCGACGTTATCAATGATCACATTCAACTCAACCTATGTAACAGAATAAAAAATCTTTTAGCCATCTTCTTATATGATCCTTCAATATTACAAGCCCACTTTTTAAAAATTTCTTTTATATGTTAGCAGTAGAACCTTTATATTGCATCCACACTAGGGAAGATTTATACTGTGTGTGTGTCTCAACTCATCACAAAATGGGACAGGTGCTTTTGGAGTGTTTTAGGTTGATCGATGTCTTAAATAAATTTGGTAAGAGGGCTAGTATAGAGTTGGTAAGATGGATAGTATAGGTAGGCTTTATGGGGTTCGTTATGGGTCAAGACAGACCAATCTGATTATATGTGCGCATCAACATCCAATGTGCAGCCATAGATTTGTGTGCTCCCTCATGCTGCAGATAATGAGTCATATATACCATGTTGTTGAGATAACTTGTCTCAATTCTTTGAAGCTCTCCTTGTAATGAAATATCTGAAAATAGAACAGTTGGTTCATACAATTTACCATGCTAGTGGGGTACTAAAACTTCACGAAGAATATGTTATACATTTAAACATGGGTTATGAAATTCTCTATAAATTTCTCCTTCTTATTATTATATGCATTTTGAGAGAAGACAGAGTTGTAAGTTTTTTTAGTTGGGAAGGTTATATTGCCTCAAGTTATCGTTTGGTTAAAAGAGCACGGAACACTTTTTTAAGTATACAAAATTGCCAAAAATCATGGACTGAAGTGTAAGAAAGAATGATGTCCTTAAATGTATCAGAACATGGTGTCTCATAGGATTGGATAGTCAAATTATTTCTGTAACTAATTTCATACTTATAGGCAATCTAGTCAAATAGAGTATGAGTGGAGCTTGTGGGAAGGTATGGTTGACTCATATAGGAAGGATGGCTCTATGAAGAGCGGAACAACGAAAAAGAGTGGTTTACGTAACCACTAAAAATTGCATGACTTTGTTTTTTCTGCAATTTCTGTTTTAGAGTGTCACTAGTATTATATACTTCGTACAAAACTTGTTTGAGGGACAGATAATTATAATATCCTTTGTTAGTGGGAAGACTCCGAGGATTATGAATCATAAGTTTATTTCATGTACTGAATATTATTTATTACAATAGATCAATAAAAACCATTCACTATATAAATGAGCAGGTAAATTTTTTATTTTTAAGTTTATTTAGTACATTCTCTGATAGAAAGTTATACACGTGTTTTACTTTTCTGGAAATAACTATTTACACTCAGGAAAAGGAACTGATGCATACCACTATTCCCGTACTCCCATGTTATGGACAAAGCTTCTTCTTTTTTTTTATGTCTTTTTTTGTGCTACAGATACTTGTTCCATCTGAGTGCAGGACGCTTCATTTATATGAAGCAAGATATCTAGCACTGCTGGAGGAGGTACTATATCCTGCATCCTGTATAGTATTCTTAAAGGGTCATACATATGCTAATAAAGGTATTCTACTTCTGGGATTCTAGTTTGTATGATTTCATTTGTTTCTTCAACTCTTACATGTGGATTTACAAGATCAGTTCTCATTTACCTATGCACTTTGTTTTATATGTATGTATTTTTTATTATTACAAATCATGTGGTTAAATTGTGCATGTTCTTAGTGAACACTTTAAAGACTAGGAAGGAAATGACCAATTCCTTACAAACGAAAGAAAAGAAAAAGTTGATCAAATTCAATTTTGAATGAGCGCTACAGAGTCAACCTTATAGTTCGATTAATATTATTATTTTTTTGGTCAATGGATACATTGGAGAGAAATCACTTTTTGCCAATATCTTTAGTTTTGGCCTGGTTTACGTCTCAAACTGGGATGGTTGTGGCTAGTTTTTCAAACAAGTGATTTTAGTCTATCGAACATTTTATTTTGAGTTCGCCATTCTTTTGGGTTAATGGGCGAAATTGTAAGTCTTCAGCAATCTTGTAAACTTGAGACTATAGCCGTCCTCTTTTTGTCTTCCGTGTAGCTGGTCTTTTGATGGGGTCTACTCTTTCACGCTTTTCATGTGACTATACTTATAATATGTCTTTTTCTTCTGTTGTTGCAGTCTTTATTTAGAAAGAGGAAGCTTTTTGTGTATTTTGTGTTAGATCCTGTCGCTATCACTGGTGCATCAGCAGAAACATCATTTGCTGCTAGATATGGTTGTTTGGTTGTCATAGAAAAAGTAAGCTGCTTATGCTTTTGCAACTATTAATATCATGAGCACTCGATATGTTATTGGCCTCAAATCAATTATCCTTCATTGCGACGCAGGTTGAGCGATTAGATGTCGGAGCCTTAGTCTCTATCAGAGGTGTAGGTCGTGTCACAATTGTGAAATTTTTGCAGGTACGTACTCTTACTTCGGTTTTCTGCTCTCATTATAGTATAATCGTATCTTTATCTGATAATTACACCAATTGGTAACATGCTTTATCACAAAATGCATCCGAATCCATGATTTTACGCTGTAAGCTTGTAGATTCTGTATTGGTTGCTGTCATCAGAGAGTAACTGCAGTTAATTTGTAACTATTTAGTTGTCAATTAGCAACGTTATAGAAGTATACAAGAAGTCGTATTTTACATTTATTTCTTGACTATAAAATGGATGTAATATTTGATTTATAGCATAACCGTATGGAATGTATTTATGCAATTCATATTTGTTCCACTGGAAAATTAGTCTTTTCACTGTAGTCCCAATTGATATATAAGTAAGAGAAGAAAAATGGTGAATGTTTGTTATGAAATTAATCCCCTTTTCTCAATAGGAATTAATTTGCCCAAGATCAACACACAACAATACAACACAACTCACTTTTATTAAAGAATAAGAAACAAATACAACACTTCTACAATAACAAGAGAATATTTCACACTATCTATCTCTATTCTCTCTCTCACTCTTTTCTATTTTCTTATCTCTAAGAACTTACTCAATCAGATTCACTTTCTGATCCAAGACACACCTTGTAAACTGCTGAGCATGGTCCTATTTATAGACTTCTTTGCCGCTAAGGCGAACCTCCTTTGCTCCTTCTTGGAAGCTTCCTTGCATGCACATATACAAGTTGTCCTAAGGCAGCTAGTACTTCATGATTAAGGAAACAGAATAGGAAACTTCCCTCATGCTTCATCACCTCCCTTATGTCACCAACAGCTATTTGAACCAATCACTTTAATCTCCTTTAACAGCTTGTCCAACAACCATTAATGCAATTATAGAATTCAAAACTAAGTTTGCTAGCTTCCTTTACCATGTCATACAACCAATAGAAAAACAGCACATCACATTAACCAATAGAATTTTGCCAAATCTTAACAAATCTCCACCTTGGCAAAATTCTCGACCTTTTTGACTTAAGATTTCAAAATAAGCTTACTCCTTATTTTTGTAACAGCTCCACCCAATAGTGTATTTCCTAGCAACACATACAAATTCCCAACCTTCTTTCGAATGAACATAATGCGTGTGTCTCTTCTAACTTTTGGAAGTCCATACTTTGCTTCAAACCAACAACATTTCGACACCAAGGCACCCCAAGAAATCACGTTCCTTCTGACACTTGGAACATGATACACATCAGTTAAAGTCCTCACCAATCCATTTGTGGTCTTAATGTTGATTGTTCCAATCCCCACAACCTCATAAGAAGAATTGTCCCTCATAACGACTTTACCGGCTATTGGCTTGTAAGAGGTAAACCATTCTCTATGTGGACACACATGATGGAAACAAGCAGAATCAAGAATCCACTCATTGACTTCTTTTCCTTTATCAGCAATTGATAGGACTTCAAGCGTCATCATCTACATCACTTGCCTCGGACACTGCAGTAGTATTGGACTCACTTTTTTTTTTTTTAAGGTAATTCCGTATCAAATGTCCTTTTTCACCACAAAAATAACATGCTCGCTCCGAAATTGGCATCTAGTTCCGGAAAGCTCCACCTTCCCATTTATCTTCTCTACCTTGCCTTATTTCAAATTTTCTTTTGTTTTCACCTATTAGAGCTTGTGATTGATAATTCCGCATATCTCTTTCATCTTCTCCCTTTATTTTATCACTAGAAAATAAAGCACTCTTCACTTGCTCCATTGTCACGGTATCTCTCCCATAAAGTAATGTGTTAAACAAATGCTTATGAGTAGAGCGGACGACTGTCAATAAAATAATTGTTTTATCCTTATCACTCAATTTAACACCAACATTAGATAAATCGCAAATAATTTTATTGAACTCACTAAGGTGATCATGCAAGTTTACGCCATCTTTTCCGCGGAAAGAATACACTTCTTGCTTCAAGATCAAGCGGTTGGTAAGATTCTTTCCCATATAAAGATCTTCCAATTTTTGCCATAAATCTATTGCAGATTTTTCTCCAACATCATATACAACATCATCTGTAAGAGTCAACCGAATGGTACTCACTGCCTTCAAGTTGATTTTATTCCACCTTTTTCTCATCCATATCAGCTGGCCTCTCGTCCAATGCCTCATCTAAACCTTATTGAACTAACAAGTCTCGTATCCGAACCTGCCAGAGACTGAAGTTCTTTCTTCCATTAAATTTCTCCACCGCGAATTTGAGATCCAAAGTTCCTGCCAGAGCTCTGATACCAGTTTGTTAGAAATTTGATCCCTTTGATTAGGAATCAATTTCCTTTCTCTGACGCAGCGGAAACAAACAACATATAACACATAGAGATCCAAACAACAAATAACAAAATACTACAAATAACACACACTATTTAACGTGGTTCAGCCACAACCCTGCCTACATCCACGGAGAGAAGATATTTTCACTAGGAAGACATATTACATAGGTGCACGCAACACCTTCACTTGGTGCACACACCACCTTTACACCATCTTCCTCTCTTCTCACTTCTCTATCTTCTTCTTTGCTCAACAACACCTTATTTATAGAGACTTTGCCTTAGCTAACCTCTTCTGCTCCTTCTTGGAAGCTTCCTTCCATGCGCATATACAAGCTATCCTAAGGCAACTAGTACTTCATGGTTAAGAAAAGCAGGAAATGATGGAGATCGTGATGTGTTTCGCACTTATGTTATACGTAGGCGTAGAAATATATTATTAGGAATATTTTAGACTTTAGTAATGTTTTATTACTTTAGTGTATTTTAGTACTTTGATTATTATTTAGTTGTCATTTTAATTATATGAGTTATTATTTTTATTTAGGGTTTTAGTTGCCCATAAAAAGACTCTGATGTAATGGACGTCTTTAGTTTTTGGAAGAATATTGATATATCGTTTCTTTCCTCTACTTCTCTCTCTTCTATTTCTTGCTTTCTCACCCCAAAATCCATCTCTTCTCTCTCTCTCTCTCTTCTATTTTCTATCTCTATTATGTTTCTCTTTTTTCTTCTATTGCATTCTGCATCAATTGGTATCAGAGCAAAAGATTTGTAGAAATTTATTTTTTTGTCACAAAATATCCTAACTCTAGCCGACCCAAACTCTCCTAACCACATCCTCACTTGGTGCACACACCACCTTTACAGCATCTTCCTCGCTTCTCACTTCTCTATCTTCTTTTCTGCTCAACATCACCTTATTTATAGAGACTTTGCCGCCTTAGCTAATCTCCTCTGCTCCTTCTTGGAAGCTTCCTTCCATGCGCATATACAAACTGTCCCAAGGCAACTAGTACTTCATGGTTAAGAAAAGCAGGAAATGATGGAGATCGTGATGTGTTTCGCACTTATGTTAGACGTAGGCGTAGAGATATATTATTAGGAATATTTTAGACTTTAGTAATGTTTTATTACTTTAGGGTATTTTAATACTTTGATTATTATTTAGTTGTCATTTTAATTATATGAGTTATTATTTTTATTTAGGGTTTTAGTTACCTATAAAAAGGCTCTAAAGTAATGGATGTCTTTAGTTTTTGAAAGAATATTGATATATTGTTTTTTTCCTCTGCTTCTCTTTCTTTCTTTCTCACCCCAAAATCCATCTCTTCTCTATCTCTTCCTTCTATTTCTTCTATCTCTCTCTTCTATTTTCTATCTCTATTTTGTTTCTCTTTTTTCTTCTATTGCATTCTGCATTAATTGGTATTAGAGCAAAAGGTCCATAGAATATATATATATTTTTTTGTCACAAACTCTCCTAACCCTAGCCCGACAAAAAAAAAAAAAAAATCGTTTCCCATCAGTGACCTAATTCTAAAGCAAACCCAAAACTAAAATACCCTAAAGTAATAAAACATTATTAAAGTCTAAAATATTCCTAATAATATATCTCTTCGCCTACGTCTAACACAAGTGCGAAACACATCACGATCTCCATCAATTATTAGGAATATTTTAGACTTTAGTAATGTTTTATTACTTTAGGGTATTTTAGTACTTTTATTATTATTTAGTTGTCATTTTAATTATATGAGTTATTATTTTTATTTAGGGTTTTAATTGTCATGGTAAGGGTCATATTGCTTCCCGTTGCCCACATCGGACGTTGACCCTTTTGTTAAATGGGGGGAAAAAGTTTGTAAAGTTGTCATTGATGGAGGAAGTACGATGAATGTGGTATCAAAAGCAGGGGTGACAAGGATGAAACTTAAGCCTGAACCACATCCACACCCATACAAGGTGGCATGGGTGGATACTACTTCTTTACCAGTCTCTCAGAGGTGTTTGGTCCCAATTCAAATGGGTGACTATAGAGATCAGATTTGGTGTGACGTTCTACCTATTATGGATGTTGCTCATATACTTTTAGGTCACCCTTGGTCGTATGATTTAGATGTGACCAGTCATGGAAAGGATAATACTTATGTCTTTAAGCATAATGGGAAAAACATAATTTTAAATCCCTCAAAACCCATTAATAAAGACAAAGAAGAACATAGGTTTTCCCCTAAGACTCTTAAAAAGAAACATCTCAATCTTTTAGATGGGAAAAGTTTTGAAAGGGCAGGCAAAGAGTTTGGAATAGTGTTAGCCATTGTGATTAAAGAAGTTCATTCGAGTCTACCTGAAGCAGTAGTTGCTCCACCACCTGAAGTTACTAATTTACTAGAGGATTTTAAAGATGTGATGCCAGAAGAACTACCAAACGAGTTACCACCAATGCGGGATATCCAATATGCTATTGACCTAGTTCCAGGATCACAATTACCCAATCTTCCCCATTATCACATGAATCCTAAGGAGTGTGTTGAGATGAAAAGGCAAGTAGATGGACTATTACAGAAAGGTTATATTCGAGATAGTCTTAGCCCATGTGCAGTTCCCGCAATGCTAACGCTAAAGAAGGATGGATCATGGAGAATGTGTGTGGATAATCGTGCCATTAATAAGATCACCGTCAAGTACCGATTTCCTATTCCTCGACTTGACGATATGTTGGATCTAGTGGCAGGATCGCAATGGTTTTCCAAAATTGACTTGCGCAGTGGATCTCATCAAATCAGAATTAGACCTGGCGATGAATGGAAAACTGCATTCAAGACTCAGGATGGACTTTATGAATGGTTAGTCATGCCTTTTGGGCTTTCTAATGCACCTAATATGTTTATGAGGGTTATGACTCAGGTTCTTCGTCCATTCATCGGAAAATTTTTGGTGGTTTATTTCGATGATGTCTTGATTTTTAGCCGGTCTAAGGAAGAACACTTAGGTCATATTCAAAATGTTCTTGAAATCCTTAGAGATGAGAAATTGTATCTGAATCTCAAGAAATGTTCATTTATGCAGACCGAAGTTGTTTTCTTAGGGTTTATTATGTCTGCGCAAGGTATTGCGGCCGACCCCCAGAAAGTTAAAGCTATTGTAGATTGGCCAGAGCCGAGCTTTATTTCTGAGGTTCGTAGCTTTCATGGTTTGGCCACTTTTTATAGACGCTTTATAAAGGGGTTTAGATCTATTATGGCTCCCGTTACGGATAACATGAAAAAAGGGGAGTTCCAATGGACTTCTGTCGCTTCTCGAGCCTTTAAGGAGATTAAGCAGAAGATGACGGAGGCGCCCGTATTACAACATCCTGACTTCAATAAAGTTTCTGAGGTTGCATGTGACGCGTCAGGATATGATATTGGTGGTGTCTTAAGTCAAGAAGGTCACCCTATTGTGTACTACAACGAGAAGCTTAGTGAAGCTAAACAAAGATATTCTACTTATGAAAAAGAATTCTATGTTGTTGTACAGGCATTGCGTTATTGGCGTTACTACTTGTTACCTCAAGAGTTTGTTTTATACTTTGATCATCAGGCTGTGAGGTACCTTCAGTTTCAGCGCAAATTGAACGCCAAACATGCGAGATGGGTTGCTTTCCTTCAGGAGTACACTTTTGTACTCAACCATCGTGCTGGTATAGAGAATAAACCAGTTGATGCCCTTAGTCGTGTCGTAGCTGTCCTTCAAGTTATGAGCACTCATGTGATAGGATTTAATAGAATAAAGGACAATTATGCTACTTGTCCAGACTTTGGTATCATATTTGGAGAGGTTCAAAATGGTAACCGTTGTGACTATGTTGATTTTGTTATTAGGGACGGTTATCTATTTCGAGGTTCTTGACTTTGTATTCCCCGTACGTCACTTAAAGACTTCTTAGTTTGGGAATTACATGCAGGAGGACTTGTGGGTCACTTTGGGAGGGATAAGACTGTTGCCTTAGTCCCTAAAGAAAGATGTTGCGAGAGTAGTGTCCCAGTGTCGCACTTATCAATTAGCAAAAACTAAGAAACGAAACACTGGTTTATACACTTCTCTTCCCGTGCCACATACGCCATGGAAAGATGTTAGTATGGATTTTGTTATAGGTCTTCCTAAAACTGCGAGAGGGCATGATTCTATTTTTATAGTGGTGGATAGGTTTTCTAAAATGGCATATTTTATTCCTTGTAGCAAAACAGTCGATGCCTCTCACGTGGCTACGTTGTTTTTCAAGGAAATTGTCCGACTTCATGGGTTGCCGACATCCATTGTATCTGATAGAGATGTTAAGTTTGTTAGCTACTTCTGGAAGACACTTTGGAAACTTTTTGGGACAAGCTTGAAATTCTCTTCAGCTTATCACCCTCAGACTGATGGTCAAACTGAGGTTGTTAATCAAAGTTTGGGAGACTTGCTTAGGTGTTTAGTGGGAGAGCGTCCGAGTACATGGGATTTGTTGTTGCCAACTGTGAAATTTGCTTATAATAATTCGGTTAATCAGTATACTGGTAAGAGCCCTTTTGAGATTGTCACTGGTTTTTCCCCTCGCCAACCCATTGACCTTCTCCCATTGCCTTTAGATTTTTGCCCCTCTGCTTCTGATGATTCCTTTGTCCAGCATATTCGTGATTTGCATGCCGATATTAGACGAAAAATTGCTATGACTAATGTAAATTATAAACTTGCTTCAAATAGTCATTGTAGGAATCAGGAGTTCAATGAAAGAGATTATGTGGTCGCTCGTGTACGCCCTGAGCGTTATCTAAAGAACTCTTTCAAGAAATTACATGCCCGAGCTTCGAGACCTTATCGTATTATTCGTAAGATGGGGCCTAATGCTTATTTACTTGACTTATCACCAGATATGCATATTAGTCCAATCTTTAATGTGGAGGATTTGTCACCTTACCGAGGCACCTTTGAGCCCTCTTCTTTTGGTACTTTGCCTACAGGTGGATTTTCTTCATCTTCAGCACCGGTGTCTTCTCATCCCACAGGTCGACCACAGTTTACTGATCGGATTGCCGAGATCCTTGATTCTCAGACCACTTCTTTGCCACATGGTGATTCGCATCGCTTCCTTGTTCGATGGCGGGATCGTCCAGCTTCAGATTCTGCATGGATTTCAGAGGATGATTTGCGTTGTCTTGACCCGGATCTTCTTGAGCAGTATCTTCACCATTCCTCTCCGGAGGAGAGTTCTTTTCAGTCGGGGAGAATTGATGGAGATCGTGATGTGTTTCGCACTTATGTTAGACGTAGGCGTAGAGATATTATTAGGAATATTTTAGACTTTAGTAATGTTTTATTACTTTAGGGTATTTTAGTACTTTTATTATTATTTAGTTGGCATTTTAATTATATGAGTTATTATTTTTATTTAGGGTTTTAGTTACCTATAAAAAGGTTATGATGTAATGGACGTCTTTAGTTTTTGGAAGAATATTGATATATCATTTCTTTCCTCTGCTTCTCTCTCTTCTCTTTCTTACTTTCTCACCCCAAACTCCATCTCTTCTCTATCTCTTCCTTCTATTTCTTCTATCTCTCTCTTCTATTTTCTATCTCTATTTTGTTTCTTTTTTTTCTTCTATTGCATTCTGCATCAGGAAACTTCCTGCATGCTTCATCCCTTTCAAATCCTCAGCCACCATTTTGAACGAATAGGAAACTGCCGTAACCTTGAAGTAGCTGATGCATTATACACCAAATGAAATGCTGCCACATAAGCAGCCTTCACTATCACAAAGTTTCCTTAGCCTTTACTTCTCTTTTTACCATTAACCAAGTTATGCCTCATCCACAATGCCAGCTCATCTATTCGTATGGCTTAAAGCCAAAGGTAAGTGCTAACACATCCGACCAATCACAAGCTTCTTTCATCACTAAGGCTGCCCATCTTCACTATTCAAAAGCCACATCATACAACCAAAATCACAACCACTAATCACAAGACTAATAGAATTTCGCCACATTTTAACAAATCTCCACCTTGGCGAACATTCTCCATATTCATTTAAGATCTCTCCACCTTGATTCAAGCATCAACAATTCCTTTTTTATTTTTCTCTCTCTTTTCCTTGGATCTCTTTAGTCACCATTGCACTACAAGAATCTCCCCAAACAAACCATCACATTGACATAAGGACTTCTCTTGGGCGTGACGACTGTGACTGTGCCTTCTGCCTTGAACCACTCCTCTCGAGTCCCGACTTACCCTACCTCCTGTTAGTGCGGCCTTTCATCACTTCCTTGTGCAGTTCCACAGTGCACTCACCCAATGAAAATGGTTCCTTCTTGGCAGCACCTCATATCACATTCTTGTATCGTCTCTCCAACACTTGTCCTTGTCATCGCGTACCCATGCACTACTCACGCGCACCCTTTAACTCTGATACCAGTTTGTTAGAATGTGGCAAAATTCTATTAGCCGTGTGATGTGTGGTTGTGATTTTGGTGCTATGATGTGGCTTTTGAATAGTCAAGAAGGGCAACCTTAGTGATGAAGGAAGCTTGTGATTGGTCGGATGTGTTGGCACTTACCTTTGGCTTTAAGGCATGAGAATAGATGGGCTGGCATAGTGGATGAGGCATAACTTGGTCAATGGTAAAAAGAAAAGTAAAGGCTAAGGAAACTTTATGATAGTGAAGGCTGCTTATGTGGCAGCATTTTCATTTGGTGTATGATGCATCAGCTACTTCAAGGTTAAGGCAGTTTCCTATTGGTTCAAAATGGCAGCTGAGGATTTGGAGGGCATGAAGCATGCAGGAAGTTTCCTGCTTTCCTTAACCATGAAGTACTAGTTGCCTTAGGACAGCTTGTATATGTGCATGCAAGGAAGCTTCCAAGAAGGAGCAGAGGAGGTTAGCTAAGGCCGCAAAGTCTCTATAAATAAGGTGCTGTTGAGCAGAGAAGAAGATAGAGAAGTGAGAAGAGAGGAAGATGGTGTAAAGGTGTTGTGTACACCAAGTGAGGGTGTTGTGTGCGCCTATATAATATGTCTTCCTAGTGAAAATATCTTCTCTCCGTAGATGTAGGCTGGGTTGTGGCCGAACCACGTTAAATAGAGTGTGTTGTTTGTAGTATTTTGTTATTTGTTGTTTGGATCTCCATGTGTTATGTGTTGTTTGTTTCCGCTGCATCAAAGAAAGGAAATTGATTCCTAATCAAAGGGATCAAATTTCTAACAATGTTCTTTCTCAGTAAATTTCCAGAACAATGTCTTTATCTTGGTATATGCTTCAGACCATAATTTCCACATTGTATTAGAGCAAATTGAGATGTTGCTGTCATGATCATCATTGGTACCAAATCATAGTGTCAATGTAGAGTGTCATTTCAGATCACTCTTGGTGCTATCATCAAGTGGTGGTTGTTATGTGGTGGTCATTGTGTGGTTGCCGTTGGGAAGTAGCTGCAGTTTAATTGTGGTTGTTGTCGTCATTGGGAAGAGTTGCAGCTGCTAGGGTTATCATAAGATAACTGAGTAGAGGAAGAAAGAGAGGGGATTTAGTTGCCCCAACTTGGACTGATGCAAAAAGAGTAGTTCAACCCGATCCGATTTCAAATGAGTTTATTTTTCTCCGTCTTCTCTGACCAGTTTCATTTTTCCAACTAGTTCAGATTTCGGTCGGTTATGACTCATTCCACCCAGTTTAATTATCCTGTCTGTTCCCCTCCACCCCCTTGCTTCCACCCAGTGGAACAAATACAAATTACATATATGTATACGTGAGAGAAGGAAAATGATGAATATTCTGTCTCAGTAAATTTCCCAAATCAGTGTCATTGTCTTGGTATATACTTCAAACCATAATTTCAACATTTTGCCAGAGCGAATTTGAGATGTTGATATCATGGTACCAAATCATAGTATGTCACTGTAGAGCGACATTTAAGATCACTGTTGCTGCTATCATCATTTGGTGGTAATTGTGTGTTGCCGTTGTGAAATAGCTGTAGGTTAATTGTTATTATCGTCGTTTTGGGAAGAGTTGCAGCGGCTCGGGTTATCATAAGATAACAGAGAAGAGGAGAGGCAGTCGCTTTGCTTGCCCCAACTTTTTTTTTTTGAAAGGTCAAGAGAGATTTTATGAAATAATAAAAAGGCCTTAATCCTTACACAAGCTTAGGGGCATACCCCAGCAGAAAATGAGTATGTGGAAACCAAAAATCCACCAAAGAAAAGAAAAAAAAGAAAGCTATGAGTCACCATAGCAGTGGAACAATGGCCACACTTAGACCTATAGAAGCAAATAAAACAGTAGACAAAGCTTTGAAGGCTAAGAGCAGCACCACCAGGAGAAAAATCCTCAACTGAACCATGCAACTTGAAAAACAGGGTCTCAACTGTAGGAGCAAAAGACCACAACCCTTCAATGAGCAGAACCAGAATACTAAACCAAACCATGACCCAAGTACTGCAGCTTTCACATAAGAGAACCAACCAGTCATCACAAACAAACCCCAGGCAAAACCATAGGGGCAAACTGAAGTGACCTACACCAGTAAAAGCCAAACACCATGCACCACACGTCAGGTGGAAACCAAGCAAACTCATCTCAAACTGCCACCACCATGCAACCAAGCAAACATAGCAAACCCTATCCACTTAGCAGAACCAAGAGACTCTATGACAGCAAGCAAACCAGTTCCAAAAAGTATGAACCTTATAAACCACATACCAGTCCATGCAGGCATACAATACCCTCACTAGAAGATCATAGCAGAAGCACACCAAAGCAGAGTCTGAGAAAATCATGCATCTGAAAGAAGAGAATCGGGAAGGTCCCAATACTGCACCAAGCACTGATTAGAGTGATTGTTCTCAAACTTGGAGAGAGGGAACAAGGCAAATTTGACAGCTTGAACAATCTTCAGTTATAGACTATCAAGAGAGCGAAAAGACTTCTCAAAAATACGTCTATTCCTCTCAAGCCATACCTCATAGACAGTAGCAGCAAAAGCAAGTTTATTGATACTAGAGGTGAGTGATTTTCCTTTCAAACCCCATTAATCCATTGCATGATCAAATCCCAGTGAGCATCAGGCCAAGAAGCAAGCCCTTTCTGACCAACCCTCTTCCAAAGTCTATTGGTGAACCCACACTGAAAAAATAAATGGTCCCTATTCTCCATCTTAAGGCTGCAGAATACACAAGGTTTGTCATGCCACAAAGAGGTAGATAACATGCTTGATGGCATGTCTCACCAAAGGTCAACTACATTGTCTAGGAAGACCAATCTCCAAAAAGTTCTTAATCAAATGCTTCTTCACCCAAAGAGACCATAATAATTCAGTAAGAGATTTGAATTCTCTGTTGATCATTAGTCCATGTTGGAAATTATGCCTTGAATTCCTATTATAATTAGGATTCGATTTTTAGTGTTGTAGTGGGTAAGATAATTTCTTGTTAGAGAGAAGTCTTACTCTCCAAAGAGTGTAATCCTTGTCAAACAAGGAATTGGGGTTTACATGTGATCCTTGTCCAACAAGGAATTGGATTTTAATTCTATAAATAGAGACCTAGGTTTTGGGTTGGGACTCGTGAGATTGATAGAGATGTAATCTCATGAGGGAGATGATGTGCAGGGATAGATAGGTTGATAGAGTGGAGAAACCGAAGGTCACTGATAGCGAGGAGATAGGCTCATGGAGTGGCGGCGGTGTTGGTACTCTAGTGGTGTAATTTCTCTACAAATCATAGTGGAATCTCTTTCTCATCCATGAAATAGCCCGATTTTGGGTGAACCATGTATATCTTATGTTTGTGTGTGATTGTTTTGTTGGCTTTCATTAAATCTCCGTAATTCGGTGCTTCCGCTTCCCCAACAGTCCATATGCCATCCTCATCTTCAAGAGTCAAGATAGAGTTAGATGATTTGTGTTGCGCAATCTTCTTGTAAAAAAATTGCAAAAATTTGTCATTCTCCTTGATCCGTCTCAATCTAGAATGCTGCTGTAACAAAACTTCTTTATCCTTAATAACAGACTAAAAATAAAATATAGCACTTCTTTCCCTCTCTCTAAGGTCTTGATCTAGAGGGTTAATTAGCAACTGACGTTAAATAGACTCCAAAGTAGACCTAGCAGAGATAACATTGCCAAATTTATTTGTATTCCACACCTTCACAGCTACCTTGGCAGCCCTTAGCTTCTGAAGCACCACATATCTAGGGTCTACATGAACTTGAACAGATCAGGCTAAAGCAATTATCTCCTCTAATGAGAGTTGTCCACTCCAAACTTTAAGAAATATGAATGGCTTTGGTTTGGATGTAACATAAGTATCAAATAAAATCACTAGACCCTAGTGATCTGACAAACCTGCAGGGAAGAGGATAACAATAGAGTTAGGCATCTGAGAGGATCACACTTCATTCGCCACTGCTCTATCCAATTTCACAAAGATCATAGAAGTCACATCATGTTTGTTTGTCCATGTCCATATCCATGTCTATATATATTCACCATAGGAACTTGCATGATAACAGGAAAGTTCATTAAGCAATTAAATTCCTCCAACTGTATTTGAGGGATTCTTCTTCCACCAACTTGTCGTGCTGCTAACTTTCAAGTCTTATGTGACAATCCTTGACTTTTCTTAACCTTCTTTCATTTTCCCATATGGTACCTCTTTCTTCCTTTCCTCTGAACATCAGTTAGTCTAGAGCCTTCCACATGGTTTTCGTTTCATCTTTCTCCCTGCTCTGCAACCGGTGTTGGTTCTCTACTTTCATGTGTGCTTTTGCCACATCAATCAACAATTACTCATAACTCATTGAACGGAAGTCAATTAACCTCTTGACTATCTGGGGCTGATGTTGTGAATTATGCTATGCCTTTCTTCTCTACTACGGCCAAAACTTAAGCCACCTTCACATTTAATTTCTCGATCTCAAACAATGTTAATTTGGTAGTTTCTTTTCTCTCACATTATCATGAATGCTTATGACGTCACTCTTTCTCGTTGGTGCAGTTGTCCCGTGCTACATGGACAAGCCGTCAGACTGTCCTTGCTCATCCTTAATTAAATTTCTGGTTGATGCTAACTGCAATAATTCCTAGTACAGCATTTTTAAATATTTAGATTGATTGCGACTATGTAGGAGCATTTACACTTGCTATAATAGGATTTGAGTTAAGGAGGGAGTCACTGGCACTAAACCCTTGCTTTGGCATATTTAGTTACTATATTGATTATTTTTTTATTGAAAGTTATTACTTCAATTTTCTACTAACACAAATTCGTTTAATTTAGATCCAGTGATATGTTAAACCACTAGTACAAAATATATCTGGACATGGAGGGTTTTGCAATAACCATTTGTAGGGTACCTCTAAGGAGGCTCAACCTGGGATCATTTTCCCCACACAGTATTAAGTAAGTTAACAAACCCAGTGTTTGTCCCCTTCTTATTAATCAGCGTCTTACTATTCATTCTACAATTACATCTACTCCATAATGTAAATAACATTTTGGGATAATGGTCATTTAACATAATGTAATTGTAGGCATGGAACGTTGAGTATGTAGTTGCATTTGGTAGCTGCTGTTGCAGCTAATCAAATGAGTTTCCTTGTTAGGGTGTGATAGCAAATCCTGACTTATTTAATACACTTTGAATTTTCCAACTTGATATTATAATTTTAATGTAGTAAATGCGGAAATATGTCCTCAAATATACATTAAATGTCTACTTACAAAAAAAAAAAATTTAGAAACAACTATTTAATTTTTAGTTCCGTAATTTAAGGCTTTTTGACTACACATTTAATTAAATTATTAAAATATGCAAGTGTAATCTACGAGCATTACCTTTGGTATATATTGCCATTTATTATTTTTCCTTGGTCCTCATCTGGAAATTTCCTCATTAATGACCGCATCGTTTATTGGTGGTTCACTTTCCATATGACCTAGTCTTACCACCTATCTCTATATATTACTATGTCAGGGAACCTCATAGACCCACCAGTTTTCCCAAAGGGCACATAGTTCCTTCTTTGTATCCTTCACCATGGCTCGCACAAAGGTTAAGCATGAATTGATTGTTGATGAACGTGCACTGAGGCAGACATTTCGGAAAAGGAAGGCCGGTTTTTCGAAGAAGGTGAGTGAACTTAAGACCTTATGTGGTGTTGATGTATGTGCTATAATTTATAATGGGGATACTGAACAGCCAGATGTTTTTCCATCTGTGGGTGAAGCAGAAGATATGCTTCAAAGATTCAATAGCTTGCCTACAATGGAACAAACAATCAATATGCTAAACCAGGAGACATTTATTGTGCAAGATATGTTAAGGTTGACGAAAAACCTAGAGAAGGAAAAGAAGAAGAACCGGATCCTTGAGATGGAACTTATGACCAAATTCTTGGTTGAGAAGAATTTGGGGGATGTAAGCAACATGCAGGATCTGAAATCTTTAGATCGTCTCTTGGATGAGAAGATGAAGTTGGTTGATGCTAGGATTGAAGAAATCAACCGGTTTAATTCTACCCTAGTTTTTATCGAAAATGGATCAGGGTATCGCAAGGAGATAAAATTCCTTCAAAAATAGGCATGGGAGAATGAGGATCCATATTGGAGCCATATTAGTTAAGGAAGTTTTAATTGCGCTAATTTTCATTTTCCTTGAATAATGTTCCCTTCTTTATGTTTACCCGAATAAATGCATTTTAATTTTGAGAATTTAAGTTGTTTTACATTTTGTGTAATTTTCTTATTTTTTCTTTCTATTTGTTTTCCTGGTATATGGTTACTCAACCATTTTCCGTAGTGTATATCATGCTATTTCAGGTAGAATGCGCCATACTGTAGTATGGCAGGTGCAAGAGTAGTTCGAAAGCATAGTACCTGTATTATCCTTAAATCTCGATTGCAATCCAACTCGCACACCTCAAACAGCAAAATGCATCGAGATTTCTCCTTAAGTCATAGGCACTAAAACCTTCTCTCTGTTTTTGTTTCCGATTTTTTTGCCGGTAATATACTGGCCATGATAAGAAAAATGGAAAGAAAGAGAAAATAGATTGCCTGGCTATCATAATTAACCCGAGAACAAAAATAATGATATATGTATTGTTGAAGGATATAATATTTAAATTACACCCTCTCTAAAAGCTTAAACTTTTAGAGTAGTTGGTTGTTAACATGATATCAGAGCCAAAGGTCTCGTGTTCAAACCTCACCGTCACCCATATTAAAAAAATTATTGTTTCACGTGTTGGACCAAAAAGAAGGCCACACGTGAGGGTGCGTGTTGAAGGATATAATATTTAAGTTACACCCTCTCTAACAGCTTAAGCTTTTAGAGTAGTTGGTTGTTAACATGTATGTATATGTGCATGTCTTGTCCTCATGAATTTTAGTTTCCTTGGTGGATCATTCTCTCCATATGTTTAACATTGCAAAGTTTTAGATGATTATTTCTATTTTGACCTCTATAGTCTTCAAGTTATCTCCGCTACAAAAAAAGTTAGGACACACCATTTGATGGTCCCCATTAGATCGTCAACACTGCAAGAAGTTGTGCATAACTTCAGTCTTTTTCTCCCTTGATTTTCAAATTTCTCATTTACAATGTCATCAACCTTTCACCAATCTTGGTATATTTAATTGTTAGAACAAACCAATATAAGTCAGGTTTGGTACGTTTGATGTATTTCTTGAGATAAAAAGTGGTAAAACCTGATAGTACTTTTGCAATAAGGTAGCTAGATAATATAGTTGTCAATATGTCCTGAATGCTGATTATAATTAAATAAATGGGAAAAAAGTTAGGTTGCAACTGTTGACCCTTTCTGTTTTGTTGACAATTTCACAGGGAAAAAAGGTAATCTGGTGACTAGTCTCCATTTAATGCCCATACTCTATTTCAGAATCAATATGACCATCTATTAGAACTCTATTGAATAAGAGGGTAAGATCATCCAGTTGGAACAATTCATAAGGATCTGTTTTTATTTTACTGTTAATTGTTGAAGCTCTTGTTCGTAAAATAAATATTATTCAGCATAATAGAGTTGATCTACTAAAAAAATTGTTGTATCACTTAGTGTCCTTATTCTTACCTTTGGGTATCTGATGTTTTGACAAATCCAATTATGCGGGAATTTTCTATAGGATACATCATTGCCCAATCAAATCCCCAAAAGAAAGAGAGAAAAGGAATGGACAAGTAGTTTTCTTTAATAAATCTCTACCATGAGATGTCTAGGTATTTATATTATATTCTTGTTATTTGTGGATACTTCATTGAAACTGGAAGGTTAAAAGTTCTTTGAATTGTGGTTTTAATAGTTCTTATATATATATATATATATATATATATTGTTAGTTATAGTGTGTGGGTGTCTTTGGGCTTGACCCAATATGGGTCAGGCCCATATGATTTTGTGTACCCATCTATGTGTTGCCCTAATATTTATATATATATATATATAGGACTGCTAACCAGAAAGTTAGTAAGTCAATATTACACTAATTTCAACATATATATATATACTGATATATATACATGCAACTCATTAGGTGTTGGGTCCTAATACTTGGAGGGCAATTGGCTGAATTATACCGGCCTTCATTGATGTTTGGCCTTTATTTTGTTATTATTTGTTTCATTCTAAAGTAGAGGAGATGTGACTAGGCTGCTGTCCTTGCTGTGCGAGGTCAGGCTTTATTACACATGTAATATCTTTGGATTTCATGTGTTCAAATACTCCTTGGTCTTCAGTTATTGCCTGTTACTAACTAGTCACTAGAGAATGTTTAATGGGACTTCTAAACGCCAGAATTGCCCGTATATCCCTTGCAAGGACTTAATATACCTTATTAAGTCTGAGTAATTTCACTTTATATTTATATTTAACTTCAATTTCGCTTTGGATTAAATTGTTAAATACTTTATTAGCTTATGATGCTTGACTTATACTTGCAATTTGTATTTCTTTTATATTTTGAATGCAACTTTGCAAATTCTGAGAAATAATAATGGAAATTTAACAATATAAAGATGTCCAAAATTTGTAGCTCCCCAAAGTTTTTCTTTCATTTTCCTCTCACAACACACACATTTATCATATCTTCTACCTCTTCCAATTTGCCACATAGGTCTTGCAGTCAGTGTGACCGAGCTGATAGTAGCACCACTCTCTCAGATGGTGAGACCCTGTGATTGGATTTTGGGTAAATTCCGCGCTAACATATGGCTTTGCAGACTAGATTCTGATGACAAATGATGATTTTATCTCTTTAGTGAAATTTACTGGAAAATATGTTATACTAGTGAGTATCCTTGCTGAAGTTGCGGTAGCGGTGTAACGCAGAGTTTGAGCTCTTCTTGCTCCTCCTTATGCCTAGAAACTTTACTCAGGGATATGGATCATATAGAGTAGACTGGAAACAGAATTCAACGTAAAATTATTTATTTATAGCTATATTTTAAAGTAAATGTTGTTAAAGTTACTGTACCAATACTGTGCACTCTGCTACAAAATATTTTAGTAGATTTTCTTGTGTTCTAGAGCTAAAATATTTTGTTTTACTGAGTTTGAAGATGCCATGTTACTAGGGTTCTATAATTTTCGTTGCTCATAAATGGAACACAGGTCCCCAATTTAAATTGACTTTACTAGTAACGCTTGACTATTCTTCATCAATAATGACGTAAAAGTCTGCAAGAATGCCAGAAAAATCTTATGGTGGATGGCTAAACAAATTGGTTGTTTCTTATATGAACAAGAAGTTCAATATCGAGATTCCAAAAGCGAGATATGGGATTTTGAAATGAAGATCTGAAGAAGCACTATTCAGAAAAGAACTTGCTTTCCAGAATTGTGGAGATGATGATATACTATATGTATAAATTGGGAAAGAATAGAGGGTCATCTTAACCATCCAACTACTTGGAGTTGTATACATGGGACACACTGTCCTCAGTTCGCCCCATGACAGCGATATACATGACTTAATCCCCCTCGTCTCCCGACCTTGGGACCCAATATGTGACATTAAGGTTTAAGCATGGCTGAGGAAAATTTAGTGGAAGTTCTACCATCAGTAATTTTATAGTAAGTGTTTTTTCTCATGCCTGACTTTTTCTTCTTTATAAAGGGTTTTTGCTTCAGGCTATAATAGACGCATGAAGATGAATTTGAAGGAAATATTACAGTCTTTTAAATTTGAAACCAAGCTGTGTAGCAATCATATAATTTTTCATTGCTGAATTAATTTGTCAATTATAAATATTTTCTCACTTAAATCCATAGTTTACAGTAAATGCTTGCTTGTGATGTTTTGCAGGCAGATCCTTACCTGAAAGGTTTGGTAATAACACTGCAGGACAATGTTCCAGATAACGTAAGCGAAATCAGCTCTAGAGCAATGGAACTAAAGGAAGCTCTTTACTGTTTGAACAGTTTGGAAATAAAGTTAAAGGTGGTCTCTCTCTATATATCTATGCATGTTTATATTCCTGTGCATGTGCACGAGTGTCTTCATTGTCTGCTTTTGTTTTCATGTGTCTGTTTTCTGATACAATACACCTCTCTAAAGAATAATAACTGATTATATGCATTTGTGGTGTTTGCCTCTTCTGTCTGTCTTCTATTTGATCAATAGGACTTCGGTTGGCAAATTTCGCAGAACAAAACTGCTTTGGTTATATCAATCTTTTGTTCACAGGCACCCAAGGAGGTATTATTGCAGACTCAACTTGCAGATGCTCTGATGTGGGCTAAAATGGAACCCTCCCTAGATTGTGTTGAAGCTTTCATTCCATCCTATGCAGAGAGTGTTTGCTTTGCAGCACTCCAACCTGTTTCAGGTAACATTTCTCTCACCCTTGAGTTTTTTCGGTTTACTGAACTGCATTTGTCTGGTCCCCTGGTACATAAAAAGTTTTCCCATGCATGAAGAGAAGTTTCGATTTTTCTTCATCTTGACACTAGTAACAAGAGAGTACTAGCCCATCGAAACAATACTAGTCATGGGTCAAGCATTAAATTGAAGCTACACTTTAGAATATACCTTCTTCAAAAGGGTAAAAAGGTAAAACTGACACATTAATGGATTCACTGAAATTCCGGGATGCATCCATGATTAGGGGTGTTAAGTTTTCACAGTTTGCTTTGGTTTGACTCCCTAAATCTTCGTAAATATTGTTGTAACAAACGCACCAAATCACACAAATCAAAACATAAAATTAAGCACGTCACACAAAGAACACAGATTTATAAGGTTTGGCACAAGTCGTGCCTACGTTCTTGGTGGAGATCCGGCGAAAGGTTTCACTACGCAAGAAACAAGAGATTATAATTACAGCCACAAGAAACCATCTCTACCTCTCTACGAATTAGGGTTCTATTTTTCTCTTGACAACTCCAAACCCTAGTCGCCCTTATATATATATAACGGGCTACAAAAGAGACTAAACAGGCCCACGGCCCATAAGAGTAAAAACGGGTCAAAAATTTATGGGCTTGGGCCCTCACAAAGCTCACTTTTCGGGTCAACCGCGTCTCAAAATCCAAATTCGGGCCATAACATCACAAATCACTTTTTGGGTCAACCAGGTCTCAAAATCCAAAAATATATAATAGTCCATTAGTACATATACAGTAGTCCATTAGCTAATAAGCCTAACTAAATAATTTATAATTAATTAAATATATCCAATTTAAATAAATAAAATAACGGGGTATTACATTCTCCCCCCCTAATAAAGGAATTTCGTCCCCAGAATTAACCACATACTTGAACTAAATACCTCTGGATACTTTGTACGAATTTCATTCTCTCTTTCCCATGTGGACTCTGCCTCATTATGATGGCTCCACTAAACACGCACAAGAGGAATGATCTTCTTCTTACGAAGTACATGCTCATTTCGATCAATAATGCGGTAAGGTTGCTCCACAGAAGTCACATCCAGCTCCAACTCTATCTCTTCTACATCAATATCTTGATACACATCCTCATCTCGTAAGAATTTCCGCAACATTAAAACATGGAATACATTATAAACCCTATGCATATGATCTGGCAGTGCTAAACGATACGCCACCAGTCCAATCCTGTCAGTAATCATAAAAGGACCCACAAAATGATGTGATAATTTTTCATTCTTTCCGAACCGCATTACTCCCTTCATGGGAGATACCTTGAGTAAAACCTGATCACCCACTCTGAACTCCAAGGCTCGAGTCCACCGATCAGCATAACTTCCGCCTACTCTGGGTAGTTCCTCATACAGTCTCGAATAAGAGGAATCTTTTCTGAGGTGTCCTTGATGAACTCATGACCAAATAATATGTTCTCTCCAACCTCAAGCCAACACACCGGAGACCTACAGGGTCGACCATACAATCTCTCAAATGGTGCCATACCAGTAGTCTTTTGATAACTATTGTTATAAGCAAACTCTGAAGTGGCAAATAGAACTCCCAATTGCCCTTAAAATCAAGGACACAAGCTCGAAGCATATCCTCCAAAATCTGGTTAACCCTCTCAGTCTGACCATCTGTATGTGGATGATAAGTTGTACTAAGATGCAACTCTATACCCAAAGCCTGCTGAAAGCTCGCCCAAAACCCAGATACAAAGTTCGGATCTCTATCATATACAATAGACAATGGAATCCCATGAAGCTTTACTATCTCTGCAATGTAAAGCTTCGCCAACTGCTCTGATGTGTAATCTGAGCGAACAGGTAGGAAATGAGTAGACTTTGTAAGTTTATCAACTATAACCTAAATGGAGTTATGGTTCAGATGTGAGGTAGGTAACCCCTCAATGAAATCCATGGAAATGCTCTCCCATTCCCACTCCGACACTGGAAGTGGCTACGATGATCCGGGTGGTTTCTAGTGATCGACCTTAACCATCTGGCAAGTGCTACACTTGGAGACAAAAATGGTTGTCTCTCTTCATACCAGCCCACCAAAATTGACGTTTCATGTCCTGGTACATCTTATCCCCTTCGGGATGCACTGCAAATGGAGAGTTATGAGCCTCTCTCATCACATCTCTCCTCAAGTCATCGATAGAAGGAACGACTAATCAACCCTTGTACCTCAAACCTCCATCTGTGCCAACTGAATAGAATGGAATCTCCCCTGATGCCAACTCTGCAACTTTATCCATACATTGTTGATCTGTCTGTTGGGCCTCAACTACCCTCCGAATAATAGCAGGCGTCACCACAACACATGCCGCAAAAGCGTCAGCTAACTTATCAATTGACCTCAATGCATTCCACTCAGTCTCTAACAAGGCAGAAAGACTAGCATAAGGTCGGCGACTGAGGGCGTCTACCACTATATTAACCTTTCCTGGATGTTACTGAATGGAGAAGTGATAGTTCTTCACAAATTCCAACCATCTATGTTGCCTCATATTCAACTCCCTCTGCGTAAAGAGATACTGCAAACTCTTGTGATCGCTAAATAATCTGAAAGTCTCACCCAAGAGATAATGTCTCCAAATCCTTAATACAAAAAACCACCGCTGCCAACTCCAAATCATGGGTCGGGTAATTAAGCTCATGTGGCTTGAGCTTACGTGAACCATAAGACACTGGTATCTCTTCCTGCATCAACACACAACCCATACCCTGCAATGATGCATCGGTGTAGATAAGATACTCAACCCCACTCTGTGGAATGGCTAGAACAGGTGCAGATGTCAACTTAGTCTTCAGTTCATCGAAAGTTGTCTGACAGTGATCATCCCAAATAAATGGCACACCCTTTCTAGTCAAGTTGGTGAGCGGACCGACGATCTTAGAAAAATCCTGAATGAATCTACGATAATAACCTGCCAATCCCGGAAAACTACAGACCTCTGAATGTGAGGTAGGTTGTCCCCACTCCAGAACCGCTGAGACCTTCGTTGGATCCACTACAATCCCCTTCTCTGGCACCACGTGACCCAAAAACTTCACATCTCTCTGCTAGAAAGCACACTTCTCAAATTTTGCATATAACTGGTGCTCTCTAAGGGTTTGTAACACCGTCTGTAGATGTCCGGCATGCTTCTCCTTAGACCGAGAGAAAACCAATATATCATCAATGAATATGATAACAAATTGATCTAAAAATGGCTTGAATACTCTGTTCATCAAATGCATAAAGAGACCTGGAGCGATGGTCAATCCGAAAGGCATTACACAGAACTCATACAACCCATATCTAGTGAGAAACGTTGTCTTGGGTACATCCTGCTCCTTAACACGAAACTGATGATAACCAGACCTTAAATCTATCTTCGAGAAATAAGTGGTTCCCTTCAACTAATCAAATAAATCATCAATCCTAGGCAAAGGATACTTGTTGTGTTTGGTGATCTTGTTCAGCTCCCTGTAATCGATGCAAAAATGAAGAGAACCATCATTTTTCTTCACGAACATCACTGGTGCTCCCAATGGTAAAGTATTCCTACGAATGAAACCCTTACTAAGAAGCTGCTGAATCTGATCCTTCAACTCATGCATCTCCATCGTTGCCATCCTATATGGTGCCTTAGCAATAAGCCTGGCGCCTGGAGTTAAGTCAATAATAGAGTCAAGCTCACGACTCGGTGGCAAACTTGGTATCTCCTGAAACACATCCTGAAAATCACGCACTACGGGAATACTATCCATAGATACAATGGTCTCCTCCCGAGTCTTTGTGTCAATATAAAACAAATGTGTACTAGCACCTCCTTATGGTCTAGGCATAGATATCAAGTATATCTCTTGACCCAGTATCGCAAAGACTATCGTCTTACCATGACAGTCCAACTAAGCATGGTAATGAAATAACTAGTCCATCACAAGTATCACATCATAAGAATGCATATCGAGCACTAAAAAAAATCAGCTAAAAATCTAAGCTCGTCAATCTTAATAGGAACATGTCCACAACTCTCCCGTAAAATTGCATCAACACCTAATGGCGTGGAAATACTGAGGGGTAGAATACTAGGTTGAGTTAGGTGCAAATAGTGATAAGTTGGTGAACTCCTGCTCATACTCTGCAACAGTCATATCTCACTGTTGTAAATCTAGAAACCCCCTCTTCTTAGCTGCCCTCACTGCGAATGGAAAATACTTATCGTCAAAACAAGTCTGGAACTGAGCATAAGTCAATGTGTCCCACTCCTCTGTGGTGGTAACTGACTCCCACCATTGCAATGCATCAACAACCAACTTGAAAGTGGCAAGCATCTGCTTCTGGACCTCTATACACTTAACCATACAGAGATGACGCTTAGTATCCTTCTGCCACTGGTGAGCTACTTTCACATCAACAGACCCCGAAAACTATAGTGGGTGTTCCTAAATGTAAGTGTTCTGAACCTTCTCGCATGTAATAGGTTGGACTGTTTGCTCAATAACATGAGCCTGTTGAGGAGGCGGCGGATGAAGTTGTTGATTCTAAAGTGTCGTCACCACCCCTATAGCAACAACCTGAGCAATTATGGCTGTGAAGTTAGGAGGAAGTTCGGCATTGCCATGACCTTGATTCGCATTCCCTCTTACGAGGCGACATACTTATACAACGATAATACGAGTTGTTAATACCACAACAACGAACTTAAAAAAGTACAACGACTCCTGCGTTTAGGCTCTAAATATCAGAATGTGCAATGCGGAAACCTAGCGAAAACATCCCTAGGACACATGAACCTGGAGTGCTCTGATTCCAACTGTGATACCTCTTAATTTTCATGCATAGGTTGGTCAGGCTTATACCGAAAACTAAGGCGCATCAACACTCAATAATAAACAAGCACGGAAGCAAAAGACATATTTAAGAAATAACAGAGTCTCAAAAGTTTAATTCTCATGAATAAACAAATTCAGAAATCCAAATCCCCAAAGGGTACAACTCGGGAATCCCATATCTATGGACCCCTAAAACCATAAACAAAAATATAAGTCCGGAAGAAAATATTAATATAGAGTCCCTACACTGAAACAAAGCAAAAAGTTGAATAACTCAAGAAGAAACGAGATGAACCCTCAACCCTGTGACTGAAACTACCGAGGACTTGAAATGTTAACAATGGTGGGTCAGACCCACGAACAAAGTAGAATCTACATGATCCCAAATAGAGTACCTATAATCCTATCATCTACCCAACCAAAAATAAGGGTAATAATACAATTCCTATAACTTTAAATTACACTCCTAAATCAAAATTCTCCAAACAAAACAAAATAAAATAAAAATAAACAAATAAATAACACATAAACAAACAAAGTGTAACCACATTTAGACCACAAGGCATAAAACAAAACAAATAAAGTGCAACCAAAATTAAATCACATGTCAATAGACAACTTAACCATGCCTAACCATAATCACATACCCGACAACTTATTCATGTCGTGACGAGTCAACTATGGTACAGATGAGACTGCGTTAATAGTCAGCCCATCGTGGTTCCTCCATTTCCGTAATAAAGTAAAACAAAAATAATAATAAATACTATTTATTTCGTAAGCCGGAGAATTTATTAGGTTTGGTCTCACTGTCAATATAAGCAAATTATATATATATTTTATTTACTTCACTAGCTAGAACAATAATAATTAATTAATTGGCACGGTCAGTGGTCAAATTAATTGTATATATGTGACAGAATTAATGGGTGTACATGTGACAAGGCTCTAGTAATGACTCATTGTCCAAAGCTATATATAGATACATACGTGTATTGCTTCAATAATCACTAACAATTATAAAGCTTCATACATGGACATACATGTGTCCATTTGTCCAGTACCATTAGCAAGACTGTAATAATAATAATATTATTATTATTAGAAGAATGGTTTCCCATATAACTAATATCAATATAACATCTCAGTTCACATATGCATGCCAGATATGATCAGGTCCCAAAATTACTATCTATACTACGTGTCCAATCCCTCTAAAAGCTGAGAAATCCATGAATATAAATTTTCTTGTGTGCCGTCATTACTAATCATTCCCCATACCAAGCTGTTCCAAATTCATACACGTCTGTGCATACACTAATTCAACAATAATCAATTCGTATATTTATATAATAACACATATCGGCAGAGATATATATTCTATAAATATTCAAAAAAACTAATAAAAATAATCAGAATATCAACAGATATATACACGTGTATATATATATATATAAACCCTGATATAATGAATAGTGATACGATTATGGGTCTAAAGGGGAAGAGAAGAACATTCTATTTGCCTGATCTTAACAGTACATTGCTTCCTCTCCCTCCTACGCAACTCTCTCTCCCTTCTCTCTATTCTTCGTCTAATACAATTAGGTAGTAAGAGCCTATTAGGGTTTTCTTTTTATTAAATATATATATATATTTAATCCTTCTAATGGACCCAAAAATATATAATAATCCATTAGTACATATATAGTAGTTCATTGGCTAATAAGCCCAACTAAATGATTTATAATTAATTAATTAAATAAATTAAATATATCCAATTTAAATAAATTAAATAACGGGGTATTACACGAATTTTCCAAACTGATAATCCTTTCGCCTTTCCACGTGCCCTTAAGAGCCTCAGCAACAACTGTAAACACCAATCAAGTCCAAACAATGTTTGAACTTGATAGTAGGAATGACCTTAGTCACCATATCCGCCGGATTATCCGTTGTCCGGATTTTCCTCACTGCAATAGCACCCTGTGCAATTGCATCTCTGATGAAGTGCAACCTGTCATCAATATGTTTGGTCCTCTCATGGAACATTTGATTTTTAGTCAAATGTATGACACTGGCTGTCGCAAAACACAATCAAATCATCAAGTTGCAAGCTCACACAAAGCTCACTTTTCGGGTCAATTGTTGCGACCCAAATCCAAATTCGGACCATAATATCACACATATGCATAGAAGTGTTTTTAGAAATTTCATGTTCTGAATTTTCCAAGTAAAAACACTGTAGTAGACCTCGACCAAATCGAGGGCCACTGGAGTTCAGTCAAAAGCACTTGCATGTCAATGACTCATGTTACATAATGCAGTCAATATGACTTTATAATAATACTTGTTTTCCGAAAAAATAAATTGAAAAATAGAATGAAAATTATTTCAATATTTTGATCATTTTCGAAAGTAAAATGAACCATTATTTGCAAATGCACTACCTTTATATTCTACCTGATAATGAAACAAATAATTGTTTCCAAGTTGCAATTGTTTGTCTATTTTACTAGCTCACTCACTGTTCATTCATTACTCCACTTCTTATGAAGCTTTATGTTGAATAAAATTGACTTTTCTATGAAATAATTAAATTAGCTACTCTGACAGGATCGAGTCGATCAGAACTGCTCGCGTTGCAGAAAAAGAAGTTAAGAGCAATGGATGTCAAAGACACCTTGAAAAGGCTAAATGTTTTGATAGAATTTGTCCAGAAGAATATTCCATGGTTGCAGCCAAGCTTGCTATTCAATTACTAGGGACACAATGAGTAGTGAAATTCATACTTACCACTGATCTAAGTGTTTGTTTGGTAGGAGGTTTTGTAGTGAAATTTGTGGTTTTGGGATGAAATTTGTGGCCCAACCCATGTTTGGTAGAAGGAGTTGAGATTGAATAATGTTGCACCATTGGTACCAAATCCATCATTTTCACACCATTGAGATAGATGGTTTGGATGGAGTTGGTTTGGTTTTCTCACACCAAAACTATTCTTTAATCCAAACCAATTTAATTTGGTGTACCATTGTTTAACACAAACCAATTCATTTATAATATTATATATATATATAAATTCGAAAAATAAAATATTTATGAAAAAATAAAATATTTCGGGAAAACAAATATTTCTAGAAAAAATAAAATATAATAAAAATATATTTATTATTTTTTGAAAAATATACAAAATATATGTATCTTTTATTTTTTTCAAAATATTTTATTTTTTGAAATATCTTATATAAAATATTTTATCTATAAATATTTTGAAAAAATTAAATATTTATATATTTTATTTTTTTAAATATATATATTTATAAAATGTTATTTTAAATAAATAAAATGTCAAACTATTCAAAGTTACCAAATATGATTGGTTTCAGAATTTCAGCTCATACCAACTCTACCAAACATGGTTTGGTGTTTCAGTTTCACTTTTTTTCACACCAAAACCATTTGCACCAAACATGGTTTCAATTCAGAATAAAACCAAACACAACCCAACTCCAACTAAACCAAAACTAAAAACCAACACCACACCGGTTGCCAAACAAACACTAATATTATGTAGAAATTGTAAGAATACAATGATCACATGGATAAAGAAGTGCAACACATCAAATTGGGTAAAGTGCATTAAACCCCCCTAGACTATTTTATCTCTCTCAACTAACCCCCTGAACTAACTGATGGCCCCTTGAACTATAAAAAACTTACAATTCATTTCATTATGTTATAACACCGTTAGTTAAATTAGGATAATTTGCACTCAGATCCCCTGAGGTTTTTGTCAATTGCACTCGCCCCTTGAGATTTTATTTTCCTTGCAATGACACCCCCTGAAGGGAAGAAATAACCGGAATGCCCTTGTGTTGTCTCCCTTACTTCATGAGACAAATATCTAGGTGGTGAAATTACCTTCATGCCCCAAAATGAAAACCCTATAATATATAATTATATTTATAACAATTATTCTAAAATGTGAGGGGTTGAGAATATTTTCAAACATTTTCTTCAAAATAAAAATTAATGAATTAATATGTATTAGTTGAAGTGCAACTCTAAGGAGCATGTCAAAATGATATAGAGTAAAAGAAAAGGGGTTGGAAATATTTCAATACTTTTAAAAAATAATAATAATTAATTAATATGCATTACTTGAAGTGTAACTCTAATGAATATTTCAAAAGATATAGAGTAAAGATATACGACAAGGGGTTATAAATATTTTCATATTTAAAAAAAATAATTAATTAATTAATATATATTAATTGAAATGTAACTCTAATGGATATTTCATAAGATATAAAGTAAAGATATAAGACAAATATATTTTGGCAAAGAAAAATAATATAACTTAAAATACAGAAATCTGTATATTTATCTATCTATCTATATACTACTAATAAAAACACAAAGATTGTCTAATATTTCGATTCATTATCATCTTTTACAATATAAAAAATTATAATAAGTAAAGTTTGACATTATTTAAAGTGTAAGGGCTTAAATTAACTTTACAAAAAAATTAATAAATAATAAATCATTTGTCATATTTTAAAAAATATAAAACAAATTACAATAAGTAAAGTTTGTTATTATTTTACAGTGTAATGGCTTAAATTAAATTTACACAAAGAATAATAAATTATAAACCATTTGTAACATTTTTATACATTTATCATCTCTTATAATACAATAAAAACTATAATTAAAATGTATTATTAGTTGTTTAAATTGTAGGAGTTGTATATTATTTATTTACAAAATAAATTAAATTATATGAGCTTACAAATATTTTATACATGTATCACCTTCTAAAATACAAAAAAAAATATAATCATAAATAAAGTGTATTATTATTATTTAATGTAAAAGGTCACAATATTAGTTTTAGGAAAAAATTAAAAAATGATAACTTTTGGGGCCTATATTACAAAAATGACAATTTTTAAAAAATAATTTAAAGAAATGTGATAATATTTCAAAAATCATTGTATCCAAAGTACTTGAAAAGTTTTTCAAATTGAGCTTAAGACACAAGGGTTGTTTGGTCCATTAATTTAGCCAACATGTCTTTTACACTAAAACAAGGGCACAAGAGTCATTTCATGGGGTCTTCACCCCTTCGGGGGGTGTCATTGCAAGAAAAATAAAATCTCAAGGGGCGAGTGCAATTGACCGAAACCTCAGGGGATTTGAGTGCAAATTATCCTAATTTAACTAACGGTGTTATAACGGAATGGAGTGAATTGTAAAAGTTCGGAAAGTTTAGGAATTTTTGTGTAAAAAGTGTAGTTCAGGGGGGTTAGTTGAGAGAGAGAAAATAGTCCAAGGGGTTTAATGCACTTTACCCCATCAAATTATGTGTGATGTTGTATTTGATCAACTGGTATATAATATATGTTTTGATGACCTCAGCTGTAAAATTTGTGTAAATTAATGTATCATATTTCTGAGTAGCTAATTTCACCTTAGATGGACCATTTTGTTCATGAAATATGAAGAGGGCAAACATTAGAATTGATTATTGTTTGCTAATTCATCATAATAGAAGCACAATGTGTGTTACCCAAAATGAAAGGCAAATAAGGGGGAATTACCAAAAAGTCTTGATTTTCATATTTGAAGGGATATCTGATTTTCATGTTTGTTTGTTAAATGAGGAGAGAAAAGAAAAGATTTGGAGAGATATCTTATTCCTCTTTATCCCTCTAAATCTCTTATTTGATAACCTTTCAAAAATAAAAATGAAAAGATTTAGAGAGATAAGAGTGATAATAGCAATAATAATCCTAATATTGAAAGAAAACTTAAAAGATATATATGAGTCTTAATTAAATCTAAGAATACAATACAATTAAACTTACACCCACTAATATATTGACTTGATTAAGACAGTACTTATATTTCCAACTCTCATTGCCTTACCAAATCAATGAAAACAAAGTTTCTTTAAAGACAACATATTTTACTTCCACATGTCAATTCTATTATAAGCAACATTTTCCAATCATTTATTCTATTTTACTTCCATATTTATCAAGGAGTAAAATATATTTGTAATTCAAAGTTTTACTATGAGATATTTTTAATAGAAATTTGAAACTAATTTGCAAATAAATTTGATATGTAGTTTTAAAAATCATTTTCCTTTTCTTTTAACTAGTTGCATTATTCATCACTACTTTGTGTCTTGATCACCAAAATATAGTTCACTACTCCAGGCATGTTAAATTTTTTTAAAATAAATTTCCTTCCTTACCCACCTTTTCTGATAATGATAAAATTAATATTCATACCCTATCTGTGTGGTCCACGAAATCCCATTCCCTTAAATATCTCACCCAATTTTCAACCTTACCCGATTCTGCTGATTCTCCAACTCAATCAGATTTCCCTTCCTCATCAAATCCCTCACATATTGTGTTACCCAAAATATCTCCAATTGTTTTCTAAATTCCACGCTCATCTCAACTTCCTCCTTCAACCTGTCACAATCGCTCTTGTGAAAATATTTCCTCGCATATTACCTCTCCCGAGTCGTTCGCATCTCCTTCCTCGCCTTCCCAAATTGACTCCTCTTCATCCAATTCGGTCGAGAATCATGCAAGTCCGCTCTCCATAAGTGCGTTGTCATCCACTGCACTTTCCTCTCATGTCCGTTCCTCTCATCAACAAAGTTTAGGCTCTACCTCATGATAGCACTCCCCTTCATGTGATTCGACATCTCCTACCCCTCAACCAATCCCAGCACCTACACATCACATGCAAACACGCTCCAAAAATAATATTTTCAAGCCTAAGCTACTCTTCACCCTTACTGCCACAAAACATCATCTTCCCCCTTCTCTTTATGCCACTAGTGTTACCCAAGCCCTTAAAGAACCATTGTGGAAAGCCTCCATGAGTGAAGGGCTCAATGCTCTCATAAAAAATGGTACAAGGGAGCTGGTACCGTGCAAAGCTCATCAAAATATTGTGGGATGCAAGTGGGTGTTTCGAATCAAAAGGAATCCTGATGGCAGTATTGCTCGATACAAGGCTCATCTCATTGCTAAGGGGTTTCACCAACGTCCAGGTCTCAACTACAATGGAACCTTCACTCCGGTGGTTAAGACTACCACTATTCAACTTGTTCTCTCTATTGCTCTCTCTCGAGGATGGGATATTAATAAACTCGGTGTCAACAACACCTTCCTTCATGGCCATCTCACTGAAGAGGTATACATGTCACAACCTCCTGGTTTTGTGGATGACACTCATCATACGTATGTATGTTGCTTGTATAAATCACTCTATGGTTTGAAGCAAGCTCCACGTTCCTGGTTTAATGAGCTCAAATATTTTATCGTCTCTCTTAGCTTTGTGAACTCCATCTCTGATCCGTCGTTGTTTGTTTACTCTAACAAGTCTAAATAATATATTTTCTTGTCTATGTGGATGACCTACTAGTTATAGGGAACTCAACTTCATTTATTAGGGATATTGTCTCTGCTCTCACTCGAAGGTCCTCTATCAAGGATCTCGGGTCCCTTCATTTTTTTCTTGGTTTTGAAGTTCTTCCCACACCACACGGCTTGTTCTTATCTCAACAAAAGTACATCCATGATTCCTTGGAGCGTTTCAAAATGGAGGGTGTTAAGGAAATTTCCACTCCTATTAGCCCCACTACTCGGCTCACTCTCTCTGGTTGATGCCTCTCAATATCACAACTTGATTGGTGGATGCAATACTTGTCCTTAACCCGTCCTGACGTTGCCTATACTGTGAACAAGTTGGCTCAATACATGCACTCTCCAACTCAAACTCACTAGGCCGCTGCTAAGCGACTCATTCGTTACCTCAAGCAAACCATCTCCTATGGTCTTTCCCTTCGTTGCTCTCTACCATTCACTCTCACTTTTTACTCGGATGCCAATTGGACCGACAACCGAGATGACTGTACTTCAATTTTGGCCTATATTGTCTTTCTAGGTGGCAATCCCGTGTCATGGTGCTCTAAGAAACAAAGGACTCTTGCTCGGTCTTCTACTGAAGTATCTTTCCATTGCTTCTGATGTGGCTGAAACTACTTGGATTACAAACCTTCTTACTGAGTTGGGCATCTCTCTCTACCTCTCCACACCTCCTATGCGACAATATTAGTGATACATACTTATGTGCCAATCCGGTCTTCCATTATATGATGAAACATGTTGCATTAGACTATCATTTTGTACGAGAAAAGGTTTACAGTGGCACCATTCAAGTCTCGCACGTTTTTACTCATGACCAACTGGTTAATGTTCTCACCAAGCTCTTGACCATCTCTCGGTTCTCTCTTCTTCGTTCCAAGATCGGTGTTTTGGTCTTTTACTGAAGTCGAGTATCATTCCATTGCTTCTGCAGTGGCTGAAACTACTTGGATTACAAACCTTCTTACTGAGTTGGGCATCTCTCTCTCCCTCTCCACGCCTTTTGTGCGACAATATTAGTGATACATACTTATGTGCCAATCTGGTCTTCCATTCTAGGATGAAACATATTGCATTGGACTATCATTTTGTGCGAGAAAAGGTTTCCAGTGGCACCATTCAAGTCGCGCACATTTTTACTCATAACCAACTGGCTGATGTTCTCACCAAGCCCTTGACCATCTCTCGGTTCTCTCTTCTTCGTTCCAAGATCGGTGTTTCTGATGGGCACATTGTCTTGCGGGGGCATATTAGGAAAGAATTCTCACCACAAATTCTTCGCACAGATCAAGGCTAGACTTTATGGTCCATATTATCTTAATTGATTTGGTTTATAATTTCCTTGTAATCTGCTGTGATTATCTTCCTTTTATACACTCAACCTTCTTTTGTAATTGTGTATATATACACACCCGTATAGTAATAAGATTATCAATTCAAGTTTCACAAATTCTTTTGCTCTTATAAAATTAAAGAATTTATTTAAGATCTAAATGCTAAAGATACAACCCAAAAGAAAAAGTAATAATATAAATGAGATCCACACAGGGAACCTTCGCATAATTTGTATATATACTGTAATACACACATAAAAACAACAAGTCATGGAAATAAAACAAGTGTTTCATTAAAAAAACATAACAAATGATTTACTGTACTTTAGGTTTTTGCTAGAGATGCGTTGTTCCTATATTTGGAGTTTTTAATCGCAGGTAACTAACGGGAGTCGTGTAAGACAATTTGGGGGTGGGGGGAATTGGAGAGAGATCTCGGGTTTTGCGCCATTTCAACAAACCCAAATATTGAGGGGCATAAAAATAAGCTTTGTGCACCGTGATCCTATTAGTCTTGAAGATTACGGGTGCGTTTGGAAACTGGTGTTTCCGTTTTTGTTCTTGTTTTTTCCACTGTTCATGGGAACAAAAACGCGTTTGAGAGCCTTTGATGGTTTTTGTTTTCGTGAACGGTAAAAAAAAAAGTTTTCTCACCCTTAGTTCAAAATTTGATAACACCAAAATAATGTTTTTTTGTTTTCGGCACTGTTTGTTTTCAACCAAAAAAAAAATTAACTATTGTAGATTCCCTAACCGCCATCTTCAACCTCCATCTTTAACCTTCAAACCCTAACCTCCACCACCACCACAAGCCGCCATCCCACCACCACCACCACTGCAAATCGACATTACCACAAACCCCCACCACTGCAAATCGACACCACCACCAACACAAACCCTTACCTCTACAACTTGACACCCCTAATCGAATTGGGGTGATGTGGTCTTTATACATGCTACTACTTATATATTTATATATATATATATATATATATTTTTTCCTGTATGTTAATCTTTTGAACAACAGCAGAGTGGCCGTGTTCATTGTTGTATGGAAAACTTGGAAGTATACATTGTAGCTGGTTTGTACAAGGGATGACAATCAAGTCAAACTTAATCTCACCCTTTGACAATTTGTTTTCTACTTTTTATTCCAAATAAATCTCAAAAACGTGTTTTTTTTTTGTTCCCGAAAAGTTTTTAGACAAAATTTCCAACCAAACATATTTTTGTTTCCGGATTACCCTTAGAACAAGAACAATAATTTTTTTTTCTTCTCAAGAGATAAAAAAACGAAAACGAAAACACTAGTTTCCAAACGCACGCTACATATCCAACTCCATATCTGAACATCATTAAAACACTTAAAACGAATTTGTTTCCTTAGGGTGCGTTTGGAAAGCCTATTTTTTGTATTTGTTTTCTGTCTTCAAATATAAAATTTGTTTTTGTATTTGTCTTTGTTTTTTTCAGGAAAAAACTAAAAACAAAAAAGCGTTTGGATGAAGGTGTTTTCACCACTTTTATTTGGTGAAAATTGTATTTTATGGATTTGGTGTTTTCACTGTTTTTACCATCTAAACATTGAAAAAACTCAAAAAACAACTAAAAGTTGTATTTGGTGTTTTCACCACTTTTACACACTATTCACAGAAAACAGTTTTCTTGGGAAAAAAACAGTGAACAGTAAACGCGTTTGCCAAACGTGTTTTTTTTTTTAGTTTTGTGAACAGTAAAAAAACAAAAACAAAAAACAGGTATCCAAACGGACGCTTAAGGATGAAATAGTATTTTTTTTCCATTAACGCCTCGTTGACTGTGTATGATTTCAGTGCAACAAAATCATAGTTTAGGGGTTATTTTTAGTTAGAGGGGTTTATTGAAATAGACCTATAGTTCAGAGGGGTTAAATGCACTTTTCTTAAAATATTAGGGGCATTGCTAATTTGAACAAACTCAACACGCGTATAGCAGCATAGTAGCAGAGGCCTCTCTTCCTCCAACTCAGATTCAAATATATCCTAAACCCGAAAAACACAATTGCCTCTAGTCGTCCTCGAACCAAGCTTTCATTCGCAACTAACTACATCAGGTAAACAATTTGTCAGTTGGTGTAGATGCCAAAATTTGCACAACACACGAATGAATCTTTTTATTTAGATTTTGTCTCTTTTATACAGATACCCTTAATGGGCTTTGAGCCCATTAGGGCAATCTTATTGTCATTACATCATTATTACATCATCATCTTTATTTACAAAGAATGATAAGCTGAAATGGGCCTGATGCCTGATAACTTTGCTGGGTTGTTAGTCCGATGGGCCTGACGCCTGATAACCTTGTTGGGCTGTTAGTTCGATGAGCCTGATGCCTGATGGGCTTCTATGGGCTTGGAAATTCACACACTTACACAGGCCCTCTTATTGGTTGTGGGCTTTCAGTCAGGCAAGCCCATTACCGAGAAGACAAAGTGTGGGAGGAAGGAAATATATATATATACATCACCCTGTTGGGGTGACGTGATAGGTTCATTAAATAGGACGGTTATGCCATCATTAATATTTTGAATTCATGGCTTAGGTGCCCTTGATTCGCGCGATGGGGGCTTGAGTTTCTGGGAGCACCCGACCGCTTTAAAACTCCAACTTACATTATATCCCGGTTTGATCTCCTTAAATCTAAAGTTTGGGGACAACCCCTGAGGATGTGTAGTAATCACCTGACGGGTTCTAATTTGCAGGCATTATCAACATAATGACATAATATCATGCTGAGGATCCCGACGCATGTCCTTAAAAGGAAGGCCAAGTGAGCAACGGGCCCTCAAGCGAAGCTTCTGGAGGAGAAAGCCGAAGCTGGGAATCTCCTGGCAGTGGAGAGGTCAATGGTGGAGATGTGCCATTGGGGTGGCAATCAGATGTATAAACGCCTCTGCGACACCGCCTAGTATAGGATCGGGTTTGGCTGGAGCTCATGCTTCAAGGACATCCAGAAACCTATTGAGGAGAGGGACTTCGCCTCAGTGGGGGAACTGGATGAGTCTTTGGGCATTGCTTCGCCGTATGATGATCCGGTTATAGGTCCCGATGACATTCGCTTCAGTGAATTCCACACCAAGCCTCTTCCGGGGCCCAAATCCGATTCTGATCCTTCTGTTCCCGATGGGACTATTGTTCTTGTGAGCTCAAATGTAGGGGGCATTGATAATGGTACTTAGGATTCTTTATTTGTAAAGCATTTTGTAAGCCTTGGCCACCAGGGCCCATTTTTTAGTGAAAAATCATGGTTCATGTCCAGTTGACTTTTTTCAATACTTAGATTATTTTATTCAAAAGTACTGTGTCTTTCGGGCACTTCAGGCCATAGGAGAGGCATCACCATAGTTGGGTTTATTTTCTTGTGAAAATTTGCTCTTTTCATGATTAATGTTGTGTCTTTCGGGCACTTCAGGCCATGCGAGAGACAAAGCAACACGTGATTTATTATTTACAAAAATATTGATCCATTCAGGATCGGTGATCCCTTCAGGATCGGTGTTGTGTCTTTCGGGCACTTCAGGCCATGCGAGAGACAAAACAACACTTGATTTATTTTTTACAAAAATATTGATCCCTTCAGGATCGGTGTTGTGTCTTTCGGGCATTTCAGGCCATGTGAAAGACAAAACAACACTTGATTTATTTTTTACAAAAATATGGATCCCTTCAGGATCGGTGTTCCCATCAGGATCGGTGATCCCTTCAGGATAGGTGATCCCTTCATGATCGGTGTTGTGTCTTTTGGGCACTTCAGGCCATGCGAGAGACAAAACAACATTTGATTTATTTTTTACAAAAATATGGATCCCTTCAGGATCGGTGATCCCTTCAGGATCGGTGTTCCCTTCAGGATCGGTGATCCCTTCAGGATCGGTGTTGTGTCTTTCGGGCACTTCAGGCCATGCGAGAGACAAAACAACATTTGATTTATTTTTTACAAAAATATGGATCCCTTCAGGATCGGTGTTCCCTTCAGGATCGGTGTTGTGTCTTTCGGGCACTTCAGGCCATGCGAGAGACAAAACAACATTTGATTTATTTTTTACAAAAATATGGATCCCTTCAGGATCGGTGTTCCCTTCAGGATCGGTGATCCCTTCAGGATCGGTGTTGTGTCTTTCGGGCACTTCAGGCCATGCGAGAGACAAAACAACATTTGATTTATTTTTTACAAAAATATGGTTCCCTTCAGGATCGGTGATCCCTTCAGGATCGGTGTTCCCATCAGGATCGGTGATCCCTTCAGGATCGGTGTTGTGTCTTTCGGGCACTTCAGGCCATGCGAGAGACAAAACAACATTTGATTTATTTTTTACAAAAATATGGATCCCTTCAGGATCGGTGTTCCCTTCAGGATCGGTGTTGTGTCTTTCGGGTACTTCAGGCCATGCGAGAGACAAAACAACATTTGATTTATTTTTTACAAAAATATGGATCCCTTCAGGATTGGTGATCCCTTCAGGATCAGTGTTATGTCTTGTGATCCCTTCAGGATCGGTTTGTGTATTTCGGGCACTTCAGGCCATGCGAGAGACAAAACAATATTTGATTTATTTTTTACAAAAATATTGATCCCTTCAGGATCAGTGATCCCTTCAGGATCAGTGTTATGTCTTTCGGGCGCTTCAGGCCATGCGAGAGACAATGCAACACTTAGTTTGTTTTTGGAACTTTGATCTCTTCAGGATCAGTGTTGTGTCTTTCGGGCGCTTCAGGCCATGCGAGAGACAACGCAACACTTAGTTTGTTTATTTTTGGAACTTTGATCTCTTCAGGATCAGTGTTGTGTCTTTCGGGCGCTTCAGGCCATGCGAAAGACAATGCAACACTTAATTTATTTTTGGAACATTGATCTCTTCAGGATCTGTGTTGTGTCTTCGGGCACTTCAGGCCATGCGAAAGACAATGCAACACTTAATTTATTTTTGGAACTTTGATCTCTTCAGGATCTGTGTTGTGTCTTCGGGCACTTCAGGCCATGCGAAAGACAATGCAACACTTAATTTATTTTTGGAACATTGATCTCTTCAGGATCTGTGTTGTGTCTTCGGGCACTTCAGGCCATGCGAAAGACAACGCAACACTTAATTTATTTTTGGAACTTTGATCTCTTCAGGATCTGTGTTGTGTCTTCGGGCACTTCAGGCCATGCGAAAGACAATGCAACACTTAATTTATTTTTGGAACATTGATCTCTTCAGGATCTGTGTTGTGTCTTCGGGCACTTCAGGCCATGCGAGAGACAATGCAACACTTGATTAATTTTTTACAAAAATATTGATCCCTTCAGGATCAGTGTTATGTCTTTCGGGCACTTCAGGCCATGTGAAAGACAAAACAACACTTGATTTATTTTTTACAAAAATATTGATCCCTTCAGGATCGGTGATCCCTTCAGGATCAGTGTTATGTCTTTCGGGCACTTCAGGCCATGTGAAAGACAAAACAACACTTGATTTATTTTTTACAAAAATATTGATCCCTTCAGGATCGGCGATCCCTTCAGGATCGGTGTTGTAGCTTTTTTACAAAAAGATGAAAGTATGAGTAAAACTTAGCCCTTTACGGGTAGTACCTCTTCAGGAGAGAGGTGATGATCCCGAAGGGGCTGACGACCTTGATGGAGTCAAACGCTTTCAATCAGACGCCTGGTCCTTTGATTGGGATTCAATGCTCTCCAAGACTGTCCTCTTTCGCCTGACGGTTTCCTCTTCTTCGATCCTCAGGTATCCTTGGGCTCTGGAGTTTAACTCCCCAATGCCCGATGGCGGGCGCTTCACCAAGGACTGATGGAACTTCGTCCCTGGAATAAGGGCCATCCGGACGGCCTCAACAACAGAGTGCTGGTCACAGTTACCGACAGAAGAAGACTCAATGTTGAAACGGGATAGAAAGCTCTTCAGCGACTCTCCTTTCTCCTGGATCATGGTGAAGAGGCAGGATATGGTTTTCTTCTGTCTCTTGTTCCCATAGTATTGGGCAATGAAGAGCCTGGTCAACTGTTGCCAACTACCGATAGATCGAGGCGGCTGCTTCCTGAACCATAATAGAGCTGCATCGGCGAGACTCGTGGAAAACACTTTGCATAACAATGACTCGTTCTCAGCGTACATGATCATCTTCTGATGGACCTGGTAAATATGCTCCTCGGGGTCCTTGGTACCATCGTAGGGGGTGAATTGAGGCATGACGAACTTCCTTAGGAAAGGTTCCCGGGTTATCTCAGGGACGAAGGGTGATTGTACCAGCTCAGTAGACGCCTGGGCGGCCAGGTCGTCGATGGATTGTGCTCTTAGATCCCCGAGGATTCTCCTCTGGAATTCGTCCATCATTGCTTGAATCTTCTGTGGGGTAATGGATTCGTTGGCTGCGGGGGCCTTTCCTGAACGCCGGGAAGATTCGGCGTGCTCTTCCGGTCCGTCGCTACCTCGCTGGTTCAGAGAATGGTCAAGCACCGCTGCTGGAGGGTCGGGCGCTACTACCGAAGGAACAGCTGGTGGTGGAGCCAACCTCGCCATGAGCTCTGCATTTTGTTTCTCCAGAGCCAGGTTGCGTTCCTCAGCTGCCATCAAGCGTCGAAGGATTTGCTCCATAGATTGGGGAACTCCCGCACGACTATCCGCAGTGGTTGGAACGTCTGCTTGCCAATGAGTAACTGGCATCTTTTCCCAAGAAGTAGTGAGTGGAGATTTCAGGAGGCGGTGAAGAATAATCGGAGGTTGAACAATAAAGCTCAGTTTTAAGAGATGGGAAGAAGGAGACGCTTCCCACAGACGGCGCCAATGTGTAGATGCCAAAATTTGCACAACACACGAATGAATCTTTTTATTTAGATTTTGTCTCTTTTATACAGATACCCTTAATGGGCTTTGAGCCCATTAGGGCAATCTTATTGTCATTACATCATTATTACATCATCATCTTTATTTACAAAGAATGATAAGCTGAAATGGGCCTAATGTCTGATAATTTTGCTGGGTTGTTAGTCCGATGGGCCTGACGCCTGATAACCTTGTTGGGTTGTTAGTTCGATGAGCCTGATGCCTGATGGGTTTCTATGGGCTTGGAAATTCACACACTTACAGTTGAGTATTTCCTTTCTTCCATATATTCATACATACATATGTATGTATATATAGAACTGTATCATAGTCTCTAGATGATTAGAAAACGCCTATTTCACCGTAGCTTCCAATTTCACCTCCCGTTCCTAGCCCAAAATGGTCCCTTCATCAGCTTATTCTCGTCAATCACACCTATCAATTTAGCTGCTACTTTCAATCAGCATGATACAGAAACCCAAATAAGATCCCTCTGCGAAAGACCCAACTTCCAATTCCTCCATGCGCTTTCACTCTTTGACAAAGTTGTTGATTTGGGCTTTACCCCATCTGGGTTCACCTGTAATTTCATTCTCACATCCCTAGTCAAGTCCCAAGAGTATGAATTGGCTCTCCAAGTTTATCATAGGATGGCCCATTTTCAAAATTTCCCCAGTTTTCTCTATCTGAGTGCTATGGTGGAGTGTTTTGTTCATGCCCATAAGCCCAATTTTGCAGTTGCTGTGGTGGGTTTGATACTGAAGCGTGGATATAGTGTTAGCACATATATTGCCAATACTATATTTAAGGGTTTTTGTCAAAATAATGAGGTTGTTAAGGCAATGGAGATTTTTCGCGAATTGCGTAGGAATTATGTGACATTGGATACAGTTAGTTTTAACACTCTTATAAAGGGACTATGCAAGGCCAAGAAATTGGAAGAAGCTTTGAGTTTGAGGGTTGAGATGGAGGAGGAGAATTGCCGTCCCAGTTTGGTCACATACACTACTCTAATAGATGGTCTTTGTAAGGAGGGAAGAGTGGATGAAGGGATGGTTCTGTTGGAAGAGATGAGGATGAAGGGTTTGGATGTGGATGTAGTTGCATATGGTACACTCATAAACGGTTTTTGCCGTAAAGGAGATGTTGATAGAGGGAAGCAACTTTTAATTGAGATGTTGGAAAAAGGAATTTCTCCTAATGTAGTTATATATACAAGTATAATACATGGTCTTTGTAACATGGGTAAGTGGGAAGAAGCCTCTACAGTGTTAAATTCTATGACAGACCATGGGATCCATCCTGATGTTGTTGCTTATACAGCTTTAATTGAGGGACTTTGCAAAGATGGGAGGGCGACAAAAGCTATGGAGTTATTGCATTTGATGGTTAGAAATGGTGAAGAGCCAAACAACATAACATACAATGTTTTAGTCAATGGACTATGCAAAGAAGAATTGCTGGTAGATGCTTTTAAAATTTTGCAAATGATGTTGGAGAAGGGAAAGAGGCCTGATGTTGTTACTTACAATAGCTTAGTGAAGGGGCTTTGTGAGAATGGGGTGGTTGACGAGGCAATGATACTTTTTCATTCAATGTCGAATGAAAAGAAATATGTTAAGCCAGATGTCGAGACATATAATGTGCTAATTCAAGGGTTTTGCAAACAAGGCCGCATTGATGAGGCTGCAGGAATTCATCGTAAGATGGTTTAGAACCAGAAGTATGGCAATATGGTAACTTATAATGTGCTCATTGGGGCTTATCTAAACGCAAACAAAGTTACGAAGGCTATAGGGCTTTGGAAGCAGGTGCTTGAATTTAGATTTGTTCCCGACCTATTTACCTATAGTGTAAAGGATCATGCATTTCTTGCAATGAATTATTGATGAAGCTCGATGAGTCTCTACCTGAGCTTCAATTATGCGCCTCATAATATCTTTCATCTCTAGAAGGGCAGATCCACACTGTAAATATGTGCCACTCTCTTTGGTAAGTCTTATATTCATTAAATTTTGATTAGCTCGTGTAGGAGCATTTATGCATCTAAAAAGCTGAGCATTTTCAATGAAAAGATCACTTTTGGATCACAGGTTTACTGATGCATGGCAGAAACTTTTCATGGATCACTGGCGTTTGAAATACTTATTTTAAAATCTCTCTCCTCATATTTACTCCTATTTTTTAATATATATATTTTTGGGTAATCTTTTGTACTTGGAAGTTCAAATTGAGGTGGCTAGATTTACTATATTATTATTTTTTGATCCTATGCTTCCAAATATTCCTGTTTTTATTATATATATAAATTTATTGTCAAGTGTTACACATTTGACTTCTTGTCCTTGTGCATTTTCTAGTCAATAGTATATCCAAAACACGGTCTTTTGTTACCGCTATTGCTGTTATAGAATAAGTTCATAAAAATTGCATATGTCCCATCCAAAATTTTCAAAAATTCTTATTATTACCCTCCTAAAATTATATATTTTATGAATAAATTTATAAAAAATTGCATGTGGCCCTTCCTAGATACTTTTCCTGGCTCCGTCCCTGGGTGTAAATGAGCATCGACAAGAAGCGGATGCACTGAAAGCACGTGGCAAACATTGTACTAATATCAACGCACCAAAGTAGTTATCCTCTGTGTCAACATTGATTTCCTTGCTGACATGGTATATCAATTTATGTTCTCAATGTATTGGATTAGTTCTCTACCAATACAGGAATCATATGGAAAAGAGGCGATGGTGGCAGCATGACCTTCCCTACGAACAGGGGCTAGTCATAGACTCGTGTCTTTTCGTCATAGTCTCACCCATCTTGTAGGTTTTGTATAAGTCACAATTATTTGAGATGTGTATTATTCGACCTTCTTTCTGGATCGCGCATGAGTGGTAATTGGTTTGGAAAGTCAGATTCCCATAGACGACGCCAACTGTTGATGCAAAAATCAGCACAATCCAGTCCTTCCTGGCACCTTTCCTGCAAAACAATAGAAGTGACGACCAGTCGTGTGCCGGTTGGGTGCACTCCGACGGTCAAGTTAGTACTTGATCAAATAAAGAAGAATAGAAGAGTTTTGTAGGGATTTATGTTGTACCTCCTTAATGTTTCCACCCCGATTGTTATATAGGAATGGATTTAGTAGTTGTAGTCTAAACAAATACCCATTGAGTTACCTTTTCTCTTAAATTAGGAAACAATCTCCATATAAAATTATACTCTTTTCATCTTATCTTTCAAGTGTAGATTTTTCTTTTGACTCCTTTACTCTCGGACTTCATATCAATTTAAACCTCCCCTATCAATTGTCATTGCTTCAAATTTTGCTTTTTTATATATCTTTTTGCTGTTACTACTGTTTTGCTCTTTGATAGATTAGTACACTCATTAAATGATTCTGGTTTGCTTCTGATTGCTCTAATTATGATTACCTTTTTATCATTGACAGCATGAGTTATCAGTACGCCTTAAATTTTTAGCGCATCTTGTTAACAAGAAAGTGGTTAAGGAGCAATTGGCTTTGGAAATTCTCACGCTTCTGTTGGACAACCCTACTAATGACAATGTTGAACAAGCCTTTTACTTTGTCAGGGAATGCGGCTCAAGGCTTTGGCGCCAATACCCCCGAGGATTGCGTGGTGAGTTTGCCATTAGTGGACTGCTGTGTTTTTATCTGTCAATTCATTTGTTTATTTTCTTATTAGTGTATGTTTTGTGGAATTATGCTTTCCCTGTTAGATTGGTTCTTTCCTTCTTTTTTTTTCATGTTTTCCAACGCATACAATAATTGGGTTACTTAATCATAAAGTAAAAGGAACCTATTTGTTTAGACATGCACCACCTTACCATATCCTGTATTCAAGTGTCGGAGTTTTAGGAATTTCTACAACTGATATTCTTAATTATTTCTGTATTATCCAATCCCATAAATAAGTTAATACATGTGATGTAACCTAATACCGCTCATACATGTTCACCCCCAAATAATAAAATGAAGCAATTTCATTCAGGCGTTCCATCGAAATTACTTCCATTAGCTCATTTTTGTTGTGCACTGGATGGAATTTCGATGAAGGATTATTTCAACTCCTAATTCATAGTTATTCAGAACTTGAACTTGGAATGTTGATACCCTATATATCTGGGCCTCTCATATATGCCTCTCATATATAAGTTTTGGATGCTGACTTGTTCCTCTGTTAGAGAGGGTGTAACTTAAATATTTATATCCTTCAACATTATGGAATAACTGTCAATTCAACAATGGTTTTGGTGTAAAAGTAACCATATTTAGCTTTGGGTATTATTTGTGTAGCAGCAACTCTATGTTGCTTGTAACCAGAAATCCTGTTTGCTAATTTTTTTCTATTCGTTTCTTTTGAGTTGTGTAAAGCGTCAACCATCAACTTTGTGATCTATTTTATACATTTGTTTTTAACTGCAGACTGCTTAAAAATCTCGGGTTATACTATTCTCAGGTTTAGCTATCATCTGTTTTACACCCTAGTGGTATACATTTGTTTGCATTCGCAGCCTCCGGCCTCACTCGTGTACCCTTCTTTGTTTATCAATTCATACAGGTATTTTGGATCGATTTCGTGGACTTCTTCAAGAGGGAATATTAGGTACAAGGGTCCAAATCTTGATTGAAGGTCTCATGACTATAAGAAAGGCAAAGTTTCAGGTATTCTTTCTCTCCCCTTTCCTATGGTGGTAGATTAGCTTTTATCCATGTTTTACTAGTCAAGAATGAGAAGTACTTGATTGCCTTATGCAGGCCTTCCCAGCAGTTCATCCGGTTCTGGATCTTGTTAAGCTGAAAGATCAGTTATCCCATGAAATATCTCTCGTGGAGTTGTGTTAGGTATATCTCATTCGATATTTTCTGATAAGCTATCTGCTGTTTTTTTCGTTGATTTTCATTTCGGCGGTGTGTTAATATTTTCAAGCCAGATCCTCAGTTCTTACAAAATGAGGTGAAGTATGAGGAGTTGAAGAAGAGCACAATTGACGAGAAGTCTGATGATGTAGCAGATTTAGATACTCGCTCAAATGATGAAGACGGTGATGAGTCTGATGAAGAGGAAGCGGAGCAAATGAAAATCAAAGATGAGACTGAGTGGTCTATGAATCTTCAGAGGAAAATCCGTCTTGCAGTTACATCTAGTGTTAATTATGAAGAGTTAATTATGAAGAGTTCATAATTAACGTATTTAACATGAAACTAGAGCCTGGTCTTGAGGTCTGTAATATAAACTCTACCTTCAATCCTGACTTTCTTCTGGTATAAATCTGTAGGTCTTTTATTTTATCCCGATGATTAAAATTTGCTAGCTAAATTGATTGCATTTATTCTTCCGGGTAGCAAAAAGAGGAACCAAGAAATGTCCATATTCCATAATGCACTAGACAGGCCATAGAAGGATAATATTTATGCATGTCCTGCCACAGTGTGCCACTATTGATAATGAGTCTTCTGTAAGTTTAAAATTGTGAAGAAGAAAAAGAAAATGTTGTATATAAGTATTTGTGAAATAGATTCCGATGGAGTATTAGATAGTAGTCTAGATTGTAGGTCGAAGGATTGGTTTCGAGTCCCCCCTCGGTATCTGTTAGTTCTCACCTATTGCGTTTTGGAAAAAGGTTTAGTTCCAGTAGAAACTGAATAATGTATAAATAAAAGGGGACAAACGTCAGCACCTAAGTCATCTTTAGGTTTTACTTGAATGGCATAAAAACGTTATTGAGCAAGGATATTGCAGTGTTGCCATTGAGGGAATTATGCGTGTAGTTAGGGTTATAATATATTTGGCGTTAGCTGATAGGATGTGCCCTCTTCTGTATTCTGGGTGGAACCCAACATTGTACTTGCATATATACTGTAGCATGAATTGAACAAGATAAAAGAATCTACCAAAAAAGGGCCTTTTTATTAACTCAGTGGAAGATATTAATCAAAATCTTGAATTACCATTGTAAATTCTCAACTCCAATGAGAAATAATTACACAGTCCACATTGTCGAAGTTATGTGTTGGTGCGCATTGTTGCACTTGGGGCTTTCTAACTTCGCTTCCCAAGTGATTATTTGTATGCGACACGGTCCCTAGTGTAGGTGGTTCTTTTGTGGAAGGGCCAATTTTTGTCTGTTTAGAGTTGCAGCGTAACATTAAATGGGGTGTTACTAGACACCTATCAGGTCTAAATGTCAGCCTGTGGTTTGTTAAGTTTTTCAGCTGGTCTTCGGGAACCGAATGAGTGGATATGGGGTATGTTTATGCATGGGGATGGTGTTAGGCCACAAACATTCGTCGTACCCCCCAATTACTTATTATAGTCAATAGTCATGTTGCTTAAAATATGGCAGGGTTTTCCATGGGTTAGATTGTACCATATAGGAATGCAAGACTACACTCCAAGCACTACAATCTTCATTCCTGGAATTCACTTAAGTTCTCGTTCCTTATTGCGGGGGCAGAGCAACTGGATTTTGCAATTTCATAGTGTCAGTTAGATTGAGTTTGTGTGTAACCAATTTTCCGAATTATTTACTCTCTTTATTGTACAGTAGCTCTACCCTTATCTCGTAATTTCGGTTGTACATGCTAAGTAAACTAATTGAAACTTCATTCCCTAGTAAATTTGGTTTTTTGGGTGGTGGTGGTGGGGTGGTGGGGTGTTGTGGGGGTGTGTGTGGATAGGGGAGGGAGTTACTGAGAAGTTTATCAAATTTATCAGTCTGTTTGTTTCAACTATAGAGAAAATACTTATGATGTTAATCCGAAATAACCAAATCTGATTTATCCCATTGACAATTATTGCTAGGAGACGCTTGAGGTCTAGTATCATTGTTCTTGCTGATTCTCTTCATAATGAAAGGAAGATCGAGTTCATAAGGATCTATCAAACAAGATCAAAGCGTTTAATACCATTCTAGGTATGTGTTTGTGACGATTTGAAGGTGAATTATGCCATTATGGACTTGCACGTTGTTATTGATTTATATATTATTTCTCCGTGTATTTGGGCCTCTTCTTGCTTGCATTTAATTCTTCTTCAATATTGCAGTTTTGTGAACCTAGGAAAAGTTTTGAACAAGTTGGACAGCTACTGAATTTTTTTATCTGGGTTATAATGCAGATGGTACTATGCCTCATGATGTTGGAATGTTGCAATGAAGAGGAAGCTTTCAACCAATACTATGGCCTTATGGGGCAGTAGTTTTGCTTGATGAACAAGGTCTACCAGGAATGTTTTGAGAAATGCTTTGTCCAGCACTATTTTTCGATCCATCTGCTTGAGAGAACTAAGCTGCATAATGTGGCCTGTTTTTTCGCCCAATTACTTGCCACCAAAGCTATTTCTTGGCATACTTTATCATGTATACGTCTAACTGCGGATGAAGGGACTCCTCATATCCGAAGTTTTCTCACCAGTCTTTTCGAGGTAGGTTTATGGGTTTTTTTTATTATATATATTCATATTACGTCTCTATTCTTATTTAGGACAAATTACTCATACACACCGTGTCCTTATGAGGGACATGAATTGTTCGACTTTCACTTTGAAAGGTGAGGTGATGCCACTAGAGAATCGTTTTGGTTACTTAAAGAATTCTTTTCGTTTTATCCACTTGTTAACTGCTGCAACTGATGCCATCTTTTGTACAGGAAATTTTGGAGCCTCGCGATCTGCAATTGTTGTTTACTGATCCCGACACGAAGGACTCATTTGAGTGGATGTTCCCAAGGGACAGTCGGATGAACGCACTGTTTTCTATCCGCTTCTTTTGCCTTTCTTGGGGTCCACAACGTCACAGAACACTTGCGAGAACACCTCAACAATGGAGAGTGTAATTATTAATGCGAGATTCAGTCTCCATAAGATCTTTGGAATGCTGAAGTGATGGAAAAGCTTGTTTAGAACGAAATTTAGACATAAAGAGTTCGTATTTATATCAGTTGCTCTAGTCTTTTGTATTACTTTCTTGCATGATGGAAAACTTAGGTTCTACCGTTCTTGCACTTGCCTACTATATATATTTCATGTTTTTTAAAAATAGTGTGTCAATAACCATCATGCAAGTCTAAGATTAAAATATTTTTTTCTCAAGAGTCTTTTCCAGAGGATTTTTAGGTGTGTGGGTGTATGTGCAAGAAAGTGTATTCCTACAATACTTTCAAATGAACTCCCTCCATCTGGGTACATCTTTCCATATTTATATATTTTTTGTGGGCCATTAACCCATTTGCTAAAGGGTTAATTTCATTTACACCCTTTCAAATTTGTCTTTATTTCAATCACACCCCTTCATATTTGAGTATCTTCATTTACACTCTTTTAGGTTTGAGATTCTCATCATTTACACCCCTTAATGATGACATCATCTTAATTTTTTTTCTAAATACCTAAACTACCCTCAATAAGATAACATAGTGTTGTTTGGAAACAAGAATATAGTATTTTATCAATTTGACCCCTCCAATAATTTAATCATTTAATTTTTTATTCAAAAATGTTTCACTTTATCATTATCATTTTTATTAAATTTTGAAAATATATATATAAAATTTGAAATATATATATAAAATTCGAAAAAATATATTAAATTTAAAATATATATAAATTTGAAAAAATATATAAAATTTGAAAAAAAAAACATATTAAATTCAAAACAAAAATATAAAATTCGTAAAAATATATATGCTCCTTCTCATCTTTTTAAATTTTTCACCATATCCCTTTTTGTCTTTCTAAGCTCTGGACTTTCCAGCGAGGATTTTTAGTCTCGACCAACTGGGTCCGAGCTTCTTCCATGGGATTTATGCTCATTAGTCTTCTCCCATTTTTACGCGAACACTTAATGCTTACTATGACAAGAGGCCCGGTTACTCATATTGAAGAACTATTTTTTGTATTTTTAATATTTTAAACATCGCATTTTTTTAACAACACCATAATATTCATACAAATGCAAAAAATATTTCATGCATAGACCAATCTAGCATAGCTCATGAACCTTCATACCACTTCGGGTTAAATAAAATAAAAAATTAACAGATTCAGCAGGCATTATAATAATCATCAAAGTAACTAGCACCTAAGATTAAAGTTTTATAACATAAAATAATCATGTCAAGTTATCATCCAAAAATCTTAGGTCAAACTGATACATCTACTTCACATATGCATAATGAGACAAGTAAATGTGAAAATAGAGTAAAATATAACAACTTTTGTACTCTGACCAAGCTCAACAGTCTCAAAAATTTTATTTTATGATTTTCGAAAATAAAATGCACGCCTGAACAAATATAATACAAATGCATGATTATTTATCAATTCTAGAAAAATAATGCAATGTGTTCCTAGAATGATAGATAAGAAGATATTTATTCTAAAGAAAACATACCAATAGATTTCCTAAGACTAACATGTTTTTGAAAATCTAATGGTTTTGTAAAGATACCTGTCAACTGAGAATCTGTGAATATGAACTCTAGAGACATTATCCCATCTTCAACAAGATCACGAATGAAATGATGTCACATATCTATATCTTTTGTCCTAGAATATTGAACAGGATTTTTAGAAATATTTATTACACTAGTGTTATCACAAAACACAGTCATCGTGCCTTGAGAAAAACCATAATCCTGCAACATTTAACGCATCCACAAAACCTGAGTACAACAACTGCCAACTGCTATATACTCAGCCTCAGCAGTGGAAAGGGAAACACAATTTTGCTTTTTGTTATGCCAAGCAACTAAACAATTTCCAACATAAAAACACCCTCCACTGGTACTTTTTCTATCATCAACATTACCGGCCCAATCATCATCATAAAAAGATGCGATATCAGTAGTAGTACCCGATGGATACCATAGTCCGTAATTCACTGTCCCTTTAACATACTTGATAATCCTTTTCACAACAGTAATATGAGACTCCTTAGGACTTGCCTAGTAACGTGCACACAAACCAACACTAAAAGCTATGTCAGGTCGACTGACAGTCAAATATAACAAACTCCTAATCATACTCCTAAAAAGTGTAGGATCGACATCTTTGCCTTTAGTATCCAAGCTAAGCTTAACACTTGTACTCATAGGAGTGCGAGCATTCTTAGCCTTTTCAAAACCAAACTTCTTCACCAATTCCAAGTCATAATGAGTTTGAGAAACAAAAATCTCATCATTTAATTGCAAACTTGAAGCCCTAGAAAGAAGTTCAATTCACCAATCATGCTCATCTCAAATTCATGTTTCATTTGATCTCCAAAATAATGAGCAAACTTATCAGAAGTGGATCCAAACACAATGTCATCAACACAGATTTGAGCAACAACTGTATCACTCTCAATTTTCTGAATAAACAGTGTTTTGTCCACCCCCTCCCCCCTCGAGTAAAACTTGTCCCCAACAGGTAATAAGTCAACCTTTCATGCCAAGCTCTAGGATCTTGCTTTAGCCCGTACAAAGCCTTTTTTAGCCTATAAACATGATCTATACAATAAGGATCTTTAAATCCTTTGGGTTGCTCCACATATACTTCCTCATGAAGAACACCATTCAAAAATGCACTCTTCACATCCATTTGATACAACTTGAATCCAAAATGACACGCAATAGCAAACAAAATTCGAATAGATTCAAGTATCGCTACTGGAGCAAACGTCTCATCAAAGTCTATACCCTCCAACTGAGTATAACCTTGAGCAACAAGCCTAGCATTATTCCTAACTACTGTACCATGTTCATCCTTTTCATTCTTGAATATCCACTTGGTACCAATCGCATTTATCTCCTTGGGTCTAGGTACAAGATACCACACATCATTCTTAACAAATTGTTGAAGTTCTTCTTGCATAACATTTATCCACTCACTATCTTGAAGAGCTTCTTTGACATTTTTAAGTTCCAAAGAAGATGTATAGCATGTATACGAAACCTCATTCCTAGCCTTTCTCCGTGTCACCAGCATCTGATCAACAGATCCTATAACATTATCCAAAGGATGATACAACTTTACCCTTGCAGATGGTTCCTTAGACGGTGTAGGCTGAACATCACTAATTGAATCATGTGATTCTGCAGGACTTGAAGTATCATTACTAACCACATTATCCTCTTTTTCAACCTCAGAAGAATCATTATCTAATATAAAGAATGGCTCACCATCTTCCACCTCAGCAGACGTTGGGGACTCATCAATACATGAGTCATCAACCACTACATTGGCAGATTCCATCATCGTTTGAGTTCTAAGGTTAAAAACCCTATATTCTCAATTAGTCAATGAATAACCCAAAAATATTTCTTCATCACTCTTAGACTCGAACTTTCTAATAGATTCACGATCTCTAAGAATATAACATTTTGTTCCAAAAACTTTGAAATACTTTACATTGGGTTTCTTGCCATTCCACAGTTCATAAGAAGTTTTTAAGGTGCTAGGCCTAAGATAAACTATGTTCAAGGTGTAACATGATGTGTTCACTGCCTCGGCCCAAAAATACTTAGGAACATTCCTACCCTGTAGCATAACATTGGTCATTTCCTGAATAACCCTATTCTTCCTCTCAACTACTCTATTTTGTTGAGGAGTTTTAGGTGCTAAAAATTCATATTTTATTCATCTTTCTTCACAAAACACTTCAATTTCTGAATTTTCAAACTCCCTTCCATGATCATTCCTTACTCTAGAAATTGAACAATTCTTCTCAATCTAAATTTTTAAACAAATTCTCTTAAAACTTTTAGGAGCTTTAGACTTTTCACATAGAAATCCAACTCATGCAAATCTCGAATAATCATCCACCATGACAAAAATATACTTATTTCCTCATTTGCTCATGGTCCTAGTGGGACCCATTAAATCAATATGTAACAACTCTAAAGGTATAGAAGTACTAATGACATTTGTCTTTTTGTGCTGACATCTGACTTGTTTAGCATTCTGACATGATCCACACACAACTCATTTTGCATAACCAAGCTTAGGGACTCCCTTAACAATTTCACTCTTAGTAATTTTGTTAATTCACAAAAATTAACATGTCCCATCCGCTGATGTCAGATTTCAACTTCATCAAGTTTAACTCTATTGCATAACAATTCAGAATTAGAAACAATGCAATAACAATTATCAGTTGAACGCATACCTTCCATTACTCAATTCCCAGAAAAGTCAATGATCAAAAATTTATCAGGAGAAAAAGTGACATTATGATTGTTATCACATATCTGACTTATGCTCAACAAATTTTATTTAAGACCCTCTACGTAAAACACATCTTCTAGTTTAGGTAGACCAGAAACCACAATGGTACATTTGCCTAGAACCTTCGACTTCTCTCCATCACCAAAAGTGGCTATCCCACCATGACATTCCTCGAGAAATTTAAACAATGACTTATCTCCAGTCATATGCCTCGAACATCCACTATCCAAATACCAAGATGTAGACTTGCGTGTTCTAAGTGCAGTATGAACTACAAGACAATATAGCTCACTTTTTCTCACCCAAGCCTTCTTCATCTTCGAAGCTCCTTTTGCCAATCTTGACAAATTCTTCATTTCTTCATTCAGCATTCGAATTTGATCTTGAACATGATCTCCATGTTTAACTCTTTGTTCCTTCACCGATTGTAGAGTCTTTCCTCTCAACTTCAAACACCTTGGTCGAATGTGACCACTAACACCACAGTGATGACAAATAGGAACAAACCTCCGGACTCCATTAGTTGACTTCCTAGGATATTTAGGGGTAAGAAAAGGCTTGTTTTCAACAGGTCTTTTGATATAGGATTGAACCCGAGGATTCCAATTTGAACTTCCTTTTGAAGAACTCTATGTTATTTGAGAGGCTTTTACAAAGGTGGTTTTTGCAGCAACATTCGAATTTTGCAATACTCCAACAAAACCTAATCCCTTTGTATTTCTTGCGGACTTTCCTACACTCAACATATGATTAAGCTTAAGAGTTCCACTAGACCACTTCTGAATAGTTGAGTTAGCATCTTTCAGCTCTTTTTCCAAATCTTCAATCTTAGTAGATTTCTCAACCAATTCCTTATTGAGACCATCTATTAACCTCAATGCCTCAGTTTTTTCAAGTTCAAACTTATTCAAATCTTCCATCAACTTGGCCTTTTGGGAAGATTCAGAGTTTGAGAACTATTGGTTAATTCGTCTTTTAAATAATGAAGTTCTTTGTCCATGTTAAGACGTTTAGTCAACAGTTTCATGTGATTCTTGTGAAGTTGTGTGGTCTTATCAAGTAATTTATTATAAGACTCTTGAAGCATTTTATCACAATCTTTATTACTCTCAGAACCTTCCTCTTCAGACATCGTCAAACTTGAAGCAACTTTGTTAACCTTCTTGATCTATACAGCAAACACAATGAAATTCTCAGAATCATCACCTACTTCTGATTCTGTCACATCACTAGCTGATCCATTATCAGAGTCATCATCTCAACTCACAGCTAATCCTTTGGATTTCTTCAGAGTGTTTTCACACTCTGCAGTTATATGACTATATCATTGACATTCAAAACATTTGGGTTTCTTTTTTTTAGGATCAGACTTGTCCTTCCTAATTTGAGTCTTATTTCTACTTCTAAACTCACTCAACTTATCCCCAAATTTTTGTCCCTGGCCATTCTGTTTAGCCCTAACAAATTTGTTCAACCTCTTAGCAAACATGACAATATTATTCAAACTCAACTCACTTTCTCCATCAAGTTCAACTTGATCCTCCCTAGTGGTTTTGAAAGCTATGCTTTTCTCTTTTGTGCCACTAGCCTTTTTAGGAGGATTTTGAACATCTCCATCTCATAAGATTTTAAGTTTCCAGCCAATTCTTCAACCTAAATTTCTTTAAGACTCATGACCTCAGAGATGACAGTGACCTTAGATCGAAAATGTTTAGGAAGAGACCTAAGGATTTTCTTTACTATGGTAGTCTCATGAATAGGCTCACCTAGGTTATGACAACCTGTTACAATATCAGTTAACCTAGCCTTAAAGTCTGCGAATACCTCATCCTCTTCCATATTCAGTTGTTTAAATTGAGAATTCAAAAATTTAAGCTTTGATTGTTTCACCTTCGACGTTCCTTCATGAGTGACTTGGAGAATGTCCCAAGCTTCCTTGACAATTACGCAAGTAGCAATCCTCTTGAACTCACTCAGAGTTACAACATTGTATAACAAATTCAATGCCTTCGAGTTCCAATTCGCGTTATTCATCTTGGCAGCAGTCCACTCGCTTGACGGTTTTAGTGTTGATTCATTGGTCATGTCGTCTTTCACTGTAGGAGGTGAATATCCTACTTTAACAACATTCCACGCTCTCTCATCTAAAGATTTTAAAAATGCTCTCATTCTTGTTTTCCAATATGTGTAATTTAACCCATTAAACAAATGGAATCTAGATATGGAACCTCATTCATGAAGCATCTCCATTGTCTAAGTTCACGATCTAACCCTAGGTAGTTAACCTAAATTGGGGCAACCACGCTCTGATACCAATTGAAATTACCTAGACGATAGTGAAAACAACCTAGAGGGGGGGTGAATAGGCTTTTTGTCGATTATGATTAATTAAAATTATTTAGCGGAAATTCAATTTTAATTAGTCACAAACCCTAATTCTCAATTCAGTTTTCAAAAATAGATCAATCAAGCAAATATGAATATAAGTGCAGAAAATAAAGCAAAAGATGACATAAAGAATTATACATGGAAAAACCAAGGAAATGTTTCAAGGAAAAAACAACAGGTACACTCAGGTACCGATGCACTATGAATCAACAAGTACAGACTCTATGAGAGTTTTAGACTTACATTCACTCCTGATATGCCTTCTTCTACCCGCGGTCTGAAACTCTTGAATCACTCATACTTCACGAAGCAGGCTTGCTCCGCCAGACACTATGAGAGACTCACAAATCATGCCTGATTTGCCTTTCTCTACTTGCAGTCTGAAATCCTCAAATTGCTCTGTACTCAGACGGATCAAAACAACCTCGTTGCAATGGTCGGTGTGATGATTTTTTAGCAATCACTCATCCAATCGTGCATAAAGAACTTCGATGTAGAAGCACGATTGGAGAACCTCAACACAAGATAGAACATCAATATGTATGATCACTCCATAATTACTTCTCTATGTGTATCACTCTGTATAAGAATATGAACAATAGAATATTTTAGAGCGCTTACCAAAAACCCTCTTGAAAAATCGTCGTAAAAAACCGTAGCATCTTCTTTTATAGAACCTTGGTATTTATAGGCCAAGTCATAGAAAACCCTAATCTTGCCCTCTTATGTAATTTCACAATACCTTGATAAATCCTCTAAAATCTGATGTAAATATGTGTATACGTCAATACATAGAGATCTGAAGTTGTCGATCACTTAAAAACTCGAAGTAGGGACCAAACTGGAAGTATTTAGGTCTAGGGCGTAGGACATACGCTTGGGACCTACACCCAAGCGTAGGTTTAGGGCATAGGGTCCCTTCCCAGCTTCAAAACCATATCGTTGGTCAAAGTCACTTTGTCCTGTTTCAGCCTATGACAATGTAGGTATGTTGCATCTTTTGTAGTTTTTTCATATTTGAGCTAGACTGGTCAACTCGAACTCCCGATGCTTTTTGGTTGAAGTCATAATGTCTGAAAATGATATTTTTGCCCTCTGGTGAAGTGACAATGTCTGGAAATGACGATTTTGCCCTCCGGTAGCTTTCTTTGCTTTGACTCACTCCTTGACTTCTTTCTCGATTTCACATATACAAAACTCTCAACATGAAAATTCACTCAACATAGTTATTGTCTAGAACATGCCAAACACAAATAATACTATAAATGTTCTTACAAAAGATCATTGCAGAATAATTGGGCGATAGGATGAAGGAGCTGGATGTGATGCGGTGGACAATTATGAAAGTTTATCCGGAGGAAGATTTGGAAAAATTGAAAAAGACTACAGACTACCGGATATGGTTGAAAAGCGTCGTGTCAAGTGATGAAGAAGAAGAGGAAGATTAGGGTTTAAATTTAGGTTTAGGATTTTTGTTTGAGTTTTATTTTGTTTTTAGGGATGGTAAACCCTTAAGGCCACGTCTCTGTTTATTTTATTTTAGGATTGTAGGCCCTTAAGGCCAAATCATTTTTTTTATTACCATTATTGTTGAAAAAAATAAAATAAAAAAGAGAATTTTTTATTTCTTGAAAACATGTGTTGATTTTTGGATATTTATGATGAAATTTCTTTTCCCTTTCTATGATTGGGTATTTGTGCTTTGTTGATTATTTCTACAGATGATCCAAATCTAGTTTGGGGGAGGGGATTCAGGCTTTGCTTTGGAATCCATAATTGAACTTCAAGGGTAACTGTAACTGGTATCAAACCTTATTTTTTACCATGGGAACATGGTCTCATTTAAGTTTGGGGGTGAGGGTATAGAATTACAAGGAATGAAATTTTCGGAAAAAATTTTGGACTAGTTATTTGTTTTCACGTATGAATGTTTTGCATTACAATTCGATTGAGTTTTTATATATGATGTATGAGTAGTATGTAATGTAATATTCTCATTCATGAGAGTAATGATTAGATTGAGTTAGTAAAGTGATGTGGTTTTACATGGATGAGTGAATGAGTGAAATTGAAATTAAGTAATACGACTTTGACTTATAAGCAAACACACATTCATTATGAGAAATAGGTTGATTTTTTACTATGTAGTTGAAAAATAATTTTGCCACAATAAAAGGGGAGAATGGGAGATGTTATGGTTGATATGGAGTAAATTGAAAAAAATTATTTTGAGAAAGTAAAATGCAAAAAATAGTTCTTCGATCTGAGTAATCGGGCCTTGGTATCACAAATATCATTGTTCGCGTAAAAAATGGAGAAAACTAATTAGCATAAATCCCATGGAAGAAGCTCGGGCCCAGTTGGTCGGGACTAAAAATCCTCGCTGGAAAGTCCGGAGACTTAGAAAGACAAAAAGGGATAAAAATGGAAAGATGGAAATATATGTTTTTATTAAAAATGACAAAGTTTGATCAATGAAATAGGAGAAAAGAAACTGAAATATCATAGTCAAGTGTTCACAAAATCACGGAAGGTTGTTTGGATTTAGAGTAGAAAGTAACGAAATCATTCACTATTAGTGGGAACCATTCATGACATGAAGCTTGATATAATTGTTGTTCGGTAGTGAGTGGGAGTATTTGCATCCGTGCTGTCTTTTGTATTATATCATGATTTAATTGAACTTGTGTGTGAAATCATGACTGCGTGATTGTAGAGAACTGAGATGTTTGTAGGTACCATCACTAGAAACCTTCACGAGACTTCACTTTTCCATTATGGGTAACCTAGGGGTTTAAAAGGCTTGTTGCACGTGTTAAGTGTAATCGTCGACCCTCACGAAAGCAAGGGATTATGTTAGATTAGTTAGAATAGTTAGAGTAGTTAGATTAAAAAGATCATCACAAGAAAAGTTCCCTAAGTTTATTGCTAAAGGACTAGCAATATGTAAGTTTGAGGGTGTGATAGGTGTCAAATATTAGACATTTTGACCCCTTAACTCACTATTGTTACGTTCTTTCATTTCATTATTTGGTATTTTTATTGCGTTTGCATGTTAAGGCATGTTTCAGGAGCTTAATGAAGAAATTGAGTTAACTTCGGTGAATTAACTGAAGAGTATGTTCTTTCTATCCAAGAGGAGAGTTAAAGAGGCAATCCGAAACAAAAAAGGCTTCCGGAAGGCAAAAACGGCATTTCCAAATGCCGTCTTCAGCAAAAAGTATCCTGGGTTCAAGATGGTCATTTTGGTGTATTCACGGAGAAAAGTGATTTTCCACAAAATACCTACGCTTTCAGTTTCAAAAAGTAATTGGAAATCACATTTCTACACTTGGACCTACGCTTGAAGGTACGCTTGGTACCTACGCTTAAAGCATAGGCCTACTACGCTTGAAGCGTACGACATATACGCTTCTAGCGTAAGTGCGGTAACTTTGATGATTTTTCGTGGATTTTTCCTGTTTCACCCCCGGCTTAATTGGAAGACGTGCCTGCAACTCCAGACCTCTATATACATGTATATACACTTATATATATGAGAAGTTAGGGTTTACATGAGTTTTAGAGTTAAAATACTGAAAATGACCTCCCTATACCATTGCCTATATATACACGATCATATATCAGAGAGGAGGATTTCTGATTCTGAGATTCATTATTGAGAGTTGGTTTTGGTGAGATTTTCATTCAAAAAGGTTCATTCATTCAAACTTGCTGCTGTTGAGAGTCATATTCAAACCTAGAGATCCGGAGAAGAAGACTATAAAGAGCATTTTTACATTAACGATACAATCACCGTCTTCCATTGCTAACATACTTGGTATCTAGGGATTTCTAACAAAACTCTAGCCAAGTAATGTAGTTTTTTCATTGTTTCTAATTGTAAAGAGGAGAAACTGTTGACCATACTGTGATGATTGTAGTAGTTAAGAGACCGTACTGATTTGTAATATAAAATTCTATGTTTGTTCTAAATTCTTGTCTTAGATTGAATGAATATATTATTTCGCACAATTATGATTATTCAATATGAGCAGGAACTCGGATGCTTAATTATGATTTTATACACAATGGTGGTAATAAAACTTAAAATCCTAGGTTGACACAGGCCCTGCCTTGACGATTTAATATAGACATGTTTTAGTTTATTTTCATGCAGTAGGAGTAGATTAGAGTAGCATAATTGGCATGTACTAGTTAGGTCAGTCATGAGACGGGTTGTCACAATCCGGTTGATGGTAGTCCTTTTAGAGGTCATATTTAGCTATTTACGGTACGACCTCATTCGCAGTTATGGATCGCCCTCGTACAATTAATACAGTGAGGAACTTTATTATGTGGTAGTGGTGGAGTAATGAAAACCCTAGTTTTCTCTCTCATCTGAATCACAACCAATTTAATTTGTTTTTTAGATAATATTAGTTAAAATAGATAATTTGGTCTTTGACCACCCAAACAAACAATTTTCAAAAAATATAATTCAGTGTTTTTGGATTGCTAAAGTGAACAATCTTAGTCTCTGAGGGATCGATATCCCTTACTCAAGCCATTTGTTATTCTATAATTGATACGTGCACTTGCGTAGGGTAAAACCTAGAGTCGTTAAGGTGTTGTTTTTAACCACATATTTTTATACACCTGACGTCCCAACAATAATTCTTATACCAATTCGGCGAATGTTCCATATTATAATTCATACAACCCGGATTGGAAAAATCATCAAAATTTCCAATACCAACAATCATGTATAAGAAATTCATATCAAAGCTTTAAGGAAGATCAACAATATTTGAATCATGGATTAGGGTATCGACCGTATAGTCAATATTATTATTCTCAACCATCGAATCAATTCCAATTTGAGTCAAATGCATATTCGTGTCCGGAGCCGTTGTCTTCGGAAGATAAATTCATAGCATCTTTGAGATAAATCAGAGCCGTCCTTCGATGTATTGAGATCACAAGCAATAGAGACAATCCATACTTTCCTAACACTGGAAATCCTCAGCCAAGTTTCAATAGAAGCCAACAACCATTCAGTACTCGGGATTTTTAGTCCAATAATACCCAATCATTCCAACCCTTCAACCAAAATCAATCCTAGTTTCAAAATCAAAATCCACCGCTAAACCACCTAGTTTTGAGGACGAGATGATGAACGCCTTCAGAGAGAATTTAAAAATCAATCTAATAGTCTTCAGGTGTCCATCCAATTGCTGAACTCTCTTGTCCAATTGTTGAATTCTCATTCTCAAGCCTTGACTAAGGTAGAAACCTAAATAGGGCAACTAGCTGATACTTAATGAGAATGGAGGAAGTGAAAAATCAAGTGGTAGATAATTTTAAAGATAAGGAGGATGGATATAGTGAAATAGAGGAAAGTTTTAAAATGGAGAGTGAGACATATCACAGTACGAGTGTGGGCAAACCATTCCTTTACCACAAGAGCCAAAAGAGACCCCATATGAACCTAAAACAATATTTACCCAGTGTATTGATGAGCTGCATCTTGAAGACAAACAAGGATGGGATGAGTACTATGTAATTGATGGGATTGATAAGGTGATGAAGGACCCATTACCTTACTCGTTGACATCGTTGGACATAAGTACTAAAAATGGGATAAGTGTCGAGAATGACAAAGGATAGAAAGTATATGATGATTATTATGTGTTTGATGTCTTGCTTGTTACTGAATGTTCACAATGGACACCGTGGACTGATTTAATTCCCACACTTGCTCCACCATGTGGTGGAAATGTTATATAGAGGAAGGATGTTGGATAGCCCTTTGTGGAGCCGTCATGCAAAAGACGTTAAACATTGGTCATAGGATGTGAAAGTTAGTTTCTAACATAGGTTTGTAGAATAGTAGGTCATTTTATTTATGCAATTTTCAATTCCTTAGGATTGTAAGCCCTTAAGGACAAATCATTATTTATTTCATTAACAAACAAATTCATTCCTTGTGCTAGGCTGAGTAATAATTTTCGGAAAACAATGATTATATTTCTTCTTCCCTTGCTATGATATTGGGTATGTGTGCTTTGTTGAATATTTTTACAGATAGCTCGATTCAAGATTGGGGGGAAGGATAAACATGAAGAGAGGAAATTCTGGAACTGAGCTTCAAGGGTAACTATATTCTTTCTTATGATTATGATTGTGAACCATGGGGAAATGATTTACTTTAAGTTTGGGGAGAAGGTATAGTTGGTTATAAGGAAATGATTTTGAAAAAAAAAATTGAAAACTTTTGGAAAAATTCTTTGTTTTCACGCATGAGTGTTTTGCATTACAATTTGATTGAGTTTGTGTTTATGATATATGAGTAATATGTGATGCGATATTCCTGCTCATGAGAGTAATGATTACATTGAGTTAGTGAAGTAATGTGGTTTTACATGGGTGAATGAATTAGTGAAATTGAAACTGAGAAGGACGATCTTGACCTATAAGCACATGCACACATTCACTATGAGACAATTAATTTATCTTTGACTATATAGTTGAAAATTTAGCATTGCCTGTATAAAAGGGGAAAAGGGGAGTTGATATGGAGGAATCTAAATTTTTTTGAAAATATTTAAATAAAATGCAAAAAGTAGTTATTTTATCTGAGTAATCGGGACTACTACCACAAAGTAGCAGAGTGTTCGCGTAGAAAGGGGAGAAAACTAATGAGCATAAATCCCAAGGAAAAAGCTCGGGCCCAGTTGGTCGAGACTAAAAATCCTCGCCGGAAAGTCCAGAACTTAGAAAGACAAAAGGGATAAAGTGGAAAGATGGAAATAAGGAGTTTTAAATATTAAATGACAAAGTTTGATCAATGAAATAGAAGAAGAAATATTGATTTACCATAGGAGAATGTTCACATAAACACGGAAGGTAGTTCAGATTGGGAGTAGAGAGTAATAAAGTTATTTACTTTAGTGGGGACCATTCATAACATGAGCTCGAAATAGTTAATGCTCAGTAGTGAGTAGGAATGTTTGCATCCATGTTATCTTATACATTGTAGCATGGCTTGGTTAATGAGTGGGCCAATGCATGAATTCGTGAGAATGAAGAATAGAGAAGTTGTGGGTAGTATATCAAACCCTTATGAGACTTCACTAGTCCACTTGGTGTTGCCGAGGGGTTTAAAAGGTTTGTTACACGTGTTAAGTGTAATCGTCGACCCTCACGAAAACAAAGGATTAGTGTAGATTAATATAAGGTGGTTAGAATAAAAATAATTATCACAAGAGAGGTTTAAAAGTTTTCTTGAGTTCATTGCTAAGGGACTAGTAATATGTACGATTAGGGGTGTGATAGGTGCCAAATATTGACTATTTTAGGCCCCTTATCTTACTATTGTTATGTCTTTAGATTCCATTATTTTGTATTTTTATACGATTTGCATGTCTAAACGTGTTTCAGGAGCTTAATGAAGAAAATGAGCTAACTTTGGTGAATTAACTAAATAAGTGCTTGTGTCTATCTAAAGAGAGAGAGAAAAAGGTGTTTTCAAGCGAATAGTGTATCCCGGAGGGCGAAAACATCATTTTTCGAAGCTACAACTTCAAGAATCATACCAAGGGAGTTGAGGGGGTTCAAAAAAAGCAACTATCAAGAATGTTTCTAAGGATTTTGTTACGCTTGACCTACGCTTACAGTAGCTAAAAGTGGCTAGAAATTGTCATTTCTACGCTTGACCTACGCTCCAAGCGTAGCTCCGTACGCTTCAAGCATAGCTACAGTTAGAGTTGGCAAAATGAGACATGACACGAACACGACATGAATTAAAAGGGTTAGGGTTGACCATAAAAGGGTTGAAGCTATATAAGGGTCGACCCGAACACGACAAGAGAATATAAGGATCGATCCGAACACGACACGAGTAACCCGAACACGACATATTTGACACAATTATATTTATATTTATTTTTATTTTTTAGTTTCTCTAATAGGTTATGGGTTGAAATATAACAATAAGCTATTACTAGATCGTGTCAAATTTAATTTAATTTTGTTGATAATAGGTTAAATAGTTCGTTTAGTGTTATATTATGTCAAATTTAATTTAATATATGATAATAAATAGGCTAAATGAATTACATGGGTAGACACGGATAACCTGTGGGTTGGGTTAGAGTTGAACATATTTGACACGTATATTAACAAGGTTTTTTTCAACATGACACGATTTCAATCGAACACTATCTCAACCCAACACGAACACGACCCACCAACACGAATTACCAGCCCTAGCTACAGTGTTTTCAGCAAAGTTTTTCAGCCAACTTCGGATGGCCATATCTTAGTCAAAACAGGTCCAAATAGAGGAATTCTTGAGCCTAAACTCAAGAGCTTAAAGTCAACTTTCTAACAAAAATCAATATGCCTTAATCCAAGTTGTGTAGCTTCAGTTATGATCAAAAGAGTGAGACATGTATGCAAACAAAACTGAAAATTTCAAATTCAGACAGAAATCCTAATTTCATCCGAATTGATCCGTTTTAACCCAGATGACTTTGTGTTCGACCCCGCCACCTCTAAGCACATGTTTTAGACATATTATACATCATATTGAAGGGTTTTGCTCAGTTTGATATGAAATTATGAAAAAGGGGAATCATATTCTTAATAGGAGAAGTATGATGCAAGTTAGGGTTTCCCTCGGCTTTGTCTATAAATACCAAGGTCTGGAATAGATCTAGGGGGACTTCTCTTCACATAATTTTAGGGCTTCAAATTCCATAATTTCCAGAGCATCTGTAGAGATTTATGTCTTTCAAATAAGGGAGTCATTCAAGACCTAGAGATCTAGAAAAGAAGATCATGGAACGCGTTTCTACATCAACGATGCAGTCGCCTTCAACCATGAGCAACTAATTCGGTATCTAGGATTTTCTAGCAAAACCCTAGCCAAGTAATGTAGTTCTTTAATTTGTTTTCAATTGTAACGAGGGGAAGCTGTGACCATACTGTGATAATTGATTGTAGATGTGTGATCGTTTTTATTCTTGACATAAGATGTTATATTTATTCTTAATTCTTGTGATTGAATGAATATATTTTATTAGCCAATCATGTTATCATAAAAATAACATGATTTTTACAACAATGGTGCTTAATACTTTGAACCCTAGTATTACACAAGTCATGCGTCGACGAGGTGATATAGACATGCTTTAATTTCATTTTATGTTGTAGGAGTAGATTAGAGTAAAGTAGATGGAATGTACTAGTCACACTCTGTCTGGAGATGGGTTGTAGCAAATCCTGTGGATAGTATCCTTTTTGGGGTCGTATTCGATTATTTGCGGTACGACCTGATTCACAGTTATGGATCGCCCTCTTGTAATTAAGCAAAAAGATAATTATATTATGCAGATAGTGATGAAGTATGGAAACCCTAGATTTTATTTCTATTGTTCTTGTCTTAATCTATCTTTACTTGCTTTATTAGTTAATTAGTTAATCAATCTCAAAATAACAAATCATACTTTCATAGCAATTTAATAGTATTATTTTACGAGAGTTCAGAATACGACTTAGTCTATGTGGTATCGATATTCCCTTTCTCAAGCTGATTGTACTATAATACGATTCGTGAGCTTGCGATAGGTAAAACCTAAGCTATCTTAAGTGTGTGTTTTAACCATTATTTTTGTCACCCCTAGACAGACACCAATTTCAACGAGCTAAGCAAGAAGTTCGTCGAGCACTTTATTTCCAGACGAAGGCAACGGAAGCCCGCCACTTACCTGCTAAATGTAAAGGAAGACAATGGAAAATCCTTGCGGGATTATATAAGCCGATTAAATGCAGAAATGCTCCAAGTTGACGAGGTTAATGACAACGTAATGATGTCTGTCTAGAGGGGGTAAAAATAGTTGTTAAAAACAACCTCTTATGACAGCACTAGGTTTTACCCTACGCAAGCGAACGTATCAATTATAATATAGCAATGGCTTGAGTAAGGGATATCGATCCCATAGAGACTAAGATTGTTCACTTTAGTAATTCAAAAACACTAAATTATATTTTCTAAAAATGATTTGTTTGGGAGGTCAAAGACCAAATTATCTATTTTAACTAAAATTATCTAAAAAGTAAAGTAAATTGGTTGTGATTCAGATGAGAGAGAAAATTAGGATTTTCATAGCTCCACCACTAACCGCATAATATAGTTCCTTACTGTATCAACTGTACGAGGACGATCCATAACTGTGAATCAGGTCGTACCGCAAATAGCTAAATACGACCCCAAAAAGGAATATCATCAACTGGATTGCGACAACCCGTCTTATGACTAACCCAACTAGTGCATGCCAATTATATTACTCTAATCTACTCCTAATGCATGAAAATAAACTAAAGTATGTCTATATTAAATCGCCAAGGCACGGCCTGTGTCAACCTAGGGTTTCGAGTTTCATTACCACCATTGTGTAGAAAACCATAATTAAGCATCCAAGTTCCAGCCCATAGTGAATAATCATAGTTGTGCAAAATAATACATTCATTCTATCTAAGATAAGAATTTAGAACAAACATAGAATTTTATATTACAAATCAGTACGGTCTCATCATAGTATGGTCAACAGTTTCCCCTCGTTACAATTGAAAATAATGAAAGAACTACATTATTTGGCTATGGTTTTGCTAGAAAACCCTAGATACCAAGTTAGTTGGCCATGGTGGACGGTGACTTCATAGGTAATGTAGAAACGATCTCCATAGTCTTCTTCTCCAGATCTCTAGATTTGAATACGTCTCTCAACAACAGCAAGCCTGAATGAATGAACCTCTAAAACTCACGACTGAACAACCTTTAATGAACTCTAATCAGCGTCTTTCTTTTCTCTGATATATGATCATGTATATATAGGCAATGGAATAGAGAGGTCATTTACAGTCTTTTCACTCTCTTCTCATGTAAACTCTAACTTCTAATGTATATATAAATGTATATAGAGGTCTGGAGTCACATGCACGTCTTCAAATCAAACCGAGGGTAGAACAAGACAAAACCATCGAAAAACCATAAAACTTACCGCAACGTAGCTTGAAGCGTAGGTCCAAGCATACCTCCAAGCGTAAAAACATGTTTTTCAACCACTTTTTGAAACTGAAAGCGTAGGCACAAGCGTAGGTATTTTATGGAAAATCACTTTTCTCCGTAAATGCACCAAAACGACCGCCTTGAACCTACGATTCTTTTTGCTAAAGATGACGACTTCTGGAAATGCCATTTTTGCCCTCCAGGAGCCATTTTTATATCGGATTGCCTCTTTACCTCTCATCTTTGAATAGAAAGAACACACTCTTCATTTAATTCACCAAAGTTAGCTTCATTTCTTCATTAAACTCCTGAAATATGGTTTAACACGCAAACAACATAAAAATACCAAATAATGGAATGAAATGACGTAACAATAGTGAGTTAAGGGGTCAAAATGTCTAATATTTGACACTTATCACACCCCTAAACTTACATATTGCTAGTCCCTTAGTAATAAACTCAGGGAACTTCTTTTCTTGTGATGATCTTTTTAATCTATTCTAACTAATCTAACATAGTCCCTTACTTTCGTGAAAGTCGATGATTACACTTAGCACGTGTAACAAGCCTTTTAAACCCCTAGGTTACCCTTAGTGGACGAGTGAAGTCTCGTGAAGTTTTCAAGTGATGGTACCTACAAACATCTCAGTTCTCTGTAATCATGCACTCATGAGTCCACACACAAGTTTAATTAAGTCATGATATAATGCAAATGACAACATGGATGCAAATACTCCCACTCACTACCGAACAATAATTATATCAAGTTTCGTGTCATGAATGGTTCTCACTAAAGTGAATGATTTTGCTACTTTCTACTCTCAATCCGGATAACCTTCCGTGTTTTTGTGAACATTCTACCATGGTATTTCAATCTCTCTTTTCCTACTTCATTGATCAAATTTTGTCATTTTTCGTAAAAACTCATATTTCCATCTTTCCACTTTTATCCCTTTTTGTCTTTCTAAGTCTCTAGACTTTCCAATAGGGATTTTTAGTCCCGACCAACTGGGCCCAAGCTTCTTCCATGTGATTTATGCTCATTAGTTTTCTCTCATTTTTACGTGAAAAATGATATTGGTGATACCAATGCCCGGTTACTCAGATCGAAGAACTACTTTTTGCCTTTTATTTTCTCAAAATAAGTTTTTCAATTTTATCCATTTCAATCATAACATCTCCCCTTCTCCCTTTTTTATTGTGGCAAAATTATTTTTTTAACTACATAATCAAAGATCAACCTATTTCCCATAGTGAATGTGTGATTATGCTTATAGGTCAAAGTCGTCTTTCTTAATTTCAATTTCACTCATTCACTCACCCATGTAAAACCACATCACTTCACTAACTTGATCTAACCATTACTCTCATGAATGGGACTATCACAACACATACTACTCATACATCATAAACATGAACTCAATCAAATTGTAATGCAAAATATTCATGCGTGAAAACAAAGAACTGGTCCAAAATTTTCAAATTTTCAAATTTTTTTCAAATTTTTTTATTCCTTGTAATTCTATACCTTCACCCCCAAACTTAAATCAGACCATGTCCTCATGGTCAAAAAGAATACATGGGAATGGATATAGTTACCCTTGAAGTTCACTTCTGGATTCCAATGCAACACATGCATCCCCTCCCCCAAACTTGATTTGGATCACCTGTAAATATATTCAACAAAACATAAATACCCACAATCATAGGAAAGGAAAAACAAATTTCAAAAATTTCCAGAATTTCACACAAAGTTTTCAAGGAATTAAAAATTCTCTCTTTTTTTATTTATTATTATTATTATTATTATTTTCAAAAATAATGATAATATAAAAAAATTATTTGGCCTTATGGGTCTACAATCCTACAAAATAAAATAAAATAAAATAAAAATAAAGACGTGGCATTAAGGGTCTACCGTCCCTAAAAACAAAACAAAACAAAACCAAAAATCCTAATACTAAAACTAAACCCTAATCTCAATCATCCTCTTCTTCTTCATCACTAGTCATAAAGCTCTTTAACCATATCCGACAATTTACTGTCTCTTTCAATTTATCCAAATCTTCCTCTGGATATATCTTCATAATTGTCCACAGAATCTCATCCAGTTCCTTCATCATATCACCCAATTGTTCTGCAATGATCTTCAATAACAGAAACGGATATGGAAGATAATGTTCAAATTTATCTGCACCCGCCCACTGTCTACTCATAATTGCTCGGGCAATCGACATCTCGGCCATTATCACCGTCGGAATACACACTCTATACGTATAAGTTAGGGCATACAACGTTCTAACCATCATGTGATCTCTTACACTTATCCGATTATTTAGCCGAATTTGAGCCGAAATGACACAATCCAAATAAAGCAGATTCGACTTCAACCACCAATTTTCACATGTTTTATAACCTGGATCTGACACAACACACAATTATCTCACAATTTCTTCATCCGTATGTGGCCATACCTGAGGATGCTCCATCAGTCTTCCTTTTAAGTTTGTCGGACTACCAATTGGTATATTTCACGCATCGGCAATACTTCTTTTTCCAATCACAATAGGAGAACTCCACTGAGTCACTTTAGCCGACATAACCTCAAATCCTGGCGGTCCCGAAATCGTCATATTTTCATAAAATTTTCGGACCAAGCCCGGATACACCTTTTCTCCCGCCGGTTGCTCTAAACTTCTTAATCCTCATTCCTTCCTGGTGCAGTTAATACTCAGTTCATCCTCTCTGGACGAAACACTTCTTCAAATTATAGCCTACATTGCATAAATGATTTTGGTGTGGGTCTTCTTCCTTTTTGGCTTGTTGCTCCATTACGTGAACTTTCGGTCCCTACATACGGTTCTTCCCCCTTTATGAACTCCTCCAGGTCAGAATAATTCTCATTATCACCATCCATCCTCACACTCCCGGGATAGAAAGAAGAAGAAGAAATAATAGAATGAGAAAATCTAACTGTATTGCCCAACTGTTGTGAATTGTGAATTGTGTCTACCTTATAGGTGTTTTATAAATGGATGTAGAAGACTCAAAGAGAAAAATGATGTGAAATCCTTGTTTGAATAGGAAAGTGGAAACAACTCATGATCCAACTCCAACTTGTATTTTCATTTCACTTCCTTGTCGGACTAGGATTACTCTAAACCCTCTACAAAAAATCCTAAAAATACCTTAAACAACTCTAATACAAATACATATATAAACCAGGCTAAAACACCCCACAAACGGGTCAAATTTTCACTTTTGCAAAATCATCCTCGTGGTATCCTACGCTTCAAGCGTAGCTACGCTCCAAGCGTAGGTTGGATTGAAATGGCCCCCCTCCGATCAATTCATATACGTATAAAACACATGCACCCCCAAACTTAAACGAACAAATGTCCGCATAATGCGATTAAAAACTTGAAAACAATTCAAAACATCAGCACACTGAATATAAACGTAAAAATCAGGGGACATATCAAACTTGATAAAATTGATTTTCAAAATTATCATTTTATAAAATATGAAAATAACAAAACATTTAAAGAATAATCGTTAAAGCGGTCTCATAATCATAAAGTCTATCCTCTCCATGATTTATCTCTAATGTATTAAAAATGAAACAAAAATAAAACAAAAATCTCAACTAAAGCTACATTAATCCTCATCATCAGTGGTATAGGTGGAAGATGTACGCCCAAATGTTGCCTCATGCTATCAACCCTATGGCATAACTGTCTATAATCTCGCCGATGGGCCTATCTCTCCTGATCAAATCTCTGCTCCAACCTCTACTGTAATCCTTGTATTCGTGCCATAAGAGCATCAAACTGAGCCTAAGGCAAGGTGACGGTACCACCTGCAAGTGCCTGAGGAGTCTATCCTCTCCATGATTTATCTCTAATGTATTAAAAATGAAACAAAAATAAAACAAAAATATCAACTAAAGCTACATTAATCCTCATCATCAGTGGTATAGGTGGAAGATGTACGCCCAAATGTTGCCTCATGCTATCAACCCTATGGCATAACTGTCTATAATCTCGCCGATGGGCCTATCTCTCCTGATCAAATCTCTGCTCCAACCTCTACTGTAATCCTTGTATTCGTGCCATAAGAGCATCAAACTGAGCCTAAGACAAGGTGACGGTACCACCTGCAAGTGCCTGAGGCATAATAACCTCCTCCTCAATTGTCGGTATCTGTGGCACATCAGCATCGACATCGGAGGCATGAGCATCCTGAGCCATACCTGTATCAGCCTGATTGACATCATCAGTATGTGTCTAGGCCTGTGTACCCTGACCTGGTAATAGACTGAACCCCGGTCTTTATGCCATAATAACATCCCCATGTAACCAAGTCCAGACACCTGTCCACATCCCTCTAGAATACGGAGACGCATCCCTGAATTGATTTGGCTCACCCGTATCTGTCTCGATCCCGACATCAAATATCAACTTCATCACTAAGAACGGGAATCAGACCTTGAATAAATGTTGCCAAAATTTTAACTCCTTGCGCAAGTAGATGTAACTCGCATACAAGCCCCCCCCCCCCCCCCCCCCCCAAAAAAAATAAAAAATTTGTGGAATAAAAATCCATCGCTCGAACTCGAAAGCATAGTGGAGGGCCGGAAATGGCGCATAGCACATAGTCACATGGATGTGCTGAAAAATCTGTGAACGGACTATTACGTCCCAAAACCAGAGCCTCGGGTGATAGTTCAACTTCTTCATGTAGTTCCTCCGATCATCAGCCCACTCCCCTACAGTCTGAAGTATAACAAGATCGTTAAGAGATGGGAGTATCTTGGGCATAAGTGGGAACTCCGCAGCTAACTCTGGTGGACACTTATCTGAAATACCCCTTGCATCAGCAATAGTTTGGGGAGTAATCTCAAACTCAGTACCTCGGATCACTGTATGTAGCTTCCTCCCTCTGTTGTAATACTGCATGTGTAGCCAGAACTCTCGGATCATGTCATCACAAATATGCGGGGTGGTCGGGGCAATAATAGGTAGTACGCGATGGGCCCTCAATCGGCCTATCGTCTAGGCAAGTACTGGTTGTAGCCTCTCAAACACAATCACCAGATAGGTACGCTCCTGTTGATACTTATTCCGAATAGCCTGGTCTAATAAATCCTCAACCAAAGCTATTCGGGGGACTGGTAGAAAAGTAGTTAAAGCACCCGGGTCTTCCTCTACTGATGGCTCAGGTACCCTCTCATCCAGATGACCAACATCATCTCCCTGATCAGCATCATCCTCTTGTGCACCACTATCCATCTTGGTATCCTCATCCATCTGCTCAACCTGTGGCTTAGGCACTAGTGGTTGTGATGGTGTGTGTGGGACAATAGGCCATACTGTAAGCCTCCCATAGGAAAGGTGAATATCATGGCCCCGTGTGGTGGACTCGGGCACCTCCACCTCAACAGATGATGAAGATGAAGAGGCCGAGTCGACATACTGTGGTCTCGAGGAACGTGTACTCTAATGGAGAATAGGTGCTTGGTCAGGAGACGATGATCCCGACCTCTGCCGAACATCATGCTCTACTGGTCTGGCTACCTCGGCCACTCGCCTCGTTGCACCCTTCACTCTAACCATGCCTATAATATAGAATTTTTGAAAAGTGAGCGATACTATTCCAAACACCGAATCAAACTTAAACTATATCTAAATATACCCAATATGACCATTAAACAATCATTCATCCCAAAAGTTTGATATTCAAGCCTCTTTCAAAGTCGAAAAACCCAACTTCTTGGAAAATAGATCAAAACAAGATTTTGATCGGACTCGTTCATCAATACTAGTTTAGAATAGTTAAATAAGTCATATGAAATCAAAATAATGGAACAAAACTCACCGAATCGAGAGAAACGGTGATTTTCCAAAAATTGAGTTTCAGAGACTTTTCGAGTTCTTCACGCGAATCCGGATCAATCACAAACTACTCTAATGATCCGCCGTCAAGGAATGATGAGGAATTGGATGAATAAAAGGTAGAAACAAACCTCATAAAGATTGGTGGAGAAATGATGGAGATAGAAGAATTTGAATGGAAATGGAGGTAATCGCTTGACGGGTCTGTTTATAACAGGCCCGTCGCTACGCTTGAAACGTAGGTCCACTTGGCCCAAAAACATCTTCACATGCCATCTTCATCCCCTTTCACTCTCAACGCTTCCTACACACCCCTAGCTATCTTCTTGGCTCAATTTACCTTTCCTACTCAGACGACGATGGTTTCGCGACTCGATTTTTCAAACTCAATCTTAAATACATAAATGACTCAATTATCGTCTACAAATACAAACTAGGATTGAAATCTAATATTAATCACCTAGTACCAATATTTAACATCGTTGGTGTGACGTTGATGTCTCTCAATATTCCAGATCAAGCTTATCTAGCTCAGCTGGTGGTTCAGTTAGATCAATCATTTCTACCACATACTCGACTGGTTGAACCTCTATGTAATGCTTCAATCTTTGTCCATTCATGAAAAAATTCTTTCCAGTGTCAGGATCATCAAGCTCCACGGCTCCATGGGGGAAAACCTTCGTAATCTTGTATGGCCCATCCCATCTCGAGTAGAGCTTACTAGGAAACAACCTGAGTCTCGAATTAAACAGCCAAACCTTTTGGTCGAGGTCAAAAACTTTCTTTCTAATATGCTTATCATGAAATGCTTTTTTTCGAGCCTTATAAATCCGAGAGTTTTCATATGCATTATTTCTCAACTCCTCAAGCTCTTGCAGTTGAAGTTTCCACTATGCGCCGACTTTCTTTATATCAAAATTCAATCTTCAAACCGCCTAATATGCTCAATGTTCCAGTTCTATAGGGAGATGAAATGCTTTACCATACACAAGATGATTTGGTGACATGCCAATCGATGTCTTAAACGTAGTCATGTACGCCCAAATTTCATCATTTACCTTCGCGGCTAATCCTTCAAATCCGGACATACAGTCTTTTCCAAGATATTTTTAATCTCCCTATTAGAAACCTCCACTTGACCTTGTGATTAAGAGTGATATGGCATACCAATTCTATGAGTGACACCGTACTTCTCATACAGAGCAGGAAGAAACTGGGTGTCAAAATGGCTTCCACCATCACTAATTAAAACTCTTAGAATACCAAATCGTGAGAAAATGTTCGACTTTACAGATTCTTCCACCACGTCATGGTCAGCACGTTTTGTGGCTATAGATTTTAACTATTTCAAAACATAATCAACCCCCACAAGTATATACTCCTTCTTATTAGCTTTTAGAAATGGTCCCATGAAATCAATACCCCAAACATCAAATAATTCTACGATCAGAATTGGGGTTAAAGACATTATATCTCATCGAGATATGGATCCAAGCTTTTTACATCGTAGACACGCCTTACAAAACTTGAAAGCATCCTTGAATATGGAAGGCCAATAAAATCCACTCTGCAGCACCTTGTGGGCTGTCTTCTGAGCTCTGAAATGCCCTCCACACTCCAACGTGTGACAAAACGTTAGTATGTTTTACACCTCACTCTCGGGGACGCATTTTCTGATAATCTGGTCAGAGCAATACTTGTATAGTCACAGATTGTCCCAGATATAGAATTTTACTTGGCTGAAGAATTGGTCCTTCTCATTATTGGACCATCCTTTTGGAATTTGACCTATGGTTTTATAATTGATAATGTCAACATTCCATGGTGTTTGTTCCACAACAGCCACATTGAACAAATGTTCATCCGGGAAAGAATCCGTAAGAGGAGTAATTTCCTTTATGGATTCGACGATAATCCTTGACAAATGATCCGCCACAACATTTTCTGAACCCTTGTTATCTTTGATTTCCAGGTCAAATTCTTGCAACAACAAAATCCATCAGATCAGTCTGGGTTTAGATTCCTTCTTGGTTAGCAAATTGCTCAACGCGGCATGATCCGAGTAAACAACAACCTTGGCCCTAATAGATATGATCGAAATTTATTATAGTCAAAGACAATTGTTGACAACTCCTTCTCGGTAGTTATATAGTTCATCTGAGCTTCATTCAGAGTCCTATGGTCATAGTAAATCGTATACGGCAACTTATCTTTTCTATAACCCAACACAGCTCCTATGGCAAAGTCAGAAGCGTCACACATGAGCTCAAATGGTAGAAACCAATCTGGCAGACGAATAATTAGGGTTGTTAAGAGTTAAGTATGTAGCTCCTCAAAGGCATGAAGACACTTTTCATCAAAGGCAAATGTTGCATCCTTAGCCAATAAGTTACATAATGGCTGGGCGATTTTGCTAAAATCTTTAATAAACCTTCGGTAGAACCCGACATGGCCCAGAAAAGAGCGTATTTGCTTAACAAATGTAGAAGGAGGCAATTTTGAAATTAATTCAATTTTTTATTTATCTACCTCTATCCCTCGCTTTGATATAATATGGCCGAGTACTATCCCCTCTTGAACCATAAAATGGTTTTTTTCCCAACTTAGGATCAGATTCCTCTCCTTACATCTCTTAAGTACCAGTTCTAGATGTTTTAAACAGTCTTCAAAGGTTTCCCCAAAAATTGGGAAGTCATCCATGAACACTTCAAGAAATTTCAATACCATGTCAGAGAAGATAGACATCATACACCTTTGGAATGTTGCTGACGCATTACATAAACCAAAAGGCATCCGTCTATACGCAAAAGTGTCATTGGATAAGTAAAACTGGTTTTCTCCTGATCAACAGGATCAATCGCCACTTGATTGTAGCCGGAATATCCATCCAGAAAGCAGTAGTAGCTCTGTCCGGCTAACATCTCCAAGATCTGATCAATGAATGGCAACGGGAAACGATCCTTCCTGGTGTTCAGGTTAAGCTTCCTATAATCAATACATAGACGCCACCCCGTGGTCATGTGTTGTGGAATTAGCTCACCTCTTGAGTTTAGCACCACTGTGATGCCCGACTTCTTCAGCACCACTTGAGTTGGACTTACCCATGTGCTATTAGAAATGGGGTAGATGATACCCGCATCTAGCAATTTCACCACTTCTTTCATCACCACCTCTTTCATTGCATTTCTCTCAATGGCTTTGCATCCTCCTCAAGATGCATGTGATACATGCAAATCGAGGGGTCTATGCCTTTCAAGTCAGCAACACTCCATCCTATTACCTCTTTGTTCTTACTTAAGACTTCGACCAGACTCGATTCCTATTTTTCTATCAGCTTTAAAGAGATAATCACAGGAAGAGTCTTATCAGGACCCAAGAAAACATGTTTCAGCTTTTCAAGCAGTTCCTTGAGCTCCAAGGTAGGAGGAGTAGTTAAGGATGGAATTGGTGGAGTCTTTGAAACTATTGGAAGTGGTTCAACCGGCTCCCACTATGGTTGAGTGTATAAAGTAGTCTCCATCTCATCCAACTCTTCATTTTGAAGCTTCCAATGTGACTCCTAGTCAGCCACTTCCTCATCCGGCCATTCTCTAGTCATAAATGACTCTAACTCATCCTTCTCCATAATTTGAGTCGCACAATCTGCTATGATATCATCCATCTCATCGCACTCATTAATCTAGAAACATTCCCCTGATTCAGGCAATTGGTGGTTTCCTTCGAACACATTCATCCTAACCTTCATATTTCCAAACATCAGATCCATGGCTCTGGTTCTGCAGTTAATGCATGCATATATCGTGGCCAAGAATGGTCTTCCTAATATCACTAGAATGTGTTTCTTTGAGTCAGGGACAAGTTCTGTATCCAGGACTACAAAATCAACCGGAAAATAAAACTTGTCCACTTGAACAATGACATCTTCAAGAAATCCTCTTGCCTGCTTGACTGATCGATCAACAAATTGAAGTATGACCTCAGTGGGACTGAGCTCACCTAACCCTAGCTGTTGGTAGAATGAATAAGGAAACAAGTTAATACTCGCACCTAGATCAATAAGAGCTCTACCAATTTCCTAGTCACCAATGACACATGGAATAGTGGGAGCACAGGGATTTTTCCTCTTAGGTAGAGTATCGTTTAAAAGAAATGAACTCACTTGCTCAGTCAAGAGTATTTTTGTTGGATTCTTCACTCTGCTATTTCGTTTCTAGGTGCAAAGATCTTTGAAAAATTTAACATAATGCGGTATCTAGGCGATTACATCTAAGAGAGGTAAGTTAATCGTGATTTTTCGGAATGTTTCCAACATATCAGATTCTTTTAGCTTCTCGTACTTGGCCGGCTCTCTAACATGCTGAGGAAATGGCATTGCCTCCTCGTAACTTGCCCTGTCTGGCTCTTCAAGTAATGTCTGATCGATATAGTTTTCCATTGATGGTTGATCCTTCTGGACTCTTTCAGCCTCATTTCTTTATTTTTCTTCAGCTTCCTTCCTTTGTGCTTGTTCGGCTTCCTTTCTTTTCTGCAACCTCTCTTCATGTTCCTCCTTAACTCTACTTTCCACTTCCTTTCCATTTCTTAGAGTCGTGATTGCTTGAATCGTCTCATTAGGTTCATTGACAAATGATCCGAGCACCATTTCTTGTTATGGCCTTTGGTTAACAACCGACTGACTAGGCAATCTTCCTGGTTCTCTTATATTCCTCTCATTAACAATTTGGCACATCTGCATATGTAGTTACGCCAATGATTGGGTATGAATGCCTAGCTTGTTATGAATGTCCAATATAACCTGTTATAACCTATTAGTCTGGAAATTGGGTGGAGGAGTTTGGCTTCTTTGATGTTGGGTTTGGTAGTTATATGGTTGCACAACCTGATTATTATTGAATGACTGAAGATCTTAGGAATTATTGAATGGCTGAAGAGCTTGGGAATTATTGAATGATTGGAGAGCTTGGGAATTATTGGATTTTCTGGGTTGGTAATTGGACTAAGAATTTCTAGTCATGATTGTTGGTTGTGAGTCGAATGATTATTGACTATGTTGGAACCTTGGTTGTTGGTTATATGATTGTTGTCTCTCAGTGAACCTTGGTTGTGGTTTATATGACTGATGTCTGTCTGTGAACCTTGGTTGTTGATTGGATGATTGTCCCTGTTGGGACCTTAATGGTGGATTCTCCACATTTGTAGATTTATAAGACAGGAGTGGATGATTTCTGGCATTTGATGTGTATAAATTAGTGAAATGAGCATTATTAGAATAGTTCCATGATGCATTGGCATCAACAACCATTATCTCTTGACACTTATTGTGAGAGTACTCAGCTTCTACTTTAAACGTCTCTCTCGGAGGAGAATGACTTCATTGTATAAACTTTTCAATTATCTCTAATTTCTCTCCAACCAATGCCATAGTATCTCTCACATCATCATGCTCTACAACATAAGATTTCTCAGATCTCCTATCCTGTTGTCCACCCTAAACCTCAACTTAGATTGGTATTGAATTGTGTTTTCACTGATATTATCAAATATCTCCAAAAGTTCTTTAGCTAGCTTCATGATAAACTGACCTTGTTTTGCTGCATCTATGAAAGTCTTATGCGCCTCTCCAAGTCCCATGTAGAAATTTTTAGCAATATCTTGTTCAGAAACCCTATGGTGGGGACACTTATACAAAATTTCATTATATCTCTCCCAAATATCATGAAAATGTTCACCAGGTAACTGCCTAAAGTTTTTTATTGCATCTTGTGCTTTAGAGGTCTTTCCTATGGGATAATGTTTTTATATGAATTCTTTCTTAAGGGCTTCCCAATCAATTTTAATTTCTTTTGCTAATTTGATGTACCATCTTTTAGCTCACTCTTTTAATGACCAAGGGAATCATCTCACTCGCAAGTCATTTTTGGACAGATTGTCATACCTAACAGTAGAGGCTACCTCTAGGAAATCATTGATGTGCTAATATGGGTCTTCTATTCTAAGACCTGAAAAATTTGTAAGCATATTAATCACGCTTGTCTTGATCTCGAAGTGTTTCGCTCCTTCTTCCTCCAAAAAATCAGCATAGGAGTCCTACGCATCAGGCGCAAAATATCCTTTTAGTGATGTCTCTGGTGCCCTTAGCGAGTTGGCTCTTTAGTCAACCATCGCTTCTTCTTCTGACTGACATTGTCGTTCTTCAATAGCTCAACGTAAATGACTGAGAGTCTTTTCGATCTCAGGATCGTACTCGACTAACGCAGTGCTAAAAATAGAATGGGTCAATCTATCGATCATACGCTACTCAAACGACTATTTTTTTTTCCTTTTTGAAATTTTGTGAAATAAAAATTAACTAAATTAACTACTTCTAAATTACTTTGACTATAAATAGAAAATCAAGCTATAATTAAATGCAAAAAACAAGGTAACACTAAAAAATCACAAAAGTTCCAGACGCAACTTTATAAGCTTTGTTTTTCCCTTTTATGTTCTTCAGAGTACCTGTCAATCACATAAAAGTATAACTTTAGCTACAACTAAAATAACGTAATGCAAATAAATTACTGAAGCTATTTGAACAATGCTAAGTCCCCGGCAACGACGCCAAAAACTTGATGTGCGTCAGGTGTGTACAAAATATGTGGTTAAAAATGACACCTTAAAGACGCTAGATTTGACCCTACGCAAGCGCACGTATCGATTATAATATAGCAATGGCTTGAGTAAAGGATATCGATCCCACAGAGACTAAGATTGTTCACTTTAGTAATTCAAAAATACTAAATTATATTTTCTGAAAATAGTTTGTTTGGGTGGTCAAAGACAAAATTATCTAAATTAACTAAAATTATCTTGAAAGCTAAGTAAATTGGTTATGATTCAGATGAGAGAGAAAACTAGGGTTTTTATCATTCCACCACTAACCGCATAATATAGTTCCTCACTATATCAATTGTAAGAGGACGGTCCATAACTGTGAATCAGGTCGTACCGCAAATAGCTAAATACGACCACAAAAAGGAGTACTATCAACCAGATTGCAACAACCCGTCTCATGACTGACCTAAATAGTGTATGTCAATTATATTACTCTAATATACTCATAATTCATGAAAATAAACTAAAACATGTTTATATTAAATCGTCAATGCACGACCTATGTCAAACTAGGGTCTTAAGTTTCATTACCACTATTGTGTAGAAAATCATAATTAAGCATCCAAGTTCCAACCCATAGTGAATAATCATAGTTGTGCAAAATAATACATTTATTCCATCTAAGACAAGAATTTAGAACAAATATAGAATTTTATATTGCAAATCAGTACAGTCTCTTAACTACTACAATCATCACAGTATGGTCAACAGTTTCCCCTCGTTACAATTGAAAATAATGAAAGAACTACATTACTTGGCTAGGGTTTTGCTAGAAAACCCTAGATACCGAGTTAGTTGGCCATGATGGACGCTTCTTCTCCACGTTGATTAGAATTCATATCGATGCAGTAACCGTCCACCATGAGATCCGGAGAAGAAGAACATGGAGACCATCCACCATGGCCAACTAACTCGGTACTCCGGATCTCTAGGTTTGAATACGGCTCTCAACAGCAGCAAGTCTGAATGAATGAACCTCTAAAACTCACGACTGAACCACCGTTAATGAACTCTAATCAACGTCTCTTTTTTCTCGGATATATGATCGTGTATATATAGGCAATGGTATAGAGAGGTCATTTACAGTCTTTTCACTCTCTTCTCATGCAAACCCTAACTTCTGATATATATAAGTGTATATACAGGTATATAGAGGTCTGGAGTCACAGACACGTCTTCAAATCAAATTGGTGGTAGAACAGGCAAAAACCATCAAAAAACCATAAAACATGCCGCAACGTAGTTGGCCTACGCTTCAAGCGTACCTCCAAGCGTAAAAAAATATTTTCTAGCCACTTTTTGAAACTGAAAGCGTAGGCACAAGTGTAGGTATTTTATGGAAAACTACTCTTCTCCGTAAATGCACCAAAACGACCGCCTTGAACCCACGATATTTTTTGTTGAAGATGACGGCTTCTAGAAATGTCATTTTTGCCCTCCGGGAGCCATTTTGTCTTAGACTTCCTCTTTGTCTCTCCTCTTTGAATAGAAAGAACACACTCATCACTTAATTCATCGAAGTTAGCTCTATTTCTTCATTAAGGTCCTGAAACATGCTTTAACACCCAACCAGCATAAAAATACCAAATAATGGAATGAAATGACGTAACAATAGTGAGTTAAGGGTCAAAATATCTAATATTTGACACCTATCACGTAACCGTGATAGCCTTCATGGGAGGGCTACAGTCTTTTAGGCTCCTACTTTCCTTATCAAAGGAACCATCTGAGACAATGGCGGAACTACTTGTCAAAGCCCAGAAGAAGATGAATGCAGAGGATGCTATGAACACCCGAAAGGGAAAAGGAGCAGAGGACAAGAAAGGGGAGAAAAAGAGGCCCGCAACAACCACTAAGGAGGAGAGAGAAACCAAGGGTCAAAAAATCCAACCTACCCAGGTTAACAGGTCATCCTGACCCCCCTCAAAAAACTAGGATAGGTTCAATAGCTTCACTCACTTTAATAAGCCAATAAGTGATATTCTTTTCCAGATCCAGGATGACCACTCCTTAGTCTGGCCAACTAAGCTGAGGTCAGATCCATCAAAAAGAGCACATGATAAATATTGTCACTTTCACCGGGACCATGGGTACACAACAGATGAGTACATCGACCTCAAAAACCAGATTGAGTGCTTGATCAGGAGAGGACAGTTGAGTTGGTTTACGACTAATAGCGACAAAGGAAAAGGATGACATGACGCTCCCCGTAGAAGTTTCTCACGAGAGAAACAACCGATGCGGGAGATCAAGGTAATTTCTAGAGGCTTCACAAGAGGTGGGGAGATGAGATCATCCTGAAGGGCTCATATTAGAAAAGCAAGGAGTATGATGGAGGTACATGAGGTAGATATGCCTTCCCCGCCACCCAAGTCACCCTGACTAGAAGGGCAAGTCATTACTTTCTCCAATAATGACGCGCGCGGGGTTCAACACCCCTATGATGATCCACTAGTAGTAACTGTGGTAGTGGCAAATTTTACTATACAACAGGTGTTAATTGAAAACATGAGCTCTACGAATTTGTTATTTTCTAAAGCCTTCAACAAGATAGGTATAGGCAAGAGAGGGTGAAGCCATCCAAGTCACCCCTGTTTGGCTTCTCTGGAGATAAGGTATTCCCACATGGAATAATGACCCTTCCATTAACTGTGAGGGCCATGCCAAGATAGCTCATGATCATGGTAGATTTCTTTGTGGTTGATTTCCCTTCTACCTATAATGTCATCCTCAGAAGAGCTACCCTTAATACGTTGAAGGCAGTAACCTCAACCTATCACCTATTAATAAAGTTCCTATCTTATCAGGGTATGGGAGAGGTAAGAGGAGACCAGGCCATGGCACGAGAAAGTTATGCTACAACTTTGAAGGAAAGGAGATCACGGGAGGCCCTCGCCATTGAAGGTCTCGAAGCAGATGAATCCAGTCCGAGGCTTGAACCTGTAGAGGACCTTATCAGGGTGAATCTAGAGGGAGAAGGGACCTAGAAAAATGTACACATTGGGTCGTTGCTCCCTAACGGTATCAAAAATTGACTCATCCAATTCTTGAGATAAAATAAAAACATATTCACTTGGGGACATGATGACATGTCTGGCATTGATCCCCGAGTCATGCAACACCGACTAAACATGGATCCCACTGTTAAACTAGTAAGGCAAAAGAGGAGGACTTTCGCCCCTGAAAGGAACGCGACAATAATGATGAAGGTGGAAAAGCTCTTGAACGAAAACTTCATCCGTGAAGTACACTACCCCGACTGGTTGTCAAATGTGGTCCTGGTGAAGAAGGCTAATGGAAAATGGAGGTCTGTGTCAAATTCACAGACTTAAACAAAGCATGTCCGAATGATAGTTTTCCTTTACCAAGAATCAACATGCTGGTAAAAGCTACTTCATGAAACGAGTTGCTCAGCTTCATTGAAGTGTATTTAGGATATAATCAGATCCCCATCCACCCTCTTGACTGTGAAAAGAAATCTTTTATCACCGATTGGGGCATATACTGCTACGAATTAATGCCCTTCGGGTTGAAGAATGCAAGAGCAACCTACCAGAGGCTGGTCAATAACATGTTTAAGAATCAGATTGGAAGGAATATGGAAGTCTATGTGGATGACATGCAGATGAAAAGTGTCAAGAGGAGGACCATCAGGCGGACATTAAGGAAACCTTTACGGTACTCAAAAAACATAAGATACACCTCAACCCAACAAAGTGTGTTTTTGGTGTATCGTCAGGGAAGTTCTTAGGATTCATGGTTAGCAGGTGAGACATTGAGGCCAACCCGGAGAAGATCCAGGCCATCCTAGATATGAAGTCCCCGCAGACAATCAAAGAAGTGAAAATACTGGCAGGAAAGGTGGTTGCCCTCAATGGGCTGATCTCTCGAGTCATTGATAGATGTCTGCCCTTTTTTAGGGTGCTCAGAAAAGCCTTTGAGTGGACCCCTGAGTGTGAGTAAGCATTCGTAGATCTGAAGAAGTATCTCATTTATCCTCCCTTGTTATCCCCATCGGTTCTAGGAGAACAACTTTTACTATACGTGGTCGTCTCACTAACTGTAGTAAGTTCAGCCTTGATGAAAGAAGATGGAGGATTTGAATGGCCAAATTATTACAGTAGTCAGGCACTAAGGGGAGTAGAAGAAAGGTACCCATCAATGGAAAATATCGCGTTCGCCCTAGTTATCTCTACCCTAAAGCTCAAACCATACTTTCAAGCATATACATTAATTGTACTCACAGATTAGCCCCTGCGCCAAGTGTTGTGCAAGCCAGAGACATCAGGAAGACTCATGAAGTGGTCTATAGAGCTCGGGGAGTTCGATATTCGGTACAAGCCAGGGGCAGCTATAAAAGGCCAGGTACTGGCAAAATTTGTGGTCGAGTTTACAAATGGGATAAGAGATGAGCTAGCCCAGGTCAACCCGACCTTGGAGGCACCCCTCCCTAATAATCAGATATTACCAGAGCATACATGGGTCTTGTATGTCGATGGGTCGTCCAATGCCCAGGTATGCGGGGTCAGCCTAGTGCTCATCACACCCGATGGGGAAAGGTTATAATATGCACTGCAATTCGACTTCAGGGCCACCAACAATGAAGCGGAGTATGAAGCCCTGCTGGCAGGAGTGAGGATAACAGGTACCTTAGGGACAAGGCAAGTAAAAGCATATATAGACTCTCAACTGGTAGCGGGACAAGTGCAATAAGAGTTTGAGGCAAGGGAGGAAAAGATGAATGGCTATCTATATAAGGTCCAGGAGGCAGTAGCCATTTTTGACTAGTTCACCATCCTCCATGTGCCCAAGAACCAAAATGAAGTGCCGACGCCCTTACTTTCTGGCTACTGCTATAGATCCAGGGAAGGAAGGCTCAACCCTGGTAGAACACCTAAAGGACCCCAGTATCTCACAAGAATCACAAGCAATAATGCAGCTAGCTAAAGGGTTTGAGTGGGCCCTGTCATTCATTAAATATATCAGGGATGGAGAGCTCCCCGATGACTGAATGGAAGCTCATAATATCAGGGTTCGAGCAAGCCGATACACTCTCATACATGGAGTGCTGTATAAAAGAGGAATTTATCTGCCCTACCTACGATACGTATTGACATTAGAGGCACATCAAATCATGAAATACATATACGAGGGGGTGTGTGGAAATCATGTCGGGGGCAGGTCGCTTGCGTACAAGGCAATACGACAAGGGTACTACTGGCCAACCATGCATCAAGATTCAAAGGACTTTGAAAGGAAATGCAACAAGTTCTAGCGGTTCGCAAATATTCCCAAACAACCACCCGAAGAGTTAACACTCATTGCAAACCCCTGGCCTTTTGCTCAATGGGGGATGGACTTGATCGACCCTCTCTATAAGGGTAAAGGACATGTGAAGTTCGCAGTGGTCACGATAGATTATTTTACCAAGTGGGTGGAAGCAATCCCACCAGCTAAAATCATAGCATCCAACATCAATAATTTCACCTGGAAGTCGACAGTGTGCAGGTTCGGGGTGCCACGAGTCATTTTCATAAATAACGGGAAGCAGTTTGAGGCCTCAGAATTTTGTGTCAACTTGGGAATCAAGAATCATTTCTCATTCCCAGCTCATCCATAGGCCAATGGTCAGGCAGAGGTAGCTAATAGAACCCTGTTTGGTATAATTAAGAAGCGCCTCGAGAAGGCAAAGGGATTATGGCCAGGGGAGTTGCCTAGCATACTCTGGGCCTACTGAACTACAGCAAAGACACCTACGGGAGAAACTCCATTTCTTTTAGCCTTCGGGAGTGAGGTAGTGGTCCCGATAGAGACCAAGATAGAGAGTTTCAGAACCATCCATTTCGACCCAGACCACAATAACGAGGAGCTTGTGGTCCATTTGTATTTGCTAGAGGAAATGAGGAAGCATGCTTAAATGAGAACTATAGTATACCAGTAGGCCATGACCCGATACTACAATGCACTTGTGAAGCAAATGAGATTCCAACCAGGGGACTTGGTGTTAAAAAAGGTTCTCCAACCATATTATGATCCAAAAATAAAAAAGATGGGGAAGCTTGCTCCCAACTGGGAAGGCCCCTCCAGGGTTATTCGAAGCTAGAGGAAAGGTACCTATTGGTTGGAGACAGAGGCAGGGAGACAACTCCCTCATCCATGGAATACAGAGCACCTAAGAAAGTATTACGAGTAAAAATCTACTAGGTATTAGTTTTTTATTTCATAGATTATTTTTATTCATTCTCGTCATTCAAGATCAATGTTTAGTTCAGATTATTTAGCATTTTAATAAGTAGTTTAACTGCAAGTTTCAATAAATTTGTTGTCATTCACTCTTCTACATGTGATCATGATATTTGATAAATCGCTTAAGGTAAATAATATTTTATAAATAAACAATATTAAACTCAAAATACCAACATTATGCCTGAAATACAGGTCACTTCTTATAAGGCCGGGCTGAGTGAAACCCAAGATAATAATCGCATCCCCTGACAAGCGAGGGTCGCCTAAGAAAATAAGGTTGACTGAAGCTAAAACTATACTAGTCCCTCTTCATAAAAAGGCTCCTCTCAACGAGAGGGGCAGGCTGAGTGAAGCCTGGATAAAACATTGCATCAGAAGGGAAAATAAACACAAATATCCAACTTGGTGCACACAAAGTTCAAATACTTCATTACTTGATCAAAGACTACATGTAATGCCCAAGGGCATATAGTTCATTATATAGTCAAAGCTACATTCAGTACATAAAGACATGAAGTCCTTAAATAAACAATAGCTACATCTGAAAGTTCAACAACATAGTAGATCGTTACAGAGAATGCGAGCAACCTCCGCACCTACCAAGTCTACAACCTACTCATCATCATCATCACCATTACCATCGTCATCATCACCATCAGCAGCATCATCATCCACAATGGGAGGCATCAACGGAACATGTGAAAAGTCACAATGGGAAAACTGAGCCATTGTCTGCTCTTTAAAGCTATTGAAACCCGCCATGTGGGATTTAGCTTGGAAAATACCACATTCCTGAAAATGCTGAAAGACACTCGGTCGTGTAGCCTTGAGGCTTGCGGACAACGAGTTGACTCTGGCCTGCAAGGCTTCTCTTTCCATTATTTCCATCCCTCTCTCTCCTTCTACTGTCTCCCTGCGGGACACCTCGGTCTGAGCCATCAGCTCAAGGCCGCGACAAGACTCCTGAAGCGACATGACTTCCCTCTCGTGCTTTGTAGTCTCCTAAGCCAATAAATTCTCAGTATTCTCCAACTCATCGTACATGTGAGTATAAAAGGTGAGGATCTGAAAGAAGAAAAATTAGACATGGTGCAACAAAAAATAAATAAATAAGAGGTGAATTTAAGGGAAGCTCCTTACCTGACCAAACCCCTACATAAAGACGCGATGCTTGTCAAACCTTGATTTGATTCGACTAAGACAACCAAGATCTTCTTGCATAATGGCTTCGGTCAGCCGGTCATTGGCAACATTCCAGTCAGAAAATAAAGTTATTGTACTCGAAGGCGTGGAAGAGCTCTCTGTCCCAAAATCGGCCCTTGTCCTTACTGGGGAACCAGACGGTGTCACGAAGCTGAGGGGTGTGCCGACTAGGGGCGTCGTCTGGGTGGGCACTACTAAAAAAGGGTGAGGAACGCTAAATCTGCATGATGAACAGGAGCCGCCTGTAAATAGAGCACGATTGGTCTGCCCTGAAATGGTGGGTCGAGATGTGCTCCCAGAGGGGCTCCCACAACGCTTCTTCTTCATTGTCAGGTACTGGGATAATGTTTTTGCCACTATTGAGTCATCTGCACATGAGAACACCAAATAAACAAGTTATGGATACTCTCCTGAACAAGTAGTAAATAAACATGAAACACTACCTACCCTGTACTGGAGGAAAAATCACACCCTGTGCTACAGGTGCGACACCAAAACCCTGTACTGGGGGGAAAATTGCACCTTGTGCTAGAGGTGAAATACCCTAGGCTGGAGGCGTAAAGGAAGGTGTTATAAGTGCAGGAGGTGCTACATGCACAGGGATGGGGTCACCACCATTTAGAAGAAGGCAAAATTGGGCCAAATTCTATGGTGTCAGTAGCTGATCATGGTTTCTGTATCCCCGAGCTGCCTCAAACCTAGCATGCTCAGAAGGAGTTATAACAGGAGAAGTAGCAAGAGTTGCATGGGAGATGTTGAATCAGAAAAGCAACAATATAAATTTATGCAAAGAGGTTTATGAATAGAACCCCATTAACGGGGAATGGATGGTTCTTGTCCATCCGGATCTCCTAGAATGAATTCTCATCCAGTGTCCGACACAAAAAAGTACTTTTTTGACCAATTCCTAGTATTATCGAGTAATGATACAACATGAGGTCTGTTCGCTAAATGAGAAAGCTTATACCAACTGTCACTCCTGTGATACCCCCTAATTTTCAAGCATAGGTTGGCCAGGCCTATACCGAAAACTAAGGTGCATCAACACTCAATAATAAACAAGCACGAAAGAAAAAGACATATTTAAGAAATAACAAAGTCTCAAAAGTTTAATTCTCATGAATAAACAAATTCAGAAATCTAAATCCCCAAAGGGTACAATTCGGGAATCGCATATCTATGGACCCCTAAAACCATAAACGAAAATGTAAGTCCGAAAGAAAATACTAATATAGAGTCCATACTCTGAAACAAAATGGAAAACTGAATATCTCAAGAAGAAACGAGATGAACCCTCAATCCTGTGGCTGAAACTGTCGAGGACCTGAAATGTTAACAATGGTGGGTCAGACCCACGAGCAAAGTAGACTCTACATGATCCCAAACAAAGTATCAATAATCCCATCATCTACCCACTATAAAAATAAGAGTAATTATAATTCCTATAACTTTAAGTACCACACCTAAATAGACATCCCCCAAAAATAAATAAATAAATAAATAAATAGAAAAAGCAAATAAAGCGCATCCATAATTAAGTCACAAATCAATAGAAAAAAAAACATGTAAGTGTAACATTAATTAAATCATAAAACAATAGGCAAACCAACTAAAGTGATACTATAACTATACCACAAGTACATAGGCAACTAACCCATGCCGATCCATAACCACGTACCCGAACTCCACATCATGGTACAGATGAGACTGCGTTAATAGTCAGTCCATCGTGGTTCCTTCCATTATTCCAAAATAAAGTAAATAAATAATAAATATATTTTGATCACAAATTTGTTAATTCCATCACCCTAACCATAAATATTAACAAATTTGTTAATTCCATCACCCTAACCATAAGAAATCTTCAGAAAGTAACTTAATATAAATATTACTCTGTATTTAACAGTGACATTTCCTAAATTTATTAATAACCTCTTACAGTACCAAGTCAAAGAACACCCAATCAATATTTAATCATCCTTCTGTTACATGATCATCAAGTAATAAAAACAAGGCTTTATAAATTCTTAAGTGATACACGCCCATACACTGAATATAATCTACTATTCTATACGTGTAAATAAGCACTAAATAAATGAATATTATTTACAACAACCATACATATACATAAGCACATGAAAAGAAACCAAAAAAAAAAAAAAACAAATCAAATATATATACAATTTTACATGTTTATACAAGCACATAATAAAAATAGGAATAAAAGAAAATCAAATTTATATATATGCGCACAAACCAACAACGTGTTGTCGCATGCTTCACAAGTCATTAGATGGCTTCTCAAGCACATTAAATGATTCTTCCTAACCAATACTAACCATTATATAAATATACAATAACAGTGTAATTCATTGAATTTTTATAAAGAGAATTGTTTGTGGGACCTATAGTTATCATTCATACAAAAATTCTGATTTCCTCCATCTAACTTGTCAAAGGATGGGGTCATTGGTGGCGGCCCCCACTAATAGACAAATTCCAATGTTTTCCAGGTGATAAAACTACCTAAAGCATCAATAGAATCCATGATCCAATTCGTCCATGATCAGATTCATACGTGTACAGTGGGTTGTGCACAAATTTATATATTCATATTCTAACTCCTTTTATCATCCAACAAACACATATATACATATGAAAAATCATTACTGGTATATATAATTCCAAAATCCGAATATAACTAATATATATATATATAAACATTCACATACACAATATATATATATTTATATGGAGAGGATTAGAATTATTAGTCCAAAGGGGAAGAGAAGAACATTCTACTTGTCTGATTTAATAACCAAATCACACGCAACTGCAGATCAATCGTTGTTTCCTCTCCTCTTTTACACAAAGCATTTGAGGAGTTCGATCATGCTTAGAGCCCCGTTCCCGCATCGGTACCAAAGGAACAAGTAGGAAAGTATTATCCTAAATACTTTTGGGAATAATTAAAAAGCCAGAATATGAAAAGAACCTTCTGATGAATCTCGGCAAGGGAAATCGTAAGCCTATCGCAAAGGCCTCCACATTAAAGCAAACTTCATTACCCTTCACTGAGGTCGCCCGCTCGTCCGGATTGGGGGCACGAAGATTAACTATGGAGGGAATGGAGTAAACAAAAGGGATGTTATTAATATCCACCCCACTTACTTCTGAGGCTAGAGACTCCACGGGTGGAGGAGTAGATTTCTTCATCAAAATTAAAATTTAAATATGAAGGGTGAAAGTGATGAAGCCTGTAATGAAGGGTGAAAGGATGAAGCCTATAATGAAGGGTGAGAGCGATGAAACTTGTAATGAAAGGTGAAAATGATGCAGCCTGAAATGGCCGAAGGCAGGGTAGAGTGGAAGTGATGAAGCCTACAACATTTAAATAGTTAGCTTTGTAATCCACATGTCCAACCCATGCCTGACAAGTTTCACTTTATCCTTATCCATAATATATCCGTTGCAATCCTCACTTCCAACCCGTGCCTGACAAGTGTCTCCTTATCTTGATCAATAATATGGCCTTTGGCGATGACACATGCTTGTGACATCATGGGTGACATAGGCTGTAGATTATATTAAAATGTCGAAGGTTGAAGCTAAGATCCTATAATTACAGGGTTATTTCAATAATTTTTATAGATTATAGGGACCTCTCCGCAATTAATTGCAGGGTCCTTTCTATAATTTTCACAAATTACAGGGACCTCTTTGGCAATTTTTTCAAACTACAGGGCTATTTGGTAATTAATACAAAGTTATAAGTATCACTTGCATACATGCACCATTTGCAGGGACGACCTGCAAACACGACCACCAGGGACCACTTGCAACCATCATTGTAGGCACCACTTGCAGGGACGGCATACATGCATCACTTATGAGCCAACTCGACAACTCAAGCCAACCCAGTTGACTCAGCAAGCCCCATGGCATGGCTATATTGCTGGAGTTAGAAAAATGTTTTGAAGATTGTAGTGTTGGGGGGTTGAACCCCCAACCTCAAGCTTGAAGGGCATGTTATCTAACCACTGGACCAAGACAACTTTGGTGTTATATTGCTACATTCAATTCTATTTACTTATCTAAAGGATGGAGTTTTTATTATGCAAATAATAATAATAAAAAAAGATGACGAGACGAAATTCTACTAAACTCAGTGTTCCTAAACCAAGGCAAACTAGTATGGGAACATGGGGCAACTGATAGGGATATATCTCAACGGATTAAGATAAACTAGAGTAGGGATAATGATGAGTCAAAGATAAGGATACCAAATCCTTATCTAAGACGTGATGGGGAAGTCACGGGAAGTAGTTTCCAACTTGGGAACCACGACCCAAAGACCCTATAAAATGATTCGACAGTCAACCTAGGAAGGTACGCAATAATTGCACCCAACAAAACTTTCTATATTCCTTCCCCGATCAGTATACTAACTTGATCGTCAGAGCCTTTTAGGACGGTACCACATCGGTGCCTTGCAGGTTTACTTCCAGGTGGTTGCGACTTCGTTCTGGATCGCGGGTAACTCTTGCATCATCACCATTCCTTCATACCATAAGAAAAGGTGAAATTAACATGCATTAATAGTAATTAGAATATAGTAGTTTAAAGTAGAGTAGTTGGCAGTTGCACATGTCATACTTAATCGAAGATGGGTTGCACTTGGTCGAATGACTGAAATTTAGGGAGTTTGGCATGAACTTGTAGTTGTGGTAGTTTGATTCATAATGCCACTGTTCTCCTTACAATTGAATGGATAATTTCTCATTATGAAACTAGTGGTGATGTTAATTTTTCTAATATTAGTTAATATATATTTCAACTCAATTTACTTTACTTTTGTTATTTACTTTTTTTTTTATCGAGGTTTGCTAGAATGACCAAGGTTTACTTCTATAATATCTCATTTATATAAAAATAAATAAATAAAATTAGAAAGATACAAGGGTAATATTTATAATTTTGCTTGGTTTAATGCTGGTGTAGTTCACATACTCTTTTATTAGAAATTAAGATCCACTCCTTCATTAACTAACATTTTTCCCCTTTCATTAACTAATATGAAATGGTGAATTATTGACAAATTTTTATGTACAAGCGTCTCAGTATTCCCCTTTCGTCTAAAAAATAAGTGGTTTAATATAAATTCTAGTGAAACATCTTTTTTCAACATTCTTAATGTACCGCTTGTTGATGACGTTGAGGCAAACAGTAAATTAAGAATGTTAAAAAGACCGTCTGTCTTCTCTGGACTGCTAGAAACTGTAACAAAGGTTGTTCACATCATTAGTAAATGGGTTATCCTCTCAAAGCTAAGCGACCTTCGATGGTTTTCTTGGCCTTCTTTGCTTGTCCACTTTATCAACCAAGAGGCTCTTGCTCTTTCTTCCCATGTACCTTAAATTTCTGTTCTTTCTACTTTATTAAGAAAAAAAAAATCACTGCTTGTTATAAATCCACAATAATAATAATAATAATAATAATAATAATATTATTGGGTAATTTTCATTAACATCCCTTAAGGTATTTGTCAATTGCAGGTAGATACTGGTCAACAGACAAGTTTGTAAAGTGTTGCCCATTGGAGGCATAAAATGACTTTAGTGCTCTTGATTAATTTAATTTTCATGTGAAATTTCTAATTACTACTCTTAATTTTTAATATATTAATATATAAATATTTCTCAAAAAATATTAAAGGGTTATATCTAAAACCATTATATATATTACATATCTAATAAAATATATATAATTTTTTATATATTACATATTACCCATTGTAGGTATTACATATCTAAGAAATTCAACCATTATATTATCAAATTTCATAATGAAATGATTTGTTTTTGGTATTACGTATCTAAATAAGACATTCCATTATATGTATTATATATCTAATAAATTCTACCATTATATTATCAAATTTTATTAAAATTATTGATTGACAATATTATAAAATATATATATTTTTCTCTATTCGTACATAATTTTTTTTATAAATTTTATTAGTATATAATACCTATAATGGTTATTAGATATAACCCTTTAATTTTTTTCAGAAATATTTATATAGTAATATAATAAAAATCAAGAGCAGTAATTAAATAATGGAATTTTCTTAGTATTATTATTGATGAAATTTTTTTAGTGGTACAATTTACCTTTAAATATATATTTCAAAATATTTTTGATGTTTTTTAATTTTTATGTTTAAAATAAAATTATATATATATATATATATATTGTATATCTTATTTATATATTATAATGTTTTTAATAATAAGAGTGTGATTATAAATGTGTAATGGGTAAAGTGTAGGGTAACTTAGATATTTCACATGAAAATTAAATTAATCAAAGACAATAAAGTTATTTTATGTCTCCAAGGATGTCAATGTAACACTTTACAAACTTTAGGGGTGTCAATGCAAAATAGTGTGCTCATCAACATCTACCTGCAATTGACCAATACCTCAAGGGTGTCAATGCAAATTACCCTAAATTGTAATAAATTAAATAATTTATTCCCTATAATTGCAATAATTGCAATAATAATAATATTATTATTATTTTATTTTTTTCAATAATAACACCCTTAAAAGGGAACATCTACTAAGGATAGGGAAAAGAACCGTTCACCATTCATGGCATCCAAAGCTAAACCCCCTCCTACTCTCACTCACACGCTCAATTTAAACTCTTCAATTACTACTACTACTATTCTCACCAGAAGAAGAAGACCCATCAATTCTCTTTTGGCATCAAACCCATTCCCTCCTTTTCCTTTCCCGCGTTCTCATTCTTCAACCCAATTGACCCCTATTCGCAATAGTGTGCTTAGCACCCTGAAACGACGCCGTTTCAACCCACATGTGTTCTCTTCGGAGGCAGAGCTCCCTCTTCTCCCCTTTCCTGTAGACCAGGTGACTTCTTCTTATATAACCCATTTTTTTTTTCTCAAATTCTTGCTGTAATGTTCATAAGGGCATGTTTGGGTTTGGGTGTTCTCTTGAATTGGAGTTAGACCTTGTTTAATGTTATGTGTGAGAGTATTGGAATGGAATTCATCTTAACAATAAATTGTTTAATTATTTAAATTTTGTGCCGGTGTATGACTATCTGGTAGAAATTAAAGTGGAAATGTTTGATTTTGGATGGTTTAATTGAAAATGATGAGCATTCACAGTGAACCGCAATATAAGTTGGAAATCAGTCCATTTATATTAAAGGGTTGTCTATACTGGCTTTAAGTTTACGAAATCCTTCATATTAATAATTTTTTTTCTTTTTTCGTTTTGACTCCCTAGTATGTAGTTGGGACGTAGTATCAGTTTAAGAGGATTGAATTTGGAAATGTGAGCCATCTTAAAGAGGATTAGTTTAAAGGAAGACTATCATGAAAATGTTGAATTTTGGATCCATCCAAATGATGGAAGCTTTACATCGAACTGTTATGTAAAAAATCAGTCCAATACTCTCACACATAACGAGTATAATAAAGGGTTATCTAAGCTGGCTTTAAGTTGACGAAATCCTTATGTTGTTTTTTGTCTACCAAACATTCCGTTGCCCCATAGCATAGTTGGCTTTGCTTTGTGGTTATAAATTATATATATGAAATGTCAAATGAGGGCTTTATTGCGACGTCTTCATCAATGATCACATTCAACTCAACCTATGTAACAGAATCAAGAATCTTTTAGCCATCTTCTCATATGATCCTTCAAAATTACAAGCCCACTTTTTTAAAATTTCTTTTATATGTTAGCAGTAGAACCTTTCTATTGCTTCAACAGTAGGGTGAATTTGTCACGTGTGTGTCTCAACTCATTAGAAAATGGGACAGGTGCATTTGGAGTGTTTTAGGTCGATCAATGTCTTAAATTAAGTTGGTAAGGGGGCTAGTATAGAGTTGGTAAGATGGATAGTATAGGTAGGCTTTATGGGGTTGGTTATGGGTCAAGACAGACCAATCTGCTACAACAAAGGTTTCTAAGGGAAATTCTTTTAGGCTCACCATGGAGGCTGCCTCTAGGCTTGGTGGTTGAAAAAAATTCAAAACTCAACCGAGGAATGATTTTTTATTTTTTATTAATATTGTTATATTTTTATTTATTTTTGATAGGTAAATACACACTCACCCACACCCACAATGTCTCCTAGGAGACTCGAACCCCTCACCTCTCCATTTGGGAGGCGAAGTTATACCATTACAACACTTGTGCACTGGTTTAACTGAGGAATGATTATCTGATTATATGTGCGCATCAACATCCAATGTGCAGCCAGAGATTTGTGTGCTCCCTCATGCTGCAGATAATGAGGCATACATCCCATGTTGTTGAGATAACTTGTCTCAATTCTTTGAAGCTCTCCTTGTAATGAAAGATCTGAAAATAGAACAGTTGGTCCGTACAATTTAGCATGCTAGTGGGGTACTAAAACTTCACAAAGAATATGTTAATACATTTAAACATGGGTTATGTAATTCTCTATGAATTTCTCCTTTTATTATTATACTCATTTTGAGAGAAGACAAAGTTGTAAGTTTTTTTTAGTTGGGAAGGTTATATTGGCTCAAGTTATCCTTCGGTTAAAAGAGCACGGAACACTTTTTTAAGTATACAAAATTGCTAAAAATCATGGTCTGAAGTGTATGAAAGCATGATGTCCTTAAATGTATCAGAACATGGTGTCTCATAGGATTGGATAGTCAAATTATTTCTGTAACTAATTTCATACTTATAGGCAATCTAGCCAAATAGAGTATGTGTGGATCTTGTGGGAAGGTATGGTTGACTCATATAGAAAGTATGGCTCTATGAAGAGTGGAACAACAAAAAAGAGTGGTTTACGTAACCACTAAAAATTGCATGACTCCGTTTTTTCTGCAAATTCTGCTTTAGAGTGTCAATAATGAGGGACAGATAGTTATAGTTTCCTTTGTTAGTCGGAAGACTCTGAGCATTATGAATCAGAAGTTTATTTCATGTACTGAATATTGTCTATTACAATAGATCAATATAAACCCTTCACTATATAAATGAGCAGGTAATTTTTTATTTTTTTTATTTTAAGTTTATTTAGTACCTTCTATGATAGAAAGTTATACACGTGTTTTAATTTTCTGGAAATAACTATTTACACTCAGGAAAAGGAACTCATGCATACCACTATTCCTGTACTCCTATGTTATGGACAAAGCTTTTTTTTTTATATATATGTCTGTTTTTGTACTACAGATACTTGTTCCATCTGAGTGCAGGACACTTCATTTATATGAAGCAAGATATCTAGCACTGTTGGAGGAGGTACTATATCCTGCATCCTGTATAGTATTCTTAAAGGGTCATACATATGTTAATAAAGGTATTCTACTTCTGGGATTCTAGTTTGAATGATTGCATTTGTTTCTTCAACGCATACAGGTGGATTACAAGATCAGTTCTCATTTATCTATGCACTTTGTTTTATATGTATGTATTTTTTATTATTACAGATCATGTGGTAAAATTGTGCATGTTCTTAGTGAACACTTTAAAGGCTAGGAAGGAAATGACCAATTCCTCACATACGAAAGAAAAGAAAAAGTTGATCAAATTTAATTTTGAATGAGCGCTGTAGAGTCAACCTTATAGTTCGATTAAGATTGTTATTTATTATTATTTTTTTGGTCAATGGATACATTGGAGAGAAATCACTTTTTTCCAATATCTTTAGTTTTGGCCTGGTTTACGTCTCTAGGATCGCCCTTCTCTAGACCACTTCTTGATAAGAATTCTTGAAAAAATTATATTTATGTATTTTTTAGAAACCTCTCCTCTGGTCAAATGAAATTCTCTGCCATTTCGACTGTCGGCAGGGGTATTTTAGTGTTTTCAGCCTATGATGTCATGGCTGACGTTTTTCGCTCTTTCATTATTGCCTGTTGTCCCCACAAAGGCTCTTTATGTCTTTTATGTGGGGTTGGAGAATGTATTGGCCATGGGACAGTTGTGGCTAGTTTTTCAAACAAGTGATTTTAGTATATCGAACATTTTATTTTGAGTTCGTCATTCTTTTGGGTTAATTGGCGAAATTGTATGTCTTCGGCGATCTTGTGAGCTTGAGACTATAACCATCCTCTTTTTGTCTTCCGTGTAGCTGGTCTTTTGATGGAGTCTATCCTTTCACGCTTTTTATGTGACTATACTTATTATATGTGTTTTTCTTCTGTTGCTGCAGTCTTTATTTAGAAAGAGGAAGCTTTTTGTGTATTTTGTGTTAGATCCTGTCACTATCACTCATGCATCAGCAGAAGCATCATTTGCTGCTAGATATGGCTGTTTGGTTGTCATAGAAAAAGTAAGCTGCTAATGCTTTTGCAGCTATTAATAGCACGAGCACTCCATATATTATTGGCCTCAAATCAATTATCCTTCATTGCGATGCAGGTTGAGCGATTAGATGTCGGAGCCTTAGTCTCTATCAGAGGTGTAGGTCGTGTCACAATTGTGAAATTTTTGCAGGTACGTACTCTTACTTCGGTTTTCTGCTTTCATTATAGTATAGTTGTATCTTTATCTGATAATTAACCAATTGGTAACATGCTTTATCACGAAATGCATCTGAATCCATGATTTTAAGCTGTCAGCTTGTAGATTCTATATTGGTTTCTGTCATCAGAGAGTAACTGCAGTTAATTTGTAACTATTTAGTTGTCAATTAGCATGTTATAGAAGTATACAAGAAGTCGTATTTTACATTTATTTCTTGACTATAAAATGGATGTAATATTTGATTTATAGCAGAACTGTATTGAATGTATTTATGCAATTCGTATTTGTTCAACTGGAAAATTAGTCTTTTCACTGTAGTCCCAATTGATATATAAGTAAGAGAAGAAAAATGGTGAATGTCCTTTTTCAGTAAATTTCCAGATCAGTGTCGTCAACTTGGTATATGCTTGTAAGGGGGTGCCTCACGAATATTATTTGGGAACTGACCCAAAATGGTTTATACACAAGTAAAAGCATTACACAGAGCTATATATGAGGGGACTGATTTGGGTATAGCTAACATCTAAACTCATAGCTCTATATGCTGCTTGCGTAGGGAGTACTACATGGAAATCTAGTGAAATGCTTTGAAAATGCAAATAGTGGGTCGCGACCCTATTTGTGTCATTTGTTAGTCACTAATTGACCCTAGAGGGAGGTGAATGGGGTGTTCAAAAATATTTTTAACTATTTTCAAAAATAGAATAAGCTATAGCAATTATTCAATTACATCAATAGTCAAGTAAATATATCAATGAAAAATTCAATTCAATTGATCTAATAAATTATCACAAGACTAATTATAACATACAAGATATTGAGGTAAATATAACATGCAAAATAATGAAGTAAAGAGATAGAGATAGAGAGATTGATACTGCGATTTTTTCGAGGTTCGATAACTCCTACTCCTCGGCTCAAGAACCCTTTCTTGAGACTTTTCCCGATCCTTTCACTATGGCTCTTCCTTCACAGGTGGAATAACAAACCTTTACATACGAGCTAACGAGCCCGTCACACAAGTAAGAAGACAAACCCCTCTTGAAGATCAATTAGCTTCACTTACTCAAGGATCACAATCCTTTTATAAAACAAGGAATCACTCAAGAACAAAAATACTAAAAAACCCTAAGATTTTTATGGAAGATGAATCAATATAAGCTCAAGTGTTCTTTAGTGATGTATTAAGAGCTCTAGATGTATAGTCTCAAAAGATGAAATCAATGAATGAGTTTTGAGAGAATAGAAATCAAAACTAGAGTTGAAAGCTTCAAGAGATTTGAGTGAAAATCAAGCTTTTGGCTTCTTGCCTTCAATGGCTTTTTGAGAGAGTGTTAGAGAGAAGAAGATGAAAACTTTGTATATTTTCTCACACTGGAACCACACCTCTTCAACCCACATCTCTTTGTATATATATATGAAAGTATTAGGGTTTCACTCAAGAAGATGGGACAAGAGCCGTTTGAAAAATGTTTGAAAAATGATACAGAGGATATGCCAAATCTTTTACAAAGATCACATTTAATTCTGAAACCAAACACCAAGAGTTGACTTCCCAAACACCAAGAGTCGGCTACCCAAGAAAAGACTTAAACTTTATTTCTTTCATCCTAAAGAAGTCGACTTCCCACACATGGAGAGTCGGCTTCCCAGCCACAAGAAGTCGGCTGCCAGACCATGAGAGTCGGCTGCCGATGGAGAGGTCTCAAGCTCATTACCTTCGTCCTAAAGCAGTTGACTGCACCTTGTGCAGAAGTTGACTTCCACACTGAAAAACTGAATTTTGAGTTCGATTATTTTATCACTTGAGCTTATAAGATTTTACCAATACATAAAATACCTTGATACAATGATTGCAGCCCGACCTATCTACCCCGAGTCTTGAGTCTTTGACTTTCGCTTTTCGATGATCATTTTGTCCTTTCGCTTGTGCGCTTCAATTTCTTTGCCGTTTTTCGCTTTTGTGCAAGCATTCTTTACGAGCAATCTTTCCGAATAATTTTCCTGTACTTACTGAAAGATGTAACGTAAAATCATATTAGTACCAAACACACTTTAAATGTTTTGTTAATATCAAAATAAGAATTATTGTCCGAAAATAAATTTCAAGGCCAACACCATTCAAAGCAAAAGTAACTCAAAGAGGCCAGTGGTACTCAGGGTCATGAAAATGGTATGCATACAAATAGGTCATGGCCCAGGAAAAAGCTATAAAAATCACAAACTCCTTGAAAAGGTAGGACAAAGGGAAGAAAAGGATCCGCGAGGAAGTATGCGGATCAGGGGTCGCGAGAGACCTTGGGGATCTCGTGAGATGTACCATTCAAGGCACGACAAGGTGCTGACGTGGCAGAAGCAAGGCACGATAAGGTGCTGACGTGGCAGAAGTATTCCGCGAAGAGGTGCTGAGTCGCAGTGTTTATAAATATTGACCCAAGTCTTCATTTCGGGGGAATTCGGAGACTCGGAGAGAGAAAGAGTGATTTACAAGTGATTGTCTGTACTTTTTCTCCTCTCTTCCTTCCTCTTTCCATAGTTCTGTAAAACATAAAAGAAGCAATAAAATCATCTTTATCAGGAATGTTAGAGTGTGTAGAAACTATTTCAAAATCAATTAAATCACGAACCACCTACATTAAGGTGACTCTGCTGGGGAAGAGATGTCTTCTGCATAAACTAACCCCCGTTTAGTTCGATGAAGAGGGCGTCCGCCAACAAGGTATACCGTGCAACATGAAGAACAAGAAACAAATCAAGGGGTAGAGCAAAACGAGGAGCCTGAACCAGTTCCGCCAGTACGAAGGCAGCGTCGTCGTGTAAACACTGCTGTGACTTGAGTAGAGACTCCTCTGGTGATAGATCCAATACCAGGATCACTAGAATTGCCACTAGTTTTGCTTCAAACTCTACTTAGCATTCAAGAAACTCAAAAGGCTATTCTGACCTTTATAAAAGCTTCACAACCTTGGAGCCGAACTCATCATCTCCTCAGGTCGAAAATCATGCTCTGCCAAAAACATCACATATACAGGTTGAAACACTAGAGAAGGAAACTTATATCACCAGAGAGCAACTGCGAGCTATTGTAAATGCAAAAGCTGATGTAGATGTGGTAGAGACAGCTCCAACGTACCATCCAAGTATCATGGCCTTACCATATCCCGGAGACTATGGGGTACCAAGTTTTCAACAATTTGACGATAAGGATGGCAATGCAAGAAAGCATGTATCCCGATTTGTGGATGCTTTAGGGCCTCACAGAAACAATGAGTATTTGAAGCTTAGGGAATTTTCCAAGTCCCTGACAGGTACTGCATATACTTGGTATACTAGTCTAGTTCCAGCCTCAGTAACAAGTTGGACATATATGGTAATCAAATTCTACACTAAGTTCTTTCAAGCAGATGAAGAGGTGTCGATGCTCTCACTCATGAGACAAAGACAATGATTGGGAGAGAAAGTGGAAGCTTATGTCAAGAGATTTCGCGAGACTGCTTTACAATGTCACGAGCCACTCTCTGAGCTCCAGTTAATCAAAATATGCATAGAAGGGATGCTACGAGAATACATGGTACATTTAGTCAATCATGAATTTAGAACTTTCTCCGCATTAGTTGACAATGCGCGAAGGCTGGGAGAAGTTGTTGCTTCTCCAACACGACTAAGCATTGCCACACGGCGAGTGGCGATGGTAACAACAACACAGGATGAGAGAACAAGTGGAGATCCCACCAAAAGATCTGAGTCACCTCCTCTACCTTTTGGTGAAAAGGAAGTGATTGCTTTGCTTAATCAGTGGATCACTGATGAGATTATATCACTGCCTCCGGTGAGGAGGATGCCAATAAGGGAAGAGAAAATGAGAAGTAACTACTGTCCTTATCATAGGTCTGTTCGGCATTCTTTGAGCGGGTGTTGGGCGTTTCGCGGAATAGTGCACAAGAAAATAGCATTATGAGCCTTAGAGGTCGCGAAAAATGTAGCTATTGAACCTTTTCCTACACATGTGGCAGTAGTAAATGCTCATGATGACATTGAAGAAATGGTGAGCATGGGCAAGTGTGAATGTACTCCTGCTCGCGAAATAGTTGATACTGCTAAATTTGAAGTTTTCTTCAATGAACTTCCAATACAAAAGCATGTGAGGGGATTTTTGAAAGAGCAAACAATTGCTGCCCTCAATCATACCATCGTGATGCCACAACAGGGGAAAGCCACAAGCGAGATCACATTCTAAGAAGCTGACAAACAAGTTTTATTTCCTCACAATAGACCCCTTTACATACTTGTTATTGTTAATGGCCGTGAAATGAAATGGACCTTTTTGGATGGTAGAGCATCTGTTAATATAGTTCCACTTGCAACCTTGCGAATGATAAACTTTCCTGAAAGTAAAATCGTGACCCATGCTATTTCAGTTACTGACTTCAATGGGGACCAACAAGCCACTATGGGATTCGCGACGTTGGATCTTAAGGTTGGGAAAATTAGAGCCCCAACAAAGTTTCATATTATCAAGGGAGAACCTTCGTATTAATTGCTACTGGGAAGGCCATGGTTGCATGCGTATGGTGTAGTGTCATCATCTTATCATCAAGTGATGAAAGCTAATTGGGGAGAGGGAATAATGACCATCAAAGCATCAAAGAGCCCCTTCTGTGCCTCTGAATCTCACTTCGCAGATGCAGTTCATTTCTCAGAGTACGAAGAAGAAGTTGCCCGCGGTGTCTAAGCTACCCTGTTGCCAAAATGGGAGGATCTAGAAGCTGAAGTTTTACTTAAAAGACGAGCAAAATAGGTTAGTTGGTCGCGAGTTTATATGCCTGAAGGGCGTGTGGTATATAAATTATGACGGGATTGGGGGTCAGAAGCCTGCACAGTTGGCACTGACCCCGGGACATCAAAGTTGAATCAGCGACTATAGCATAGTTTACGTGAGGTTGATATAGGAGACGGAACAACACCACGACCAACCTTCATAAGTAGTCTCTTATATGAGGAAACAAGAGTATCTTTAGTAAAGCTGCTCAAAGAGTATCGTGATGTTTTTATTTGGGATTATGGCCAGATGCCGGGGCTAAGTACTGGGCTAGTTAGTCATTGTCTCAATGTACACCCCGCGTCGGAACCAAAGAAGCAGCGACAACGGGTATTCCACCCAGATCTGGAAATACAGATTAAGACAGAAGTGGAAAAATTGTTAAAAGCAGGCTTCATCAAGCCTACTCAACACCCGACATGGCTCGCGAATATTGTACCTGTGAAAAAGAAGAGTGGGCAAATTCGAGTTTGTGTGGATTACCGGGACCTTAATAAAGCCTGCCCAAAATATGATTTCCCTCTACCAAACATTGACACTATGGTTTACGCAACTGTGAGACATGAAATATTTTCATTAATGAATGGATTTAGTGGTTACAATCAGATAAAAATGGCACCAGAGGATGCTAAAAAAATTGCTTTTCGCACTCCAATGGGAAATTTCCATTATACCGTAATGCCCTTCGGACTTAAAAATGCTGGAGCCACATATCAAAGAGCCATGATAGCCATTTTTCATGATATGATGCATAAAACAGTTGAGGATTACGTTGACGATTTGTTGGTCAAGTCCAAAGTAGTCCAAGATTATGTGGGTGATCTAAGGAAAGTATTACAAAGGTGCCGAGAGTATAACCTAAAAATGAATCCTTTGAAGTGTGCTTTTGGGGTACTCGAAGGAAAATTTATAGGGTATTTTGTGCATTGACACGGAATAGATTTGAACCCAACAAAAGCCAAAGCAGTACTGGAGATGATGCCACCTACAACCCGCAAGTTGTTAAAATCTTTTATGGGAAAGATTTTGTATCTCAGAAGGTTTATTCCGGCTTTAGCAGAAGTCAGTCATCCTCTAATTCCCTTACTGAAAGAAAATGCAGCATATAATTGGGGAAAAGAGCAACAAGAGGCTTTTGAAAAGATTAAACAGATTTTGACATCTCCCAAAACGAGGGTAGCACCGCAGCTAGGAAAGCCATTAATAATGTACCTCACATCCACCAATAAATCAATAGGAGCATTGTTGGCTCAAGAGCATAACGGGGAAGAAAAGCCGGTATATTACATCAGTTGTGTGCTAAGAGGGCCAGAATCGCGGTATACATCTTTGGAGAAACATTGTTTGGCTTTGGTATTCGCGGCATAGAAATTTCGGCATTATCTATTGGCTCATCCGTTGGAGTTTGTGACTAAAAGCGACCCGATTAGATATCTGCTTACAAAGCCCATTCTCAGTGGAAGAACAACGTGATGGTTACTGACATTATCCGAGTATGAGTTTACGTGTTCTAGGCCAAAAGCAGTAAACAACCAAGCATTATCGGATTTATTGGCTTTATTTCCAGGAGGTTCTGAGCCCAAAGAAGTGCATGTGGGAATAGTGGGTGTGGCACGAACTGCAAAATATACATTGTAATTTGATGGTTCTTCCACAGAACAATGGGGCGGGGCTGAATTTGTACTAAGAAATGAAGAAACAAAAGAAGAAGTGGTCATGGCCTATAAGCTTGATTTTCCCTGCACCAACAACATAGCAGAATATGAAGGTTGGTGTTAGGATTGATGATGGCTCAATAGTTGAAAGTGAAGGTCCTGCATATAAAAGGGGATTCCAAACTTGTCATCAAGCAAGTTAAGGGTGAATATGCTATCACAGAAACACACCTCGCGCCTTACAAAACTCTCATAAGACAGATGCTGGGAACTTTTGAATCTGTAAACTTTCAACATGAGTTGCGAGAGGGAAATCGGCGTTCTGATGCATTAGAACGATGGGCTTGCGACTACAGTTTCAAGGGAAAGACGTTACTTTACAGATATTGCGAAGGACTAGTTCTGCTATTAGTCATAAAGAGGAATCACAACTCTTCCCAGAGCAGGATTGGAGGGAAAATATAGTACAAGCTTTGCTAAGAAATGATAGCACAACCATACGACGAAGTTACCAAATCATAAGAGGGGTGTTATATCATAGAGCAACAAAAGGAATTTTAGCCAAGTGTGTGCTGATGAGTGAAGTACAACAGTTACTACAGCAGGCTCACGAAAGAATGTGTGGGCAAATAGATGTAAGTCTCTACAGGAGTGTACAACGAGAAGGATATTTCTGGCTAAACATGAAAAATGATGCAGCCGAGTTACAAGGTAGGTGCCAGAACTGTAATGCTTATCCTTCCGCGAGTGAGGGAAACTTTGCGGAAACAACTGACTGGCGGGAGAAATATGAGCTTTATCTGAAAGGAGGGATCTTGCCTGAGGTAGACAAGTTACGATTCAAAAAGTTGGCCTCGCGATTCGTCATCCAAGATGGAAAATTATTTCGCAAAAGTTTCGATGGAAAATTACTAAGATGCATTGGCGAGGAGGAAGCAGGGGAAGTACTTAAACGAACTCATGAATTTAGGCATCAAGGCCCAAGAAAGGTGTTCCAGCAGCTTTTCCTATCTGGGTATTATTGGCCAACAATGGAAAAGGATGCTGGTGACTTTGCCAGGAAATGTCACATATGTCAAGTGTATGGAAATCTCATTCACGCTCCAGCAGCAGAATTGCACAGCCTGTCCACTCCATGACCCTTTCATACTTGGGCATTGGATATAATTGGGCCAATCACACCACAGACTCAATGGCATACATGGGTTTTAGTTGCAACTGAATTATTCACAAAGTGGGTGGAGGCTATTCCATTACGGCGGACAACAACAGATAATGTGGTACGGTTTATAAAAGAGAACATCATTTGCCGATTTGGGATACCAAAAGTCATATTATCAGATAACGGGACTCCTTTTGTTAACCATAAAGTCATAGATTTGTTAGGATAATATTTAGTAATTCATCACAAGTCAACACCATACTATCCTAAAGGGTGCGTTTGGTAACGGTGCGGTGCGGTGTTAGTTTTTGGTTTTGGGTTGGGTTGGATTTGGTTTGATGTGGTTTTATTTTAAATTGGAACCATGTTTGGTGCAAATGGTTTTGGTGTAAGAAAAAGTGATGCTGAAAAACCAAACCATGTTTAGTAGAGTTGTATGGGTTGAAATTCTGAAACCAAACCATGTTTGGTAACTTGGAATGGTTTCACATTTTATTTATAAATATTAAAATTTATAATATTAAAATATATTGGAATATCCCAAGGGTACCCACAAATCAAATTTACAAAACCAGTTTCATTAAGTCAACATTTTTTACAGAATACACAGTCAAAACTGTTGAACAAGTATATGCTATAAATAAAGAACACGAAAAATGCCAATTATTTTCTTTAAAAACTATAAAACAACACCGCGAAAGAGGATACAATTTTATCCATATTGGTCTTGTACAAGTTGCAGTTGATCCATTAACTATTTTAGGACAAAATGCATCGATTCTTCTCTGTTTTAGAGATGCTAGGTTCCTCGACTATAATCAAAGCTTAATTAGTGTCATTGAAACCAGCCTATGTAATGGTCCGGTATACTTTGATTGCTTTTCTAATTTCAAGTTAAGCCTAAGTGACCCTCACATACTAAAAGCTTTAACATTAAACATCAAAACTTCAGGTTATGCCATGTTTGCAGGTGCCCAGCCTCTAAGCTTAATCTATAGAATTTACTACAAGACTATGAAAACCAGTTTAAATGTTCATGCTCTAATCAAAAGTCCTAAAGATCAAACTTTATTAATTCAAAGTAGTACTTTTAATGCAAATATTCGAATACCAAAAACGATTGCCTGGAAAGATGTTTCCCTCCTAAATGAATGGTTACTTGAAAATGAAAATCACCCAACCAAAATAAAAAATGATGTCCGAAATCTTGAACATGTGCAACAATTCTTAGATGGAACTGTTAAGTTAACATTTGATAGATCTAGACACAGTTGCTCTTCCGTTAGTTCAAACTCTAAAATGTTCACCCCCTACCAATTAGAGAAAATACTACTAACCATGATACAAAATTTGTAGAATCTCTAGTCCACCGATCCAGACGTGATCATAGATTAAAAGGAATTCAAAAGGATGAACAAGTATCTACTCCTTGTTTTGTCCCAAACATAGAAACTGAAGATTCAATCTCTAACCACTCCCCTGCACAAACTGATTTTGAGACCGACACGGTTAATCCACAACTATGTGTTTTGAGTAAATCATTTTCCTATGACCTTCTAAAGTTAGAAGTTGAAGCCAAGTCTAAAGAAAATAAAGCAAAACGACAAATATATAGAACAAGTTACACGCATGAGGAGAGAACAAAAATTACAAAAAAAATGGCAAAAATTCATGATAACAAACCAGTTAGAAATTAGTTTCTTTGATTATCTTGAGAATTACTACAAAAAAATTAATGTTCTTATAAAACATAAATAGACAAAACATGATAAAACAACTGTTTCTTCTAGTCACCCTTCTTTAGAAAACCTAATTGTTAACCACCTTGGAACTGAAATCACAGGCTCCCCTTTTAAGGTTGTCACCTCCGCAATCGATCCTAATACTAAAAAAATTATTGAACAAAACAATTTCACCAATCAATATTTAAGTACGCTAGGTTCTCAATTGGACAAAATAGAATCCAAACTTGACGCTTCTACCCCCGTGACTAAAACTATTGATTCCCCTCTAATCAAGTTTCCTACAAAACGTCAAGGACTACCTAACAAACCAAGCACAAGTGACTCCTCTGCCCAAATTGATAAATTGTTAAAAGCCTTAGAATCACAAATAATCAAGGACGAAAAATCCCTCACAGTTCTCAATTTTGATTCTCATAACAATACTGATAACTCTGAAACCTCCTCTGAAGAAGACACAGATCAGGACATACGCAAGTTAGAAAATGCCTTTGAAATCAATAGGATCACACATCGACCAATTAACCCTACAAGTATTACAAAAAATTGGTATCCCCAACCTACTCCTGTCGATATTCAATATGAAGAAAGAATATTCCAAAACCAATTTTCTGTGTCATCTAAAAAAATTTATGAATGGAATATTGATGGACTCTCTGAACAAGAAATTTTAAACAAATTAAACCACCTTTCTATGACAATCAATAGTTACCTCACACATCATAATATGCCTCAACCTGATATTGTAGAATTTCTAGCCTCTGGCTTTTCTGGCATGTTAATAAATTGGTGGGATAAACATCTTACCCAAGAAGCAAGAGACAATATAACACATGCAGTCCAAAAAACAGAAGATGGAATCCCTATTTTTAATGAAGAAATTGGCCTCGGACTCCCTGATGGAGTCAATACATTAATTTACACAATTATAGATCATTTCATTGGCAGACCAAGTGACATTACTTCTAGAATTCATGATCAACTTAGTAACCTTAGATGTCCTACATTAAGTGATTTTAGATGGTACAAAGATACTTTCTTATCACATGTTATGTTACGAGAAGATAGTAATAAACCATTTTGGAAAGAAAAATTTATTAATGGATTGCCCAGCCTTTTCTCTCATAAAATATGCACAGAACTGAGTAACACAAATGGTGTTATTGAATATGACAGTCTAACCTACGGTAATATTATTAGTTTAATTCAGAAAGTAGGACTTAAAATGTGTATAGATATGAAAATTAATAATCAGCTTAGTAAAGATAAAAAGAAGGCTAAATATGAAATTGACACATTCTGTGAACAATATAGATTACCCCCAATTGCACCATCTCGGCAAACAAAGAAATCAAAACAAACAAACTCCTTCCCAAAACGTTATACTCGCCCTTATAAAAGATATAATAAAAAATTCCAACATAATGAATTCTATGATAAACAAAAGTTTAAAAAGAATGAAAAAAATATGAGAAAAACAAAACCTTTTGAGAAGAATAATAAAATTGATCTAAATAAAGTTGCATGTTATAAGTGTAGTAAGAAAGGTCATTATGCAAGAAATTGTCCTGTAAAAAATAAAATTAATCAGCTAGAAATCCCTGATGAAACTAAACAACAAATTTACACAATTCTTGAATTAAAAAACACAAGTGACAGTGACACTGAAATTGAATCTAGTTCCTCTTCTGCCTCCTGTCCCAGTTCACCTGATATTAGTTTTGGGTGCAAAGATAGTTGTTGTACAAAAACAGTCAATATGCTGAATCGACACCAACATAAAACCCTTAATGTTTTCACCAAGACAGGAGTACAACAACATCTTTTTCTAGACCTCATAAGTAAAGTTGAAGACCCAGATTTAAAAAATTCTTATCTTCAAAAGCTTACTAAATTACTCACCATAAACAAAGATATTCAAACCCATACAATAAACAAACCAAATTTTAGTCTTCACAAAATTCTTGAACGTTTTAATCCTAAAAAAGAGGTCACTATACAAGACCTCCAAGCAGAGGTCAACATAGTTAAACAAGAAATCAAAACTCTGAAAAATGAAAATCAAGATATAAAAACCCTCTTTCACACCCAACTCAAAGATCTAGTTAAAACTTCACACCAATTTTCAGTTTCTAATTCCTCTTCCTCTGACAGTAATGAAGATGATGACAACACAAATCCTTTTCAAAGTAATGAGGAGGAAACCAATGGTTTGAATCTGATTAACCGAACTTCATTTAAAAAATGGAAAATAAAAGTCACCTTAGTTATTGATAAGGAATATCAAAAAACTGTCATTGCTCTAGTTGACTCTGGAGCTGATCTGAACTGTATACAAGAAGGCCTGATTCCTAGCAAATACTATGAAAAAACAAATGAGAAACTCAGTTCTGCTAATGGTAGTGTAATGAAAATCAAGTATGAATTATCCAAAGCTCATATTTGTCAAGATAATGTTTGTTTCAAAACTACATTCGTCCTAGTAAAAAATATGACTGATACATTCATCCTTGGCCTTCCATTTTTATATCTTCTTTACCCATTTACCATAAATAATGATGGTCTCTCTACAACACATTTTGGTCAAAATATTAGTTTTCTTTTTTTAGAAAAATCTTCTAGTAAAAAACTCGAAAGCATCATTGATTTTTCAGTCTCTAAAAATATTTACATTCTCCATCATAAAGAACAACATTTAAATTCCTTAAAAGAAGAAGTAATTCACAAACGAACAGAGACACAATTCAGAAACCCTATCATTCAAAATCAGATAAAACAATATGAAAATAAAACTTATTCAAGAAATATGTTCAGAACTATCCAATGCTTTTTGGCATAGGAAACAACATATTGTTAGTCTCCTTACATAAAGTCCTTCACTAATAAAAATATTTCAACTAAAGCCCTACCAATTCAAATGAATATTGAAGTTTTAGAATTTTGTAAAAAGAAATCCATGACCTTCTTCAAAAGAAAATCATACATCACAACAAATCACATTGGTCTTGCTCAGCTTTTTATGTCCAGAAAAATTCCGAAATAGAACGAGGGGTACCACGTCTAGTCATTAATTACAAGCCTCTTAATCAAGTCCTTGAATGAATAAGATATCCTATCCCTAACAAGAGAGATTTAATTAATCAATTAGGGCAAGCAACCATTTTCTCCAAATTTGACCTTAAGTCAGGATTCTGGCAAATTCAGATTACAGAAAAAGATAAGTACAAAACTGCATTCACTACACCTTTTGGCCATTACGAATGGAATGTCATGCCCTTTGGCCTTAAGAATGCCCCAAGCGAATTCCAAAATATTATGAATGATATTTTTAATCCTTTCAGTCATTTTTCCATAGTCTACATTGATGATGTTCTTATCTTTTCCAATAGTATTGAAGCTCATTGGAAACATCTTAATTCTTTCTTCCACACCATCAAAATCAATGGTTTAGTCATCTCTGCTTCTAAGATAAAACTTTTTCAAACCAAAGTTAGATTTCTTGGTTATGATATATCTCAAGGACAATTCCACCCAATTAGTCACTCCATAGAATTTGCTGGCAAATTCCCAGACCAAATTCTTGATAAAACCCAGTTACAACGTTTCCTTGGTTCTTTAAATTACATTATTGAATTTTACAAAGATCTTAGAAAACAATGTAAACCACTCTTCGATCGTTTACAGCCAAACCCCCCTCCATGGACTGATATTCATACAACTATAGTTAGGGACATTAAAAAATATGTCAAAACTCTTCCTTGCTTAGGAATTCCTTCAGTAAACTCTTTCAAAATCATTGAAACCGATGCCTCCAACATTGGTTATAGAGGCATTTTAAAACAAAAACTCCCCCATACTTCTCCATAACAACTTGTTCGTTACCATTTTGGAGCATGGAACAAAACACAAAGTAATTATAGCACTATTAAACAAGAAATTCTTGTAATTGTTCTATGTATCAGTAAATTCCAAGATGATATTTTAAATCAAAATTTTCTACTTCGAGTTGATTGCAAAAGTGCCAAATATGTTTTAGAAAAAGATGTTAAAAATATAGCTGCTAAGCATATTTTTGCCAGATGGCAGTCTATTTTAAGCATTTTCCAATTTGATATCGAATACATTCGTGGATGTGATAATTCAATCCCAGATTTTCTTACCAGAGAATTTTTGCAGAACCCTGATGGCAAACAAACAATCACAACCATGTCCCAGAGGAGGGATCCCTCCGGTCAGACCTCCTCCCATAGTAAAAACTGAACCCTCTACTTCCCTCGCTTTAGTAAACAAGTTCACAAGCTTAGGGACTCCCTTAGGTCCTCGTCCTACCTTTAGTTCAGCTATAACAACTCCACATGATCCTTTCACCATCTATGCCCCAATCACAAGTACTCCACCTCTCCCCAGATACAACCCTCCAGGAAGATCAAAATATCTTCAAAAAACTTATCATACTCTTTTCTCAACCAACTGGAATTCCCAAAAGAAGTTTCTCAGCCACTCAAGGCTAGCCCAGTCATACAAGTCATTGAAACAACACAATCAAGTTCCTCTACAGAAACCGCAGTCAAGAAATCAGCCTCCAAGAAGTCAACTTCCAAAGCCAAGCTCAAAGAGAAAATGGAAAAGCTCATTGCCCAAATAGAAGGAGATTCAAGCAGTGATGAAGAAAAGATGAATCGTCTACAAAATCCAAATACAGGCCATACCAGGATGCCCAAGATCCCTTTGATCTGTCAAAAAATTAAGAGGAAGGGACACAGTCATGCTTAAGTCAAAGGATACAAGAAAGGCAAAAAAAGACAAGAATAATGAATAGTGAATAGTGAAAGGCAACAGTTTTCTGCCCGTAAACCGTCGGCACAAAAAACAAATACAGTGCTTAACAGTACCGACAGACTACTATTACAAACAGTAAAAGGACACAGTTCTCTGCCCCAAAAGTCAAAAAGACTACAGTGAAAGGCAACAGTTCTCTGCCCCGAAAGTCAAAAGTCAACAGTGCAAAGCCTACAGTAAACTCTGTTATATCCTCTATATAAGCAGTCAGATATAATGGTTTTAGGTCAGGTTTTAGTTTCCCAATTTTTTTCTACTTTGTAATCCCTCTCTTTCTTTTCTCTTCTGAAAGCATGCTAAGCCTCCGAACCCAGATGGATTGTCACACATTCACTTGTAAGTTCGTCTATCATAGTCAAATGTATTTTTGAATCACAATAATATTCAGTTAGTTTTTCAATCAATTGAAATTACCTAATTTTGCATTAAACTGCTTGGACGGTTGTGTCCTATATACTTAAATTGTTATACTAACTTAATCTGAAGAGAGTTACGGTGTATGACGGACCTTAGTCCCGCTCTGCCAAGACCACTTCAATTATTAAACTGCTTGGACGGTTGTGTCCTATATACTTATATATTTATATTATACATATTTTTATTATATTGCAATTGCGTGGATTTCTCTGATTTAAATCTATAATTATACTGTGAATTGGGATATATATATATATATATATATACTTCAGTGTAGGCGTGAATTGTTCCTTATTTTAATATATTAAAACATATTAATATATTAATTTTTAGGAAAGATAATAAAACTATAATATTAAAATATATTAAATTTCCAAATATATATTTTAATATTAATAATATATTAATATTAATATATTAATTTTTAGGAAAGATAATAAAATTATAATATTAAAATATATTAAATTTCCAAACTATAATATTAATATATTAATTTTTAGGAAAGATAATAAAACTATAATATTAAAATATATTAAATTTCCAAAATATATTTTAATATTAATATATTAATTTTTAGGAAAGATAATAAAACTATAATATTAAAATATATTAAATTTTCAAAAATATATTATAATATTAATATATTAATATGGTGCAACTATTTGGTTTTGGTTTGGGGTGAGATGGTGCAATCATTTGGTTTTGGTTTGGGTTGCTACAGTACCGCACCACCAAAAACCATTAATTCACATGGTTCCAAATTTTGGCCATTTGGTGCCAATGGTGCCAATACTGTTGACTCAAAACCATTTTATCAAACATGGGTTGGTACCATCTTTTCACACCAAAACCAAAAAAATTGTACTAACCCATGTTACCAAATAGGGCCAAAGGGAATGGACAGGCTGAAGCTTCTAACAAAGCATTGATTCGAATCTTATCAAGATTGGTACATGATAACCAAAAGAAATGGGTAGAGGAGCTTCCTCTAGCATTATGGGCACATCGGACCTCATATCGAAATGCAACAAATTTGACTCCATATATGTTGGTCTATGGGGCGGAAGCTGTATTGCCAGCAGAATTGGAGGTCGCGGCTAAAATATTGATGTCAAAAAGTATTAATGAAGAAAGGCTACTAGAAATTGAAGCATTAGAATAAACAAGGGCCGAGGCCTTCACAAATCAGAAGATTTACTATAAACAACAAGCAAAAAGCTACAATAAGAAGGTGCGATACAAATGGTTCAAAGAAAGGGGACAGGGTGTTGAAAATAGTTTCGGCAATTATGAGAGGACAAAGGGTAAGGAAGTTTGAAGCTAAGTGGAAGGGTCCTTATGTAATTACAAGTGAAAGCAGTAGTGACATCTACAGAATGGAACACGAGATCACTCATGAGAGAACTGAGCCCCTTAATGTGAAGTGGATAAAACTGTATCAAGCATGAAGTCTTATGCTATGAGAAAAGATGATAAGATGAATTACATAGAAAATTGGAAAGAAGAAGCAGAAACATGTAATAAAGAAATGTTGAAGTAGTAAGGACAGTCATAATGAGATGTCATTTCAACAAGATATGTGCACATTATATGATTAAAATCAGTATATCAAAAATGTGTATATATCATGAGGATAAAAGTACAGAATAAGATAGGATACTAAAAAAGATCCTTGGTGATAGGATCAAACAACTTAAAACCCTCATGCTCCTCTCAATACATACGGGTCCTCTCAGAATGAGCTGTTGTGTCTTAAAGTTTCTGATCCTCCTCCTCAAGTAAGGCTAGTCTCCTGCGAGCTTCTGCTATCTCGGCCTGTTTCTCCTGACGAATGACACGGTCTTTGAGCTCAGCAAGATGATGATCATAAAGCCTTTGAATAGTATCCAGACGCGTCTCCCACCAGGACACATCCATACCAATTTTCTTCCAATCTTTTATGCGAGCATGACATCTGAGAAGTGTATCAGTGTATCAGGGACAAGGTCCTGAATAGAAGTATCGGATAAAGTCTTGAAAACATATGCGACAAGTTGAAGATGGAAGGCTTGTAGGAGTGGCTCATGAATTTCCATTCGCACAAATGTCTCTGGATGAGCAGCCACGATCTGATCTAGCTCTGGAATATCGCGTGGATAGCAATGCCACAGATGCCAAGGCACTGGTATCTGTACATTTTGAGAAGCATTTGTTTCAGTAAGAGGAGGTTCGCGAGAAGGATTAGGCTCGCGAGAAGAGGGACCAGGCTCGCGAGGAGAAGTAACAGGTTCGCGAGAACCATTGCGCGGTATCATTAATGAAGGTAAATCGTTTTCAAGATTTATGTCTGAAGTCTGTGAAATCCTTTGAGCATTAGCCATGAGCTCATTAACCATGGCTTCGCCTTCATAGTCAAGGCCTGAATGGAAAGGAAAGGATACATGTGTCAATATAGAAAAAAAAAGGGGGAATGGATGATAAGGAAACTAGAGCAAGAAAAACATACCCTCTTCTACGTCAGGAATGATACCACTAAAAAGAAAGCGTTGGATTCGCGGCCCATCCTCAGGTGTCGCAACAATCTCTATGGCGACATCACCCCCAAGAGGATGCAAATGAATGTCATCTACATTCCGATCTTCTGTCTGATCATCAATGGGTAAATCTGTAACCAGAGAGGCGGTAGCAGCAACCTCAAGAACGGATGAATGAAAAGGTGAGGGGTGAATAGTTGGCTCTGAATGAGGCTCGGTAGGTAGCTCATGGTCTGATGTTGCCCCAATCTCGCGATCTGCTTCAGGAGTAGAGGTCACGGAGAACACATTGTCGCGTTATGAAGAGGACTCATCATCTTCTTCAAAAGTCAGTTGAGTAGACTTTTTCAAAAGAGTGTTAATAGGGAGATGGTCTTCCTCATCCTCAGAAGAATCTTTGAGGGAAAAATTATAGTGGAGACTGTGAGCGGAAACTTTTAGAATATTATTATTGGGAAATCAATGAATTACATCAAAGGAGTGCAGGCCATATATAGGCGAATACAATCTGTATAATAAGGAAAGTAATAAAGTCCTAATCCCACTAAATCAGATACTAGCTAATTTACAAAATCAAAGATTCTTCCTAATTTACAGTTGTACATGGTTTTCCTACAATAGAAAAAACCTATGACTTTCCAACACTCCCCCTCAAGCTGGTGAATAAATGTTCTCCATTCCCAGCTTGCCAATGATTCTCTGAAATGCATGTCTGGGCAATCCTTTCGTTAGAACAATTGTAAGTTGACCCACTGTTGAAACGTATGGAGTGCAAATTAGACCGCTATCAAGTTTTTCCTTTATAAAGTGCCGATCCACTTCTACGTGTTTTGTTCGGTCATGTTGTACTGGATTGTGAGCAATGTTGATAGCTGACTTATTGTCACAATATAGCTTCATTGGTCCTTCCCATGTGATTCTAAGATCCTCTAAAATTATCTTGAGCCATAACAGTTCACAAACTCTTAGTGCCATTGCTCGAAACTCCGCTTCTGCACTTGACCTGGCCACCACAGGTTGTTTTTTACTCCTCCATGTTACTAAATTTCCACCCAGAAACGTGCAATAGCCCGATGTCGATTTTCTATCAACCACTGATCCAGCATAATCCGCATTTGTATATGCCTCTAAGTTCAAGCTCGTCCCTTTCTTGAATAAAATTCCCTTGCCTGGACTAGCTTTTAAGTACTGTAAGAGATCCGGTATACAGTGTGAAGATGTGTTTCCTTGGGGTTATGCATGAACTGGCTTACCACGCTCATTGTTTATGCTATGTCGGGCCTAGTATGGGACAGGTAAATCAGTCTTCCCACCAAGCGTTGATACATTCCTTTATCCACTGATTCTTCCTATGCACCTTCACCTAACTTATGAATGGCTTCTATTGGCGTTTCAACCGGTTTACACCCTGTTTTTCCAGTCTCCTTGAGAAGGTCTAGCACGTACTTCTGTTGTGAGATAAATATTCCTTCCCTTGACCGAGCAACTTCTATGCCCAAGAAATATTTCAAGCCTCCTAAATCCTTTATTTCAATTTCCTTTGCAAGACGTTCTTAAGTGCTTCCATTTCTCTTATGTCGTTTCCCGTGATGATGATATCATCCACATATACCAGCAAGGTGGTTACTCCCCCTAAGTTCGAGTGCCTTGTGAATAGAGTGTGATCGCCTTGACTTTGTTTGTAGCCCATTCTCTGCATTGCCTTTGCAAATCTCCCAAACCATGCTCTTGGTGACTGCTTTAATCCATACAATGCTTTCTTGAGCTTACACACTTTGTTTCCTCCAGTGTCAACACCAAACCCAGGGGGTCTCTCCATATAAACTTCTTCTTCAAGATCCCCATGTAGGAAAACATTCTTCACATCGAATTGATGTAAACTCCAATCTAGATTAGATGCTAAAGACAACAATATCCTTACTGTATTCATTTTCGCCACTGGTGCGAATGTTTCCTGATGATCAACTCCATAGGTCTGGGTGTAACCTTTCGCAACTAATCTGGCCTTATACCGTTCCAGCGATCCATCTGCCTTGTACTTCACCGAGAAAACTCACTTGCATCCAACCGGCTTCTTTCCTCTGGGTAATTCCAGTGACTCCCAAGTCTTGTTCTTCTCAAGTGCATCCATTTCCACTTTCATAGCATGTTTCCATTCTTCCTTCCTTAGAGCCTCAGATAGTGTTTGTGGTATGGTTATGGAGTTTACGTGGGTGAGAAAGCTTCTATGTGAAGATGACAATCTTTTAAATGACACAAAATGAGACAAATGATGATGTGTGCAATTTCGAGTGCCTTTTCTTACTGCAATGGGAAGGTTCAGGTCATCTTTTTCAATTACTTTAGGAGATAAATCAAGAGTAGGAAGAGCAGGGACATCAGTTATACCAACTTCTGTATTTACCTCATTCCCGAGAGTTGGCTTGGACGCTTGGGCTTGCTTCAGTTTAGTAGTGGGACCTCTTTTCCTTGAGAATTGGAATTGCAACAGTGGTTTCTTGGCAACAGGTTCCATCATGTTTTCAGGTTGTCTTGGAGTCTCAGGATCATGTGGCTGTTTTGGTGTTTTGGTTCGGGCTGTTCTAGGGACTCGGTTTCAAGAGGTGGAACAGGTGACTCAATAGGTAGCAACTCTGGTGTAGTTACGGGGTGGCTGTTTTTAGCAGGAAGGTCTATGAGAAAATCAGATCAAAATCACTCCTAAAATACTTATCTTCCATGGTAGTGATCTCCCCCTGAAGATAAGGTAGGAAAAAACTCTCATTTTCAGCAAAGGTAACGTATGCAGAAATGAAGGTTTTACGTGAAGGTGGATGATAGCATTTATACCCTTTTTGCGTTGAGGAGTACCCTATGAGGACACACTTGAGTGCTGGAGGATCAAGTTTGCTACGACTCTTGGAGTGAATATGAACGAACGCGACACACCCAAATACCCGAGGAGTCAATTGATTGTGAGAGGTAAAATCTGGAAAAAACTTTGATAACACTTCCTAGGGACTTTTAAATTCAAGAATTCGGGATGGAGTACGGTTTATCAAGTAAGTGGATGTAAGGACCGCTTCCCCCCATAAATATTTTGGAACTTTCATTTGAAATAGCAGTGCACGAGTTGTTGATAAGAGGTGACCATTTTTCCTTTCTGCCACTCCATTTTGTTGGGGTGTATCAATACAAGAGGATTCATGTATAATCCCCTTTTTTTGAAAGTACGGAGATAAAACTTGATTAAAATACTCTCTTGCATTGTCAGATCTTATTTTTTTTATTTTGACCCCAAATTGATTTTTTGTCATGTTGTGAAAGATCGGAAAAATTGTGCACACATCAGATTTTTGCTTCATAAAAAAAACCCACGTGACATGAGTACAATCGTTAATAAAAGTGACAAACCATCTGGCCCCTGAAATATTTGAGATTCTTGAGGGACCCTAAATATCACTATGAATCAAATGAAAGGGAAATGAAGATCTTTTATTACTCATAGGAAATGGAACACGTTTGTGTTTAGCAAACTCACAAATATCACAATGAAATTGACTGATATCAACACCCTTAAACAAAGAAGGAAACATGACACTTAAAACTCTAAACGAAGGATGCCCATATTGTAAATGGTAGAGCCAAATTTGGTTATTTATTGATGACCTGGTATCTGACAGCAAGGAAAGTGATGAATTGACCTTATGGTTCACGGTTTTGTTTAGCAGATCAAGGTAGTAGAGGCCACTGCTTTCCTTAGCATGCCCTATCGTCCTCCCCGAAGCTCGGTCCTGAAAAACACATGAAGTAGGTAAAAATATCAGATTGCAGTTCAGGTCTTTTGTGAGATGTTGAACGGAGACAAGGTTTGTGGTAAGCTTTGGAACATGCAAGACATTTTTAAAAATCAACGAAGGACTTGGACGAATATTTCCTTGACCTGCTACAGTAGGATATGATCCATCGGCCACTATAATTTTCCTACTACTAGAACATGGGTTGTATGTGGAAAACATGTGGGACGAATGTGTCATCTGGTCGGTTGCTCCTGAATTAATGATCCACGAGCCAAAGTGGTTTTGATCTGAGGCACTAAGGGCATGAGAAGAAGAAAACATACCTGAATGTGCAAATGAACACATACGCAATAGTTTTTCCAGAGAGTTCATAAGGGATCTAAGTTGCTCTATGTCGTCTTGGTTGAATTCCTTGCCATTGGAATTTTCTCTACTGCGCGAACCATCATCAGTAGCTTGTGTCAGATTGGCCCGCCCTTTCCGTTGCCAGTTCATCGATCCTCCTCCATTTCTGCCAGCCGGACCTTCTGGTCTCCCATAAAGCTTCCAACACTGCTAATTTGTGTGTCCTTGATTCTTACAATAGTCGCATATAAGATTTGTCCTATTCCCACTTCTTCAATCTGGCGTCTGCTTTCGGTGTTGGCAACAAATGGTTTTTCTGGAGTTGATTCCTTCAGGTTTGTTGTAGTCAAGGCCGAGCCTTCCAATGGTTGAGTAATAATCATTACTCCTCTTCGACTTTCCTCGGCACGGATGATTGCAATAGTCTCGTTCAGAGACGGTAATTCCTCTTTCCCAAAAATCTGCACTCTTACTTGATCAAATTCGATATTGAGTCCTGCCAGAAAATCATATGTTCTATCCTTCTCAATAAAATTCTTAAGAATAGCAGCATCCTCACTATCTTTCATTTTAATACATCTATAGTAATCCATCTTTTGCCACAAATTCTTTAACAGGTTGGCATATTCAGTGACCAAAAGATTACCTTGTTTAGTGCATGTGAGCTTCGTCTTAATCTTGTAGATTTGTGCTGAATCATTCGCCTTGGAGTATGTCTGTCGGATTGCCTCCCATATATCTTTGGTTGTGATTTGAAACATGCAGGTGTCGCTTATTTCTGGCACCATTGCACTCCAAAGCCAAGAGATGACCATGGAATCTGTCTCGTCCCAAGCGGCAAATTTGGGGTCTTTAATGTTAGGTCCAGTTCCAAGGAGATGGCTAAGCTTCCCTTTCCCTTTGAGAAAAGTTCGGACAAATTGGGATCATTTCAGATAATTCTTACCATTCAGTTGATATCCGGCTTGAATGTTCTGCAATTCACCAGTGGTCTGATGGGCAGTCATCTCCTCGGAATGACCAGTGATTCCGGATTCTTCTGACATCTTCGGTTCAGGAAAGGAGGAAGATGGACGTGAGGAGCTGTAGGTGAGAGATTGATTCCCAAGACAAGAGCCTAAAGCTCTGATACCATGTGAGCGGAAACTTTTAGAATATTATTATTGGGAAATCAATGAGTTACATTAAAAGAGAGTAGGCCATATATAAGCGAATACAATATGTACAATAAGGAAAGTAATAAAGTCCTAATTCCACTAAATCAGGATACTAGCTAATTTACAAAATCAAAGATTCTTCCTAATTTATAGTTGTACATGGTTTTCTTACAATCGAAAAAATCTATGACTTTCCAGGAGAGACCACCCCCGGGAGAAGTATGAATACGAGGAGAGGTTGTCTTGCGAGAACCTGAAAATGTATGCGAAAAGGGTATCAGACGCATGAAAGGAAGGAAGGAAAGTAAAGGATGAAAGGAAGGAAGGAAAGTAAAAAAAAAAGGGGGTAAGAGGATTACCAGTATGGATATGGTCGCGAGAGACCCCATGAGTGCTCGCAGGTTCCCGTGTATGGGCCAAATAAACAATTCTAATATCCTCCACCACACGAGCTACTGTGTCTAATAAAGAGGATGTGGAATCAGCTTTTCGTCTATTCTTCAACTTGGTTAAGGCCAGCTTTCGTCATTCAGCTAAAGGCACCTCGTCTGGATCGGGAATGTCTCCCACTATAGATGGAATCACCTCCGGTTGTACTTCAGAAACAGTGGATTGTTTGCCTTTTGATGAAGCTTTTGTAAGCTTACGCTTTCGCGTCAAAGGTACTTTCTCCGAGCTTGGGGTCTCTCTTGCTATATGAGACTCCGTGGCAGAAGGGAGAGCTCTTTTTCTTTGAGCAAGGGGTACGCGATCTAATGACTCTGCGAGAATAAAATTCTCAAGCGTATGAGATAGAGGAATATGATCTATGTCAAGTGAATCACGCGAATGAAAATTATATCTGATACCTATGGCCTGAGGACTGGAACGCTGTTAAAACAGAAGGAAGAGGAAAATATATTTGTTAATAAACATGTGTAAAAAAAGCATAAAAGGCATATACACATAAAGCACAAAAGGAGAACAAAGGGAGAGTACCAATCTTCTTGCTATGGGTTCCTCGCGAGCATGTTGTTCGCGAGCAGGAGACTTCGCGGGTAAAACTTCCACGCGATGCGAATGCTTGCGTGTATTAGTTGGGCCTGTGGGAAGTACATTCTTGGTCTTCTGAGGTTTTTGCTTAGCAGGAGCTTTGGCTGCTGGTGAAGTGTCAGTAGGAATATCTAGGGCTTGTGCTTTGGACTTAGTACCATGAGAGCCTTGCGACTTGCGAAGCTTCAAAGAAGGGTCAAAAGCATAAATAGATACTGGTACTATGGTGTTGGGAGAATCATCCATGAAAGTTTTAAATTTAAGTTGTTGCTCCTTCCAAAACTCGAGATAAAGAGGGGTCAAGCCACCTTTGCGAGTACCTGGAGGTATATATATAATAGTGGAGAAAATACGAAGACTCTTTTCTAGAGATTCGCGGTAACGAATGAGTGCTCTATCAAAAGTCTCCTCGCGAGGTAATGGAAGAAATGGAGGAATGACTTGATCAAAACCGAACTGGCGAGATACTCGCGCAGGGTTGTAGGAGGTAATTTTATCAAAAGTTTCACTGAAAACGGGAAGGTGACATCTATATATTATGGCAGAAAATACAAGATGATCATCAGAAGAGATTTCATAGGACACAATTTCATCCTTGGGATAAAACTCGGGAAAATAGAAGCCCTCAAGATGAGTAGAATATGGACGCCAAGAAAATTCAGAAGGTATATCTATGAAGTCTGCTAGTACTTTTGAGGAGAAGAGGAAATACCACCTAGAAGCTCGCGACTTCAACTGGGATGAGGTCGCGACCTCTAAAGAACTTGGAGGAAAAGAAAGGGGGACACGAGCATAGTTGGGGAAACGCTCTAAAAGAAATTAAGTTAGAAAAGTACCTGATATATGTGTACTAATGTCATATCGGCCAAGTGACCTTGAGAAGTCATTGACAAGAGTATCCAACTGATAATATAAAGTGCCAAGGAATAGAGGGGCAAGTGAGATACGGGTGCCTCGCGAGATCATGGTAGCTAGAAGGAATACGAACTTACTAGGGCCATCTTCTGGTTTCCCTTAAAAGATATAGCGATCCATCCAGTACGCGAGAAAGCCAGCTAGTTCTAAAGGGCCATTGAATTGAGGACCCGGAGCTGACTCGCGATCTTGACCTAGAGTAGGCCTCTGAGGAGCATACTCACGGAAAAAATGGTGACACCATGAGTAGGAAAGTTTAAGATGACCGGATATAGCTTGCTCTGGGAGAAGCACCCCTTTGTCAAACCAACTACCTCGCTTGCATGTATACTTGCCATAATCACGGAGTTGATTGAGGATACTCTTGTCTTCAGGATCGACGAGTGGCCTTGATGGGGCGCGAGTCAAGAAGGGGAAGACAAAATAAAGTTATTACATCTTCAATAGTATGTGTAAACTCTCCCCATGAAGCAATAAAGGTATGCGAAAAGGAGCTCCATCGCGAGACCAGGGTGGTCAGGGCATCTACGTCGCGACGGACATAAAAATCTGAGAAGAGCTCTATAGATACTAGTACCCTTGCCTTGGCTAAAACAGTGCGATGACGTTCTTGGTTGAGAATATGGCTAAACGACATCTTCCAATCATTGATGGGTGCCACGTGTCCCTCATACTCAATGAACGAAAAGGGGGCATCTCCCCTCTCAATAAGAAAGCGGGGAATGGTAGAAGGAGGAATCAAAGCAGAGGTAGCCTCGTGGTTTGGATCTAAGGTGATTAGGTCACTGTTACTAACAGCATCATTGGCAACAAAATTATCTATCGCGGACTAGAAAACATTGTGAGGAATGTCGAAAAATGGGGCTTTACGCCATTTTGAAGCTTGGGGAATAGGAAGAACAATCCCTAAAGAAGGAGAAAAAAGCTTTGGGGTAGATGTTTTAGTCATGATGACAAAACAGGAGGATAAAATGCTTGCGAAAGGATTGAAAATAGGTATATATGCAAGGTGTGTATAAAGGAGAAGATATGACAAAAGAGGGGAAGATATGAGATAAGAATAGGAGAGCTCTGGGAAGAAGAGAAGTAAAAATGAAAAAAAATGACAAGTGTGGATTATATATGGTCTGGGCGCGGAAAACGAAAAGGCGCATTAAATGCATAAGGGAGGCGAAAAGTCAGTTAGCCAAGTGCACCAAAATTGGTCGCGGATCCTGGAGAATGAAATAATTTGAAAAACTGATTTCAGATATAAAAAGACAAAATTGAAGGCATAGAGGAGAATGGCTAAAAAGGGTAAAAGGAAGAAGAGTGACTTCGCGAAATGGATCTTAGCTCGCGAAATGAGTATCTAACAAAGAGGAAAAGAAAAAAATGCAGGTTTGTCATGATGCAAGGGGTCGCAGAAAAGCATCTCGCGACTATGATAAGGCATTCGCGAAAGGGAATAATTTGCATCAAGAACTCGCGAGGTAAGGGTTATTGTACTTTAAATACTTGGATAAATACTAAAGTGCAATGGGGAAAAAATGTAAGGGGGTGCCTCGCGAATATTATTTGGGAACTGACCCAAAATGGTTTATACACAAGTAAAAACATTACACAGAGGTATCTATAAGGGGACTGATGTGGGTATAGCTAACATCTAAACTCATAGCCCTATATGTTGCTTGCGTAGGGAGTATTACATGGAAATCTAAGGAAATGCTTTGAAAATGCAAATAGTGGGTCGCAACCCTATTTGTGTCATTCAAAGCAAAAGTACCTCAGAGAGGCTAGTGGTACTCAGGGTCATGAAAATGGTATGCATGCAAATAGGTCATGACCCAGGAAAAAACTATAAAAATCACAAACTCCTTGAAAAGGCGGGACAAAGGGAAGGAAAGGATCTGCGAGGAAGTATGCGGATCAGGGGTCGCGAGAGACCTTGGGGATCTCGTGAGATGTACCATTCAAGGTGGGACAAGGTGTTGACGTGGCAGAAGCAAGGCGCGATAAGGTGCTGATGTGGCAGAAGTATTCCGCGAAGAGGTGCTGAGTCGCAGTGTCTATAAATACTGACCCAAGTCTTCATTTCGGGGGACTTCGGAGACTCAGAGAGAGAAATTACTAGAGAGAGAGAGAGTGATTTACAAGTGATTGTCTGTACTTTTTCTCCTCTCTTCCTTCCTCTTTCCATAGTTCTGTAAAACAGAAAAGAAGCAATAAATATCATCTTTATCAAGAGTGTCAGTGTGCAGAAACTATTTCTAAATCAATTAAATCACGAACCCCCTACAATGCTTCAAACCATAATTTCCACATTGTATCAGAGCAAATTGAGATGTTGCTGTCATGATCATCATTGGTACCAAATCATAATGTCAATGTAGAGCATCATTTCAGATCACTGTTGCTGCTATCATCGTGTGGTGGTGGTTGTTATGTGGTGGTTAGTGTGTGGTTGCCGTTGGGAAGTAGCTGCAGGTTAATTGTGGTTGTTGTTGTCATTGGGAAGAGTTGCAGCGCTAGGGTTATCATAAGATAACTGAGTAGAGGAAGAAAGAGAGGATTTAGTTTCCCCAACTTGGACTGATGCAAAAAGAGTAGTTCAACCTGATCCAATTTCAAATGAGTTTATATTTCTCCCTCTTCTCTGGCCAGTTTTGTTTTTCCAACTAGTTCAGATTTCAGTCGGTTATGACTCATTCCGCCCAGTTTAATTATCATGTCTGTTCCCCTCCACCCCCTTGCTTCCACCCAGTGGAACAAATACAAATTACATATATGTATAAGTGAGAGAAGGAAAATGATGAATATTCTTTCTCAGTAAATTTCCCAAATCAGTGTCATTGTCTTGGTATGTACTTCAAACCATAAAATCAACATTTTTCCAGAGCGAATTTGTGATGTTGATATCATGATCATCATTGGTACCAAATCATAGCATGTCATTGTAGAGCGTCATTTAAGATCACCATTGTTGCTATCATCATTTGGTGGTCATTGTGTGTTGCCGTGTGAAGTGGCTGTAGGTTAATTGTGGTTGTCGTCATTGTTGAGAAGAGTTGCAGTGGCTCGGTTTATCATAAGATAACAGAGAAGAGGAGGAGAGGGAGTGGCTTTGCTTGCCCCAACTTTTTTTTTTTTTGAAAGGTAAAGAGAGATTTTATAAAATAATAAAAAGGCCTTAAGCCTTACACAAGCTTAGGGGCATACCCCAGCAGAAAATGAGTATGTGGAAACCAAAAATCCACCAAAGAAAAGAAAAAAAGAAAGCTACGAGTCACCATAGCAGTGGAACAATGGCCACACTTAGGACCTATAGAAGCAAATAAAACAGTAGACAAAGCTTTGAAGGCTAAGAGCAGCACCACCAGGAGAAAAATCCTCAACTGAACCATGCAACTTGGAAAAACAAGGTCTCAACTGTAGGAGCAAAAGACCACAACCCTTCAATGAGCAGACTGAAGTGACCTACACGCCAGTAAAAGCCAAACACCATGCACCACGTGTCAGGTGGAAACCAAGCAAACTCATCCTCAAACTGCCACCGCCATGAAACCAAGCAAACATAGCAAACCCTATCCACTGAGCAGAACCAAGAAACTCTATGACAGCAAGCAAACCAGTTCCAAAAAGTATGAACCTTATAAACCACATACCAGTGCATGCAGCCATACAATACTCTCACTAGAAGATCATAGCAGAATCACACCAAAGCAGAGTCTGAGAAAATCATGCATCTGAAAGAAGAGAATCAGGATGGTCCCAATACTGCACCAAGCACTGATTAGAGTGATTGTTCTCAAACTTGGAGAGAGGGACGAGGCAAATCTCAGATATAGACTATCAAGAGAGCAAAACGACTTCTCAAAAATACGTCTGTTCCTCTCAAGCCATACCTCATAGACAGTAGCAGCAAAAGCAAGTTTATTGCATGATCTCATAAGTGAGTGATTTTCCTTTCAAAGCCCATCAATCCATTGCATGATCAAATCCCAGTGAGCATCAGGCCAAGAAGCAAGCCCTTTCTGACCAACCCTCTTCCAAAGTCTATTGGTGAACCCACACTGAAAAAATAAATGGTCCCTATCCTCCATCCTAAAGTAGCAGAATACACAATATGCCTGAATAACCAAGCCAATAGAAAGGAGGAACTGAAGGGTATTAACGCTATTCAAATTAACCATCCAGAGTAAGAAGGTGTGCTTGGGTATATGATGAGAAAACCAAATAGCGTTCTTCCAAGCCACACAATTCTATCTTTTCTAGTTGGAGCAGGGGAGAAAGTCAGGGGGAATGCTAGCTTTGAAATCCAGCCAAGCTTGAGAACTAAGAGTGGGAAAATGCCACCCATAAGAGCTAATGAGTCTGCTGACAGTGGCATTGTTGCCAAGACCAGAAGTTCTAATAGCTTGAGGGTGAAAGTAAGAACTCAATGCACTTTGAGGGTGCCAATTGTCATGCCACAAAGAGGTAGATCTGCCATCCCCAATAACATGCTTGATGGCATGTCTCACCAAAGGTCAACTACATTGTCTAGGAAGACCTAATTCCCAAAAGTTCTTATTCTTTATCAAATGCTTCTTCACCCAAAGAGACCATAATAATTCAGTAAGAGATTTGAATTCTCTGTTGATCATTAGTCCATGTTGGAAATTATGCCTTGGATTCTTATTATAATTAGGATTCTATTTTTAGTGTTGTAGTGGGTAAGATAATTTCTTATTAGAGAGAAGTCTTACTTTCCAAAGAGTGTAATCCTTGTCAAACAAGGAATTGGGGTTTACATGCAATCCTTGTCCAACAAGGAATTGGATTTTAACTCTATAAATAGAGACCTAGGTTTTGAGTTGGGACTCGTGAGATTGATAGAGATGTAATCTCATGAGGGAGATGATGTGCAGGGATAGATAGGTTGATAGAGTGGAGAAACCGGAGGTCACTGATAGCGAGGAGATAGGCTCATGGAGTGGCGGCTGTGTTGGTACTCTAATGGTGTAATTTCTCTACAAATCATAGTGGAATCTCTTTCTCATTCATGGACATAGCCCGATTTTGGGTGAACCATGTATATCTTATGTTTGTGTGTGATTGTTTTGTTGGCTTTCATTAAATCTCCGTAATTCGGTGCTTCCGCTTCCCCAACAGTCCATATGCCATCCTCATCTTGAAGAGTCAAGATAGAGTTAGATGATTTGTGCTGTGCAATCTTCTTGTAAAAAACTTGCAAAATTTGTCATTCTCCTTGATCCGTCTCAATCTAGAATGCTGCTGTAACAAAACTTCTTCATCCTTAAGAACAGACTAAAAATAAAATATAGCACTTCTTTCCCTCTCTCTAAGGTCTTGATCTAGAGGGTTAATTAGCAACTGACGTTAAACAGACTCCAAAGTAGACCTAGTAGAGATAACATTGCCTTCAATAGAGCCAAATTTATTTGTATTCCAAACCTTCACAGCTACCTTGGTAGCCCTTAGCTTCTGAAGCCACATATCTAGGGTCTCCATGAACTTGAACAGACCAGGCTGAAGCAATTATCTCCTCTAATGGGGGTTGTCCACTCCAAACTTTAAGAAATATGAATGGCTTTGGTTTGGATGCACTATAAGCATCAAATAAAGTCACTAGACCCTAGTGATCTGACAAACTTGCAGGGAAGAGGATAACAATAGAGTTAGGCATCTGAGAGGATCACGCTTCATTCGCCACTGCTGTATTCAATTTCACAAAGATCCTAGAAGTCTATATATATTCACCATAGGAACTTGCATGATAACAGGAAAGTTCATTAAGCAATTAAATTCCTCCAACTGTATTTGAGGGATTCTTCTTCCACCAACTTGTCCTTGTGCTAACTTTCAAGTCTTGTGTGACAATCCTTGACTTCTCTTAAGCTTCTTTCATTCCCATACAGTACCTCGTTCTTCCTTTCCTCTGAACATCAGTTAGTCTATAGCCTTCCATATGTTTTCGTTTCATCTTTCTCCCTGCTCTGCAACCAGTGTTGGATCTCTACTTTCATGTGTGTTTTTGCCACATCAATCAACAATTACTCATAACTCATTGAACGGAAGTCAATTAACCTCTTGACTTATGTTATGCCTTTCTTCTACATCTACGGCCAAAACTTAAGCCACCTTCAATTTTAATTTCTCGATCTCAAACAATTTTAATTTGGTAGTTTCTTTTCTCTCACATTATCATGAATTCTTATGATGTCACTCTTTCTCGTTGGTGCAGTTGTCTCGTGCTACATGGACAAGCCATCAGACTGTACTTGCTCTTCCTTAATTAAATTTCTGGTTGATGCTAACTTCAATAATTCCTAATACAGCATTTTTAAACATTTAGATTGATGGTGACTATGTAGGAGCATTTACACTTGCTATAATCGCTTGAGTTAAGGAGGGAGTCACTGGCACCAAACCCTTGCTTTGGCATATTTAGTTACTACATTGATTATTTTTTTATTGAAAGCTATTACTTCAATTTTCTACTAACACAAATTCGTTTAATTTAGACTCAGTGATTTGTTAAACCACTAATACAAATATATCTAGCCATGGAGGGTTTTGCAATAACCGTTTGTAGAGCCCCACGAAGTATTAAGTAAGTTAACAAGCCCAATGTTTGTCCCCTTCTTATTAGTCAGCGTTTTACTAGTCAGGTAGAATACTACTTTAAGTAATTGTAGGCTGTGAAATTTAAAGGGAAGAGCGTCTATTCATTCTACAATTACATGTACTCCATAATGTAAATAACATTTAAAGGGAAGAGCGTCATGGCATGGAATGTAATGCATTGAGTATGTAGTTGCATTTGGTAGCTGCTGTTGCAGCTAATCAAATGAGTTTCCTTGCTGGAGTGTAATAGCAAATCCTGACTTATTTAACAAACACTTTGCATTGTCCAACTAGTTATTACTCCCTCCGTCCCAAAGTAAGTGTCCACTTTGATAACTTTATCCATCCCAAAATAAGTGTCCAGTTTCGAATTCCAATATAATATAGTCTTATACTTTCCCAACTTATCCCTCTTCATTAACTTCAGAAAACAATGGACCCCACTAAAAACTAAAATTATACTATATTTCAAAGGACAAAATTGGAAAAACAAAATACGCCCAAAATATTTGAAAAGTCAAATGTGGACACTCTTTTTGGGACAGGGGGAGTATAATTTTAATGTAGTAAATGCGGAAATATGTCCTCAAATATACATTAAATGTCTACTTACAAAAAATTTATTTTAGGAACAACTATTTAATTTTTAGTCCCGGAATTTAAGACTTTTTGACTACACGTTTAATTAAACTATTAAAATATGCAAATGTAATCTACGAGCGTTACCTTTGGTATATTGCCATTTATTATTTTTCCTTGGTCCATATCCGGAAATTTCCTCATTAATGACCGCATCGTTTACTGGTGGTTCACTTTCCATATGACCTAGTCTTGCCACCTACCTCTATATATTACTATGTCAGGGAACCTCATAGACCCACCAGTTTTCCCAAAGGGCACATAGTTCCTTCTTTGTATCCTTGACCATGGCTCGCACAAAGGTTAAGCATGAATTGATTGCTGATGAACGTGCACGGAGGCAGACATTTCGGAAAAGGAAGGCCGGTTTTTCGAAGAAGGTGAGTGAACTTAAGACCTTATGTGGTGTTGATGTATGTGCTATAATTTATAATGGTGAGGCCGATCAGCCTGATGTTTTTCCCTCTGTGGGTGAAGCAGACGATATGCTTCAAAAATTCAATAGCTTGCCTACAATGAAACAAACAATCAATATGCTAAACCAGGAGACATTTATTGTGCAAGATATGTCAAGGTTGACGAAAAACCTAGAGAAGGAAAGGAAGAAGAACCGGATTCTTGAGATGGAAATTATGACCAAATTCTTGGTTGAGAAGAATTTGGAGGATGTAAGCAACGTGCAGGATCTGAAATCTTTAGATCGTCTCTTGGATGAGAAGATGAAGTTGGTTGATGCTAGGATTGACGAAATCAACCGTTTTAATTCTACCCTAGTTTTTATTGAAAATGGATCAGGGCATCGCAAGGAGTTAAAATTCCTTTAAAAATAGGCATGGAAGAATGAGGATCCATTTAGGAGCCATATTAGTTATGGAAGTTTTAATTATGCTAATTTTCATTTTCCTTGAATAATGTTCCCTTCTTTATGTTTACCCGAATAAATGCATTTCAATTTCGAGAATTTAAGTTGTTTTACATTTTGTGTAATTTTCTTATTTTTTCTTTCTATTTTTTTTTCTGGTATATGATTACTCAACCCATTTTCCATAGTGTAGATCATGCTATTTCAGGTAGAATGCACCATACTGTAGTATGGCTGGTACAAGAGTAGTTCGAAAGCATAGTGCCTGTATTATCTTTAAATCTCGATTGCAATCCAACTCGCACACCTCAAACAGCGGAATGCATCGAGATTTCTCCTTAAGTAGGCACTAAAACCTTCTCTCTGTTTTTGTTTCCGATTTTTTGCCAGCAATATACTGGCCATGATAAGAAAAATGGGATGAAAGAGAAAAAAGATTGCCTAGCTGTCATAATTAACCCGAGAACAAAAATAATGACATATGTATGTATATGTGCATGTCTTGTCCTCATGAATTTTAGTTTCCTTGGTCGATCATTCTCTCCATACGTTTAACATTCCAAAGTTTTAGACGATTATTTATATTTTGAACTTTATAGTCTTCAAGTTATCTCCGCTACAAACAAAAGTTAGGACACACCATTTGATGGTCCCCATTAGTTCCTCAACACTGCAAGAAGTTGTGCATAACTTAAGTCTTTTTCTCCCTTGATTTCCAAATTCCTCGTTTACATGTCATCAACCTTTCACCAATCTTGGTATATTTAATTGGTAAAACAAACCAATATAAGTCAGGTTTGGTACGCTTGATGTATATCTTGAGATAAAAAATGGTAAAACCTGATAGTAATTTTGCAATAAGGTAGCTAGATAATATAGTTGTCTAATTAAATAAATGGGAAAAAACTTAGGTTGCAACTGTTGACAGGTTCTAATTTGTTGACAAATTCACAAGATATAAAGGTAATTTGGTGACTAGTATCCATTTAATGCCCATACTCTATTTCATAATCAATATGACCAACTCTATTGAATTAGAGGGTAAGATCACCCAGTTGGAACAATTTTTTGTTGCTTAACATATTATCTTAGAAAGTCTGTCATATGGTGGATACCTATGCTAAATTTGTGCTGATAACAGTAACATCATAAAGGTGTGGATGTGAGGTTAAGGGCTTATTATAATTTATCAACATTACGTCCCATATAAAGTTTAAACAAAATTGATGGAAATTTTAACTTCTAATACCTGAATAAAATTCATAAGAATCTGTTTTTATTTTACAGTTAATTGTTGAAGCTCTTGTTCGTAAAATAAATATTATTCATCATAATAGAGTTGATCTACTAAAAAATGTTGTATCACTTAGTGTCCTTATTCTTACCTTTGGGTATCTGATGTTTTGACAACATCCAATTTTTGCGAGAATTTTCTATAGGATACATCATTGTTGCCCAATCAAATCCCCAAAAGAAAGAGAGAAAAGGAATGGACAAGTCAAGTAGTTTTCTTTAATAAATCTCTATCATGAGATGTCTACGTATTTATATAATATTCTTGTTATTTGTGGATACTTCATTGAAACTGGAAGGTTAAAAGTTCTTTGAATTGTGGTTTTCATTGTCATGATATATATGTATATATACAGATATATATACATGCAACCCATTAGGTGTTGGGTCCTAATACTTGGAGGGCCATTGGGTGAATTACACTGGCCTTCATTCAGGTTTGGCCTTTATTGTGTTATCATTTGTTTCATTCTAAAGGAGAGGAGATGTGATCATGTGACTAGGCTGCTGTCCTTTCTGTGTGAGGTCAGGCTTTATTACACATGTAATATCTTTCGATTTCATGTGTTCAAATACTCCTTGGTGTTCAGTTATTGCCTGTTACTAAATAGTCACTAGAGAACGTTTAATGGGACTTCTAAACGCCAGAATTGCCCGTATATCCCTTGCAAGGACTTAATATACCTTATTAAGTCTGAGTAATTTCACTTTACATTCATAATAAACTTCAATTTCGCTTTGATTAAACTGTTAAATACTTTGTTAGCTTATGATGCTTGACATATACTTGCAATTTGTATTTCTTTTATATTTTGATTGCAACTTTGCAAATTCTGAGAAATAATAACGGAAATTTAACAATATAAAGATGTTCAAAATTTGTAGCTCCCCAAAGAATTTCTTTCATTTTCCTTTCACAACATCACACATTTATCATATCTTCTACCTCTTCCACTTTGCCACCTGGGTCTTGCAGTCAGTGCGACCGGGCTGATAGTAGCACCACGCTCTCAGATGGTGAGACCCTGTGATTGGATTTTGGTAAATTCCGTGCTAACATATGGCATTTTAGACTAGATTCTGATGGCAAATGATGATTTTGTCTCTGGTGAAATTTACTGGAAAATATGTTATACTAGTGAGTAATCTTGCTGAAGTAAAGTTTGAGCTCTTCTTGGTCCTCCTTATGCCTAGAAACTTTACTCAGGGATACGGATCATTTAGAGTAGACTGAAAACAGAATTCAATGTAAAATTATTTATTTATAGCTATTTTTTCATAGGTTTTCTTGTGTTCTAGAGCTAAAATATTTTGTTTTACTGAGTTTGAAGATGCCATGCTACTAGGGTTTTATAATTTTCGTTGCTCATAAATGGAACTCAGGACCCCAATTTAATCGACTTTACTAGTTAACTCTTGACTATTCTTCGTCAATAATGACGTAAAAGTCTGCAAGAGCGCCAGAAGATTGTCATGGTGGATGGCTAAACAAATTGATTGCTTCTTATATGAACAAGAAGTTCAATATCGAGATTCTAAAAGGGAGATCTGAAGAAGAACTATTCAGAAAAGAACTTCCTTTCCAGAATTATGGAGATGATGATATGCTATATGTATAAATTGGGTAAGAATGGAAGGTCATCTTAATCATCCAACTACTTGGAGTTGTCCTCAATTCGTCCCATGACAGCGATGTAATTGACTTAAGCCCCCTTGTCTCCCGACCTTGGGACCCAATATGTGACATTTAGGTCTGAGCATGGCTGAGGAAAATTTAGTGGAAGTTCTACCATCAGTAATTTTATAGTAAGTGTTTTTTCTCATGCCTAACATTTTCTTCTTTATAAAGGATTTTTGCTTCAGGCTATAATAGACGAATGAAGATGAATTTGAATGAAATATTTTAGTCTTGTAAATTTGAAACCAAACTGTGTAGCAATCATATAATTTTTCATTGCTGAATTAATTTGTCAATTATAAATATTTTATCACTTAAATCCATAGTTTGCAGTAAATGCTTGCTTGTGATGTTTTGCAGGCAGATCCTTACCTGAAAGGTTTGGTAATACCACTGCAGGACAATGTTCCAGACAACGTAAGCGAAATCAGCTCTAGAGTTATGGAACTAAAGGAAGCTATGTACTGTTTGAACAGTTTGGAAATAAAGTTAAAGGTGTTCTCTCTCTATATATCTATGTATGTTTATATTCCTGTGCATGTGCACGAGTGTCTTCTGTGTCTGTTTTCTGGTACAATACACAACTCTAAAGAGTAATAACTGATTCTATGCATTTGTGGTGTTTGTCTCTTCTTTCTGTCTTCTATTTGATCAATAGGACTTCAGTTGGCAAATTTTGTAGAACAAAACTGCTTTGGTTATATCAATCTTTTGTTCATAGGCACCCAAGGAGGTATTGTTGCAGACTCAACTTGCAGATGCTCTGATGTGGGCTAAAATGGAACCCTCCCTAGATTGTGATGAAGCTTTCATTCCATCCTATGCAGAGCGTGTTTGCTTTGCTGCACTCCAACCTGTTTCAGGTAACATTTCTCTCACCCTCGCGTTTTTTCGGTTTACTGAACTGCATTTGTCTGGTCCTCTGGTACATAAAAAGTTTTCCCATGCATGAAGAGAAGTTTTGATTTTTCTTCATCTTGACACCAGTAACAAGAGAGTACTAGCCCATCGTTTGACAAAATTTCATAGAACAATACTAGTCACTGGTGAAGCATTAAATTGAAGCTACACTTTAGAATATACCTTCTTCAAATGGGTAAAAAGGTAAAACTGACACATTTATGGACTCACTGAAATCCGGGATGCATACATGATTAGGGGTGTTAAATTTTCACAGTTTGCTTTGGTTCGACTTCCAAAACCTTCGTAAATATTGTTGTAACAAACGCACCAAATCACACAAATCAAAATAGAAAATTAAGCACGCCACACAAATAACACAAAGATTTATAAGGTTCGGCATAAGTCGTGCCTACGTCCTTGGTGGAGATCCGGCGAAACTTTTCACTATGCTAGAAACAAGATATTGCAATTACAGTCACAAGAAACCCTCTCTACCTCTCTGCGAATTAGATTCTATTTTTCTCTTGACAACTTCAAACCCTAATCGCCCATATAACGGGCTACAAAAGATACAAAACAGGCCCACAGCCCATAAGAGTAAAAAAGGGTCAAAAAATTTCTAGGCTTGGGCCCACACAAAGCTCACTTTTCGGGTCAACCGGGTAGCGATTGCGACCCGCACCCAAATTCAGGCCATAACATCACAAATCTCCGCCTTGACTCGAATTTTTCAAACTTGCAATCCTTTCGCCTCTCCACATGCCCCTAAGAACCTCAACAACTGCAAACACCAATCAAGTCCAAACAGTGTTTGAACTTGATAGTAGGAATGACCTTAGTCACCATATCCTGGATTATCCGTTGTCCGGATATTCCTCACTGCAATAGCACCCTGTGCAATCACATCTCTGATGAAGTGCAACCTGACATCAATATGTTTGGTCTAGTCATGGAACATTTGATCTTCAGTCAAATATATGGCGCTCTGACTGTCACAAAACACAATCAAATCATCATGTTGCAAGCGCACACAAAACTCACTTTTCTGGTCAACCATTGCGACCCGAATCCAAATCCGGGCCATAACATCACAAATATGCATAGAACTGTTTTTAGAAACATCAAGTTCTGAATTTTCCAAGTAAAAACACTGCAGTAGACCTTGACCAAATCGAGGGCCACTGAAGTTCGATCAAAAGCACTTTGCATGTCAATGACTCATGTTACATAATACAGTCAAAATGACTTTATAATAATACTTGCTTCCCGAAAAAATAAATTGAAAATTAGAATAAAATTTATTTCAATATTTTGATCATTTTCGAAAGTATAATGAACCATTATGTGCAAATGCACTTCCTTTATATTCTACCTGGTAATGAAGCAAATAATTGTTTCGAGGTTGCAATTGTTCGTCTATTTTACTCACTCATTGTTCATTCATTGCTCCACTTCTCATGAAGCTTTATGTTGAATAAAATTGACTTGTCTGTGAAATAATTAAATTAGCTACTCTGACAGGATCGAGTCGATCAGAATTGCTCGCGTTGCAGAAAGAGAAGTTAAGAGCAATGAATGTCAAAGACACCTTGGAAAGGCTAAATGTTTTGATAGAATTTGTCCAGAAGAATATTTCCATGGTTGCAGCCAAGCTTGCTATTCAATCACTAGGGACACAGTGAGCAGTGAAGCTCAAATTCATACTCAACCATGTACTGATCTAATATTATGTAGAAATTGTAAGAATACAATGATCACATGGATAGAGAAGTGCAGCACATCAAATTGTGTGCGCTGTTATATTTGATCAACTGGTATATAATATATGTTTTGATTAACTCAGATGTAAAATATGCGTAAATTAATGTATCATATTTCTGAGGAGCTAATTTTACCTTAGATGGGTCATTTTGTCCAGGAATATGAAGAGGGCAAACATTAGAATTAATTTTTCAAATGAGTCCTAATATTTTATTTTAGAACTAGTAGATCTTACTTTGATTTTTTACTTTTTTCCATTTAAGTCCTAAATCACTAATTTTTTAAATTAATCATTAAGAGATAAAATATTATTTTGGTGAACTAAATATAAAATACCTAAGGAAACTTCCATATGTGTTGTTATATAGTAGACAATAAAAGATAAGATACCTATTGTTTAAGTGTTATATATAAAAAATATTTTTATTAAAGTTGTCATTTATATTTCACAATATTTTTTTGAAATTAATCGAGTAAATTATTGTTTAAATCTATAACAACTTCAAACTCATAAGAAAAAGCATTATTATATTAGTTTCTTCATAAATTTATGATTAAGAGTTATTTTCATTTAAAAACGGTGTAATAAAATATTTAGTGATTTAGGACTTAAATGAAAATAAATCTTAAGGGTAAGACTTTTCTATTGTAAGACAAACTTTAAAACTTATTTCTCTTTGGGATGGAAAGAATTGGAAGTAAAAAGAAAGGAAATGATAGTGATTTTCATGTTTGGTTTGTTAAATGAGAAGAGAAAAGATTTGGAAGGATATCTTGTTTCTCCTTATCCCTTCAAATCTCTTATTTACTTTTCTTCCAAAAATGAAAAGATTTAGAGAGATAAGATAACAATTTAATTGATAATAGCAATAATAATCCTAATATTTAAAAAAAAAAAAAAAAAACTTAAAAAATATCTGAGTCTTAGTTAAAGATAAGAATACCATACAATCAAACGTATATATTGATTTGATGACAGTAGTTATGTATAAAACTCTCATTGCCTTGTCAAATCACTGAGAACAAAGTTTCTTTAAGGACTATTTTACTTCCGAATGTCATTTCTATTTATAAGCAACATTTTCCAACCCTTTATTTAGACCTATTTATCAAGTTGAGTAAAATATATTTGTAATTCCTAGTTTTACTATGAGATCTTTTTAATAGAAATTTGAAACTAATCTACAAATAAATATAAATCATGGATTTAAAAATCATTTTCCTTTTATTTTTAACTAGTTGCATTATTCACCACCACTTATGTCTTGATCACCAAAATATAGTTCACTAAATAGTGCTACAAACTTTTCATGGTCCAAATTAACCATAATCCAATGTCCTTTCACCAAACCAGTCAAAATATTATACGAAAATGGTCATGGTCCAAAAATTAGATCACCAAATAGAGCTACAATTAATGGTCCAAATTACCATAATCCAATACTTTCAACCAAATTAGTCAAATTAAATGTACTAATTAGTTATCCAAATTACCATAATCCAATCTTTCAACCAACTTAGTCAATATTACATGTACTTTGTCATGGTCAAAATTACCATAATTTTTCTTATTCCAAAAGTCAAGATTACAAGAACATTGAACTTGAAACTTGAAAAGGGTCGAAGATTTTATGAATATGCACTAAATGGGTAATGTGTTGCAAGATTTCTTGGACGACTTCACCAATGATATTTACCTCTTGGGTTAAAACCGAGCATGGAATAGGCAAGGTGTGTTAGTGGTCATGGAAATTAGCATTTGTAACCACCATATCTCACCCTTTTTAAACACCCTTTGTAATATGACACTTTAGTGTAGTCTAATGGTATCTCTCTCGGCCTCTGAAAGTGATGGTTCCATAATCCGAATTAGTGGGTATGAATCCTTGCCAATGAAAACAAAAATAATGAAAATAACCAAAATATTAAGTTGAATATATTCTGGAATAATTATAGTTACCTCCTTCCAAGATTCATCAAATTACATTCGTATCCCCTTTAGTTTAGATAATTATTATTACCTCCCCTCCAGTTTATATTTTGTAACAAATATCCCATCTGGCTAACTTCCGACATTGTCAAAGGCAGTCAATGCTTACGCTAACAGTTTTCATTAGTGAAATGATTATAATACCCCCACTTATTTGTGATTACAATAAATCAAAACATATGGCTATAAGGATAATTTCATACTTTCGGCGGCCGGATATGAACGTCGATCATTTAAAGGGAAGAAAACTATAATTATCCAAAAAAGAGGGGATATGAACGAATTTAACAAAATTGATAGAGGTAACTGTAATTATCTTTATATATAAAGTTAATTATTTTTCTAAAAACATTGTGAAATTTGATTGCGTTTATTGTTAATAAGTAGTATGTGGGTATGTATACATTTATTTGTATATATATTTATATATAAAAACTATTTTTATAATAAAATTTAGTTAAATTATATCGATTTATCTTAAAGTTTGAGCAAATCATAGACAAATGGAGAGTTTTACCATTATTACATTAGCATCGCTTAAGTTTTGGAAATATGTTCACCGACTCCGCTTCTTGTTAACAAAATTACCTCTACTTTAATTGAAAAGACAATAATAAAGGACACCATTTTATATAAATATATTTTTTAATATTAGAATAGAAAAATATTAAGAATAGGAAAAAACATTACACACATTTATACTAACAGGAAATATTTCATATTTTCGTCTCCAAAAAAAATATAATCATGATTTTGATTTTTCAAAAAAAAAACAAAAAACAAAATCTTGTTTACTAAAAACAATACAAACGTACCCTTTTTCTAAGTGGGATTTGCTCAAATCTCAATAAAAGTCACCATAATTTACCCATAAAATGGGAATACACGGATGGCTCTTGAGTGTTGATGATATCATGATCCTTGACTTTAGTTTGGGCTGAAATCCTGGTAGGCCCAATATAGATAAACCCCAACTAGACAAGCTTGTACCGGGCCAACCATAATACAACCCTGTATGTAGCCCCATGATACAATCACTAGACCTAAAGTCTAATAAAACACAAACAGAAAGAAAGATTGTGGTCCAGGTTGGGTCCCACCATGACAAAAACTCTGGAAATGGGATTTGAGGCCCAAGTTTGTTTCAACTTCACAAATAGATATGCAAATGCAATTTATTTTTTCATGGATGCAAGTGCATGATTTGCAAAAACAATGGGCATGTTTGAAAAGTGGTTTGGTTTGGTCTGGGCTGGTTTTATTTGGTCTTGTGTTGTCTAGTTTGATTTTGGTGCTGATTGAAATTCTATTTGATAAATGGTCTGGTCTGAAAAAACTAAAACCAAACCATGTTTGGAAAACTGTCTGCTTCAAATAAGTAGTCAATTTTAAAACTGATTGATTAAAATATTGAATATAGTATTTATATCCTAATAAAGACTATTATATATATAAAAAACATTCAACTATAAATTTTATGAAGTATAAAATTCGATATAATTATATATATAAAAGAAAAAAATAATATAAAATGATAAAAAAAAAATATATATATATATATATAATATTACAAATAATATAAAATACCAAATGATGATATCAACTTTGAAAAATCAAATATAAAATCGAATAAATTATATAACATTCAAAAATATATATATAGAATGTGAATAAAATATATCAATTTTTAAAAAAAATTGTATTCAATAATATATAGAATTCAAAAAGAACCAAATAATTATTCGGCTCAAATATACAAATTACAATAAAATATACCAAAAATAATATTCAAAATTACAAAATTTCAAATATATAAATTCAAAAATAATATATAAAATTTGAAAGAAATATTTAAAATTCAAAAAAATTATTTTAATATGAAAAAATATAAAAAATGAAAAAATATATATAAATTTGAAAATAAAATATAAAAAAAATGAAAATAAATAAAAAAATTCGAAAATCATATATAAAATTTTTAAAAATATTTAACATTAGAAAAATATATATAAAATTTGAAAAAATATATAAAATTATAAAATTCAAAAATAATATATAAAATTTGAAAGAAATATTTAAAATTCAAAAAATATATATAAAATTCGAAAAAAATATTAAAATTCAAAAATAAATAAATAATTCAATAAAAATATAAAATTTCGAAAAATTATATTAAAATATGAAAATATATGAAAAGGGGAAAAATATATAGATTCAAAAAAAAAAATTAAATTTCAAAAAACATACCTAAATTATAGAGTTCAAAAATAATATATAAAATTTGAAAGAAATATTTAAAATTCAAAAAAATTAAATAAAATTTGAAAAATATAAATAAATTAAAAAAATATATATATTACAGAAATAAATAAAAAATTAATTTTTTTATTTTTTTATTAATTTTAGTATTATTTAATTTATTTTGCTTATTATTTATTTATTTATTATTATTTTTATGTATTATTGAATTCATTTTGTTTATTATTCATTATTTTTATTTTATTTATATATATGCTTTATTTAATTTATTATTTATATTATTAATTTATCATTTAATATTATTTATTTGTTTGTTTAAGTAATTTGTAAATATATTTTATTATTTATTATCAAATTTTATATTTTGTTTTCATTTTATATATATTTTCAAAATTTATATATGTTTTCGAATTATATATATATTATTTTTGAATTTTATTTATATATATATTATTTTCGAAATTTATATATTTTTTCAAATTTATTACTGTGTATAAATTTTGGAAATTTATGAAAAATGGCGGCTAGATTTCATTACTGTGTGTGTATAAAATGATCTGGTTTGGTCTGGTTTGTGTTGGTTTGGCTGGATTGGTTTGGTTTGGTCTGGGCTGGTTTTGTGTGACCTGATTTGGTTTTGGTGCTGATTGAAATTCTGTTTGATAAATGGTCTGATCTTTCTAGTCTGGTCTGAAAAACAAACAAATCCAAGATAAGACCAGAGAAGACCATAAATCAAACAGGCCCAAAGTCATTTTATTTTTTGAATTTTCTTTTTTAATTTTGGGTCGTGACATAGAGTCGGAGTTAATTTCCCTATTACATTAAGTTTTTCCAGATAGAGAGATGGTATTACTTTCAGCTGCCCTTTTTTCTTCTTCAACAACCATAAGCAACAGCCTCTTCGTCACAAGGCAGCTCCACCACCACCACCATTTGCAGTCAACATTTTCTTCCAATTGTAATTCATAATGTTGGTTTCTATGGTTCTTGTTGTTTAGAGTTTGAAGATCAAACACGTTGGCTCCGTTTGAAAATTATTAGCTTTGTGCGATTACGGCTAGACTCCCTTGAAATATGGTAAATAACAGGTATATTTTTTATTGTTTAGTAAATTACACCTAGATCCCCACAAGTCGATCGACGTGTATTTTTCGGTGACTAATAATGTAAAATTACATTTTTACCCATGCCTATATTTCATTTAAAACATCTAAAAATTATTATTTTGTCAATTACTTATTTACAAATGTAATTTTGGTCATATTATAAACTTTAAATAATGATATTTTAGTCTTTTCACATGTCCTTTGAATCTAATCGAAGGTATTTAAGACATTTTACATCTTAAAAAGTATTAATATCAACATTGACCAAGTTTGACCACGCCGGCAGGAGGTATATGTTACAACTTATAAACTTAAGGGGGTCTAGCTGTAATTTATTAAACAAAAAAGAATGTATTTGATATATCTCGAGGGAGTCTAACTGTAATTAATCCTAATTTATTTAATTCGGTAAGTTCCTCTAAGTCGTTTTGATTGCTTGGAAAGCCGATGTGAATAGTATAGACGTACAGAGCAAATAGTAAGCCGATGTGAATAATTTTATAGATTTTTTTTTTTTTTTTAAAAGTTTGGAATTTGTTGATGGATGAGTGTGAGTATATTTATATCATATAAATAAAGCTATTTTCCAATATTTACTATCATAGCATATGATTTTTAAGTTGATAAATGTATATGGATAGAAATACAAAGGCAATATACTCTGGAAATACATATTTTACTATCAAATCCTAAGCTATTAGTAATCCATTATTTGCCAAAAGCATAATATCTTTTCATTTTTGTGTTTTTCCTTCCACTTACATATTTGAAGCCAAATTGCTACTATAAATCAACTATCACACATATAAATAAGGTTTCTGGAGGGGAGATGGATGGTTAATATATAGTCTTTAGAACTCTCCATGTAGTTTCGAAACTGACTAGTATACAAAATGTGCAACTCTAAAGCCAATCACTTTACATATGCCAAACAAGTCTTACTCCAGACTCAGCGTTGGCAAAACTGACTCTCTCTCTCGGTCCTTTGCAGTATAAATCTCATATTCTTAATTTTGCAATCCAATTTCGTCCCTAAAATCTAATCAAAACTAATTTTAAATAATTTTGCTGAATTATACTATGGACTATGGAGGGCTCTTTTCTTTTCGCCCCATTCTCTGTCAAGTATAATTTTTGTTTCTGCAGTTGACATATGTTTCTCGATCCTAAAATCCAATTTACAAGTATGTTTCTCGATCTTATGACAAGTATGTGAAAATGTAACTCTATTTAGCTATTGCATATCAACTATCAAAGACATGCACTTGTGATCGTTGTTTAATTCTCTTGTTATCGGACATGTCTAATCTCTAAGACAACGGATAGGTGAACACGTATAAATATTTATTTATTATTATTAAAATGAACCACTCACTGTTCATTCATTTTTCCACTTCTCGTGAAGCAAATAATTGTTTCCAAGTTGCAATTCTTCGTCTATTTTACTCACTCACTGTTCATTCATTTCTCCACTTCTCATGAAGCTTTATGTTGAATAAAATGGACTTGTCTATGAAATAATTAAATTAGCTACTCTGACAGGATTGAGTCGATCAGAGCTGCTCGTGCTGCAGAAAGAGAAGTTAAGAGCAATGGATGTCAAAGACGCATTGGAAAGGATAATGTTTTGATAGAATTTGTGCAGAAGAATATTTCCATGGTTGCAGCCAAGCTTGCTATTCAATCACTAGGGACACAATGAGCAGTGAAACTCAAATTCATGATCATCCATTGTTTCTTCTTAAATTGGCTAGGTTAGCCGATTATGTCGATTCGTATGTGGGTGTACAAGGAACCATGACTTCGGCTCCAGAGGTTGTCGAAAAGCAAAAACAGTCTCCTTTAATTTTGACTTCTACATGTGCACGTGAGAGAGATAACATGAAACTCTCACTTTAGGTTCTTTTCTTGCCTCAATATAGAGAACTTGCAACGGTAGAGAATGTAACATTGGAAATCACATATTCCACACAAACAATCGACATGTTTGAATGAAAAATGTTGATTGTTGAATGAAATAAATAACTTGAAATTAAAAGAGAGCTTTGAGAATTGAATAAAGAAAAGCTTAGAAATGAAATAACAAGACAGTGAATTGAACTGGAAATTGAAATAAACAAGATTGAATGAAAATAATAACTTCAAAATAATGAAAAGAAGGCTTGAATTGAAGTGACAAGGCTGAATTAAACTAAAGACTTTGAAAAGTAAAGACTTTGCAAGAAATAAAATAACAACGAGAGTTTTGAAAAATAAAATGACAAGTGTAGTACTTGAATTGTTTGATTAGTGTGAGACATTTTGCAAAGTTGCAAATAGGTCTTTATTTGTTATTACAGAATAAAAAACTTCCTAAAAGTAATAAAGAGATAACAACCTATCTGATTCTAAGAATACAATTCAAATTTAAACCAAGATAAATCACTCTGTTGATGCAACAAATTCATCTTCAATTTTGCCCCCATCCATTATGTTTGAAATATTCTTGCTTATCCAATTGATTTTCCTTATCACTCAAATTCCATTCAAAGTGTAACTCTTTACACAACTCCTATTTTACATGGCTTAAAATTGCATTCAACGGGCCTCTGTTTCATTAACCATCATTAGCCCATTTCGAACAAGACTTTCTCTCCTTGCCACGTCAACTAGAGAAGCCCAAAGCTTGCTCCTCTCTAGCCCACCATTTTAAGCCCATTTCTCTATTCTTTTCTTTACCACATCAGCTGCCAAATTGGGGTGTCAACAATGTCCCCTAATTTCAAAAATAAAAGGTTTTGCCTCCCTTTTTTTCTTTTGGAATTATCAACTCCCCAATTTGCTCTTTAAACCCATCAATTGATCAATACCAAGAGTCCTATTGATTATCATTTAAGGTTTTGACAACCACTTCCCAAAATCTAGCCACTTTCATCATTACTCATCTCCCACGCTTAAACATTTATGCCTATATATATCTGTATTCATTTTAGCCATTCCAAACACATCTCCATTCTAAAAACCCTAGCCGATTCAGCTACAAACTTTTCTCTACCAAACAACCCAACTATGGCTCCCAAAATCGACAAAATCGAGCTCCCATTGGAATCCCCAACTCCTATTTCTACTTCAAATGCAACCATAACCCGCAAACTCATCGACTCATTACCTCATAATCGGCTATATCTTGACGACATTATTTCTCTACCTTCAGGTTCCTTTGGATTAGGGCCAACTTTGGCTCAATACACTCCAGTTAAGCTTGATCCTCACCACCCTTCGACCGAATCACATCTTCCACCTGTTCATGCCCTAAATCATCTTCAGAAAAAAAACACCAAAATCCCTATCAATGTACGGAACTGGCATTCTCCGACTGCCGATTGGATCAATTGGGTTAACCAAATGGTAATTGCAAAATCAACAATATGGAAGTAGTAAGGAATTCATGATGTTATCCTTCTCAGCCGATCCACTATGTCGGCCTCCCAAGAACGATCCATTTTCTGTGTGGCATCCCACTTTTGGTCCTCTACTACCAATTCATTTCATTTCGAATGTGGGATGATGGGACCTACAATGAGAAATGTTTGCTACCTCACTGGTTTGAAGACCACTGGAAAAGAGGTCAATTGCCTCATGGATGCCCTTACCATCGCCTTTGAATTTCCATTGAAAACCGACGGTGCCAAATCGACAGAAGGTTTTCATGGTCCCTTCATCTCAACAAAAATGAAAGGTGAAGGAGAACAAGTTGATGATGACGAATATGTTGCCTTCCTCTTATGTTGGCTCAACAAATGTCTTCCCTGTGTCCCAGCCATACAGGTCACAAAAGAACTCATACCCTTAGCCAAATGACTGGCTACTGGTCGTACTCATGCTTTGGCACCCTTGGTTTTGGCCCATGTATACCGAGGTATGTATGACCTTCAAAATAGTAATTTCACTCGCACCGGTGGCCCATTATGGCTCCTCCAGATGTGGTTTCAATTATACTTTCCAGAACTTGCTCCATCAACTAGGCTTTCCATTAATGATCCACTGATTACTTTTACTTATGCACAAATACCCACTTCCACGTATTCCGTTTCTAAGTATTTTGATTTCTTTTTCACTAAATGCAAAAGTAGATCACCTCTTCAATTCATGCCATTTCTGAACTGTAAAACTGCTCCTTCTTGGCTTTTCCAACCATCTGAGGCTTCATCTGAATAAGAGAGGGAATAATTTTACTCTTGCTGGGCCTCTTGTTTCCTCGACAGAGATTTGCATTATGGCCTTACAAAACTTGGTCCCCATTACAGCCAATCAGGAGTTGAACAATATATCCCTTCTTAATTTACTCGGCAATTCGGCTTGACTCAGTTAATCCTCTTTCCCCCATACCTCTCTTTCAATCAGAATTTTCACCGTAGGGTGAGATTCGATGCCAAAGAACAAGTTTTAGAGGTGACCAACAAATTCAATCATTTGAGATTGGGTTTTGTTTTCAAGGAATTCACTGTCACTACTACTGCCGGTCCTTACTTCACTCAATGGTGGTCATAATACTGGGCTCAAGCAATGGCTCACCCTCAAGATTCACAAGTATGTTTTCACAAACTCTCCATCCTTGGTCTCTTTTATGCTATTTTAATGTTGTTTACCCATTTCACCTTACAACAGCAAGTTCCTTAGCAATCTGGCCCTAGATCATCAGGACAAACCAAAGCCTCTCCTGCCTCCAAGGTCCTATCAGCACCAGCCAATCGAAGAAGATCACGGGTTAAAAAAGGTATAAAACCTTCTAAATGGCCTATTTGGTTTAATTAATTAATTTACTATGTTGATCTTTACTTCTTTAATTTAAGTTGTTGATGCCAAGACTCCTGCTAAGAAATCTACCTCCCAACAAGTTGATCCTCAAGAAGCCATTCCAAAACCAAAGGTATTCATGTTTTGACTTAATCTTTCCTCATTCTAATCAGCCTAACTTTATTTTATCTCAGCCGAAAAGAATCAAGAAAACCTCTTTGGGTCCCAAAGGTGCAAAACGATACTATGAGGGACATGAAGTAGACGTCCTTGAGTCTTCAGAAGATGAAATTGATCATACTCAACAAGCTCCAATAAGAAACCTTTTCTTTTTTTAAAACAATATTGTTACCTCTCCTTGAATTGCAAACTTACTATTGATTTTCCATATAAAACAGGGTAATCCAAAACCAGAACCAATGGAAACATCCTTAGTAAATAAAAACCAAATCCCTTTCAAAGGCCCCAGTTCTCCAATTCCAACAACCACTGATACTCTAATGTATCCTTCTCAAGAGGCTACAGACCCCTTAGGCAACTCATCAGATGTTCAATAGCCCTCAGCAAACCCGTCAGCAGCCCCACAGGTTCCTCAAGTTCCATCCCCCTTTTCTCCTCAAAAAGTTGCATATCAACAACATGAGATTCCTCAATCATCAGCAACAATTTCTTCAGCAAAACATGCTCCATCTACTCAGCAGAACTCTGATTCCCAATCATCATAAGCCTCTGAAGTCTTAGCAAACTTTAAATTTTCTACTGGCAACTATGATGACTTGTTTAAGTCACTTTTTGGCTAAGTTTCTGAAGCAAGACCTTTATCTGAATCAACTGCTGACTCTGATTCCATAGTAAAGGCATCCCTAAAGGCCCAACTCCTTCAACTTCTCAATTCTGATAGCAGAACTTGGCCAAAATTGGCCAATGATTTCAGGTCATCTTTGCAAAAACTCCTTGCTTGTAGGAGTATCTCTGCCGATCTCAGAGCCACTACTAATGAGATTCTGCCTAGGGTCCCATCTTTCACTACTTCTTTGACCTCTGCTTTTCAATTATTGGACTCCATTGTTTTGAAAGAAAAAGCTTAGCCAGCCTTGCAACAAAAAATCATGTCTTCAACCCAAACTTATGCCGAGAAAAGAAAAGAAGATGGAGTTCTAGCTCAAGAAGAGAAAACCTTGCTAGAAGCCTTAGCCGAGGTAAACGCAAAACAACATGTAGTGAGCTATCATCTTAGCCATTTGGCCAAGGAAGCAGAGCAAGATGGAGAGAAGCATCAATCTCTCAAAAATGAGCTTCAATCTATGGAAATTGAAAAAGGCATTGCCCTTGCCTCAATTTTAAGTGCACAAGCAATCTGGGACAATCTGAAGTCCCGTGTTTTAGAGATGTAGGCCTTTTCCAGCCCCTTATGTTTTGTCGCCTCATGTCTGCTGTTTTGGATATAAATTTTGTAATTATGTAACATTAAACATTTAAAGAAGAAGTAAGAATAAGCTATGCCTTTGATTTTATTGTTTATTCATCTTCTAACATGCTAAACAAGTGACAAAACTTCAAAAAAGAAAAATATAAATATAAATCAAAGATTAAAAGGAAAAGAAATACACATGTATGATTGCCAATTTCTTGAAATTTAACCCTTCCACTCATGAAGACTAGGCCGATAATGCTTCAAATATTTTTCGTTAATCGGCCTTGGGTGTTCCATCCCATCCAGATCTTTCAATTTGTAAGCTCCCCCTTTTAGTACTTCTAAAACTTTGAAAGGACCCGCCTAATTAGGAGTCCATTTTCCTATTTTCCTAATGATCTTTCCTAAAGGTAATGCTACCTTCCAAATCAAATCTTCTTCAGCAAATCCTTTAAGCTTAACCCTTTTATTGTAGGCTCTCATCACCTTCTTCTTGTGGGAAACCAGACGATTTAGAGCTTCCAATCTTGTATCTTCTATGTCTTCCAACTAGGCCAGCATTGCTTCATTATAATCAACCAGAATGAACTTGTGCTGCAAAGCTACCCTTGCCAATTTAATATTCATCTCCATCAGCAACACAACATCATGTCCAAAAGTCAATCGATAAGGAGTTGTCCCAGTCCTTGTCCTCTTTGAATTTCTGTAAGCCCAAAACGCCTCTTGCAAGGTATCATGCCACTCCTTAGGCTTATCCTCGATCATTTTCTCAATAATCTCTATTAGAACTTTATTGGAAGTTTCTGCTTGTCCATTCCCTTGGACATAATAAGGAGTAGAGGCTAACATTTTTATTTCTTGACTCTCAACATACTTCAACACTACATCTCCCCTAAAAATTGATCCATTATCAACAGTGATTGTTTATGGCAAGCCACATCTAGTAAAGATATACTTTTTCATAAAATTAATAACTGTAATTTGAGAAATAAATTTGTATGGAATAACCTTTACCCATTTTGTGAAATAGTCGATTACTACCAAGATCCAATGATGCCATTTTGATGAATGAGGATTGATTTTGCTGATTATATCCATAGCCCATCCTCTAAAGGGCCATGGCTTGATAATCAGCTGTATTTCAATTACCGGAGTCCACTAGATCTGTTCATGCTATTGACAAGCTGCAGAACCTCTGGCATATTCTTTGCAATCACTTTTGATATTTGGCCAATCGTAGCCATATCTTTTGATTAACCACCTCATCTTGATTCCTACTTGATGAACTCCACAAATCCCTTCGTGTACTTCAGCTATGATTTTAAGAGCCTTGGCCTTTCTGATGCACATAAGTAATAACTCATCTTCCACACCCCTTTTGTACAATTATTTATCAATCAGCACATACTGCACAACAAGCCTTTTGATTTTCCTGTCAGTTCTGGCATTTTGGTGTTTTAAGTACCTTGCAATGGGAGTTTTCCAATCATCATCATCATCCAATCCTTCTAATTCAATGGAAAATGTTTCTGCCATATCATTATTTCTTTCCTCGACTGAAGGTAAACTTCTCCTAGAAATTTTGACCAATCTCTCATTTAAGCCATCTGGGACTCTAATGCCTGATGCTAACTGCGCTAAATCATTAGCCTATTTATTCATAACTCTTGGCCGATACTCCAGTTTTACTGATGTTAATTGTTGAATCAACTGAGTTGCCATTGAATGAAAATGCCTTAAATGCCAACTCAGGCATTTAAAATCTTCAGTGATCTGATTAAGAACCAAGCTTGAATCTCCCATTATATGCACATCTCTTACTGCTATTTCTAACAAAATTTCCAAACCAATTAGTAAGGCCTCATACTCAGCTTGGTTATTTGAGCACTTGAAATCAAGGAAGAAAGAAAAAACTATTTTTATTCCGTTTGGTGAAATTATGACGATTCCAGCTCCAGCTCCATTGGCGGTACTAGAACCATCAAATTTCAAAACCCACGGTACCAAGAACAGTGCATCCATTTCTAACTCATCAGGGACAAATGGATCAATATCAGTGGAAGGATGAGCGACTAAGAAATTGGCCAAAGCTCTTCCTTTCATAGACTTTTGGGTAGATAAGTAAGATTAAACTCCATTAGAGCAAGAGCCCACTTACCTATTCTACCTGTGATCAAAGGCCTGGACAACATATATTTAATCAAGTCAGTTTGGCACACGACGTACACATCAACAGGCATCAGGTAGACCCTTAATTTCTTTGCTAAAAAATACAAAGTCAAACATAATTTTTCAATTGGCGTATATCGGCCTTTAACAGGAGAAAGTGTCCGGCTAAGATAATAAATTGCTTGTTCCTTGCCAAACTCATTATTCTATGCTAGCATGCTACCAATTGACTTGTCTGTTGCCGATAGGTACAATTTCATCACCAACATTTTCCTTGGGGGCATGATAATTGGTGGATTTGACAAGTATTCCTTGATTTTGTCAAAACCCCTCTGGTGTACTTCTTCCCACTTGAATTCTTCTTCTAACTTCAGCTTTAAAAGAGGCAAAAATGGTCGTTTCTTTTTGGCGCAATTGGTGATGAAGCGCCTAAGGAAATTAATTTGACCAAGGAACCTCTGTAATTCTTTCTTGGATCTCGGCTACACTGCTGCCTTTATTGCTTTCACTTTATTCTTGTCGATTTCAATGCCTCGCTGATGTACCAAAAATTCCAAATAATTGTCTGCCGACACCCCAAATGCCCATTTTGTTGGATTCTTCTTCAACTTATGTGATCTCATCCTTTCAAATGCGGTTTTAAGATGTTCTAAATGTTATTTTTTGGCCAAAGATTTAATAACCACGTCATCAATATATACCTCCATAAATCGGCCTAACATATCATGAAAAATTGCATTCATAGCTCGCTGATAAGTTGCCCCTACGTTTTTCAATCCAAACGGCATGACTACCTATTCGAGATGTCTTCCTCCGCAATACAAATCTGGTTATACCCCGAATGACCATCCATAAAAGTCATGATCTGATGTTTGACAGCCGCATCTATCAATTGATCAGCCACGGGCCTAGGATACTCATCTTTGGGTGTCGCTATATTCAAATTTTGAAAATCAACACATACCCTTAGCTTCCCATTTTTCTTGACGACTGGTACAATATTTGATATCCATCCGACATACTTTATTGTTCGAATGAATCCAGCCCCAAACAGCCTTTCGATTTCCTTTTTAACCTTCAACACCACTTCTGTCGACATCCTTCTAGGAGGCTGTTTGTAAGGTCTGAAGCCTTCTTTGATATGTAACTGATGTTCAACTAGCTCTCTTAATAAACCCGACATTTCTTTATAACTCCAAGCGAAACAATCTTCATACTGCCTGAGTAATTTAATAAGTTAATATTGGAAATCAGCTTCAAGTAATGCACTAATATATATAAGTCGTGGGTCTTCTTTGGTACCTAGATCAATCTCCAATAAAGGATCTTCCACCTCGGCCTTCACATCTTCCAATTTGGCAGGAGCAGCTTCAAGATCTGTCAGTCGAATTGTATCTAGCCGGTCTATGTCCTCCCCTTTGACTTCGTCCATATTGGCCGAATATAACTCTTCTCTCGGCTAGATACGCTTTCAATCGAATACAAGCAGCCCTAAAAGCATGCTCATATTTTTTTTTCTTCTCTTTACTCAGCTTATTCATTAACAACAAGTTTAGCGGCAAAGGCCTGAGACAAAAATGTCCTCGGCCTACTTTCATCCTCCATTAACTCTGAAACCTCTGAACTCACCAAACTAGCCTAACAGTGGCCATTTTTGGCATACTTTTTTTATCGGTGCCTTCAAACCTGATCGGTACACACCATTCATCATAAAATATTGCTTCAGCCGAATACACCCTTGCTACAAAGGGTTTATTGTCCGCTTCAACGATCTTGACTTCATTCCCATCCCAGAATATGAGCATCTGATGTAAAAAGGACGAGATGCATATATTCGGATGTATCTAGTCTCGGCCTAATAATATATTATAAGCAGTTGTTGAATCAACAATAAAAAAGGCCAAAACGGATGCTCGTCCCCCAACTGATACCTCTAAAGGCAGCATCCCCCTAGTGTTGGTCACACTTCCACTAAAACCGCTAATAGCAACCTCGATTGGTATTATATCATCCAAAGTCTTTCTAAGGATCGGCAAAGTTGAAGAAGGGATGACATTTAACACAGAACCATTGTCAACGAGAACTCGGTTTATTGGTTGCCCCTCAACCCATACCTTCACATACAATGGTCTGAGTTACTAAGTCATAGCCAGAGGAGGTTTTTCAATTTTTCTCTGTTGACTTTGGCTTTGCTGATTCATTTACTTCTTCCTGTTGATTAGAATCCTCAGCAGCAATTACTTATTTTCCTTTCTCTAGACTTTTGCTTAATGCTTGAAATGTGGCTGGTAGAAGAAAATCCATATTGCAACTTACATCCTGGAAAACAGTGCCAAAATTTAACTTGCGCTTCACAGAGTGTTTGGGATCTCGATCCGAAAACTCATGACTATCATCATCACCCTTTAAGATTCTAACCACTTCAGCTGAGCACTTTGAATCGACAGATTTTCCTGATTCAATAACCATAGGGTCTTCCTTTTCTGGCGATATTGATTGAGCACGTTCCATCATCTTTCTCTTATACTCCATTCTCCGCCTTTGCATCCTCCTATTTTGACTCCTGGAAGGCCATTCTGACCCTTCTTCAATTGGCGTAGGAAATTTGGGGTGTCGAACTCTGGTCCACTTACCAGTTAGCACAATGGGTGGTCGCACTGCCCTCGGCCTTTGATAATCCGTACCCCTCTGCGTCCAAACCTCTAACCGCATCATGGGTCTTCGCGTTGGCAAGTGATAACGATCTTGCCTTCTGGGCTCAATGCTTGCCCCCAGTCGAGGACCAAAAATGACTTCTCGGCCCCTTGTTTGGTTATAATTAAACCGATCATGAACACTCTTCCTGGAATCGGCAGGACTCCTAATCTGAACTGGAGCTTTGCCGCGATTTCTACAATCTAGACACCTTATTTAGGCCAAAGCTTCACGTGCTTCTTGAAGCTCCCTCTCCAATTCCTTCACCGTTTTTATCGATCAACTTGATTCACCCTTTTCTTACTTCTTTTCTGGCCGATCAGCCAAAGTGATGGTATGGTTGGCGTTGGGAAAGGATCTTCATCCACCCCCATAACTTCTTTCTTATTTTTAGGAAACTGTAATGTGCCATCCTCAATGGCTTTCTGTAAAGCATTCCTAAAAATTGTGCAATTATTAGTGATATGTGTCCAAGAATTATGAAACTTACAGAATTCCTTTTCTTTTAGTTCATTAAATGTAGAAATTTTATGTCCCTTAGGTAAAAGAATCTGCTTGTCAGCAAACAAATGATCAAAAATCTGTTCAATCTTAGACAGGTCGAAAGAATAATTCTTCCCTGTATCAGTAGATCCCTTCTTGAATGTTGATCCTGCCGACTGACCACCTCCTGGGGTTGGTTTTAGCTTACTTAATGCTTCGCAAATATAAGGCTTCTTAATGCACATTTCTGCCAAATTCGCCTCCAGATCTTCTTCGACTTCAACCTGAAAAGTTTCATACTTAGGATCTCGGTAATAAGTCCCCTTTGAAGATGTCTTGTACTCCTTTTCCTCTTTTAACAATGTTTCATACCTCGAAGCTTTATCGGCAAGATCAAACAAATCATGGAACTCCATTCCTTCGAACTGCTTCCTTATCTCAAACTCCAGGCCATTTAAAGCAAGTCTCACAAATTCAGCTTTAGGCAAGTTAACTCCGCATCTCATCTTTGCGCGCCTAAATCGGGAAATGAAAGTTTCAACAGTTTCGCTCGGCAATTGGCTTAGACGAGAAATATCAGCCAATGTTGCTTCTGTCTTTGTTCGATAAAATTAAGCGTGAAACTGTTCTTCCATTTGCCTCCAATTAAAAACTGAATTAGCTGGAGCCTGATATACCATGTAAACGTCGGTCCCGTCAATGAATTCGGGAAGAGTCTCATTTTTAGAAACTGATTATTGCTCGCTTCTCCACATTGAACAGTGAAGCGACCGATGTGTTCAATCGTTGATTGATTTCCCTCTTCACTAAATATTGCAAAATCAGGAACTTTATACCCTCTGAGGTACTCATGTAAATCTACATGCTCCGGGTATGGATTTATGTATAGTGGTTGGCCATTGCGTCTCATACCTTGGTCGAGTTCTTGCTGGATCAAATCTAACACTTGCCCCTTGTCAAGCAGGCCATTCCATGGAACTGGCTCCACCAAAGGTAAAACTGGCTGTGGAATCGACACATGCTTCCCCCCAGGCAAAGGAGCATTGACATTGTTATTCCTCCATCTATTTTGGTTGCCCCAACATTCGCGGGTTCTCGTGCAGGATTACCTAGTTGTCTCTGTTGGTTTTGTCTTAGAGCAGACGACTGATACGGTGGGACCACTGGTTGGAGCGGAACTTCCTTCATTGGAATTGCAACTGTAGCGGTAGCTGTTGGGTTCACCGGCGTGTTCGTTGCTCGCTGATGACTTATTGTATTTGCTGGAAAAACTACAAGATCAGCAGGTGGAACGGTTGAACCCTGAGTGCTAGATCCCTCACCAATAACCGACCTCCGATTAACCGTAGCTTCTTCACGCATTTCTTTAACTTCTTTGCTGAGAAATCTAATCATCTCAACTATTGGAACCAAACTATCCTAAAATAGCGATAGTGGTCCCAGAATAATGGTTTCATTCATCGGTTCCCGTGGAGTTTCCTCCGTTTGTTGTTCTGGCAAAAACTATACTTATTCTTCAGTATCATCATCTTGAGAAAGCCAAGGACTTTTAGGCGGCATGCTTCCAATGTCACTCCCTACCGATGGTCCGGCCTGGCGTGCCAAAAATTGTTTCCTCTTATATCGGCTAGATTAGCCGATTATGTCGATTCGTATACGGGTGTGCCAGGAACCTTGACCTTGGCTCCAGAGGTTGTCGGAAAGCAAAAATAGTCTCCTTTGATTTTGACTTCTACAGGCGCACGTGAGAAAGAGAACATGGAACTCTCACTTTAGGTTCTTTTCTTGCATCAATGTCGAGGACTTACAACGATTGAAAATGTAACATTGGAAACCACATATTCCACACAAACAATCGACATGTTTGAATTGTTTTATTGGTGTGAGACATTTTACAAAGTTACAAATAGGTCTTTATTTATAACATTACAGAATAACAAACTTCCTAAAAATAATAAAGAGATAACAATCTATTTGATTCTAAGAATACAATTCAAATTTAAACCAAGATAAATCACTCTGTTGATGCAACATATTCATCTTCAATTTTGCCCCATCCATTCTGTTTGAAATATTCTTGTTTATCCAATTGATTTGCCTTATCACTCAAATTCCATTCAAAGTGTAACTCTTTACACAACTCCTATTTTCCACGACTTAAAACTGCATTCAATGAGCCTCTGTTTTGTTAACCATCATTAGCCCATTTTGAACAAGACTTTCTCTCCTTGCCACGTCAACCAGAGAAGCCCAAAGCTTGCTCCTCTCTGGCCCACCATTTTAAGCCCATTTCTCTCTTCTTTTCCTTACCATATCAGTTGTCAAATTGGGGTGTCAACATGCTGATCCGGAAGTGATTGCTAAGCTTTATGCGATCATGGATGCGGTGGCGGACAAAGTAGAGATGTATAACAACACTAGAGAGCAGAGAAACAACTGGAACAGCTTGCTTTTAACATCCATTAATGCAATCACAGTTGGTGCTGCAACTATGTGTGGCATTGCAGCTTCAACTGCTAATTTTGGTGCCCCTATTGTGGGACTCAAGATCTCTTATACTATTGTATTTGGCAGCCACTGAGATGTTGTTCATCATGAACAAGATTCAACCTTCCCAACTTGTCGAAGAACAGCGAAATGCCGCAAGATTGTTTAAGCAGCTTCAAAGCCAAATTGAAACAACCATAGCCATTGGCACACCAACAGTTACTGATGTTAAGGACTTCATGGACAGAGTTTTGGCTCTTGACAAGGCCTACCCTCTGCCTCTACTCCGCGCAATGCTAGAAAAATTCTCATCGAAGGTTGAGCCTGCAGTGTGATGGTCACAACAACGACGAAGACAAGCTAAAGGGGTTAGTCAGAGAATGGAAATGAATTGGTGGGAACCAAGCCGAGGACATCGACGGCCTTGAGAAACACCTTGGATTCCATCGGCGAACAAAATCAGGGGTGGAGAAGCTGGTGAGGCGGCGCGGGACGATGTTGGTGAGGAAGGAGACCGCGGCTTGGCTGCTACCACCGCCCGTCAACGGTGAAGAGGAAGGAGTTGACGACGGTGGTGATGAAGTTGCACGCTGGTGATGAGATTGGTGGGCTTTGATGCTGTGTTAAGACGGCGATGCGCTGCACTGAAGCGGTGATGGTGGTGGGAGTAATGAACATAACAGCTATCTGTGCATTGTGATAAATTATACTGTTAGAAGAAGCAGTATCAATTCCAAGAGTTCTGGTGCTACATAACAGCTATCTGGGCAAAAGCGAGTGAGCTTAGCGGGCATGCAATTGTTGATCACAGTAGGAAGCTTGTTCACACCTGTAACAATAATGATATTCAAGCAGTTTTGGCCAGTGACAAAGAGACCGAGAGTTCTGGTGCTACAAAAGGGAGAGCTTTACGTGGAAAATTGAATAAAGTGGTTTGGAGAAAAAAAAAAGCAAACGAGGCAAGTGGTGCCTGTCAATTGGTAGTGAAGGATTTGAAGGAGAGTTTGTGAAGGAATGAGAGACTAGGGTTTGTAAGAGAGAGAATCAGATCTGCGTACGTAGTTGATGAATTGAGAAAGTATATTCTAAGCATTCTAATTGAAGATTGTCGTCCGGATGGAAAATTGAGTGTAATGGCAGGGATGACAAAAAGCGAAAATGATTATCAAGAACTGATTGACTCTAATACTAGATGAAATGATGATTTGATAATATAATAATGGATGAACAGAATATAATAAAGACAAAAAGAAGAAGAATAAAGAGATGAATGAATATTATTAAAGTGTATGGATGATAACGGGTCGGGTTTGTTTAATACCACTACTATCCCATTTCAAAATTATTAATACCAAATCCGCCTCAAACCCGTGATGGGTTATAATCAGTAATACCATTATCACCCCGTCAGTATAAATGGGTTCCATCAGGTTATCATCGGTTGTACTAAATTATTTCTAATAAATTAGAAGCACAGTTGATTAACTAAATTATTTAATGACAAATTAAGTTATAATGCGTTTGATGACAAATTAAGTTATAAATAAAGTATTTCTCTCTTATTCTAGGCATATATTCTGTTTTACGTTATAAACCAAATATTCCACATATTTAGACAAACAAATGTATATATACGCATATTGACTGAAATTCTTCCAAAAAAAAATATATATATATATATAGATGTCGGCACCAAGAATTAGATTAATGAGTTATATATAGACAAAGACGCACATATATATATATATATATAGATGTCGGCACCAATAATTAGATTAATGAGTTATATATAGACAAAGACTCACATATATATATATATATATATATATATATATATATATATATAATTAAAATTAAAATCGTAAACGGATCGAGGTCGGGTTACCAACGGATTTTCCAAAAAACCCAAACTCGACCCGAACCCGCTTCGGGTTTTAATTTTGGATACCAAACCCGTCTCAAACCCGTTTATAAGTTTACCAAACCCGCCCCAATCGGGTTGGGACGGGTCGGACCGTTTTGCCATCCCTATTGAAGTGTATTAAAAGTATTCTAAAATATATCAATTACAATATAGATGACCCCTATATATAGGGAAGAATGCGTGGTGAACAAGTAAAGTTCGTGTAGGAAAAAAGTCAATATAAATTAGGTAAGACTAATACTAAATGGGCTAAAATTATCTAGATAGATGGGCTAAACCCATATATATTCTAAGAGTAAGAATACAATGATCACATGGATAAAGAAGTGCAACAAATCATATTATGTTGTGCTGCTTTATTTAATCAGCTGGTATATAATATAGGGTAAATACCACTAACACTTCCTCAAAGATATCCTAATCTCACATAGATCCCATCGATATTCACTATTTCCACTCAGACCCCCTCAAAATTGAATTTTGCCCCACAAAGACCCCCTCCATCTCCACGTCGTTAAACTGTGTCGTTAACCACCTTGTGAATTGTCTATTTTGCCCTCAAAATGATATAAAATGTCCTGCATATCCTTCTTCTTCAATTTGGGCATCCCAAAACCCTAACCCTAATTTATATATAGAGAGAGATTGGAAGTGGGAAATTGGTAGAGAGATTGAATATGGGGATTGTATATATTGCATACCCATATATACATATATATATGCTGCTATATATACCCATATACCCGTATATATACCCGTGTATATATATATATAACTACTATATACCCGTATTTATATATATATAGATGTTTCTATATATATGTATAGATCTATATATATGTGTGTGTATATATATATGTATAGATCTATATATATATATATATGTGTGCGTCTGTGTGGCAGTGTGTGTGTGTGTTAGAGAGAGAGAGAGAGAGTTAAATAAATTTTAATTTGTTTTTTAATTTTATATTTATTTTCGAATTTAGTATTTTTTTTAAAATTTAATATATATAAATTTTGAATTTTATATTTATTTTCAACTTTTATAATCTTTTATGTTTTTTTCGAATTTTATAATTATTTTCGATATTTAATATATATTATTTGAATTTTATATGGTTTTTTTTAATTTTATATATTTGTCTTGAATTTAATATGTTTTTAAAAAAAAAATTCAAATTTTATATATATTTTTTATTTTATATTTATTTTCGATTTTATAATTTTTTTCGAAATTTAATATATATTTTTGAATTTTATATGTTTTTTTTCAATTTTATATATTTGTTTCAAAAAATTTATGTTTTTTGCGATTTTTATATTTATTTTCAAAATTTAATATGTTTTTTTAAAAAAAACATTATTTCGAAATTTATATATATTTTTAATATTATATTTATTTTCGAATTTATAATAGTTTTAAAATTTTAAAATTTTAAAATATATTTTTTCGAATTTTATATATTTTTTGAAAATTTAATACAATTTTTTTTTGAATTTTATATTTTTTTTGCATTTTCAGATTTTATATAATGTTTTTGAATTTTAAATATTTCTTTCAAATTTTATATATTATTTTTGAATTTTATAATTTATATCTTTTTTCAAATTTTATATTTATTTTTTCTAATATATATATATGGGTAATTTCACACTTTATGTTATACCCTAATGTAATAAGTGAAACCTCAGGGGGTGCTACTGTAATTTACCCTTTTTTAAATATATATCGAAGGGTAAATTAGTAATTTCACAATAAAACGTCAGTAAACCTAACGGTCGTCTGTCAGAGGGGATCCGTGTGAGAATACTCAATATCAAAGGGGTCCGTGTGAGATTAGAGTCTCTTTGAGGGGGTGTCGGTGAGAATAATCCTATAATATCTGCTTTGATGAACTCAGCAGTTCAATATGTGTAAATTAGTGTATCATATTTCTAAGTATCTAATTTCACCTTAGATGGGTCATTTTCTCCATGAAATATGAAGAGGAAAACATTACAATTGTTTGTTTTTGCTAATTCATCATGATAGAACCACAATGTATGTTACCCAAAATGAAAGGCAAATAAGGAAGAATTACCAGAAAAGTCTTGTTTTTCAAATCAGTCATAATATTTTATTTTAGGACTAGTAGATCTTACTTATTTTTTTGTTTATTTTTTTTTTCTCATTTAAGTCCTAAATCACAAAATTTTAAAATTTAATCATTAATAGACAAAATATATTTTGGTGAACTATATATAAAATTGGTAAGGAAACTTTTATGTGTTCTTATAAGCCGCGTTTGGTAAGCGTGAAAAGAAATTTTTTGAAAAAAATTAATTTCCTGCATCTACGGATTTTCCTCAAAATATTTCCTGCAAAAAACACGCGAGAAACCTATCCATTTATCTTCTAGTTTCCTATTTTAACCTCATATTGTTCACTTTATTAGTCATTCTTTTCTACACAAACTCAGTTTTGATTGGTGGATATACTACAAATAAATACACTTTCTTGAAAGAATAAAAGAAACTAAATTAATGATATTTGATTATTATAACTCAATACAAATTGTATTAACAATAAAACTCTATAAAAGTTATATACGTACACAAATTGATTATAACTACTATATTTTATTATTAATGCTACTAGGATAATCATTATTTGTATACAATGTTATATTGTTTTGTTCTGGATGGAATTATTGATTTTGATAACAATTACAAGCGAAGAAAAATAAAAAAAGGCTAGCCAGTTTAGTAGGAGGGATACCACGTAAAAGCCAATTGATACCCTAACAAAAATAACCTCAACAATACACAAGCAATGAACCAACTATGGCTCTTGAAAGCAAACTCTTGCACAATAGTACCAAGTTATACACATTATGTTGTGTATATTAAGTGTATAAAATATAAGAGCAATTTTGGAAATAAAAATTATTTTCTTTTCCATTTCATGCTATCCAAACTAACAAAAAAAAAAAATTCCGTATCTTTCTTCAAAATTTTATTTCTAACCAAATGCATGATTTTCCTTTTCTTTTCTTTTCACTTTCTTTCACTTTCACTTTCCGTCTCATTTCTGTCTAACCAAACGGACCATAGAGTATACAATAAAAGATAAGATACTTTTGGTCTAAGTGTTTTATAAAGTAATAAATTATTTTATTAAAGAGGTCATTTATATTTCACAAAAGTTTTTGAAATTAATCAAGTAAATTATTGTTCTAATCTATAACAACTTCAAACTCATAAAAAGCATTATATAGTAATTTCATCATAAATTTATGATTAAGAGATTTATTTTTATTTAAAAATTGTGTAATAGAATATTTAGTGATTTAGGACTTAAATGGAAAGAAATCTATAAAGTAAGACTTATCTATTGGAAGATAATTTTTAATACTTATTTGACTTTTAGGCTGTATTTGGATGGAGAGAACCGAAAGTAGAGGGAAAGAAAAAGAAAAAGAAAAAAGTGGAGAGAAAAGAAAAGATTTGAATTGGAATGAATGAGAAGATTTAAAGAGATAAGATACGAGTTAAGTGATAATAGGAATAATTATCCTAATATTCAAAGAAAAAAGCTTAAAAGATATCTAAGTCTTAATTAAATATAAGAATACATTACAGCTAAACTGACACCCACAAATATATTGATTTGAATCATTTGATTAAGAGAGTACTTATATTTAAAACTTTCATTCATTGCCTTATCAAATCAATGAGAATCAAAGACAACATATTTTACTTCCGCATGTCAATTCTAAGATATATATATATATATATATATATATAGATAAGCAACATTTTCCAACCATTTATTTAGACCTATTTATCTAGTTCAAAATAGAATTCTAATGCACAAGTTTTACCATTAGTTTCGTTTAATAGAAATTAAGCTGAAACTAATCTACAAATAGATTTGAAATATGGTCTTAAAAATCATTTTCCTTTTATCTTTTAACTAGTTGCATTATCATCACCACTTGTGTCTTGATCACCAAAATATAGTTCACTAAATATTGCAACTATAGTTGTCAGAATCGCGATTCTAACTGTAAAATTTTACGATAAAACCATGATTTTATACAATTTTACCACGATTCTACTCGCGTGAATTTCAGAATGTTTCGAACTGAAATAATGGGTTGATGGTTAAGTCTTTCAAATGAAAGGCCCAAAATCTTAATGATTTAATTCAATATGGCCCAAACTTGTGAGAAAACAATTAAAGACCTAAAAATTTAATATATATTTTTTAATTTTATTTTTGGAATATATTTTTGTTATATTATAAATATATAATTTTTTTAAAAAATAAACAGAATTATTTATTAATAATGAGATGTCTATCTTACGATTCTACGATTCCGATTCTATAGATCCTCCAACGATCACTCCCAATTTTTACAACCTTGAATGCTACATACTTTTTCATGGTCCAAATTACCAAATCCAATGTTCTTTCACCAAACGAGTTAAAATATTATATGAAAATTGTCATGGTCCAAAAATTAATTCATTAAATAAAGCTATAATTAATGGTCGAAATTACTATAATCCAATCCTTTCAACCAACTTAGTCAATATTACATGTACTAATTAATGGTCGAAATTACAATAATCCAATGCTTTCAACCAACTTAGTCAATATTACTTGTACTAATTAATGGTCCAAATTACCATAATCCTATCCCTTCAACCAACTTAGTTAATATTACATGTAATTTGTCATGGTCAAAATTATCATAATCCTTGTTTTTCCTGAAGTCAATATTACAAGAACATTAAATTGACACTGCAAAAGGGTAGAAGATTTTATGAATATGGCTTAAATGGGGTTAAAGCCATGCATGGACTATGCAGGGTGTGTCGGTGGTCTTAGAAATTAGCAATTGTAATCACCATGCCTCACCCAATTCAATGCCAAATTAATTAAACTGGTTACTGGCAATGTTGTTCCTTGGAAAAGTTAAGTGGATGGTGAGAGTTCAAATATCTGTAACCTAAATTAGTAAGTGTGTGAAGTTCTTGCTAGTGAAAATAAAAAATAAAAATAAATTACTAAAATATGGATAATACTTGGGGCCTGTTTGGGAACATGGTTTTGGGCCTGGTTTTGGTTTTGGTCTTTGATTTCAAGATCAAACCATGTTTGGTTGATGGGTTTTGGACTTGGTTTTGGGTTTTTTTAAATCAACTACTAAAACCATGGTTTTGGCATACCAATTTTGACTTTTCTCTCTCTCTCTCTCTCTCTCTCTCTCTCTATATATATATATATATATATATATATATATGGCCGAAAATAGGAATTATTTTGAAAAACATAATATATAATATTTGATTTTTTTTTTATTTTAGGACATAATTTTATATTTTGGGACATAATAAATTTTCGATTTTGGGACATAATAAATTTTCGGAAAAGTATTTTTCAAATTTTATATTTTGAAAAAAATATTTTTTGGAAAAAAATCATATTTTAATATAATTTTTCAAAATTTTATATATTTTTTGAATTATATATATTTTTTTGAATTTTAAATATTTTGCACTTTAAAAAAAATGTAAAAAAAAGTGCGAAAATTTTATAATAAATTATAAAATTTTCGCACTTTTCAAAAAATATAAAAAAATTGCGAAAATTTTATAATTTTCTGGAAATATTTTTTTCAAAATATAATTTTCTTAAAATATATATTTTTTGAAAAAATATATTATGAAAAAAAATATTTTCGGAAAATTAAGTTGGAGAAAAAAAATTTGGAAAAAATTATAAATATTTCGCATTTTATATATAATTTTCACATTTTAAAATATTTTTATCAATTATATATATATTTTTTTGAATTTAAAAAAAATAGAAATTTAAATATTGTTTTCTCGAATTTTTTATATATTTTAAAAAATTGAAATTTAAAACAATTTGGAAAGAATTATAAATATTTCGCATTTTATATATAAGTTTCACATTTTAAAATATTTTTATCAATTATATAAATATTTTTCTTATTTTAAATATTTTTTTCAAATTATATATATTATTTTTTTCATTTTTTATTTATTTTCAAATTTGATATATTTTATTTTCAAATAGTCATTTTGTTTTCCGATTTTTATATATATTTTTTTAATTTTAAATATTTCTTTCAAATATATTATAATTTTATATGATTTTTGAATTTTATATATTTATTTTGAATCTATATATTTTTCCTCATTTTATAACCTTTTTTTTCTAAATTTTTAAATTTTTCCAGTATATAATAAAATTTTTCAGAATTTTATATTTTTTTTGAATTATAAATATTTTTTCGAATTTAAGATATATTATTTGAATTTTATATATAATTTTCACATTTTAAAATATTTTTTTTGATTATATATATATTTTTGGAATAAAAAAAATAAAAATGTCAATTGTTTTCGGGAATTTTAAATATTCTTTTAATTATATATATATTTTCATTTTAATATTTTTTTCCTATTTTATATATATATTTTTCATATTTATATATTTTTAATACATATTAGTATATATATATAATTATACCAAAACCAAATCCTTACCAAACACCAATTTTGGTTTTAGATTTACCTAAAACCACCCAAGACCACCAAAACCAAAATCAGAAGACCAAGACCAAGACCAAAACCAAGTTCCCAAACGAGCCTTTGGGTCCTCCCCGGGGAGGATGAAGTTGATCCTCCTCTCTTATTTGGCCCAATAAATTTAAGACACATGACTAATATTAATTTAAAAATAAAAATAAGTATTACCCATTATTTGATGAGTTTTAACCCATATAAATTTCTTTCTTCTTTTTCCACTCTAATCTCTACAAGACGATGCCATCATAAACCCTATATTTATTTCTCCCATTGCTGGTCATTCTCTTCCTCCACAACATTCCCATCTATTCCAAAACCCTAAATACATATTTGATGTGATTCAAATATGTTATTTATATATCTGCAACTATGATTTTTTTCTAAGTTTAACAAATTTTTAAGTAATTTTGCCTCTTCGAAATAATTTTATTCACTCCGAGATGCATATTATACAATCTTAAACATCAATGCTCTATAATCAGCCATTTATCCATCAAGTTACTTCTGCAGACACATTTGATTTCATCAAATATCTCTTTTGGAGCATAGATTTTTTGCCTTTTTCAATTGTTGTACAATAGGAAACACTGGAAAACCAAAAGGAGTTGTCATAAACCATAAAGCTTTGATTGTACAATCCCTAGCAAAAATCGCAGTTGTTTGTGAACATATGATATGCTAATTGAAAACCCTAGAAAGAGAGAGATGATCAAAACGAAGCCCTAATAATTATATATCTGTGTATGTATATGTTTATATTTATCTAGGTTTTTGCTTCGGTTACTCTTACTAGAAGAAACAGAGCTTTGATTTTTTGGGGAAGAACGTGAGGTTGGCTCGTTTCTATCCTACTTTAGCGTCCAATTAAAAAGTAGAGATTAGATTGAAAAAAAGAAAATGAAAAAAAAGATTTTCGGATCCGGTTAAAACCCATAAAATAGTGGGTAATACTCATCTATATTTTTTAATTGATATTAGCCACGTGTTTTAAATTTATTGGACCATATAAGAGGGGATAACCAATTTCATCCTCCGCGGGGAGGACCCAACTATTTTCCTTAAAACATTAAGTTGAATATACAAAAATATAAAGTTGATTCTTACGAACATTGTGAAATGTGAATGGGTATATTGTTAATAAATAGTATGTGGCTATATATATATATAAGAATTTATTTTTATTGTTCTAACATTCTTTCCGCTCAATAAAATTTAGTTAAATTATATTGATTTATCCTGAAGTTTGAGCAAATCGCAGACAGGTGGACCGTTTGACCACTATTACTCTAAGTTTTGTAAGCGTATTCAATGACTCTGCTCATTGTTGACAAATTTTTAAAAATGGACCAAATTATCCTTACCTTAAATGAAATGGTTAATTTCATTTACACCCTCTGAGGTGTATTTAATCTTCAATCAGACCCCTCTAGGTTTGCAAAAATTCATTCAAACCCCTTGTTAGTTTTTGTTGGTCAACATTGTGGGGAAATGTCGTAAATCCCCTTAAACCAAACACTCTTTAAATGAAGTTAATCCCGGATAGGCAAACCCTGAAGCTGAACACTGATTAACCTTATATCCAAACAGAGTTAGTTGTATGTCCAAACAACATAATCTTACACTTAAACACAAAAACATCTTTTCACTTCAAAGTTTCATTTACAAACACTTAAAACCCTAGATCTGGCCCGTCTTTCCCGGAATGAAAACCAAAGAAACACTTGAAACCCTAGATCTCAAACCCTAGATTTGACCCGTTTCTCCCCAAATCAAACCCTAACCCTACTCTCACCCATCACAAACACTTGAAACCTAAACTTCATCTCACTAGTCTCTCCCAAAACCAAACCCTAACCTTCTCTCACCCATCTCCACAATCATTTTCTCCCAAAAAGCAAACTCTGGATATTGACCCGTTTAAACCCAACATATTGAAAGAGAAGAGGAAGCGTGGAATTGTGGTCAAGGTTTGTTCGTACCATGGAGGGAAAAGGTTTGAAGAATAGGCAAATAGGTAAGTGACACCCATCTTTATCACGTAGTAACATGTTTAGGATTAAAATTTGAGTTTAATTTTGTTTCTTCTTGATTTAGGGTTTAATTTTGTTTCCGCTCTATATAATACTTGTCGATTGTTCCTGCTCTATCATATATGAGTTATTTTCTATTTGATTGTTCATTAGTTCAAATTTATGGTTTATACTTATAGATTGTAGATATGATTTTAGGGTTTTGGGTATACATGCATGTAATAATTTGGGGGTTTAACATTTTAAATTGGGGGTTTTCTTACAATTGCAAAATTAGGGCAGAAAATTTGGGGGTTTTCTTATAATTGTAAAATTAGGGTAGAAAATTGTGGGTTTTATATCTAAAGTTGGGGTTTTTTTTCTTAATTGTTTCACACATAAAATTGGAGATTTCATAGATTAATTTTGGAATTTTGCTCCAATTGCATTATCTGATCACTAATTTGAGGGTTTTGTTCTAATTACAAAATTAGGGCTTTAACTTTGTGTTTTACAGTTTAATTGTGTATATTCTACTTTTGTAGCATTGTTTGATGCATTTGGTATTTTTTTAATACATTTTACAGTGATGGCATACCCTTTTTCTCTCCATAATATACATGTTCATTATGAGTCAAACATTGTTAGTATCAAGTGTTAGTATCTAGATAGTAGACCCTGATAAGAATGAGATTTTTGACTTTCTTAAAGATATTAGTATGACATTTCTTAGTGATTACTCTGGGGGTTTGGGGTTTGATAATACTGTATATTGTGAGTTATTTGGTTCAAAGGGCAATATGTTAATTAAATCTGACAAACAAGTAATGGATATGTTCTATGAACATTTGGGTGTAAATGACATTAAGTGTTATCTTAAATTAAATGAAGTTGAACTCTTAGTTGTTATGATTGACTGTGATGAGAACAATGAAGGTAATGTGGGGGAGGAAGTACATGTTGAGAAAAATCAGGAAGATGAGGGTGACCATGAAGATGTATATGATTTGAAAAAAGAGGAGCAAGACTAGAGGGCAGATGGTGACACTGATATTGCTGAGTCTGATGGCTCTAGCTCAGATGATTTTAATGAAGGTGATGAGGAGGAAAATGTAGATAGTGGTCAGGGTGATGGCTTATCTGATTATGAGTCACGTGATGATGCCCATTCTAATTCAAGTTTGAAAATTGGTGAGAGGCCTCCAAAAAGGAATAGGTCTAAGAGTGATGTTTAGGAAAAATGAGCAAGGGAAAAATAATATCAAAGGGTTGAAGGACAGTCAATTAAATTAGAAGTAAAAATACTTTTTGAGAATGTTAAGACATTTAGACGGGCCTTGTTGGATTACATTATCCAAAAAGGATTTCAAATAGTTAAGAAGAAAAATAAGTCAACTAGGGTGACATGTGTTTGCAAAGCTGATGGTTCTACAGGGAGGATTCATGCATCTCCATTACCAGACAAGGTTACCTATCAAATAAAGTCATACCATGATGAGCACACTTGTGTGAGGATAGATAAGAACCCATCAGTGAGTAGAGATTCTAATACAATCACTTGAAACCAATATGGGTTAAACTCAAATATATAGCAATATGGGAAAAACCATGTTTTAGTAAGATATTCATAGCATTTGATGTTATGAAGTATGGATTTATCAAAGGATGTAGTTGATTATATGTTTATATTGATATGCAGTTGCATTTGTATTTTATTACATGTTTAGGGTTTAGAATTTGCAGTTCATGATTATTTTTCAAAAATAAGACTAGATTTTGGGCGAGATACCTATTTAGTAGTTTTAGGAAGAAGTACCCCGAGGTACTGTTGAGGAAGTAGTTTTGGAGGACATGTAGAGCCTACAACCAGCTTGATTTTGAGGTTGTCATGGATCCTTTGCATGCACTTAATCTAGAGGTTCATGGTTAGTTAATGGAAAGGCCTTTAGTGATATGGAGTAGGGCTGGATATAGTGAAATTTCAAAACGTGACTGATGTCCGCCTAGGGGTGATAAAAATAATGGTTAAGAACAACCCTGTTATTACATAAACGATCAATGAAAACAGCCTAGAGGGGGGTGAATGGGCTTTTAGACGATTTAATGATCAATTAAAATTATTTAGCGAAAATTCAATTTTAATTAGTCACAAAACCCTAAAATCTCAAATCAGAATAGTCAAGCAGTTATGAATATAAGTATAAAAAATAAATCATAATAAGACACAGAGATTTTTTCATGGAAAACCTTGGAAAGACTCCAAGTAAAAATCACAGATACATTCGGGTATCGATGCACTATGAATTAGAGAATTTGTACAGACTCTATGAAAATAGTACTTACAAACTCTGTAATTTGTTGTTCTTCACTCGACGTCTGAAAGTCTAGATTAACTTGTGCTCCATGAAGCTCTCGCTCCGATCTCCGTACTCTGACGACTCCGCTTCTCAATGGATCAAATAACTACTAAGCCTCCTGCTTCGATCTCCGCACTCAGACAGCTCCGCTTCTCAACAGATCAAACCAACCACGTTGCAATATGACGGTGTATAGATTTTTCAAAATCTAGGTCATTCAATCGTGCATAAGATCATCGATGTAGAAACACAATTGAATAAACCCTAAACAAGAGAGAATTTAGAAGATATAGAATCACTCAATGTTTTTTTTTCTCTCTATCTCTGTAGAATGATATGAATGATAGAATACTGAAAAGATCTCCCCAAAAGCTTAGTCTCCTATATTGTAGACCTTGGTATTTATAAACAACATTAAGAAGAAACCCTAATTTTGCCATTTCTCATAATTTCACACCAAACTGAGTTAAACCCTATATTCTGATGAATATAATATGTATTGCGTGTACTTCAAGGTGTGGGAGTCGTTGACGTATCATAGAATCAAAACCGGGGCAGAATCGACATTGCAGCAGAAAACATTTTTCCTGCTGCACCTACGCCTTAGGTGTAGGTTAGGCGTACCTTGATCATAGGCTCAAGCGTAGCCTGAGCGTAGAACTTCACTTTCTGGCCACTTTTTGTTTCTGTAGGTGTAGACTTGAGCGTAAATTCTTCATGAAAGCCACTTTTCTCCGCAACTGTGCTAAAATGACCGTCTTGATTCCATGAGACTTTTTGCTTTAGGTGACGGCTTCAAAAAATATCATTTTTGCCCTTCTGGAGACACTTTTTACTTAAACTTGATTACTCTTGAATTATCTTGTATTCTTCACTTCTTTAGACTTGATTTAAATTTGACGAAACTTGACAATGCCTATAAAACCTACCTGACTCCTCAAATCACTCAACATGGTTATTGTCTAGAACATGCCAAATACAAATAACACTATAAATGTTCTTACAAACCCCTTATGACGGATTAAGTTTTACCTATCATAAGTGCACGAATCATAGTGTAGTACAGTTCGGCTTAAGAAAGATTATCGATCCCACAGAGAGTAAGTCGTATTCTGAATTCTCGTAAAGTAATAGTCTTAAATTGCTATGAAATTATGATTTGTTGTTTTGTGATTGATTAAATAATTAACTAATAAAGCTAGTAAAGATAGATTAAGACAAGAACAATAGAAATAAAATTTAGGGTTTCCATACTCCACCACTAACCGTATAATATATTTCTCAACTTGCTCAATTGCAAGAAGGCGATCCATCACTGTGAATCAGGACGTACCGTAAATAGTCAAATACGTCTCCAAAAAGGATACTATCTACTGGATTCGCTACAACCCATCTCTAGACATAATGTAACTTGTACATGTCATATACTTTACTCTAATCAACTCCTACAACATGAAATTAAACTAAAACATGTCTATATTACCTCGCCGAGGCATGATCTGTGTAAACCTAGGGTTTCAAGTGTTAAACACCATTGTGGAGAAATTCACGCTATGTTTATGATAATATGATTGGTTAAGATAATATATTCATTCAATCTAAGACAAGAATTAAGAATAAATATAAAATCTTGTGTCAAAAATAAGTACGATCACTATTCTACTACAATCATCATAGTATGGTCACAGTTTCCCCTCAATACAATTGAAACAAATAAAATAACTACATTACTTGGCTAGGGTTTTGCTAAAAAAACCCCTAGATATCGAATTAGTTGCTCATGGTGGAAGGAGACTGCATCGTTGATGTAGAAACGCCCTTCATGATCTTTTTCTCCAGATCTCTAGGTCTTGAATGGCTCCCTTATTTGAAATATGTAAATCTCCAGAGATAGTGCTCTGGAAATTATGTGAATTGAAGCTTTTAAAATATGTAGCAGACCTTGGTATTTATAAGCAAGGCTGTGGGAAATCCTAAGATTCCCCTTTTTCGTAATTTCACACCAAACTAAGCAAAACCCTTCAATCTGTTATATAATATGTATATATCACATGTATCAAGGTGTTGGAGTCAAAGTTTCATCAAAGGAATTTAAGTTAGGCCCAAAATTGGAATTTTAAAGCTTAATCACGCCGAACCCCCTACGTTTGAAGTGTAGGCTCAAGCTATACGTGTAGGGCGAATTTCACCAAGCGTCGACCAAGCGTAGTTTTAGCACTTTCTAGCCACTTTTAGCTACTGTAAGCGTAGGTCAAGCATAACAAAATCCTTGAAAATCATTTTTCTTGATAATTGCTCCGTGTAAACCCCTTCGACTCCCTTGTAATAATTCTTGAAGTTTCGACTCTGAAAAACAACATTTTTACCCTCTGAGATATATTTTTCTCTTGAAAACACCTCTTTTGCTCTCTCTTTTGGATAGAAACATACAATTCTTTAGTTAATTCACCAAAGTTAACTTGTTTTCTTTATTAAACTCCTGAAATACGCTTAAACACACAAATCGCATAAAAGTACCAAATAATGGAATGAAAAGACATAACAATAGTAAGATAGAGGCTTAAAATGGACAACATTTGACACCTATCACACCCCCAAACATACATATTTCTAGTCCCTTAGCAATGAACTCAGGAAAACTTAAAAACTACATCATGATGATTGTTTTTATTCTAACTCTCTATACTAATCTACATTACTCCCTTGCTTTCGTGAGGGTCAACGATTACACTTAGCACGTGTAATAAGCCTTTTAAACCCCTCGACAACACCGAGTGGACGAGTGAAGTCTCGTGAGGGTTAGCTATACTACCCACAACTTCTCCATTCTTCATTCTCACGCATTCATGCATTCACATACTCACTAACCAAGTCATGCTACAATAATAATATGACTTTTTTCTTCTCAAGCTATTTTTTAAATAGATTGTTCTATTTTTGTTCAATTTAGGATGGTAATGGGGCTCAAGCTTCTCAAAGAGTGGGAAATGGGACTAAACCTGGTGGATTTAATGGAGTGAGACCTTCTTGTGTAACACAACACGTATATGAACTAAGTTATTTCATTTTGTAGTCTTTTGGATAATACTACTGTTTTACAATTAAATTCTTTTGCTTTGTGTGCTTCAAGTCTCAAACTGATTCAAATATAGCTGAATAAGTGGAAGTGGTTCAGTTGGCAGAAGACAATGAAGAATTTTAAGTAGTTTTTGTGTTTTTGAACTATTTTTTGGTGGTTTGGAGGGTCAAAACTGCTGAGCATTGATGCACAGTTTGACTTTTTTAAGGTTACATGACACTTTTGGTCTATGCTTGGTTTTTTAGAGACAATTGGTTGGTTAGTGATACATTTGGTACATGACACTGATTATTTTTTGGGGGCTACTTTGATGAACTGATTATGTATTTATTGTGCTTAGATATAAACTAGTTACATATGTCAACTGCTTTAAGACAATTGTTACATATGTTTACTTGAAAAAAGTAGCATAAATTTTTAAGAAAATAAATAGAAATCTAGTTAGTTTGAATGAAACATTAGCAGCTTCAAGAGCTTTTAACCTTGAACATATCACCTTATTTTTAATTTTCAATAATGCAACCTCTTCAAGAATTTCAACTTGTTCTTCATGATTCAATAGATGATTTTCACCATGCATGAGATTACACCATCCCCACTTTTTGCATTTTTGAACTTCACAAGCATAGTACAATCTTCCTTTATTTTGGTTTTTGTCATTCTCTATAATTTTCACCATAGCCGAATTCCCACAATGACACTTCACATTCTTGTACCTAATATATCCCCTAGCTCATTTCAGACATGACCAAATAAAGAGAGAAAGGGAGGGAGATGGTGGTTTGAACAATGAGCAAAGAGAGAAAATGAGAGGGTAGAAAATGTCACAAAAAATAATACTTTATAAAGCCAAAAATATGACTGTTGGAGATTTCTGACCATTACAATGCAAATGATAAATGAGTGGGTTAAAATGAAAAACTAAAGCAAACCAATGATGCATGGGAAAGTTATTAAATGAGGGTAGGGGTTAAATTGATAAAATAAAGCTTGAGTTTGGCGCTAAAATATTAGTTACCGGCTTCATAAGCATAAGGGGTGACACTGATAAATTAAAGTAAAAATAAATTGATTATTTGTTTCCAAACAAAAGCTATCTTGATATTGAGGGGTAGTTTAGGTATTAAGTTAAAATTTCAGGATGATGTCATGCTTGAATTGATTTGAAAGTGACACTAGGGGTTGTGAATGATATGTGTCGAAAAAAGTAAGGCATCTGATGGATTTTTGTAAACCTAAGGGGGTATCTGATTGAAGATAAAATAAACTTTAAGGAGTATAAATGAAGTTAACACAGTAAAAAGACAATAATAAAATCCACCATTTTAAATTTTTTAATATTCAAATAAAAAAATATCAAGGATAAAAAATACATTACATACATATTTAAACAAGTTAGGATTATTATCATAAACACCCCTGAGATTTACAAATTTAATCAAATAACCCCCCAGGTTAAAAAAAACCCCTCAATTTTCCAATTCGTATCAATTACCCCCTCACCCTCACAATTCAGTCAAAATAGTTAGGATTAATTTCACTTATACCCTATAAAATTTACTTTATTTTCAATCAAACCTCTTCAAATTTGAAAAACTATATTCAGACCCCTTAAGCTTGGAAACAAATATATTGTGAAAAAAAAATCTATATTTGGGAAAATATATATATATTTTGAAAATATATATATATTTCGGAAACAAATCTATATTTCGGAAAAATATATATATTTCGGAAAAATATATATTTTGGAAAAATAAATATATTTCAAATATATATATTTTGAGAAAAAAATTCTTTTAGAAAAAATTTATTTTTCGGGATAATATATATATATTTCAAAAATATATATTTTTTGAAATATATATTGTAAGAACTAGTAAAATATTTCTAGCCTTTACTTTTAGGATTGATTTAATAGCTCAGTGGAAGCACATCCTATCATGAGATGAGAAATGTTCGTAAAACATAATAAAATAAATATGTAAAATAAATAAATAAATATATATATATATATATATATAAATAAATTAATTAATTCACCAAAATCTTGTTGAAGAACAAATTTAAAGTTTTTGTAAGACGTTTAAAACAACTTTTTTTGCAAAATGAGAATTTAAATCAACATAATAGAAAGTCTTCATTTATTTATTTTTCTTTAATTTAACATGGTGGTGAATGCTTAAGAATAATAAAAATTTCTAATAAAACTTTAATAAATTTTATTTGTTTTTTCTCTTTTCATATAGAGAAATAGTCGCACACTTTAATTATGATTTTTGTTAACAGTGATTAGTGTATAGAGCTACCATTAATGGTACACTTTGATTATAATTTTATCATTATAAGAGTTATTATTATTTCTTATATTTAACATGGTGATGAATTGATCAAAATATTATAAAGCTAATATTTGTTTTTGTATTTAATATGATAATGAATGCTTAAGAATATAATTTTTTTTCAAAATATATATATTTTTATCGATATATATATATATATATTCAAATTTTAGAGGTCTGAATGTAGTTTTTTAAACTTGAAAAGGTTTGCATGAAGATAAAGCAAACGTTATGGGGTGTAAATAACATTAATCCTAACTATTTTGACTGAACTGTGAGGGTAAGGGGGTAATTGATATGAATTTAAAAATTGAGGGAGTTCTTTGAACCTCAGGGTTATTTGATTAAATTTGCAAACCTCAGGGGGGTTTTATGATAATAACCCAAGAATTTAAAATTATAAAAGAAATGTATGTATGTGTGATTTGCTCAAACTCAAGAAAAGTCGGGGATAATTTACCAATAAAATTTGAACAAAATGGATGGCTTGAGTTAAGAATAGATTCTTAAAAGTGTTGATGATACTTGAAAATTTAGTTTGGGCTGAACTCCTGGAAGGCCCAATCTAGAGAAACCCCATTGAGACAAGTTTCTACTGGGCCAAACCAGAATACACCCCATTGATAGGTGTCAAATATTAGTCATTTTGACCCCTTAACTCACTATTATTACATTCTTTCATTCCATTATTTGTTATTTTTATATTGTCTGCGTGTTAAGGCATGTTTCAGGAGCTTAATGAAGAAATGGAGTTAACTTCAGTAAATTAACTGAAGAGTGTTCTTTCCATCCAAGAGGAGAGTCAAAGAGGCAGTTCAAGACAAAATTGGCTTCCGGAGGGCAAAAACGACATTTTCAGAAGCTGTCATGTAACGTCCGGTATTTTTACGGGTTAATTTAAAAAAAATATTTAAACAATTAAGTGCTTATGTGATTATGTGTTTATTTGTTTTAGCATGCCTTACATGTTGTACGTGTTATAAAAATTGTACGTAGCATGTTATATTTTCATTTTTAAATTAATGAAAATTATTGAAAACGATTTCGGGAAAGAAATGACCGAGGGGTAAATGAGTAATTTCACATTTTGAGCACTTAGTGGAAAGTGTAGAGATTTTGGGTAAGAATTAGGGCATGAGTGGCGTTTTGGTAATTAGGGAGGATGACAAGGGGTAAAAGGGTAATAAAGAGACTTGATGACACTCTTGTAATTAACCCCAACTTTGGAAGAATTTGGTCATTTCCACTTTTCATGTGTTGTCCCATTCCTAGCCCTTGATCTCATTCTCCCATCTTTGTTTTAGACCCTTGGATCATAAGGCCTTGTTTGGTTGGCACTTAAATGGAATAATCCATTATTCTTGGTCTTCCATTTGACAAGACTTTTTCTCAACCATTGAATGGTTTGTTAATTCCCATCTTTATTCTAAGCCCTTGGATGATAAGGATTTGTTTGGCAAAATAATAAGTTTTATGATTTGTGTAATAAGTCTTCCACTTGGCAAGACTTATACCTATTCCTTGGATTCAATCTTTTTTTTTCCTAGCTTCATTTTGAACCCTTGGATTTGAGTAGGGTTAGTGGAGAATCTCTACACTTATGAGTTTCTCTCATTTGCAAGACATTCTCTCATTCACCACAAATATCTCTATCTTCTCTCATATGATTCTTTCTAAGCTCTCCCTCACTTCACTCCTTCTTCTTCAAGTTGTCAAATTCTCTCTTCCTTATGATGAGAATTTGAAGAAGGTTTGTGCATGGAAGTTGATGTTGGTGCTCCAAGCTTCCTTTTGAGCCAAAGCTTGGTAAGTGATTTCTCCTCCTTTAGAATTTCTAGTTTCAAACCCTAGCTTCTATTATTGGATTCTTGTCTTCAATTTTTGATTTATGGAGTTGTCTATCTATAGCTCTTGCTTAAGACTCCATTGAAGCTTAGCTATCGGTTGAATTGGGCTTATTGTTGGATTTGGAGGAGGTTGGGTTGATTCGATTCACCTTGGAGGCCTTTACTTGTTCTTGGTGTTCTTGCTTGGAATTGAGGTAGGGGAAAATGATTTGTCTTTGTCTTTGTAAGAGGGTGTGTGCGTCTAAGTGTATATATGTCGTATATATTTATACGAGTTGGTTTTGACAACTTAGACTATGGTTTAGGCCCTTGAGAATATGATTAGGTGATATAAACTCATGTTGTTGTTTATTGATCATAAATGTGATATGAATTCATGTTGTGGTGTATTGATCATAAATGAAATATTATGAGCATGTAGGTAATTTTGACATAGTATATTGTCTAAAGAGAAAAATCATATATTATGATGGAGTATGGTTGATGAAAAATCATATGTGCATATTGAGTACGTCATGTAGTGTCAAATTCATGATGTTGGAATATGCGGGTGGTGTAGTGATGTGTTAGTAGTCGGGTTCGGATCAAAGCAACAACTGGCCAGGAGGTATCATGCCTACGGAACTAAAAAACCGGCAAATATGAGTTAGGAGTCCAGGTAGAGGCTCAAAAGTAATTGGACAGAGTATGTATCTGTTAACCTGAGTTGGGCGCCGTGTGTCTCGTGGGGTGTATTGAGTCATGGTGCATTTAGACTATCATACATATGTGATTATGATGTTATTATGGAAGCATGCTATAATTGTAGAAAATTGTGTTGTGAGCATGTTGGGGAAACTTATTTGTGGAGTTTGAAGGGGTTCCGAATTGGCGTGAGAGCCTTGTGGAACAAAAGACTGACCTAGGAGTAGTTGCATGTACCATGGGTGGGTTGTACCACTCGGACTATCGAGATTGAGGCGATGACGCTTCCTCTACTGGGCTAGTGAGCTCACCCCACGCCTTATATATTTTTCAGGTGATGATCCCGTTGGGAAAGTTCCGTAGTCTCTCCGAGGACGTGTGGTTGTATGTCTGCCCTTTTGTGCATGAAACGGACCATACTTATATTTTGTTCGGCATTAGGTTGATAAATATGTATCAATATGTTCTTTTTGCCCATGTAAAACCAACTTGTAAAACTACTTAATTTTAGTCCGGCTAGCATGTTAGCCGAGGTTTTATTATCGATGTATATCCCTTGGAGCGCTATGCGGGGGATTATATTATTTTGGTGCACTTCGGTGCCGAAAATGTAAGACTAGTTCGTATTATGAAAACTATGTCATATTTTGCCTTGGTGCGGCGTAATCATTAAATGTATAAATTATTTTATCTAGAGTGTGATGTGAATAATAGTTATTGAATGTGGTTATTAGGTGTCCGGCTGAAAACGGCGTTTTTCTAGGCTTTTAAACAAACACTTTCGTTTTGAACGGAAAACCCGTTTTCGCCTACCCCCGTAACCCCGGTAAAATTTCCTTCTTTCTTAAAAAAATGGATTTAATTAAATTCATTATCTTAGAGATTTCAAACTTTAGAAACCGGCGGTAGTTAAAAACGGAGACCGGGGGCAAGACGAAAGATTTTATGAAAACTTACAAAAAAAACATTTTTTGCTAAGTTTACGTTTTTCGTGTTTCCCGAGGTCTCAGAAACTATTTTTGGGTTCCGCCAAGGAAAAACTCACTTTTTCAATATTTATGATTTTTCGGGACCGACGGCGCGAAAAACAAAGCCATATCGCAAAATCTCGCGTTTTTGCATTTTTAAACTTTAAGCAAATGTTGATTTTGGCACTGGCTAAGCTATCCCATACTTAGAAAAATTTCAGAATGGACCCCCGTTTGTTTCTATGAGTTGTCCTATGTCCAAATTATTGAGATAAAATTTGAAATGACCAGTTTAACCCTGAAATGATTGTTTTACCCTTAGTGAAAGAGGGGTACTTCAACTTTAGTTTTTGGGTTGGTGTTGTCTGACACCATTTTTGAAAATTCATAACTCCTTCCTCGTGGCTTCAAATTAGGTTCCGTTTATTCGTATTGCTTGTGCTAGGTCCAAATTTTATAGTTGTAGCTGGGAATTATTATTTTACCCCTGATTTGACCATTTTACCCTTGGGTGAACATGGTGGGTCGGAATGATTCGTTCAAGGTACCGAATGTTTCGGTTTACCTCCTTTTCGATCCCGTGTGATCTCTTTGGACGTCTTTAAGATGTTTTATGTCTATTTTACCCTTGAACGAGTATTTTATGACTTAAATGGTTTTTTTTCATTTTTATTTCTTCCGCATTCACTCCCTTAGCTCTTAGACTTGGGTTTTGGAGTCCTAGGAAATTAGGGGCGTGACATGTCATCTTCAGCAAAAAGTATCGCGGGTTCGAGATGGACATTTTGGTGCATTTACGGAGAAAAGTGGTTTTCCATAAAAATCATACGCTTGTGCCTACGCTTCTAGTACCATAATTGCAAAATCTAAGCTTGGACATACGCTTGGGACCTACGCATAAACCTACATTTGGACCTACGCTTGAAGCGTAGCCTCCAAGCGTAAGTGCAGCAACTTTTGAGGATTTTTGCGTAATTTATCCTATTTGACCCCGGGCTTAATTGGAAGACGTGCCCATGACTCCAGACCTCTGTATACATGTATATACACTTATATTTAGGGTTTTGATGTATTTTGACAATGAAAAGACTAAAAAGGGCATATCCATTCCATTGCTTATATATACAATACCATACATCAGACGGGGGATGATATATGATATTTTGGTGCTAATATACGGGTTGAGTTGGAGAGTTCTGTGAGACGTTCATTCAAGAGGTTCATTTATTCAGACGTGTTGCTATTGAGAGCCATACTCAAACCTAGAGATCTGAATAAAAAGATTATGGATAACGTTTATACATCAACAATGCAGTCATCTTCTACCATGTCTAACTAACTCGGTATCTAGGATTTTCTAGCAAAACCCTAACCAAGTAATGTAGTTCTTTTATTATTTTTAACTATATACGAGAGGAAACCGTGACCATACTGTGATGATTGTAGTAGTTAAGAGACCGTACTGATTTGCAATATAAAATTCTATGTTTGTTCTAAATTCTTGTCCTAGATGAAATAAATATATTATTTTTCACAATTATGATTATTCAATATGGGCTGAAACTCGGATGCTTAATGATGGTTTGCTACACAATGGTGGTAATGAAACGTGAAACCCTAGGTTAACACAGGTCGTGCCTTGACGATTTAATATAGACATGCTTTAGTTTATTTTCATGCATTAGAAGTAGATTAAAGTAATATAATTGACATCTACTAGTTAGGTCAGTCATGAGACTGATTGTCGCGATCATGTTGATGGTATTTCTTTTTGGGCTTGTATTTAACTATCTGCAATATGACCTGATTCACAGTTATGGATCGCCCTCTTACAGTTGAAACAGTAATGAACTATATTATATGGTTAGTGGTGGAGTGATGAAAACCCTAGTTTTTTCTCTCATCTGAATCATAATCAATTTACTTGCTTTCTAGATAATTTTAGTTAAAATAGATAATTTGGTCCTTCGACCACCCAAACAAACAAGCTTTCAGAAAATATAATTCGGTGTTTCTAAATAATTAAAGTGAACAATTTCAGTCTTTGTGGATCGATATCCCTTATTTAAGCCGCTTTGTTATTCTACAAGTGATACGTGCGCTTGCGTAGGGTAAAACCTAGAGTCGTTAAGGTGTTATTTTTAATCACATATTTTTGCACATCTGATGTCACATCACCCATCTGTGGTCCATGATACAATCACTAGTTGAAATTACCTAGACGATCAACAAAAATAGCCTAGAAATGGGGTGAATAGTCTTTTGTGGATTTATTGACAAATTAAAATTAATTGCAGAAAAGTAAATTTTAATCCAATTCTCTATTACGATAAAACATGCAAAGATTAATCAAAGTGCAAAAAATAAAGCAATAGAGACACACGATATTTTTACGTGAAAAACCTTGGAAAGACTCCAAGTAAAAACGATTGATACGCTCGGGTATCGATGCACTATGAATCAAGAGATATACAGATTCTATGAAGATTTAGACTTACAAATCCCTCCAGATCTACCTTTCTTCACTCGACGTCTGACAACCTTGAATCACTCGCGCTCCACGAAACTCTCCCTTCACTTCATACTCTGATGGCTCTGTTTCTCAACGGATCAATGAACCATGAACCCTCATGTTCCGATCTCCGCACTCAGACGGCTCCGTTTCTCAAATGGATCTAAGTAACCACGTTGCACGAGGTGGTGTGTTGAATTTTCAGCAACAGATCATCCAATTGTACATAAAGATCTTTGATGTAGAAGCACAATTAGATAATCATCCAAAACCTAGAGATAATTAGAATATGTATGATCACTCTATAATTTTCTCTCTCGATATATCTCTCTGCAGAATAATATGATATGTAGAAGGATTGCATAAATTTCTCACCAAAAGCTCTCCTAAAATATGTAGAGACTCCTCCTATTTATAGAGAGGATTGAGGGAAACCCTAGGTTTACCCTTTCTCATAATTTCACATCAAATTGAGCAAAATCCTTTGATATAATATACAATTTGTATATATCACGTGTATCAATGTGTTGGAGTTGCAGCCACATTAAAAACTCTTCAATAGGGGACAAAATTGAGATTTCACACTTTAATTCGTAGCCCTAACTACGCACGGCCCATAGAGGAACTAGGCGCGGCGCGTAGGCCTAGGCTACGTATGGCACGTAAGCCCAATTTGGTGGTCCGTAGATAGTGCATCAAAATAGTATTTTGTAGTCACGTTTAGCTACTAAGTCCGTAGGTGGTGCGTAGCATTTTTCATGAAAACAACTTTTTTGGGAATAGTGTTGTTTTGAACCCCCTCGACTCTATTAGAATGATTCTTGAAGTTTCAGCTCTGAAAAATGTCGTTTAAGCCCTCAAGAATGCATGTTTTGCTCAAACTTGCTCCTTCTTCATTTCTCTTGTATTTTCCACATCCTTAAAGCTTGATTTGAATTTGACGAAGCTTGTTGATGCCTTTGTAAGACCACTTCAATTTTCCTAAACCTACCCGACTTCATAATTCACTCAACATGGTTATTTTCTAGAACATGTCAAACACAAATAATACTAAAAATGTTCTTATAATCTCCCCCTTGGCATTTCTGAGACAAAACCATGTTTTACAAAGATATCCTCACGAATAATAACATAATATCTATACCTATGAACACACACCAACAAACATAAACATAGAATATCAGATTGCCCTCGTGACGATCTTCCAATCCTGTAACCACAACACTAAACAACATACCAAGAAAAGTAAGTGTAGAAAACAAATATAAACCAATATAATGATCATACGAAAATCATAACAATAATGCAAACATAATGATCATCAAGGTATAAAAACACTCCTTCTCCCCCTAAGAATATACTCCCCTCAATTAAAAACTCTCTCCCCCTTAACTGAACAATCTCTCCTCATTTCTCAATACTTCTCCCCTTTTTTGTCATTGAAATAACAAGCAAAGATATAACAATCAAAGCATATGAAAGATATAAAAAGAACGCCTCAAAATGTAAACATAGGTAAAGATCACAGAGGTGACTAGAGAATTTAAGTCAAGAACTAAATACTAAGATAAAGTACTCTTTAAGATTATATCCAGATTCTCGAATAACAAATATCTCTACAATGCATGAACTTAATAATAATACATGAATGCAAAATTCTCAACTTAAAAATATTTTTTTCTTAGAAACATGTGAGAAGGGCAGTAGAGACAATGAGCAAATCATTAACCTCTCATATTCGCATATTTGACTTAGCTATTATACACACGATAGTTTAAAAAATCAACATACGTACCTTATAATCATAAGTAGTCACAAGACAAGCTTTACATAACATTTGCATATATGAAAAATATTCAGGTGCAAGCAAACAACTAAGATGAAAGCAATATGTACTAATTCTAATAATCTCCTCACTAATCGTGATGATACTTCAGTCCAAAACCTAAACTAGAAGTCAAATATTTAACTCAACCCTTATTGTTAAATAAAGGAAACACAATTTAACCTTTTCCACCTTTTCACCATATCCCTTTTTATATTTCTAAGCTTCGGACTTTCCAGCGAGGATTTTTAATCGTTACCAACTGGGCTTGAGCTTCTTCCTTGGGATTTATGCTCATTAGTCTTCTTCCTTTTTTACGCGAACACTCTGCTATTTTGTGGTAGGAGGCTCGATTACTCAAATCGAAGAACTACTTTTTACATTTCTATATTTTAATTATCTCATTTTTTCATCTTTCAACATTACCTCAACATTTATAAGCATGCAAAAGGTATTTCAAATCATAGATCAATCTAGCATTCCTCATGAACCTACATATCACTTTGGATTAGATGAGAAAGACTAAAAGTTTCAACAAGTATTACACTCATCTCCGAAGTAAAACTAGCACCCAAAGTTAATCAGTTCCAAAAATAATACTTAAACATGTCAAGTGAATAACTCATAACCTCAAGTCAGACTAACAACTCCAATTCCCATAAGCATAATAAGAAAAGTAAATATGAGAATAGAGTAAAATATGATAACCATTTATACCCTTAGTCAAGCTCAATATACTAAGAATTTTTGTTTTATAATATTTTTGGCATTTTTTGTCACAATGTATACATGCATGAATAATCCTAATAGTAGCCAAATATGATGCATGCATAATGATAAACAACAAAAATAATAAAATGCATAAATATTAAATGCACGATAATGTATCAATTCTAGGATAGGAGATAATGCAAGATATTCATAGAATGATACATATGAATCCATATATCCTAATGATAACATGCCACTAGATTTTATTACTCCAACAAAACCTAAACCATTTGTATTTCCTACTGATTTTCCCTTACTCAACATCTCATCAAGCTTAAGGGTTCCTTCAGACCATTTATAAAGAGTTAATTTAGCATCTTTCAGCTCTTTTTCCAAATTCTCAATCTTAGTAGATTTCTCAACCAATTCCTTATTAAGATCATCTACCAAATTCAATGCCTGAGTTCTTTCTAGTTCAGATTTCTTCAAATCCTCAACCAACTTGGCCTTTTGAGTATGTAGGAGATTTTGAGTTTTAGAACTATTGACTAATTCATCTTTTAAAGAATTTAATTATTTATCCATTTTAAGACTCTTAGTCAACAGTTTCATGTGATTTTTATGAAGTTGTGCGGTCTTATCAAGTAATTTGTTATAAAACTCTTGAAGCGTATCATCACAACCTTCATCACTCTCAGAACCTTCTTCTTCAGACATCGCCCAACTTGTAGCAACTTCTTTGACCTCCTTGCTTTGTGCATCAAACATAGTAAAATTCTCAGAATCATCACCTACATCCGAGTCTGTCGCATCACTAGTTGATCCATTGTCAGAGTCATCATCCCAACTGACAACTAATCCTTTGGATTTTTTCAAAGTGTTTGCACACTCTGTAGCTATGTGACCATATCATTGACATTCAAAAAATTTGGGTTTCTTCTTTTTAGGATCATACTTGTCCTTCCTAGTTTGAGTCTTATTTCTACTTCTAGACTCACCCAATTTATCCCCAAATTTTTATCCTTGGCCATTCTGTTTGGCCCTAACAAATTTGTTCAATCTCTTAGCAAACATGGCTATATCAGTCAGACTCAACTCACTTTCTTCATCAGGTTCAACCTGATCCTCCTTAGTGGTTTTGAAAGCTATGCTCTTCTCTTTTGTGACACTAGCATTCTTAGGGGGATTTTTGAACATCTCCATCTCATAAGATTTTAAATTTCCAGCCAATTCGTTAACCTTAATCTCTTTAAGACTCATGACCTCTGAGATAATAGTGACCTTAGATAAAAAAAAAAACATTCAGGAAGAGACTTAAGGATTTTTTTTACTATGGTAGTCTCATGAATAGGCTCGCCTATGTTATGACAACCTGTTACAATATCAGTTAACCTACCCTCAAAGTCAGCGAAGACCTCATCCTCCTTCATCTTCAGCTACTCAAATTGAGAATTCAAAATTTGAAGCTTTGATTGTTTTACCTTCGACATTCCTTCATGAGTGACTTGGAGAATGTCCCAAGCTTCATTGGCAATTACGCACGTAGCAATCCTCTTGAACTCACTCAGAGTTACAACATTATATAATGCATTCAACGCCTTCAAGTTCCAATTCGCATTATTCATCTCGGCAATAGTCCACTCGCTCGATGGTTTTGGTGTTGATTCATTGGTCGCATCGTTTTTCACAGTAAGAGGTGAATATCCTACTTCAATAGCATTCCACATTCTCTCATCTAAAGATTTTAAAAATGCTCTCATTCTCGCTTTCCAATATGTGTAATTCGACATATCAAACAAATGGGATCTAGATATGGAACCTCCTTCATGAGGCATCTCCATCGTTTAAGTTCAAGATCTAACCTTAGGTAGTAAACCTAAATCGGGGAAACCACGCTCTGATACCAATTGAAATTACCTAGACGATCAATGAAAATAGCCTAGAGGGGGGTGAATAGGCTTTTTGTCAATTTTATGAATAATTAAAATTATTTAGCAAAAATTCAATTTTAATTAGTCACAAACCCTGATTCTCAATTCAATTCTCAAAATATATCAATCAAGCAAATATGAATATAAATGCAGAAAATAAATAATGAGAAGACACAGAGATTTTTTACGTGGAAAACCTTGGAAAGACTCAAAGTAAAAACCACGGATACGCTCGAGTATCGATGCACTATGAATCAGAAAATTTATACAGACTTTATGAAAACAGAACTTACAACCACTGTAATTTGTTGTTCTTCACTCAATGTCTGAAAGTTTAGATTCACTTGCGTTCCACAAAGTTTTTGCTCCGATCTCCGTACTCTGACGACTCTGTTTCTCAACAAATCAAAATCACCACAAAGCCTTCTATTTCGATCTCCGCACTCAGACGGCTCCGCTTGTCGAAACGGATAAATGCAACCTCGTTGCTATAGATGGTGTGTGAAGTTTTCAGCAATTATATCATTCAATCGTCGATATAGAAGCACGATTGAAGACGTCCAAAAATAAGAGAGAACTTGTGTATCTCTAATCACTCAATATATTCTCTCATTATTCTTAAGGTACATGTGCTAATTTTATTCATTATCATGTGTATAATAGCTAAGTCAAATATGCGAATATGATATGTTAATGATTAGTTCATTGTCTCTATTGCCCTGCTCATATGTTTCTAAGAACAAAAATATTTTTGTTTTTACATTTTGCATTTATGCATTAGTATTAAGTTCATGCATTGTAGAGTTTTTTGTTATTTGAGAATCTGGATATAATCTTATAGAGTACTTTATCTTAGTATTTAGTGCTTGGCTTAGATTCTCTAGAGTCTTTTCTGTGATTTTTTCCTATGTTTTTCGTCTTGAGGCTTTCCCTTGTTTCTCTCATGAGCTTTGATTAGTTTTATTGTTCCTTGTCATTTCAATGACAAAAAGGGGGAGAAATATTGAGTAAAGGGGAGTAATGGTTTTAGGGGGAGAAGTAGTGTGTGTTTTATGATCATTATGCTTACATGGATATGGTGTTTTTCCACACTTGCGTTTAATGATTTGTTCAGTGTTGTGGTTACAGGATTGGTAGATCATCATGAAAGCAAGGTGACAGTTTATATCTATTTTTGTCGATGTGTGTTCATAGATATAGATGTTATGTTGTAATTTGTGAGGCTATATTGTAAAACATGATTTTGTCTTGGAAATGCCAAGAGGGAGATTGTAAAAACATTTTTTAGTATTGTTTATTTATGGCATGTTCTAGACAATAACCATGTTGAGTGTTAGATAGGTTATTTTGATTTCAACGACATCTGCAAGTTTTGACAAAGGCAAAATCAAGCGTTGAAGTAGTGAAGAATACAAGTGTAGTGAAAAATGAGCGTATTGAGTAAAAATGTCTTCCGGAGGGCAAAAACGATATTTTCTAAAACCGTCACTTCAAGAAAAAAGTATCATGGATTCAATACTGTCATTTTGGCTCAGTTGCGGAGAAAATTGGTTTAAACAAAAATGTCTACACCTAAGCCTACGCTTTCAAAAGCAAAAAGTGGCCAGAAAGTGAAGTTCTATGCTTGAAGCTATGTTTAAAGCGTATCTAGGCTACGCTTAAAGGGTAACTGCGGTAGAAAATTTATGTTTTGTTGCAATGTCGATTATGTCCTTCTATGATTCGTCAAAAACTCTTACACCTTGGTATACATGCAATACACATAATATACATCAAAGATTAGGGTTTTGCTGAGTTGGATGTGAAATTACTAAAAAGGGCGAATGTAGGGTTTACTTCATGATTGCCTATAAATACCAAGGTCTACAATAGAGGAGGAAATGGTTTGTGAGAGATCTCTGTAGTTTTCTATCGTTCTTATTCTTCTACATAGATATACAGAAAGAGAGAAAAGCATTGAGTGATCATATATATTCGAGTTCTCTCTTGTTATTGGGATTTTTTAATTGTGATTCTACACCGAAGATCTTATGCATAATTGGATGATCTAGTTACTGAAAAATCATCACACCGTCAATCGCAACGTGGCTGCTTATATCCATTTGAGAAATGGAGCCGTCTGAGTGCGGAGATCGGATCAGGAGGCTTCATGGATTTTGATTTGTTGATAAACAGAGCCGTCAGAGTACGGAGCGGAGCGAGAGCTTCGTGGAGCGCGAGTGAATCTAGACTTTCAGACATCGAGTGAAGAACAACAGATTACATTGGTTGTAAGTACTATTTTCATAGAGTCCGTACAATTCTCTAATTCATAGTGTATCGATACCCGAGCGTATCCATGGTTTTTACTTGGAGTCTTTCCAAGGTTTTTCACGTAAAAATATCGTGTCTCTATTACTTTATTTTCTGCACTTAGATTATTCTTTCCATGATTTATCTTGATAGAGAATTGGATTAAAATTTACTTTTCTGTAATTAATATTAATTTGTCAATAAATTCACAAAAAGCCTATTCAACCCCTTCTAGGCTATTTTCATTGATTGTCTAGGTAATTTCTGGTTAATTTTTTAAATTAGTGTTAATAAGTTACGAGTCTTAATCAAATTAAAAATTCGGCTTTATCTCTTGAATTAGTGTTAATAAATGTTCAACAATGGAGTTTTGTTCAATTAATTATGGTTAATTTGCTATAGTTTGTAGCATGAGTGTTAATAAATTAATTTTTATTATGAAATTAGGTTAATTTAATTTAATATTAATGCTTTTTTGAGACATTTCACTTTTTTTATACTTAGAAACAAGTTGCTTTTAATTTAACTAAAGTTAAAAAGGGTAGCATAGTCATTTTCCTTGTCAAAAAGTGTTAAAAAGTGGTTTTGGAGTCTCACTGAAAGTTATAATTAAAGTTTTTGTATATAGGTGAAATATTACTAAACCTCAAGGGGTGTGACTGAAATTTACCCATATATATATGTTTCTGTATATTAGCATACATATTAGGTTTTTACAAGAATTTAATTTGGGAGAAGTGTTAGGGTTATTCCCACTGACACTCCCTCAAAGAGACCATAATCCCACACGGACCCCCTCAGACAGACGGTCGTTAGGTTTACTAACGTTTTATTGTGAAATTACTAATTTTCCCTTTGATCTATATTTTAAAAAATCAAATAAAAATGAATATATGTAAAGACGATTTTACCCCCAACTACCCACCGACACATTCATTTCCCGTGTTCACTCTCTCTTATCTCCAAACAACCCATTCAGAGAGATAAAGTTAGAAAGAAAAAGCTAGATCTGTGGGGGTTGTTAGGGTTTCGACCATTGAACACCATCGATGCAAAGCGCATGAAGGTTGCTTCGCCATTTTCTCACGTCTTCCATACAAATTGATCGAAAAAACGAGCTGTCTTCACGAACAGGTATGTGATTTTTTTCTGATGATAACTATGGTTTGGACCTAGATTTGTGGGTTTAAATTAGGGAATTCTGTGTTTGAATTAGTTTTTAGGGTTTTTATGTAGGCAAGTGTTCCATTTGTGGAAGGTTGTAACTAAAATCTCTAAAACGTGTCTCCAAATTAGGGTTTTTTAATTGAAGTCCGATTTGGGGATTTCATTTACAACTCTAAACTTAATTATATACATATATACATATATATATACATATATACATATATATATAAACCTAATGTGTATGCGAACAATAGTAATGGCCTTAGCTTGCTAAATCGATTTTGATAAACCCAATTGATGTAGGGAAGAGATTTAGAGGCATAGATTGAAGAACCTAGGACATTTGGGTAAAAACATATGTGTATATATATATATATGTATATATGAATGTATGTGAATATTAGTGAGTTACCTTGGGGAGGAGATTGGGGACGAAGGATTGAAGGATGGAGAAGAATTTGGTGGTCTTCTCTCTCCTGAAACGTTCCTTGAGTATGCTCTCCATATGATCATCAATGTCTCTAGTTCGCTTTCTGGACTTGAAAAAATAATTGGGTATTTTGGCATGAACTATATGAGTAGCTTGACACAAATAATCATTCACCATTTGATTTGCATATTATATTGTCCACACTCACAAAGTATCAAAAATAAAATAAAAAAATAGTTCACAATTTCTTTAAATATGAAAATGAGATTAATAATATATAAAAAGGTATCTTGCTTTCTTCAAATGAGAGGTGCGTGATTAAAGCAACTCATTGTTTATCTCTGGGAGATTTGCAGTGATGTGCTGATGAATGACACTTGTTTCTCTTAGTGCCCTAGTCAATTTTGGTTTGAATATTAGGGAGTTTGTGAATTGTTGCCCTATATTTTATTATTCCTCCATGGGCTTTGCTTTGGGTAATATATTTATTTAAATTTTATTCTATTTTGTAACTTGTCATCATGGAAGAACATGTTTTAAAGGTCAATTTTATGGGCAAAGTGTACACTTTATGGAATGTTAATCCTGACAAGTATTCCATTATATAACTAAATAATGATTGTTATGAACATTGTGTCATGCCACATATGGGGAGGGTTGTTGTGGGATTGACATATGAATATCTTTTACCATCTAGTGGTCATAGTATGGAAATAACCAGTGATAATGATGTTATGGATATGTTTCTATTCCATCAGGGTAAAAGAGAGATAAAACTAAATGCTAAAGTACAAGAAGCTATAGCAGTTATAGATTCTAGGCCTAAACCACAACACACACCCTCTGTAGTACTTGATGATAATGATATGGGTGGGGATGAGTTTGAAGTGAATGAAGTTTTTAATAATGCTCATGGTGGGGGTGGGAGTGAGGGTGTAAGGATTAGAAAGGGGACTGTAAGTGGTGAGGGAGTAGGGCTTGGGGAGGTTACTGGTGGGGGTGAGGGTGCTGATGAAAAAGGAGAATAGGATGAGCATAGTGTAGAACATGAGGGTGTTAATGAAGAGGGAGGAGATGATGAAGATAATGTGTATGGGTTTAGTGCAGAGGATGAGGATTGAAGGGCTGAAAAGGCTGATGAAGGTGATGATTCATCATCTGAATCAACACCTGAGGAGCTGGTTGATGAAACACCTGTGGGGGTTGGCATGGATAAATGCAACAGTAAAAAATATAGTAATAGAAAGGGTGATGGATTGTCTGACTATTCTTCAGACAATTCAGGTGGGAATTCTTCAAGTGAGTTTGAATCTGATGAAGAGGGAGATGAAGATGATGATGATGGGGAGAGTTATTGGGGTAGATGAGGCCTTCCAAAAAGAAAGATGAGGGATTTAGTGAATGGAAAGATCAAACTTAGTGAATATGGCAAGATATTTGAAAGTGGTGATGCACCAAAATTCAAACTTGAAGTGAGTCACATATTTGAAAATGTAGGTCACTTTAGAGATGTTTTAAAAGATTATGCCATACAAGAGGGGTTTGAATTGAAAAGGACAAAGAATGAGAGGACTAGGGTCACTGTTAAGTGTAAAATTCCTGGCTGTCCATGGAGAGTCCATGCATCCCCTCTCCTAGATACTCTTAATTACCAAATCAAGTCCCTAAATGACCACCATAACTGTATAAGGCTGTCTTACAATCATGAATCCAATTTTACTTGGTTAGCTAACAAATATAAATCACATTTCAAAAATAATCCTGATTTGACAATGAAGGGATTAAGTGGGCTGATTAAGAAGGAATGTGGGATTGTTCCCAAAAAAACAATTCTTTATAGGATTAAGGATAAGGTCATACAAGAACTGGAAGGTAGCCATGATGGATGTTACATGTTATTACCCCAGTATGCTATAGAAATTGAGAAATCTAACCCTGTCAGTGTTATTGCATTTGATCATTGGAGGCCTGATTATACTTTAGATCCCCAATTTAGGAGGATTTTTATTTCATTGGAGGCAATGAAGACTGGCTTTAAAAGTGGGTACAGACCATTCATTAGCTTGGATGGCTGTCATTTGAAGGGGTCATATGGTGGGGTGTTAATGTCAGTTGTTGCATTGGATGCCAATAATGGCTTATTTCCAATTGTTTATGGAATAGTGGAGAAGGAGAGAAAGAACAGTTGGAAGTTTTTCTTTGAAAATTTGAAGAAAGTAATGGATGTAGATTCAATAGACAAGCCTTGGACATTCATGTCAGACATGCAGAAGGTAATATACTATTTTAAAATAATTTAATTTTTTTTTAATGTTATCCATTAAATGAAACTGAAACTGTTTCTAAATATTTGAAACTGGTTTTATTATAGAATTGAAACTGAAACTGTTTTAATGTTATACAGGGACTTATTTCAGCCTTAGCTGAAACTTTTCCACAAGCACAACACAGAATATGTTGTAGGCATTTGTACAATGCATTCAAGAAGACCTATCCTAGATTGACACTAAGGCAGAAGTTTTGGAAGGCTGTTAGGGCTTACAACAGTGTGGATTTTAGGAAGGCAATGGAGCAAATTAAGGCTGATAATGCGAAGGCTTATGATTGGTTGATGAAGCATCCAGTCTCAACATGGGCAAGGTATTCATTTGATGAAAGGGTGAAGAGTGATCATGTCACCAACAATTTGAGTGAGAGTTTTAATAATTAGGTAGGTGATTTGAGATTGCTGTCAATACTTTCATGCCTTGATGGGATAAGGGCCAAGTTGATGGAGAGAATTCACAAGAGATTCCAACAAGGGTGTGGGTGGAGTGGAGTTGTTACACCTAACATAAGGAAAAAATTGAACAAACTTATAGAGGATGCTAGAAACTTTAGGGTGATAGTTGCTGGTAGGGGAGAATTTGAAGTGAGTGATGAGTCATGTAGGCACATTGTGAACTTGACCACTAAAACTTGTGATTGTAGAGGTTGGCAGTTGAGTGGCTTTCCTTGTAAACATGATGCTGCATGTATAGCTTACCAAAGGGATAGAATTGAGAGCTATTGTGATGTGTGCTTTGATATTGGAACCTATATGAAGATCCATGAGGCCATTATTCATTACATACCAGACAAACAAATGTGGGATAAATACACATGTTTACCCTTGCTAGCACCTGAACAAGTTAGACAGTCGGGGAGACCAAGAAGGAACAGAAGGAGAGATCCCTCAGAACCCCCTAAAGGCCACAACTACTTCAAAATGAGTCACAAAGTAACATGTAGCATTTGTGGTGATACTAAGCATAATATAAGGGGGTGTCAAAAAGCACCAACAAAAAAACAACAGGTAGACTTTTTCATTTTTTTTCTGGAATTTGTTTAACTGTTTGACGATATGTGACTAACTATTCAAACTGATTGATGTTTTAATTGTTAAAAAAACAGAGAGAAATGAATGAGGCAAGTCAAGGAGTGGAGCAAGCTAGCCAAGTAGGGGGGCAAACTGGGAAAAGGAAAAGGGCAAGTAAAGGAGTGGAGCAAACCAATCAAGGACAAAGAAAGAAGGTATATTTTACATTAACATATCATTTATATTTTTAACTCTTTTTTTTTGAATTAATTGTTTGAAATTAACAATATTATTTGCACTTTACATCAACAGAAATCTAACAATGTGGACCATAAACAACAAGGAGTGTTTGAAACTGTTGATGGAAGTCAGAGAACAACCCGGTCAAGCTCACTTACACAAGAGGTACAAATTTAATTGAGGTCAAAAATTATGAAAAACCCTTTTAACAACTAACTGTCACTGTTTTGTGCTTCTTATTGACTATTTTAATAGAGATCAACCAATCTTGGAGAAGGAAGAGGTCAACCACGAAGGCCACCTTGGGGAAGGGGGAGTGTTTCCTACGTATCGGTGTTCGGCAATTCTATCTCAAGTGGAGGAGGAAGAGCAAGGCAAGCTCCAACCAATGCACCAAATGAGTAATTTGGGTACTTTGAGGGATGGTGTATTGCCAAAGATATGCTGTAAAAATTTGGCATTGACAAAGTTTATTTTTTGGATTGGTTTAGGCAATACACCAACCTTTTTTTTGTAATGAATATTGGTATGGGCATTTTTTGGGGACAATGTGGTATAGGCATTTTTTGGGGACAATGTGGTATAGGCATACTGGTATAGTAACATGCTAACTCATAGCTTCTTGGGTTCGGTTTAGGCAATGCATTATGTGGAAGTGTCTTTTTTTGGGGGGTGAAAACTGATAATGCATTCTGTAAACAGTTGATCAATATGAAGTGTTATTTTGATTTTGAATGTTTACTGTTATTTTGATTTTGAGTGTTATTTTGGTCTATTGCAATTTGATGTTATTTTAATGTGATAATGTATACAGGAAAACCCAAATAAATGAATCAAAATTTAGTGTAAAGAGGGAGAATATAAGAAGCTTTCTAAATTTATAAGGTAAAGGGTATCAAATTAATTTCACAATATTAAGTTAAGGGTATATAAGTCATTTTATATCAATTGAGGGCAAAATAGACTATTTATGTGGTGAATAGTGGCTGACATCACTAATTAACGGACCAATCTAACAGAGTGGACACGGAAGGGGTCTGTGTGGGAAAAAAATTCAATTTAGAGGGGGTCCGTGTGGGAATACTCAATATCGAGGGATCTGTGTGGAATTATGATCTCTTTGAGGGGGTGCCGGTGGGAATAACCCGAAGTGTTATATATATATATATATAAATATATATTAACATAATGATCTTTTGAAAAACCATATCAAATCTCATAGGTTTTTTTCAAGGATTTAGTTTTTGGTGTGTGGGTATGTATATACAAATGTATATGTATAAATGTTTACTATTTTTTTTTTCAAATATGCCAAGTGCAATATTTATTGTACTAATTAAGGATGAATTTATTGATTTTTTTATTATTATTTTAAAAAATCAAATTAGATCTCATGATTTCTTTCTTCAAGGATATAACTTTGTACTATTTGTATATATATTTATATATGTGTGTGTATATATTTACAAAACTTTGCTTGAAGTATGCCTAAAGTACCATCATTGTTCTAGTCATTTAAGCTAAATGGATAAATTTTCAATGTTAATTTTAAATTTATGGAATTTGTTTTGTATGTTTTAAGAATTTTGGTGTTTGTTTTGATATTATCTTCAATCATATTTATTTTTATTTTTATTAATTATTTTAAGTAAATAAATTTTTTCCTTCAGTTAATTGACTTTATACATTCAGGTTGTGATTTCTTTTGTTTTAAAAGAAATTCTCAAAACTTTCTGGTTTCTTTTGTTTAAAATGAAATTCCCAAGAACTTTCTGGTTTTGAATTTAAAAAAAATTTCCCATGACAGAAAATTTAAAATTACTTAATTGCCCATTCTATTATGGTAAAACTTTATTCAAAAATATCTTAATAGCGATTTTGCCTATTTGCTCTTTCGTTACCCAATTTAATTATTATATTTTATTTATAATTAGAAAAAAATATATATTCTTTGCCTTCCTCCACGGCCACCTCCACCACCAGCTTCCCCACCTAAACCACCACCATCTCCACCTAAACCACCACCAGCTCCTCCACCTAAACCTAATCCGCCACCATGGGCAAGCCACCACCCTCCCCGCTATCAAACGTCCCCCCAGACTCCAACATCATCCTCGCACCGGTCCCCCAATCCCAAAAATTCCCCATCCTTACCCCTCCCCACCACTTCCAAACTCCAGCCAAGCAAATGCTTATTGAGATTATAAAAATTGCAACTGTAGAGATGAATAAAAATTGGAAATAGTTTGCCCTTTTCTATGGTTTTTAGTATTCTTTCTCTGGCAATATACCCTTGGTTTCTATAATTCATAACCGAAAACGCTCGTCCCCAACTTCGCCGACAACGCTGAAACCTTCATGCTCCAACTCCTCTCAAACGATCTCCGCTCCACCACCGTTGAGCTCATCCCCAACTTCGCCGACAGTTTCGGCAATTGGAACCGAATCGACTAGTAGTGAAGGAGGTGGTGTTGTGGTTTGGTGGTCAGTTGAGACGGTACAGAGGAGGTGGTTGGGCGTGGTTGAAGGCGACGACGATAACTTGGGAGGAATCTAGGGTTAGGTTTTGGAGATGGTGGTGGAGTGTTAATTTTAATCTTTTAAAAATAATTGATTTTTATGATTTAAATATAGGGTAAGTATAGGATAATTTTAGCCTTTTAAAAATAATTAATTTTTTTGGGTAAATTTGGTTATGATAAATTTTTCCTTTTTTGATAAATTTGATTATGACAAATTAGAAAGATTTCTTTTTGATAAATTTGATTATGGTAAATTAGAAATATTTTTTTGTTTGATAAATTTGATTTTTGTAAAAAATTTTGTTTGGGTAAATTTGGATATGGTAAATTAGAAATATAAAAATATTTTTTTTCTTAAATTTAATTATGATAAATTAGAAGCATTATAATTTTTTTTAGTTTATCTTGGTATGTAGGAAAAATTATCACCTTATTTATTATGTAAAAAATTAGAAATACTACATATATATATATACAAGGGCATTTTTGTCCATTATAAAATTTAAAGTGAGGGGTAAAAGGGTATTTTCATTAATTGAAGGGTAATATAGTCATTTCCCCTCTAGAAATGGCTTTGATCGATGTTTACTGCACCGAAAATGTGCCGGAGGGGGGAAAGTATAACGATAACCAAACTAGAGGGAGTCAAAGTGTAATCATCCAAACAAGAAGGAAAAAGTGTAATATGTCCAAACAAGAAGGGGTGAAAATATAATTTACCCTATAAATTGTGTCTAGAAAGATGCATATAGATTATAGATGCAGAGATATAAAATAATTAAATTAAACTTGATGAAACTAAATATCTATCAATTTATATTGAAAAAAATAAAAATAAATAATACCAAAATAAAATGAAAATTTCATAAAAGATAAAACTTAAAAGGATTCTAAAACAAAAAATAATAATAATAAATAGATACATTTAAAGTCAAGGGATAAACAATAATTAATTTATTAAGAACTCAAATTAATATCTCACTATCTATATACAAAATTTCCTCAGTTCTTTTTACTCATTCCCTTACAATAAATAAAAATACACAAATAGAATAAATAATAAACGACAAACATATATAACTATATATAAGAAATTAAAATTAATCACAGCAATAGAAATACAATAATAACAAACAAAAATAATATATAACTATAATTGAAAAAACTAAAATTACTCATGGCAATAAAAATAGAACTTATGCTGAAGGAAAGTGGAATAAGAAATAATGAAAGTATGGTTAATTGGATGGATTTTTGCATGAAAAATTATGTGGAATATATATAGTGATGAATGAGTGTGATTTGGAAGGTTTTGAGATGTGACAGTTGGGAATGAAATAACATGTCTGTTGGGAGTAAGAAACATGTTGAAGAGATGTCTTTGGTACAGAATATAACTATCAACATACACCTATTAAATTTTAAAAGACACCTATTTAGTTTTTATTTTATTTTTGATTTAAAATATGAAAAAAAATATTTGAAAATAATAAAGGGGGCTTGTATTTTTAATAATAGTATAGATATATATATATATATTTTTAATACTTGTCGGGTCAATTATTACCCGATCCGTTCATGACCCTTCATAGCGTCTCGTCCGTTACTGATCCAATACAAACCCGTCCGTTTGTCACCCCTAATTTAAGAGATTTATTTTTATTTAAAAATAATGTAATAGAATATTTAGAGATTTAGAACTTAAATGGAAAGAAATCTTAAAAGTAAGGCTTATCTATTGGAAGACAATCTTTAATACTTATTTGTCTTTTAGGTTGTATTTGGATGGAGAGAACTGAAAAGAATTTGAAGTACGGGGAAAGAAAAAGAAAGAAGAGTGATTTTCATTATCAAAGTGATTCCTTTCACTCCCCTTTGCCGGCCTCTTGTTCATTGGTACCTGAACAACCTCAAGCATGACAGATTAATTTGACCTTTCGCACTATCTCACTTCTTTGAAGATGGAGTCAATTATTATATACTCTGACTCTATGGTATCACCACCAGTCTTCCAACGAAAGCCTATATTTGGAGGGATATATTATTCTTTCTTATCCCCAAATTTCTTCCTTGCTATTCTTTTTAAAATGAAAAGATTTAAAGAGATAAGATATCAACTTAAGTGATAATTGCAATAATAATCCTAATATGTGAAAAAAAAAGTACATATTAAAAGATATCTGATTCTTAATTAAATAAAAGAATACAATACAATCAAACTTACAACCACAAATATATTGATTTGAATAAGACAGTACTTATATTTAAAACTCTCATTGCCTTATCAAATCAACTATAACAGAGTTTATTTAAAGAACATGATTTACTTCCACGTGTAAAATCTATTATAAGCAATATTTCCCAACCATTTATTTAGACCTATTTATCTAGTTCAGTAAAATATTTTTCTAATGCATAGTCTTACTATGAGATCTGTTTAATAGGAATTTGAAACTAATCTACAAATAAATTTGAATCATGGATTTAAAAATCATATCTTTTAACTAGTTGCATTATTCATGACACTCGTGTCTTGATCACCAAAACATAGTTCACTAAATATTGCTACAAACTTTTTCATGGTCCAAATTACCATAATCCAATGTCTTTTCACAAAACCAGTCAAAATATTATATGAAAAGAATAATGATAGGAGAACAAAACCATTATCCAAACATGTGGCTATTCCACGTAATTAAATATAAACACATATTTGTGGTGCTAAAATATAGTTAGAAAGAAATTTATCCTAACACACAACACTCATCAAATAAATTTTATTACAAGCGTATTTGTAATACTAAAATATTATTTGAAAATTATCCTAACATGCAACACTCCAAGGAATCAAATTTATTACCCATGAAAAATCAGCAAACTCTTAGTTGATGAAGGCAAACAAAACCAATGAATATTTTGGGGTAATTTGCATTAACATCTCCTAAGATTTGGATTAATTGCAGTCAGATGACAGTTAATACAAAAGTTTGCAGAGACACCCCCTGAGCTTTCAAAAGTCTTGCAATGACACTTCTTTGGGCCATGAAAAATCAGATTTGCCCTTATTTAATTTCAATAAACTCCCCTCTACTATTGAATTTAATCAACTAACATCTCTTATATCCGGATTGCCCTATATGATTTCCAATTTAATCAACTAACCCTTCTTATATCCGGATTGTCCCATATACTTTTCAATTTCAATCACATTACCCCACACCCTCAAACAATATATATATATATATATATATATATATAATTCAAAAAATATATATCAAATTTGAAAAATATATATCAAATTTCAAAATATATATATAAAATTCGAAAAAATATATATATAACTTAAAACAATTATATAAAATTATAAATATATATGTATATTTCGAAAATAATATATAAAATTCAAAATAAATATAAATTTTGAATAAATATAAAATTCAAAAATAAATATATATATATATATATACATATATAATTCGGAAGAAATATATAAATTGAAAAACATATAAATTTAGAAATAATATATAAAATTCAAAAACATATATATAAATTTCAAACAATATATATTTCGAAAAACAAAATTAGAATAAATAAATAAATTTAGAAGAAAAAAATATATATTGGTAAAATATCATATCTTTTATAATGAAGTGAATCAAACTACTTACACCAACAACAATTAGTGGTCTTTTTATATAAAAATTTTCCAAAATATATATATATATATATTTGAATTATATATATATATATATATATATATATATATATATTTCGAAATTTATATGACGTTTTCGAAATTTATATGATGTTTTCGAAAGTTATATGATAATTTCAAATTTTATAAAAAAAATCAAAATTTATATATTTGTTTCAAATTTTATATATGTTTTGAATTTTATATACTTTTTTTTTAATTTATATATTGTTTTCAAATTTTATATATTATTTTCGAAATATATATATTTATAATTTTATATAATGTTTTTGAATTATATATATTTTTTTGAATTTTATATATATTTTTAAAAATTTATATATATTCTTTGAATTATATATATATATATATATATATATATATATATTGTTTGAGGGTGGGGGGTAATATGATTGAAATTGAAAAGTATAGGGGGCAAATCTGGATAAGTAGCTTGATTCACTTCAATAGAAAAGATATGATATTTTATCAATATATATTTTTTTCTTCTAAATTTATTTATTTATTCTAATTTTGTTTTTTGAAATATATATTTTTAAATTTATATATATATATTTTTAATTTTATATATTATTTCTAAATTTATATGTTTTTGAATTTATATATTTCTTCCGAATTATATATGTATATATATATATTTATTTATTTTTTAATTATATATATATATTCGAAATTTATATTTTTCTCGAATTATATATATATTTTTCGAAATTTATATACTTTTTTCAAATTTTATATATTATTTTCGGATTTTATATATTATTTTCGAAATATATATATATTTATAATTTTATATAATTGTTTTAAACTATATATATATATTTTTTGAAATTTGATATATATTTTTTGAATTGTATATATATATTTTTTGAATTATATATATATTGTTTGAGGGTGTGGGGTAATGTGATTGAAATTGAAAATTATAGGGGGCAATCCGGATATATATATATATATATTTATTATTATATTTATTTATTAATTTTTTATATTCTCTAATTGATTATGAATTGAAATATATTAATAAACTATTACTGAATCGTGTCAAATTCAATTTCAATTTCATTTTTATTTTTTATTTTTTATTTTTCGTGTTGGATTGTGTCATATTTAAAATGTTTAATTTTCGTATTGACTAATATCAAATTGCCCTGTTGACACGTGAGTCGACCTGTTGACACGAATTGACAACTCTACTTTCATCGACTAATAGTTTTATGATTTTTAACAGACGTAATAAATTTGATTGGTTGGAGCATTGCGTGTTAGGATAACTTTCAAACCACCACATATTGTGATATTGCCAATGGGAAAAAAAATAATGAGAATATTAAGTTGAATATATTGTGATATATTTATACTTACCTCTCCTCGAGATTAATCAAGTAACATCTGCATCCCCTTTAGTTTGGATAATTACTATTACCTCCCCTCTATTTTATATTTTGTAACAAATATCCCCTATGACTAACTTCCAGCATGGTCAAAGACAATCAATGCTTATATGCTAGTAGCTTTTCAGTGATAAAATGATTCTAATACTCTCAATTATTTGTGAATACAATTAATAAATAATACGTGGGTATATAAGAACTTTTTTTTTTTTTTTTATTGTTCTAACATCATTTCATATCAATAAATTTTAGTTAATTATACTAATTTACCTTGAAGTTTGAGCAAAGGGTAGACAGATGGAGCATTTGACCATTATTATTTTAGCATCCCTTAAATGTTGTAAGTGTGTTGAAGGACTTCCCTCATTGTTAACAAATTTTAAAATGTGAACCAAATTACTCTCAGCTTAAATGAAAAGATAAAAACAAAATCGACCATTTGTTTTTTTGTTTAATATTAAAAAAAAAATCAAAGATAAAAAATACATTACATACATATATAAAAAATAATAATAATAAAAATAATAATAATTAAAGTAACAAAAGTGGAATGTTCTATTTTATGTGTGATTTGCTCAAACCTTGAGAAAAGTCGCGGTAAATTTAGTTTGGACTGAACCAATCTATAAAAACAACCCCGTATATGGCCTATGATACAATCACTAGCCCAAAAGTCTAAAACACAAACAAAAAACAATTTTGTGGTCCAAATTGAGTGGACCCCAGATTGGGTCCACCGTGACTCAAACTCTGGAAATGGGATTTGAGGCCCAAGTTTGTTTCAACTTCACAAGCAGATATGCAAATGCAACTGATATTTTAAATGGATGACAGTGCATGATTTGTAATTTTTTTCTTTTGAAATTTCTTTATTTTATTTTATTTTGGGTCATGAAAAAGAGTGGTAGTTAATTTCCCTATTACATTTCCACAGAGAGAAATGGTGTTAGTTTCAGCTCCCCCTTTTTCTTCTTCAACCACCATAAGCAATAGCCTCTTCCTCAGAAGGCAGCTCCACCACCACCAGCATTTACAGTTAACATTTGCTTCTTCTCCTCCGCTTCACATCTCTGTATGTTAGTTTCGGTCACTCTATTTTATTTATTTTCATTTAACTCTTGCCCAATTGTAATTTAAAATTTTGCTTCCTATGATTCTTGTTGTTTAGAGTTTGAAGAATTGAGTAGTTGATTAACACGTTGGCTTCATTTAACCATTATTAATCATGTGCGAGCTATGCTTAATTTAATTTTGTTAGTTCTTATTGTAGAAATTTGGAAAGGCATACATTAAGAAATTTGCATAAAAATAAATAAATAAATAAACTATTTTATGAAATATAAATTATAACTAGAATGTTGAATCAATTTGTAGTTAAATAATGATCGGGAGAATACACAGACCAAATACAATAAATATAGTTGTCTAGTTTAAATGTAACCAAATACATGTAAATAGCAAAATAACTAAACCAATCCATTGTAGGACTAATTATATGTCTAGAAATTGGTTGATGAACGATCGTGGAATATGATATATCTACTTATGATATAAAAAATATTTTTTATTATTGTTTAATATTATAACTGTCATATAATTTAACTTTTTAAAATCATGGAGATAAAATATGTAGATGAATCCAAACATATAAATACATATTTGATACCAAATTGCTCTAACAAATCAACAATTACCCGCATAAATAGGGCTCTCCTCATGCATGGCTAGATGAATTGTTAATGTATACTCTTTAGAACTCTATAAATGCGGCAAATTTCTATGATTTTCACTGTACAACATTTCTCAATTCTCTACACAAAGAATTTTATATACAAATGTGCAACTCTAGAACCGATCAAATCACGTATGGGATGCGAGTCTTACTTCGGACTCAACTCCTTGGTAATGTAACTATCAATGCTCTTACTTTTGCAATCCAATATTGTGCCTACAATGTAATCAGAGAATCATATTTTGATAATTTTGCTGATTTATAATCCATAAATTTGGTCTGGTTTTTACTTTGGAAAGTTTTAATATGCACATCTAGACTATTCAAAAGTTCTTTGTTACATATGGTCTGGTCAAGTACATTAGTTCATAAATACAGATAAATAGTTTTTCTCAGCAAATTGAACTTCCAAACAATCACAAGGTTTTTCCATCTTCCATATATAATGTGCATTTCAATGTAGCCATATATAGTTAAAATCATTTCTCAGCTTGTGTGAATGAGGCAAAACAGAAACACAATTGACTGTGTAACTAAAGTTGTCCAGAAATTCTGCACTTTATATCGTCGAAGATCCTCCTTATCGTTTATAAAAGAGACAGCCTCTAAAGTTTCATACGGCCAAGCAGAGGTTGAAGACAGTTTAAATGACGAGGCGTGTGAGTTGGTCAGCGGAATGGAGGTTCTCTTAGGGGAGGGAGCAGATAGCGTCCGTGGCTACCTTCTCAAAGCAGTGAAGAACAACAATGGAACTGGCATATTGCTCTTGTCTGATATTTTCGGGTTTGAAGACTCTTCAACTAGAGAATTTGCGTATCGCGTTGCCTGCAATGGTTACAAGTATGTTTCTTGATCTTATGACAAATATATCAAAATGAAATTATATTGTTTAATGCTCGTGTTATATATATATGTTACATGGACTCTCGGGTAAAAGTGTCGGTTACGGGTATATCTCCATGCATCGGACATGTCAAATCTCTATGAAAATGGATACATGGACACGGATAGATATTAAGCTAATTTGATCATTTTTAAAAAAAAATTTTGATTATTTTACTTTAAGAGTAATGTACTATTGTTATGGCTCATTCATGCAATGGCCTTCGTACCTAAGAAGCTCCCCCGAATGCTACCTTAATCGTTCTGGTGTTTGTTGCAGCGTTCTTGTGCCAGACCTTTTTCGCGGGAATCCATGGGCAAAGAACATGTCAAGGGCTTTATTCGAAGAATGGATTGCTGGACACAACCTGCAAAGGGTGTTGAAAGACATAGCCACTTCCACAAAATGGATGATCGATGAGTTTATAGCTGCAGGGATTTCAAAGAAGCTTGGCATAATTGGTTTCTGCTATGGAGGCGGGCGCGTACTAGACGCGCTAGCGCAAGACGAAGATGCCTGTTTTGGCACTGGTGTATCGTTCTACGGCACAAGGATTGATCCATCTGTTGCGGCCAATGTTAAGGTACCGGTTTTGTTCATAGCAGGCGACGATGATCCACTTTGTCCAGTCAGTGTCTTGCAGGGTTTCGAGACGAGCATTGGGAGGGGGTCTAGGGTTGTGGTTTACAATGGAAGAGGTCACGGGTTCGCTCATCGGCCTCAGTCTCCAGAGGAAGATGCAGATGCTGAGCAGGCTTTCAATATCATGAGGAATTGGGTGTATAATAACTTGGTTGCAGACACCTAAATTGCTCGACATTTGTTTACATTCTTCATATGTTTTTATTTTCAAAAATTATAATTTTCAATTTATTTTTCAAGGTAGACGGAGTGTGTGAACTTTGCGTGCCTTTTGTTGAGATTGATATTAGGTAAATGATCTTTTTCTTACAAGGATTATTAGTCAATGGATTGATATAATATGGTTCAAGTGGTAAATACTCAACATATGATGTGATTAAGCTTATACGAGTTGAGGCTGTCTTCATTTTAGTTTGAATTTCATTTAATAACTAAGAATTTGCCACTGCAAATGATGCATCGTTATTTTCTGAGTCCATTTTAATTCAAATTAATTGGACTGCATTTAGGGCAGGAAACCGAAGTAATTGGAGATGGTTTGAATAATATCGGTAGTAAAAACTGATTAAGATATACAAATAATAGCTTCAAATCACATTTAGAGAAAGATCGAAGGTATCAGGAAAGTAAGAGAGAGATCACAGTTCCGTGAATAGAATTCCGTGAATAGAATTAGTGAAAAAACATGGATCACTAGAGGTACTTTGGAGCCTAATATTAGAGGTGTCTCACATCGGATAAATATGGGAAAGTGAATGAAATTTAAATGGGTAAATATTAACCCTACCCATTGGCTTAAGCTTTTTGATCGAACCGCAAAACATCCACCTGTTACAATTGGTATCAGTGCCAAGCCCAGTCTTTTATCCGGTACCACATTAAGCACCCGGCGGAGTCCGGGTCCTGGTCGAGCAAGGTGGTTTGACCGCAACGAATGTTAGAGGTGTCCCACATCGGATAAAAATGGGAAAGTGAATAGTATTTGACGCTCACAAATAAAAAAATTAAATCACTACCAAAGTATTCATATTCCATAATAAATGTGCCCATAACAAGGACAAGTCTTGCGCCTCTATGAGTATGGAGCCTAGGCACCAACAAAAACTGCCTGAAATCCCATCAAACTTTCTACATAATGCCATGGTAATTAATGTGTAATTATCTTTCAAAAACACAATACATTCAGGAGAAAGGTCCATTCTTGAAAAAGCTGACAAAACTCAAAGATCTGCACGTTTAAGCCTAGTTTCCTGCTGGATTATACATCTTAGTAGGTTCCCTCATAACAAGCAAGCAAGCATTTAGAGTGATGCTCCAATACCAACAAATTATTCCTCTTCCCTTCTCTTGTAAAATAGAGATACAAAACAAAAGGCAAAAAGAGTTCATAAGAACCTTGCAGTATATTTGAGTTGAAGGATTAAACCTCCCAACAATCTTGATAGTAAAGGGTAAAATAGCCAAAAGTGAACAAAAAAGGCAACAACAATCTCAACTAAAGGTCTGATTTTGAACCCAAACAACTTGAGGGTTACTTCAATATTCTGTGATTTCAGTCCTGTCCATCCTGAAAACAACAGTGCACAACACTTAATAGAATAACAAATAAAATAATATGTAAGAAAATAGCAATGTAAAAGTAAATGATTTCAACAGATTTTAACCATCATGCAGCAAGAAGCTTACCTAATCTGAGGGCAACAAAAAATGACATTGCAAATTTTATACTATTAACCAAAACTTAACACTACATGAAGCGTAACAGAGAGACGACGTGAAAAACAGCAGTAGAAATGAAAGGGAACAAAAAAAAGGAAGAAGAAGAAAAGTAACATAATTAGCAAAAAAATTCTGAGATTTATCACATAATTCCCACTTAATTCATAATTAGCACTATTCTCATAAGATGATATACACTAGCTAAGAGTCCGCATAAGCACATGATACTGCCTTACCAAGAGGAGACGATAAAAACGTCTTCAAGCAATCCAAGTAACGAAATCAAAGTGAAATTGCAAGAGAAAAGGAAAATTATTTGCAAATAATTGCGAAGCAAATATTATTGCTGAAAAATATAATACTTAAAACTGATCTAAATGCTAGCTATCAAAGGCTTTATATAGAGTTCATTTCTATCTAATACTAACCTAGACTGCAAAATATGAATTAAAACCAAAATAGAAAAGTTTCCAAAAATAAAGAAAGTTGCTGAAAATAAAGTAAAGTAGCTGAAAAGTAGGAATAAATCAAAAGTTGTTGATCTTTGGTTTCCTATTCCTTTTACCCCACTTATTTCTTTTCCAATGAATCCACAGCTGCATCTCTTACAAAGGGGATCACCTAGATAAAAGCAAATGGTGTCTAGTGATAGTGTAATTTGAGTATAAAATCTACCTATTTGTCGCACATTTGATTTAGGTGACGGATATACATTATAAAAAGGATTTCTGCAAATTGATTTAACCAATCCTATGAGGCCTGATGGAGAGAACTCCTCAAATTTTCGGTCTTCCTTCTTTCCTTTCTGTTGTTTCACTTTATAAAGTCCATTTTTTTTTATCTTCTTCAATTCCATCTATTCACTATCTCCTAGTTCCAATCAAATCTGTAAATCCTTGCTTAAGACAATGAAGTTTTTCTTGATGTTTACACGGATCCTTCTACCCCAGGTACTTCATCTGTTCCACCGTTCTCCATATCCTCTTCTTCTTCTTCCCAGAGGTGGTGGTGGTTTGTGAAGAGGGTAACTTTATTCAGAGGTTTGATGATGCTACTGCTTTGAAGGAGGCTGGCACGAAGCTTGTGCCAGTGTACGAATTGGAGGCAGATACCTCTGAATCTGATGCGTCACTGAGTGATCTTGAGGCGGATGTTCCTCCAGTGGCTCTTCAGAGATGTAAAGGGGGTGCTGGTTGGGGTTCTATTTCATGGGGGACTTCCTCCAACAATTCCAGAGAAGAATGATGATGGTGAACTGGAGGGGTCGTGTGCTACCAGAGTTAGGAGTGAAGTTCAAGGATCCATTGTGGGTTGTCCAAGGATTGTGGTAGTGACCAGCTTGCTCTGCTGAAGGAAGGGGAGGCCAAGCCCTTGCTTCTCAAGACAGTGGCTCCGTTGGTCAGCTCTCCTCTTCTGCGACGACGAAGGATTAGTCCTCTGCTATAATTCTAAGTGAAGGAGAAGAGCTGTTTGGGCATATTATGAAGGATGTTGTTCCGGTGGCAGTTGGGCTGTGATGAGGAGAGGACAGTGGGTCAGCTGAAGGAGGTGGGTAACTGGGTGGATGATAATATTGTCGATACATGTTCTTTGTTCGGGATATCTTATGATGATAATAATGATAAAAGGGATTTGAAGTTGAAGACCTTGGCGGACGGTAAGGATGTGGACGCCTTGTTTGTTGAAGAGGCAGGGTTTAGGCGGAAGGAGTAATCAACTCCGTGGAAGGGGAGAGAGAAATGCTGATTTCCTATATCAACTATAATGGGAGAAGCGAAATGGTTCGAAGGATAGGAGTAAGGGGAGAAGAAAAGGTCGAGGGATGGTGAAGGGAGAGGAAGGGAAGGAAGGAGAGGGGTAGAGGATGGGACTTTGACCTTTTCTAATGAAGCTACGCATTGTCTCTTGGAATGTTCGGGGTCTTAATAACCCATGCAAGAGGAGGGTGGTCTCTTTGGCTTTATGAAGATGGAGCGCTCATGTTGTGTCTCTTCAGGAAACTAAGATTACGTTTGGTACGGTGGAATGAAATAGAATAATGGTGGGAATGGAATGAGAATGAGAATGAAATGGAATAACCATTCTCATTCTATTGTTTAGTTGTAAATATGAAACACATTAGGAATGAAATGAACTTAAAACAACATTTCTCAAAAATACCCTCTTAGAAGTTGGTGGCACGGTGGTGAGTATGATTTGTTTATTTAAAAAGGGTTGTTTTAGTAATTTTATATTTTTAAAGCATTCTTTAAGGAATGGAATTGTCATTCCATAGGTTTACTAATGGAATGGATTTTCGTTCCAAGGAATGAATTTTCATTCCCAAGGAATGGTCATTCCCACTTAACAAAACATATCAAACCAAGAAATGGATAGAATGGACATTCCATTCCTTCATACCAAACATGACATAAGGTATCAATGATGTTGCACAGAATGGCTAGGAGCATATGGGGCAGTAGGTTCATTGATGGGCAGGATTCTATGGGTGGCATTGTGGTGATGTGGGATAGGAGATGGGTATCATTCGCGGATCTTCAGAGAGGGAGCTTCTTTCTATCTTGCTCTCTTATTTCAATTGGGATGGCTTTAGGTGGATGTTCTCTGATGTCCACGTTCCGCTTGAGGACAATGTTAAAGGAGCCCTTTAGGAGGAGATTCACGCCGTTTGGGAGCCCTGGAGGTTCCTTCGTTGCCCCCCGGGGGTGGGGGGGCAGAACTTTAATGTTCTCTGGTTCCACCTAAGAGGCCTACGGAGGGCTATAAAGCACGAATACTTCTAAAAGAGCAATGTACACGTATCGGATACGTGTCGGATACCGATACTCCTCGAATACTCGCATATATGTGTCTGATACAGACACTTCTTAAACGTATCCATAATTTTAAATAATATTTTTTAATTTATAACACGTATCCGATACTTCTAAATACTTTGATCATGTATCCAATGCTACTTAAATACCAAATAATACGTTTTTAACTTTCCTAACAATGTTATGAAGTACTATAGTCAAGAATAATTTAATTTTTATTAAGTATCAACAACATGTGCTTGTTTTAAGTACTACGAAAGGAACTCATGTGTTCGTAATGGTTTCATTTTCTTAATATTTTCAAGAATTGACTAAACTTTAGTCTTTTATATATGAAAAAGTGTCATGTCTTTTTTACGTATCCCGCCGTACCCGTATCCTATTTTTTGAGATTTGTCGTATCCCCGTGTCCGTATCGTATCGTATCTGCACCCTGTATCCGTATCAGTTCTCCATAGACAAAGGGTGATGGACTCGGACTATGGAGAAGTTCTCGTATTTTATTTATGGCTGCTTCATGACTTGCCCCTTATCAGTTCCGTGTTCACTTAGTCAAGTGGCTGGGACTCTCCAGTGCTTTCAAAACTGGACAGGTTCTTAGGAGAGGTTTCCATATGTTATTCAGACTTTGGCAGCTCAGCTTATTTCTAACCACTTCCCTTGGTCTTGGAGTGTAGTGGGTTGTGTTAGCTAAGGAATCCTTTCAGACTTGATAACATGTGGCTTAAGGTGGATGACTTTCTACGGAGGGTGAAGGAGTGGTGGCTTCAGTTTTTGTGGGGGGATTCTGGTTGGGAAGTCAAAGCATTTGAAATCTGAGATCATTAAATGGATCAAGAAAGTTTTTGGCTACTTAGAGTGAAGGCGAAACAAGATCATCTCTAAGATTAAGGAGTTGTGCTCGAAGAAAGTGGTGTTTTGGACAAGGCACATTAGAGCGATCGAGATGTGTTGCTGAGATTGTTAAGATTATGGTGATTGCTGCTATGGAGGAGATTTCATGGCATTATAAATCTGGAGCTTCGTCGATCTATCAAGGAAAAGATGTTTTTGGGCTCTCTTGGGCCTTAGTTTTCTTTATTTGTATACAGGATGTGCTCCCCTTTTTAGCACCTTTTTTTTATATATTTCTTATTTATCAAAAAAAGAAAGAAATCTAGAGCTTTGTAGCTCATGCTTTGTAAATACTCACTAGAGGTCGAATCACATAAGGAGAATTTGTGTGCAGGTCCAGTTTGAGTAGTGTAGAGGAGGTGTGGAATGGTATTTCCTCTTACTATCAGTTCTAATCGTTCATTGAGCCATGTAACTAGAGGCCTCGCCTGGGGGATTGTTTTTCTCTTCCATTTCATGGGTGATATAGATGGGTTAGAGTGTCCATTCACAAAGGAGGAGAAGGTATTGAGCGCTCTCAAGTGCTGCAATGGTGATAAGGCCCCGGATCGGATCGGTTCACTATACATTTCTCACTTGAGAGTCGAGAGGTGGTTAGGGGAGAGTTGATGGCCAGTTTTTACGATTTCTTTGCCGAAGGCTGCTTTGTGAAATCTATTAATGCGTCAGTTCTCCTTCTGATCCCCAAAAAGGTAGTGGCTAACATTAACTATTTCGGCCCTATTAGCCTTGTGGGTTGCATTTATAGGTAGATTGCTAAAGTTATGGCACTACGTCTACGACAGGTATTGGATGGTGTTATCTCGAGGACTCTACATATCTTTATCGAGGGGAGGCAGATTCTTGACTCGACTCTCATAGCTAGTGAGTTCATTGATGCGAGGCTTTTAGTGGTGTTCCGATGTCATGGTCAAGCTCAAAATTAAGAAAGCTTTGGATCATGTAAATTGGAAGTTTTTACTCCATCTACTTGAGAGAATGGGTTTTAGCTTGAGGTATAACCGGTAGTTTGAGTTTTGCTTATCTTCGGCAAGATTCTCACTGATCGTCAATGATTCTTCACCCCCGTTTGGCATAGTTTTTGCTTATGGCTTTATGTAGAAGAAAAAAAGAAGCAAAAGTTGTTTTGAGTGGTATCCCCAGCTTCTTAAAAATGTTATTCCAAGGGCCAGAGCCAGAAGTTCTAAAAATTTTGCCAAACACCATTCAAAACAGTTTTTCCCTCCGGGAAGCTAAAAACAGCGTTTGAAAAGTCAATCCAAACAGGGCCTTCGACCATTTTTTTTAAACCTCACACGGTCTCTATTAATGGGACGCCCATTCCCCCCTTTAATTTTTAATTGTCATGGAGGCACTAAGTAGATTATGGGGAAGGCGGTGGAGTTGGGTGGCAATAATCGAACTCGATAAATGAAGTCTTGGTCACAGTGACTCTTCCGAAAAAAGGAACTTCTCTTCTGAGTTGGACCAGACACAACAACAGGAGCTTCATTCACAATTGTCACAATTAGAAGAGTATGCTTGGAACAATGGATGGTGGTATCGTAATAAGGCCAGGGCTGCATTTTAGTAGTAATCTTTTAAAAGGAGAGCTATAAGCCGTCATCAACCACTATTTACGACCAAGCAAGAGTCGAAATATGGAAAGAAGAAAAAGGCGAAGGCTAGGTAAAACTTGTCTAAGTCCATTCCATTCAACAAATCAAAGATTCTACCCTTCTTGAGAAAAGATGTCTCACACCTTGTATGCAAAATGAGTTAGTATCTTAATATGCAACTTGCCTTAAGGGATAGGGTGGGTTTTACGATGACTCAGCAGGTGGAGATTTCACTTCTTCTCTTTGTCAATTATACTTTAGTCTTTTGTGATGCTGAGGAAGCTTAGTTGAGGTATTTGAGTTGTGTTCTCATTGGCTTTCAGGTTGTTTTAGATTTATAAGTTAATGTGGGGAAGAGCTCCTTAGTTCCGGTTGGGGAGGTGGAGAATTCAGCTCTACTTGTCAAGGTTCTTGGTTTTGGTGTCTGTCACTTACCGATTATGTACTTGGGCATGCCATTGGGTGTTCCTTCAGAGGATGAGATGTTAAGATTCGGTGGTGGAGCGGAGGCTAGTTGGTTGGAAGAGAAAAATCTCTCCAAGGTCTAGAAACTGACCTTGATGAAGAGTGTCTTGTCCAACCTTCTGGCCTATCTGACTCTCTTGATGAGATTCCATCTTTTGCGTCTTCAAGGCTTAGGAATATTCATAGGAACTTCCTTGCAGGGGGAGGGGGGTCAAGGTGTCATCTGGTTACCTGGGAGGAGGTGTGTAGGCCTGTGAGGGATGGGGGCTAGGGATTAGGAGGATGGGGCTTTTCAATAAGGCTTTGCTAGGAAGTGGTTGTGGAGGGGTTAAGTGGCAATGGAGGAGAGTGATAGTGAGTCGTTTAAAGGAGGAGGTGGGAGGGTGTTGGTCGGGGGAGGAGAGCATTAGGAGACTGTTGGACTTCTATGAGCATAATAGGTTAAGAGTGAGGGATGGGAGGTATGCTCACTTCTAGGTGGATTGGTGGGGCGGGGAGTCATCCCTGGCTACTTTTTTCACACCTTTTTTACATTGCTCATGATTGGCAAGCTCTGGTGGCAGACTATTATCATCCTGAGGAGGTCTCGGCACTTGTTGAATTCCTTTATAGTCATCTTCCTACTTGGCAAGCTTTGGTTACTTTGTTCTCATAGGAGTTTCAAGGTCTCGTCTTGGTTTCGCCATATCTCAGACCCAAGCAGCCCGTCGTTCCCATGCAAGGATATTTAGTGCTCCATGGCTCCTCCTATGGTGGCATTCTTTATTTGGTCTGCTGTGTGGAATTAGATCCTCAACCTAGACAACCTCCGGAGGGGCTTTTGTGGTCAATCGGTGTTTCTTTGCAAAGAGGAGGGAGAATTGTTAACTCCTCTTTTTGCGTTACCCTTTCTTTTGTTTTATCTTCCTGATTTCTTTGTTGTCTTTGGTGGTGTCTATGGTTGGAACACAATTGTCGTTGCTTGGATGGAATCGAGTCCCCATAAGCACTGTTAAGGACATGTTCACTTATTTTCTGTTTTATTGGGTCCTGGGTAAATTTTGTCGTGCAGAGAGGAAAATTTAGATTTTTTGGTCTTGCTTGGGCCTTAGTGCTTTTGTCTCTCTTTTGTACACCGGTCGCGTTCCCCTTTTGAGCGCTATTATATATATTTTGTATTTAACAAAAAAACACTAGGTGCTTTCAAGGAATTCCTTATACTGGGGGCTGCCTAAAACTGATTTCCTTCTAAAATTGTAGCCCGGAGTAAAGAAGGCTAGTTGGGTTGGTCCTGACTTTTCAAATAGTCATCAATAAGCAATGTAATATCCCTTATTCATTTGTCGTGTACAACAGTCACTTGCATCCAGCTGCAGATTTGCATAGCTGATCCGAACACTATTTAAAAAGGCCTAATGCAAATTTTCCGGCAAGCTCGGATTCTTCTTCCCATCAATATCTGCAGGAACTTAACAACATGCAGCGAAAATACAAGCTGGCAGTGTTGCCATTGTCAGAATCTTATTTGCATACTTACCTCTAAAGCTTAGGGACATTGAATATAGACGTCATGGAAGACTATTCCAGAGACAAGGATACAGTGGAAATTTTTGCCCCTACTGTATAAGTGATTGCCTGAATCAGCCAAGTGCAGATCACACTCCAAAGCGAATGAAATCTAAAACAATCTCAAGTCTCCAGTCCTAAATAGCACTAACTCTGTACTTTTCAAGGGACTTCACACCACTGAAGTCCTCGAACAACATTGAGAAATTAAAAAAGGGCATGAAGGAGGCTCAATTTGGTAGTTGCAATAGTTTAGAAGCAGAAATAGTGTTCTATCAGCAAACTAAAAGGTTTATCTTGATCGATCATCAGAAGAAGAATCAAGCCATATATATAATGATACTGCTTTTTCTGGCTTTACCGTAATATATTTTAAATAAATAAATAAAATAAAAAAAGCTCTAACAAAATAATAATAATGAAAGGTGGAAGGTGGTGGTGGTGGTGGGTTCCTATTGACAGCATTATGACAAGAGTGCTTCCCATGACCATAAAGCTCTGTCACTGTTGAACCTTCTTTCCAAGCTACATCCCCTAAGCCATACAAACTCGAAGAGAAAGATTGTGAAACAAAGATATGCTTGTGCAACACGGAGAGTGTATATTGAAACAAATAATCTAATTCCTTTTCTTGACACAAAATTAGGCTTTGTTCCTAATTATACACATCATGTCAATGAAATCGCTGTTCTCCCATTCCATAAAGTCCATAAGCTTTTGAATGAATACAATACCTACACTTCAGGGTCAAGGCCAACTTGCCACCATAAAAACAAGCATGGCACGGACCCAATGGTACAAAATCTCACCCGTTTGACTAATCATGAAAGAGCATCAAGTGCCTCGTTTTAAATCCAATGCAAATAGAGCAGTTGAGTTGACTATTTCAATTACATCAGATTATAATGCTATTTCACTTTGTTCCCTTTGCTTCATATACTCACATGAACAGGGGGGCAACATAGATTTTCTACAATGTCCTTCCCTGGGTCCATTGTGAAGACCACCTTTTAACCAAATAATAAACTGCTCCGCAGAACTTAGGCTCAAGATGGAAGAAAACAAGCCAGTTTGAGCAGATTTTCATTTTTTTCCTCTCCCCCACCCCCACCCTACCCCGCCCCCCGGCGTGCAGGGAATTAAACAGGTTGAACAACACCTGATGCTTACACTGACGTCTTTCTATTTCTCTCATAAACCCAGCACTATGTACTTCTGTTGCTCAGTCTTGATTTGCACCTAAGGAACCTCCATATAAACATTCTCAGAAAAGGCGAGAAATTCATCACACGTGCAAAGAACTCTTATGACCTACTCTGTACAGCACGGAAAAGGGGGTGGAGCACCAGTCATGTTGCAACAGCTCAAGTAGTTAAATAAGCTCCTTGGCTACCGTCAGCAACCCAAATAAGTGAGTTAGGAAGTTCAATGCTAAAATGAGAGAAGGTGGTCTCCTCGAAAAATTCATGTGAGTCACTTTATCAAATAAGTGTTGGACACTTGCACTTCATAGCCACTTATTGAAACGCGTCCAACATATTATGGCATGTCTATATTTAGAAGGAGTCTCTTAAATTCAGATACATGGTGAAGACTTTTGCAGACTCAGAAATATGACTAAACGAACTCGTCCATTAGAAAGCCTCAGTTTTTTACAAAAAAAGAGAATATATTTAAAAATTGACCATAGAAGTCACTTTATCAAAGAAGTGGGCCTACAAGTGGAGACAACAAAGAAGTCACTAAATTAGCCGCACATACACACAGAAATTATATAATAAATATATATATCTCAACATATTAGATTTGCTCTGTAGACACGACTGATTATGATTATATCATTTAAAAGTGAAAAGAATTCAGTTATTAATTATTTAATTTTTTCATGAAGTAATACTTATGATATAAAATGTGATTTTATGCAGTAATGAGTATATTTATCCTCATATTCTAACATTTCATTCTTTTTTCAAACAGTATATATAAATAGTAACACTATTATAAATGTCGTACTCATTTCTGTGAATATTAAAAACGATAATGAGTCAATGATATAATACAAAGAGATTGAAAAACAAAGGTTTTGCTTTTACTAATAAACATAATAATATTATGACATGTAAGGCTAACAGTAATCATGAATATTACCGGATAAACAGGAGAGTCTGAAATCTTAGGAGGTGGAGGAGTTGTTCGAGGCTCCAGCCTTCCAGCATATATGTGAGAACAGTCCGTATATGCAGATCCAATTCCCAAGCCTGCACCAAAGGCTACTGCTGCCCAGCGAGTCACAGGACTCCCTGCCACCACAAATCAGAATAGATTGAATATTATGAAAACAGTTATCGGGCCAGGACAACAAGTGTGAAAGAACCCGATTTACTTTATAGTTTATAGAGCAGAAGCATCCACTTTATGATATGTACCGTTTAGCCGACCCAGGGGATTTGCAATTTGTTTTCCTTATATGCAGATAAGAAGACTAGCAAAACAGAACATAATATTAAAAACACGAGAATTAACGCGTCATTTACCATGTCAAGGATTAGTCACAGCTTGCTTCCTCCATCAAATCTCACGGGATTAACATGACATTAGTTGACATAATTGTCCCCGTGAAAAAAAAAATAATCTTTACTTTAGTGAAGTGTAACCAGTTCAAAACCTAATCAGTTTTCTTATTCAGAGAACATATTTGCCGATAAGATGAACCATGAAACTGGCACATATCCGGCAGAGTGAAAGAAAGAAGAAAACTAAACCACACGCCCAACTAAGAAAATACAATTAGAAAGCTTCAGAAAGACTGAAACATCATTACTGTATTCCATCCTATACAGCATTCATTAATGATCAACTTCCTAGTTAACATATAATTGGCATATTGTAATCTAAACAGCAACGCAGGTAATAAAGATGTGACAGGGAAATAACCAACAATTTTGTTGCTTTGTAGCCTGTTGTTAGAGGTGTCCCACATCGGATAACTATGGGAAAGTGAATGAGGTTTATAATGGGTGGATGTTAGCCTAACCCATTGACTTAAGCTTTTGGGTCGAACCGCGAAGCATCCACCCGTTACAGTTGATATCAGAGTCAAGCCTAGTTCATGATCCGGTGCCACGCCAAGCACCCGCTTGGGTGCATCCACCCGGACCGGAGTCCAGGTCCAAGGCGGGCAGGCAGGATGGTCCGACCGGCGTTTCGCAGGTTCGGATGGGGGAGAATGTTAGAAGTGTCCCACATCGAATAACTATGGGAAAGTGAATGGGGTTTATAATGGGTGGATGTTAGCCTAACCCATTGGCTTAAGCTTTTGGGTCGAACTGCAAAACATCCACCCGTTACATCTGTCCTCTTTAGCATGTTCAGGGTTCTTATGCTAAGATGAAAAGATTAGGTTCAAGCAGTCTCTCTGAGCAGCACACCTTATAACAAATTCTACCATGAATTCATGAATCCACCTTGTGTTAACTTTCTAACAAACAAAGGATTCACATACATGGGTTGCATTCCCTCTAGCGCTGTAAGTATGTATGTGTGTGTATATATATATATATATATTCTTTTTTTATATATTAGATGTATATAAAAAGTGCTCAAAAGGGGAGCACATCCCGATACAAAGGAACAAGCCCAAGCCTAAGGACCAAGGGAATACAAAAAAGCGCTGCTGAATTATTATATTTGTCACTCAAAAATACCAAAAGATAAACATATAAAAATTACACTCCCAATTGTCAGTGCATTATAAGAAATACAAAGTACTCTAGCTTCAATATATAAAGTCATAATTAAACAAAAACAAATGTTAAACTAACGTTATTTATTACCAACAAAGCCATATAAGAGCATTGTTTACCAACCTCATAAATGTCAATATATATAGGCCTACATATATATATATATATTCTTGAGTAAAGCAAACTTATAAACTTGAAACCTCATTTGTCTTCATCCAAGCATTTGGACACTAGATATTACTTGGCCTCGTCCATTAGCACCTTGAATTAGTTGGAATATACTACATCACAACCATTCTTATTTTTTCTGCAAAGAAAACCACAATTCTTCTACGTTGATGACACCATATGGTGTTTATTTTACTTCTTAAACTTTCCATCAACTGCCTGTAAAGAGAACTCAGCTAATATAATAGAAACCAAAGTAAGACTATCTCTACAAAAAAAAAAAAAAAAAAGGTCAGATACTTGCTCATCCACACATTTATCTTTCAGCTCTAATAAAATAATACAAATAAAAAAAATCGCAATCCAATGGGTCCGTTTGGATACCCTGTTTTTTGTTTTTGTTTTTTTACTGTTCACAAGACTAAAAAAAAAAATACGTTTGGCAAACGCGTTTACTGTTCACTGTTTTTTCCCCAAGAAAACTGTTTTCTGTGAATAGTGTGTAAAAGTGATGAAAACACCAAATACAACTTTTAGTTGTTTTTTGAGTTTTTTCACTGTTTAGGTGGTAAAAACAATGAAAACACCAAATTCATAAAATACAATTTTCACCAAATAAAAGTGGTGAAAACACCTTCATCCAAACGTTTTTTTGTTTTTAGTTTTTTCCTGAAAAAACAAAGACAAATACAAAAACAGTTTTTATATTTGAAGACAGAAAACAAATACAAAAAACAGGCTTTCCAAACGCACCCAATGACAAGTGGGAAAAAACCAACACCGTATAACAAGGGATTTGTATGCATGTGATGCTCCAATAATTGTCTCATGTCGTGATTATACCTCTCTTCAAAGCAATTCAACCCATAGAAATCAAAATTCGTAAACCACTCTAATATATCCAAATAGGAAGCACCCAAGCATATATATGAATAACTCATTTCCTATAACAACTAATACGAAGGATATAAACATTTGACATTTCCTACACCTCCTTTTCGGCAATTTTCTCGATAACCAAGCAGATGGATAAGACAATGAATCCCAAGAAATGTAAACGAGTAAACCACTTTAATACATCAAAATAAAAAAAACGCAAAAGCATATATAGGAACCACCCATTTGTTGTCATAACTAAAAACACAACAATGGATAGTTCATACAGCACTTCAAATTCTACTGAATTTTACTCTGACGCATTTTTTCACAATTTTCTAGGCAGTTAAACTGAGTGATAAGACAATGAATACCAGAAACATAAATGAGTAAACCACTACAATATAACAAATAAGAACACCCAATCAAAGTAAGAATAATCCATCTTACAACAATGCAAGTCAATATTTGTATTCTGCTAACACCCTTTCTCGGGACGAACAGAGGGATAAGACTTTGAATACGGAAAATGAGGGTGAGTAAACCAATATAAGATATAAGAATTGAACACAACCCGGCAAAATAATTTCTTATAACAACTAACTACAACAACAATTATTTACAATTATGATATTTCCTCATTATTAACATCTTTTTATCGGTAACCACAGGAACAATAAGACAAGAAATAGTGAACATGAAAGCGAGTAAACCACTACAATACATCAAAATAACAAAAACCCACGAAAAGATAAGGAAAGCCCATTTCTTATAATAACTCAAACACAGCAAGAGATGTTTCATTTTGAATTTTTCCCTTTATCCGCAACTTTCTCGGCAACCAAACAGAGGGAAAGAAAATGAACAGGGAGAATTTAAACTGAGAGGGAAGAGAGAACTCACTGAAGAGAAGGAGACCCCCCAGAGCCCCGGCAGCTGTCCCGTAAACGGAACGACGAAGAGACAGATCGAGGCATGCGTCGTACTTTGCATCGAGATCGAACTTTGGAGAGATTGGTTTGTTCTCACCCATTTTCACCACAAACCCTTTTTTGCTTTTGTTTCTCTTCTCTTGTTTTGATCTTCTTCTTGTGCTTTCTAGAACTCTCTCTGACTCGCAAGCGAGGGTTTCGTTGTTGTCTCTTTCTGGACTCGGTGGGTTGAAGAAGAATAAGGAGTGAGTCAATTCCGTACGAGTTTTGGGGATATTTGGGGCCAGCTGTTTTGGGCTGGGCTTCTTAGTAGGGCTGCACGTCCGGTTCGGTCCCGGTTCAAATTATTATTCTTGGTTCCTTAAAAATGAGAACCGGAATCGAACTATTAATACAAGGAACCGAACCAAACCTCTTTTTCGGTTCGGCTCCGGTTCCTATTATTACTTTTAAAAAACATAAATTTTTTTAAAACAAAACATAATTATAAACCAAATTATAGAGTATTTCAACTATTAGTCTATTACAAATTATAGAATATTTCAACTATTAGTCTATCACTAGGTTAAGAATCAAAATTATTATAAAATAGAAATGGGCCAAAGGCCAATAAATAATGAGAAAAATATATGGGGTTTTCATAATTGAAGCCCAAACTACTAGGAGTCTTGGCCCAAAAGTGTCATTCATATGTTACTTATATTAGTGAATCAGTGATACATTTATACATATCATTTTAAAGTTATACATTATTTATCTAATAATAACTTTTAAATATATATATATATATATAACCGGTTCTGTTCGGTTCCAGTCCAGTTCTATGTGGTTAAGGACCGGAACCAAACCTAAAAAATTGGTTCTTTAATTTTGAGAACCAGAACCGAACCGAACAACCTTAAAACCGAACCAAACCGCCGGTTTCGGTTCGGTTCTTCGATTTTTTCGATTTTGTGTGCAGCCCTACTTCTTACTACGACCAAGTACTTTTTTCCCTATGAGAAGTGCATTGGTCTGGTACGATTTTAGATGTATTACTTTAGAGGTATTTTTGTCATTTTGGTTGGGCTAGTGACATGGTTTGCCTTATTATCTGGTAGGATATGTATAGTGTCACACCCGCATTTTTATCCGCCGCGGACGAGCAACCGATTCCTCGTGTAAAATGCATGATTTCGCAAACGTATGCGAAATGTTGTTTTTCCGCCAATTGTCGCCTCCGAAAAGAATGCGAAAGCTTTGTGGGACGGGTTCAAGGTGCAATGTAAGTATAGGACCACAAATAGTCATACAGAGCGTCACCTAACATTAAATTGTGGTGTTCTAGTTCACCAAGAAAGCTCCATTGAGCAAATAATCTAAATCTAAAGTGTAGGATCCTAAAATGACTCTTACAGATCGTCATAAACCAAATCTATTGAATTCGGGAGTTCGCTTATGCTTAGGGAAGGTGTTAGGCATCCTAAGACCTAGTTTTACCTATCACAAGTGCACGAATTGTATTGTAGTACAGTTCGGCTGGAAAAAGGTTATCTCAATGGACTAAGTCGTATTCTGAACTCTCGTATAGCAATACTCTTAAATTGTTATGAAAGTATGATTTGTTGTTTGAGATTTGTTAATTAAATTAACTAATAAAACAAGTAAAGATAGATTAAAACAAGAACAATAGAGATAAAAACTAGAATTTTCTTACTCCACCACTAACCGCATAATGTAACTATCTACTTAATCAATTGCAAGAGAGCGATCCATCACCCGTTAATCAAATTATACCACAAGTAGTCAAATATATTTCCCAAAGAGATATCGTCAACCGGATTCACTACAACTCATTCCCGGACGGAGTGTGATTAGTGCATGCAGACTACTTTACTCTAATATATCTCTACAACATAAAATTAAACTAAAGCATATCTATATCACTTCGCCGAGGCATGGTCTGTGTAAATCTAGAGTTTCAGGTGTTAAGCACCATTATGTAGAAAATCATAATATGCTAGCTAAATACTATCAGATAAACATGATTGATTGAGATAATGCATTCATTCAATCTAAGATAAGAGTAGAGTAAATATAAAACTCCATATATTAAATAACTATGGTCACTCATCTACACAATCATCACATGTGTGGTCTTCAGTTTCCTCTCGTCACAATTGAAACAAATAAATAAATTACATTACTTGCCTAGGATTTTGCTAGAAAATCCTAGATACCAGTTTTGTTGTTCACAGTGGTGGGTGTAAATGGTAAAAATTGATAGGTCCAAGCCCATTTGTAAAGCCCAAGATTGGCTAGGCCCATGTACACACGAATGATTTATTGGCCTATGATTCAAAGCCCATGTAATAGGTAAACCCATCAGCACAATACTGTTGGCTTTGAAATTCCATTTCAAGCAATAAATCTTATTTTGATATTAATAAAACATTCAAAACCGTGTTTGGTACTAATATGGCTTTGAGCTAAGTGTTTCAGCAAGTACAGGTAAATGTTTTGGGAAGATCGCTAAAGCAACAAGCGATAAGGAAACTCAAGCGCAAACTTGAAGAAGGACAAAAAGATCAAAGAAAGAACAAAAGCTGGACTCAAGACCTGGGGTAGATAGGTCGGGGTGAGAATATTGTACCAAGGTATCTTATGCGTTGATTGATGTTATAAGCTCAAGTAATTAATCAAACGAACTCAAACGGATCAAAAACAGACCTTGAAAACAATTTTTGGAGTCACCCAGTCGACTAGCCTGTCCAAGGCAGTCGACTGACTGTGACCCAGTCGACTGGCCCTTAAGGACCCAGCCGACTGGATGAACCAGTGAGTTATAAAACATTCTAACTGCATGAGGCAGTCGACTGGCCTGTCCAAGGCAGTCGACTGACTGTGACCAGTCGACTGACAGTTAAGGACCCAGCCGACTGACTGGACCAGAGAGTTTCGAACATTTTTGATTGCCTGAGTCAGTCGACTCAGAGGGTTTTAAAAATAATTTCTAACTCCTTTTTATTCTTACTAGAACATGCAACAAGGTTCAATATTAATTTACAAGGTAAAATATGCAATGAATGATTTCACTTAAATTCAACAAGCTATTTACCACAATATAAATTAAGCATGTATGAACATAAAGTAAAGAGATAGAGATAGAGATAGAGATATTGACACCGTGATTTTTACGAGGTTCGGTAACTCCTACTCCTCGGCTCAAAGAATCCCCTTCCTTGAGACTTTCCCAATCCTCACACTATGGCTCTTCCTTCAATAGGTGGAATAGCAAAACCTTTACAAAAGAGCTAACTAGCTCTTCACACAATCAAGAGAACAATCCTCCCTTGATACAATGGGCTTCACTCACCCAAGATCACAAATTTGTGTATGTAATCAATATATCACTCAAGAAACAAAAACACTCAAAACCCTAAGGTTTTTATGGATGATAGATCAATATAAGCTCAAGTGTTTTTTTTGTGATATTTCAAGAACTCAAGATATATATATATTCTCACAATATATTTTCAATAAGAGAATAGGCTCAAGACTTGAGTTTAAATCTTCAAAATGATAAGAGTGAAAAGCGAGATTTTGCTATCAAAAGATTTTTCAGAAGATGCTTGAGAGAAAATTAGAGATGAACAATATTTGGAAACATTTCTCACACAAGAACCTTAGTATTTTTAATCCATATCTCTTTCTTTATATAGTGAACACTAGGGTTTGGAGAGTGTGTCTCACCCTAGACAATATGGAGAGTAGGACCTGAAAATATGCAAGCAAAATCATTTCTTTTTGGGCAAAAATATTGTTTAGAAATACTTTTCCTTAAAATCCTGAAGCACCCAGTCGACTGCCTCCATGCTTAGATTTAAAATATTTTTCCCAACGGCTAGGGTCAGTCGACTGCCTCAAGAAGGCCAGTCGACTGCAAAGGCAATAAAAAATGTTCGAAACTCTCTGGTCCAGTCAGTCGGCTGGGTCCTTAACTGCCAGTCGACTGGTCACAGTCAGTCGACTGCCTTGGACAAGCCAGTCGACTGCCTCATGCAGTTAGAATGTTTTATAACTCACTGGTTCATCCAGTCGGCTGGGTCCTTAAGGGCCAGTCGACTGGGTCACAGTCAGTCGACTGCCTTGGACAGGCCAGTCGACTGGGTGACTCCAAAAATTGTTTTCAAGGTCCGTTTTTGATCCCTTTGAGTTCTTTGATTAATTACTTGAGCTTATAAGATCAATCAACGCATAAGATACCTTGTTACAATATTCTCACCCCGACCTATCTACCCCAGGTCTTGAGTCCAGCTTTTGTTCTTTCTTTGATCTTTTTGTCCTTCTTCGAGTTTGCGCTTGAGTTTCCTTATCGCTTGTTGTTTTAGCGATCTTCCCAAAATATTTACCTGTACTGGCTGAAACACTTAGCTCAAAGCCATATTAGTACCAAACACGGTTTTGAATGTTTTGTTAATATCAAAATAAGATTTATTGCTTGAAATGGAATTTCAAAGCCAACAATCTCCCCCTTTTTGATGTTGACAAAACATTTCGTGTTTGCTCATAATTGGTAAAGTATCAAGTGATACTCCCCCTCAATGTGCATCTTTCATTTTTATTTTCATGTTTCCCCTTAGGAAATAAATTTTGTAATTGGATATTCATTTACGTAATGCATTGAAGAATAATATAAACAACATTTTTCGATTAATAATTTCAAGATTGGTACATGTTGTTATACTACTACACATTACAAAATAATAAAGCATAGAAATAAAACTAAAGATAACATAAACAACACACATGGTAACGTCCTATGCTACGCAAAATGGACCTATGGCCAACACAAACAACCTAAATATTCTCCCCCTTTGACGACATCAAAAAGGCGGAGGGTCACGGCGAAGTGCATCCATGGCGGTGGTGAGGCGGTCGATCTTGTCCTCAAGGCGCTTCATGTCCGCGGTCGTCTGCTTTTGGGCCTCCTCATTGCGCTTCACGATTTCCAGGATTTGGGTAAGAGTTTCGGGATTACCCCCGAACCCAAAATCCGGAATATCGAAATCGCTACCAAGAGACGGAAATGAGGAAGTCGGAGCATCCGGACGAGGTGCCTCGGGACGAGGAGCGTCAAGACGAGGAACAGAAGGACCGACTAGGTCCGCAGGAGGGGCAGCCCTAAGAGAGACCAACACTCCATCAGCATTTTTGCCAATGTGCATTTGCTTGAGATGAGTGCGGTCCAGAAAGATTGGATTGTGCTCCGTAGGCTCGTCAGCAAGTGGCACACCGTTCTGACTGAGAAGATAGGATAAATGGATAGGAAAAATAAGTGCGCCTTTCTTCTTGTGGCACTCGAGGATTGCCGATATGAAGAGGAAGGCAAGATTGACCTTCCGATCGGTCATGACACAGTAGACAAGGAAAGCTTCCATAATCGACACAAGACTCCGACTTCCGGACTTGGGCAAAATGGAATACGTGATAATGTTGTGCACAAGTCTAGCCTCAGGAGTAAGCGAGGAAGAAGGAAACTCAGCAATGGCGGTGGTTGATTTATTCACAGAAATAGCCCGAACTGCTTCGAGAGGATCGAAATCACTCGAAGAGTACCAAATAGATGGGCAGTAATAGGAGATACCGCCAGGAGGTAGCCGAAAAACAGTATTGAGTACTGCTTCGGTGATCTTAACAGAGACGCCTCCAACATTGGAGCTAAGCAGGGTGGAGATAAGGCGTGGTTGAGAAGGATTCACCAGATTGGTGTAGAATGCTTTGACAGCCCTCGGATAGAGCGGAACATCGAGCGAGAGAAAGAAATCCCAACCCATATTTTGAAAAAGATTGAACGTATTAGCGCCAATCTCTTCGCACAAGGGTTGAGTCACAATGCGACTACGAGCAAATTTTCGATGAAGGAACTGAGTTTCGAAAAGACGAACACTGTCTTCATCACCGAGAAGAGCAGTCAGAGACATCGGACCAGATTCAGATTCGGAATTAGTGTCCTCATGAACAGGAGACGGAGGTGGAGGAGGTGCAGCCGAAGAGCTTCCACCCCTACGGGCGCGTTTCTTGAGGCGCACGACATTAGGAGCCATGAGAGAGATGAGAATCAAGACGATGGGAAGCATTTTGAGAAGAAAAACGAAAAGAAATGGTGAAAATAGAGAGGGAGAAGTGAAACTGAAAAAAAATATATGGATATATATATGGAGATATATAACTGAAAATGAAGAGGGGAGTGGTGATGATGGAGGAGAGGATCGTGGTGTAGTGGGAAAGTGGTTTAAAGATGAGTAAATGGCGTGAAGAAGAGAAGAAATGGGAGAGATCGTGGAGAGAGTGGAGAGAAGATGAAGAGAAAGAAGAAATAAAAACAATGTTCGCGCAGAGGCAGTCGACTGGCCATATGGAGACAGTCGACTGGCTCATGACCCAGTCGACTGGCTAATGTAGGCAGTCGACTGGCTGAAGATAGTTAAAAACACAAAAACTCACTGGTTGATCCAGTCGACTGGCCGTATATGAGGCAGTCGACTGGCCTTCAAAAAAAAATTTAAAATTTTGAAAGCAAAGAACGTGGACGAGAATTTGTGAAAATTAACTGATGACTTCAAAATTCATGGCCATTCCTAAGTCCTTACGAATTTTTGAAAATGGTTCATCCGAGAGGGGTTTAGTAAAAATATCCGCCAATTGATTCTTAGTGTCAATAAAAACCAATTCAACGTCGCCTTTAGCTACGTGATCCCGTAAAAAATGATGCCTAATCTCTATGTGCTTTGTGCGAGAGTGTTGAATAGGATTCTTTGAGATACAAATAGCACTAGTGTTATCACATTTAATAGGTACGCGATTGAAAACAAGTCCAAAATCAAGTAATTGTTGCTTAATGTAAAGAGTTTGAGCACAACTACTACCGGCCGCAACATATTCGGCTTCAGCCGTAGATAAGGCAACCGAATTTTGCTTTTTCCTTGACCATGAAACTAACGAGTGACCTAGAAAATGACATGTACCGCTTGTGCTTTTCCGATCAACTTTACAACCCGCAAAATCGGCATCCGAATAACTTGTGAGATCAAGTGTAGTACCACTTGGATACCAAAGTCCTAAGTTAATCGTCCCGTTAAGATAGCGAAAAATACGTTTTACGGCTAGCAAGTGAGATTCTTTGGGACAAGATTGAAAGCGAGCACATAAGCATACACTAAACATGATATCCGGTCTACTAGCAGTTAAATAAAGTAAACTTCCTATCATGCCTCTATATTTAGTAATATCAACACATTTCCCATTTTCATCTTTATCGAGTTTAATAGAGGTACTCATGGGAGTAATGGCATGTTTGGATTCCTCCATACCAAATCGCTTTAGCAAATCTTTAGTATACTTAGATTGGCTAACAAATAAGCCATCCAAGCTTTGCTTGATTTGCAACCTTAAGAAGAAGTTCAACTCACCCATCATACTCATTTCAAATTCGTTTTGCATGTTAGATGCGAAATCCTTGCAAAGGGAAGTGTTTGTTGATCCGAATATAATGTCGTCAACATATATTTGGATAATCAACAAATCATTCTTGACAGTTTTTGTAAATAGAGTGGTGTCAATTTTGCCTTTAGAAAAACCTTTTTGAAGTAGAAAGTCACTAAGCCGTTCATACCAAGCTCTAGGAGCTTGCTTTAACCCGTACAAAGCTTTAGATAATTTGTAAACATGATTTGGAAAACGTTCATTTTCAAAGCCGGGTGGTTGTTTCACATACACTTCTTCATCTATAGTTCCATTTAGAAAAGCACTTTTGACATCCATTTGATAGATAATGAAATTTCTAGATGATGCAAATGCAAGAAGCATTCTAATTGCTTCTAATCTAGCTACGGGTGCAAAGGTTTCATCATAGTCAATGCCTTCCTCTTGATTGTAACCTTGAGCTACCAATCTTGCTTTATTTCGAATAATCACTCCATTTTCATCCTTCTTATTTCGAAAAACCCATTTAGTGCCTATTATAGTTTGATGTGTGGGTTGAGGGACTAAATGCCAAACTTGATTGCGTTCAAATTGATTTAGTTCCTCTTGCATAGCCATGATCCAAGAATCATCACATTGAGCTTCGTGGAAGTTCTTGGGTTCAATATTGGACACAAATGCCATGTGATTGCATAAGTCTCTAAGTTGAGATCTTGTGCTAATACCTTGTGTTCCTATGACTTGGTCAAGAGGATGGTTGTGCACAATCCTCCAAGATTTAGGAATGGAGCAAGTCAAGTCATCATTTGATTGATCTCCAACTTTACTCTTATCCATTTGCCTACTTGACGATTTGGAGATATTGAGATTATTGAAATTATCCTCAATTCCTACAACTTCATCATCATCTAGGTCAACTCTAGGTGAGGGTAGAGGTGGTGATTCATCAAAAACAACATGGATAGACTCTACCATGGTTAAAGTCCTTTTGTTAAAGACTTTAAAGGCTCACTTGTTGAGGAATAACCTAAGAAAATTGCTTCATCCGATTTGGAGTCAAATTTTCCCAAGTTATCTTTATCATTTAAAACAAAACATTTACAACCAAATACCTTGAAATAACCAATATTGGGTTTCCGACCATTCCACAACTCATACGGAGTTTTACCCAATTTCATTCGAATTATAACTCTATTTATGACATGACAAGCGGTATTTACCGCTTCCGCCCAAAGGCTTCGGGGAAGGTTGTGTTCATTTAACATAGTTCTAGCCATTTCTTGTAAAGATCTATTTTTCCTTTCAACTACCCCATTTTGTTGAGGAGATCTTGGAGCCGAGAGATCATGAGATACACCAAATTCATCACATAATTTCTCTAGATCTTGATTGTCAAACTCTCTACCCCTATCACTTCTAATTTTCTTGATTTTCAAATCTTTTTCATTTTGAATGACTCTATAAAATTTATCGAGAATGGAGTGAGTTTCATTTTTATGAGCAAGAAAGTAAACCCAAGTAAATCTAGAGTAATCATCTACTATAACAAGTACATAGAGTTTCCCGGCCAAGCTAGCCGTTCTTTCTGGACCAAAGAGATCCATATGAAGTAACTCTAAGGGTCGAGAAGTGGTGATATCTTTCTTTCTCTTAAAAGAAGATTTCACTTGCTTACCTATTTGACATGCACTACATATTTTATCTTTTGAAAAATTAGTCTTCGGGAGGCCTTTGACTAATTCATTTTTAGACAAACGTTGGATGAGGTCCATACTAGCATGTCCTAAGCGTCTATGCCATAACCAACTATTTTCACTCGATGTGACAAAGCACTTAACATCTTGTTCATTTAATTCACATAGCAACATAGTATATAAATTTCCGTTTCTCTTTGCATTGAACAATTGCTTTCCGTCTTTCTCAACTATGCATGCATTTGACCTAAAGATAACATCATAACCTTTGTCACAAAGTTGGCTAATACTAAACAAGTTATGCTTTAAACCATCAACTAAAAGTACGTTATCTATAGCTAGAGAGGAAGATATACCAATAGATTCGATTCCAACAATTTTGCCTTGTGAGTTATCTCCAAAAGTAACGTTTTCTCCTTCATAAGATTTTAAGGACATGAATTTCGATTTGTCCCCCGTCATGTGCCTTGAACATCCGCTATCAAGAAACCATCTTTCTTTTGAGGCGGTCTTCAAGCACACCTACAAAACAACGTTACGTGACTTTTATTGGTACCCAATCTATTTTGGGTCCATTTTGGTTAGAAAGAGATGCAATAGTTCCTTTCGGAACCCAAATTGATTTAGTTACCAAGTTTTCTTTAGCACGTAGAGATGCAATAGTTCCTTTTGGAACCCAAAACATTTTTGAAACAATTTTCTTCTTCTTTCTTAGAAAACATGCATTTGCTTTGTGACCTCTTTTCTTGCAATAGTAGCATGAAACATGATTGTGATCAATAGAAGTTGAGCATGAAGATTGTTTTGAAAAAGTATGCTTTAATGATTTTCTTTTCTTCAATAAAAGTGCATCTTTGTTGAATGCATCATATCCTAAGCCGCATTTGTCAAAAGAGTTTCTTTGTCTTCCTAGCATGATGCTCAAATTTTCTTTTCCTTTTGTGAATTTTGCTAGGATGTTTATTTGATCATCAATGGTCTTCTTCAACAAAATATTTTCCTCTTCTATCTTCATACTTTTGTCATTAGTTGCATGTACATCAACTATGGTGTGGCAAGTGGAATTACATGAAGATTTAGATTTCTTGAGCAAACTATGTTTTTTTGCTAGTTTTTCAAACTCACCATACAAATTTTCAAATGCATCTTGTAATTCATTATGAGAAAATAATATCTCATCATATGATAAAATGGAATTATCTAATGCATGTAAATTTAAATGTACCTCATCTTCATTTGCCATGAGGCAAAGATTTGCAATTTCCTCACCATTATCTTCCTTATCTGAATCACAAGAGTCATAATCATCCCATGTTGCATTCATGGCCATTTTGTTTGGCCTTTTATCGTTCTCCTTTTTGGGCTTGAAACACTCATTTCTATAGTGCCCCGGTTTGCCACAATTGAAACAAGTAATAGACTCCTTCTTGCTTGTCTCTCCTCTTGGTTCATTGCTCTTTAAGAACCTCCGACCTTTAGCCTTCTTTCGTTGAAGAAATCTCTTGAATTGTTGAGTGATCAAGGCAATGTCTTCATCAAACTCTTCTTCGATTCTCTCATTTGCTTCACTTTTAGTTGAAGCTTGCAAGGCTATACCTTTTCTTGGCTTGGCGTCTTCTTCACGAGATTTTAAGGTAATTTCCCATGTAAGGAGTGACCCGAAAATCTCATCAAGACTCATAGTGCTAAGATCATGTGCTTCTTTAATAGCCGTCACCTTCGCATCCCATTTGACCGGAAGGCTTCTAAGGACTTTGCGTGCCGCATCGGATCTAGGAACAATTCTACCAAGATGCTTTAGTCTATTCAAAATGTAGTAAAACGAGACATCATAGAATTGATATTTTCATCTTCCTTCATGGCAAATAATTCATATTCATGCATAAGTATATCAATTTTAGATTCTCTAACTTGAGTAGTTCCTTCATAAGTAACTTAAAGTTTATCCCACATTTCTTTGGCCGTGGAGCAAGTAGAGACTCGATTAAATTCATTTGGACTTAAGGCACAATTTAGATTAACCTTAGCTTTGGCATTAAATGAAATAAGTCTACGCTCATCATTATCCCATTCGTTGGGCAATTTGGGAATGGTTTTTCCATCAACTACTTTGGTAATAGTAAAAGGTCCATCAACAATAACTAGCCAAATTTGATAATCAATAGCTTGAAGAAAATCTATCATTCTAGTCTTCCAATAACTATAGTTTGAACCATCAAACCATGGGGGCCTATTGTTTGATTGTCCTTCTACATGAGTGACTATGTTTGAGGCCATGATCGTTCTCTAAGACGGTTAAGTAAAAAACAAGTAGAGATTAGGCTCTGATACCAATTGTTAGTCACTAAAATACCCTAGAGGGGGGGGGGGGGTGAATAGGGTTTTAATGACTAACAAATACCACTTCCTAGAAGATAGGAGGTAACAACCCACTAACAATAGGTAGTGGGTGGTTATCAACAAAGTGGGTCATGACTCCATACAACTAAGAACATGACCCAACAAAAGAGGAGTAGAATCCATGAGCTTGAGCTATATATTGGGCCATTGAAGCCTTAATAAAGATATCTTTGATGTGAGCAAAAAATATACACTTACATTTGGCGCCGTCTGTGGGAACGAAAATTGTTCTTTTTGTTTCCACCTTTAGAACTCTCTCATTCTCATTCGGCAAATTACCATGGTATCTACTCGATCCAAGAACAATGAAGTTTGGTTCGAAGAGGTAATAAGGCGATTGGAAGCTGTAGAGCAAAGAAAGACTGCCCTTGAACAACAAAATGCCGAGTTAATCCATCGGGTGGCACAGGGGCCGTTTCCCCTCTGAAGTTCTGATCTAGCCGAGGGTACAGATCAACCAAGGAATGATGGACCAGAGCCTTCCAATTCTCATCATGGGCGAGACGGATCGGCCACCCGAACAGATACAGCGCCGAGGGAGGAAGAAGAATCCTCCCAACCCATAACGAGGGAGGTCCCAACAACGCATTTACCAACCCTGAATAACCTACACAAAATGGTTGCCAAAATCCAGAGAGATGTGATGAAGGATTTAAGGATGCAAACCCCATGACCTAGCTATCCACGCAACAACAGACATGACCCAGTCCCCGTTTACAGAAGAGATTGAGATAACCGAATTCCCAAAGAAGTTCGTGTTACCAATCTTCACACTCTACGATGGAATGAAAGATCCACTCGACCATATCTACCAAATGCATACTAAGATGACCGTATATGGGAGAAACCAAGCACTCCTGTGTAAAGTATTTTCAACCAGTTTGATAGAAGCACCACTTTTATGGTTCAAGAAGCAATCCCCTGGATCAATCAGTAGCTGGAATGACCTATGCAAGCGTTTCATTGCTCAGTACTTTAGCAACCAAAGACAGATGAAGACGATATCAAGTCTTTTCACTATGACACAAGAGAAGGGAGAGAGCCTCAAGAGCTTTTTATCTAGATTGAACGTGGAGATGTCCTCTATTGATGACTGCGACCAACTGTCAGCAATAGAGGCATTTCGTATGGCGGTCATCCCTGGCACAAAATTTCACTCTTCGTTGGTGAAACGCCCACCTAGAAATATTGGCGAACTCAACTCCATAGTGCAAGGATACCTCATAATAGAAGAGGAAAAAACAGTCAGGCATAAAAGGGTCTCCCTGGTTACTATGGAGGCAAAATCCAAAAAAAGAATGAAGGATCAGAAGTCTCAGCGATCCAGATCATCCCAACCAACCTCATCTTCCCGGTTGACGAACAAACGCCAGCGAACAGAAGAAAGAGCGACTCCGCTAAAGACCAGCCTGGGAAAACTCTTTCAAGAAAACAAAAGCAAAGGGATCTTCAGACCTCCTCCATCAATCAGACAACCGATGGAGCTGAGGGATATGACGAAACATTGCGCCTTCCACGTGAGTACGGGCATCATACAAATGATTGCAGGAACCTCCGTAGGCAAGTTGAGGCAATGATTGCCAAAGGGGAACTTATAGACTACTTGATGAAGGATCAACCAATGTCAGATAGATCAAACCGAACACCACAGAACAACCCTGCAACAGGACAACCAGTGAGGGTCATCCACATAGTCTAAGGGGGCGAAGAGGGCATTGAATCCGAGGGAAGCCAAAGGTCAAAACTGCGACAGACACATAAACTCAGGCGTATTGGTGAAATTTGTCAAACAACCATCAGACAAGAAGTATCAAGAATAACATTTTCAGAGGCCGACATGCAGAATGTTTAGACACCCCACGAAGACCCTCTGGTAATTACTCTTCTGGTGGCTAATTGTTTGATCAAGCATGTGATGATAGATCCAGGCAACATCACCAACATCATGACCAAATGGGCTTTCGATAAAATAGGGATTGATGTGTCACAGTTAAACTCGGCTCGGATACCTATGGCCAGTTTTGATGGACTACGTGTGGAACCAATAAAAGTAGTCCAGTTATCAGTATCAGCTACACAGCGAACCCTGAAAGAAAGTTTTGTAGTGGTGGACGTCAAGCCATCATACAACCTATTGATGGGGCGAGGTTGGATCCATCGGAAGCATGGAGTTCCTTCAACTCTCCATCAGGTTATGCGGTGTCTTGACCCGAATGGGATAGATGTAACTGATATCCTTAGAGATCAAGTAGCAACAAAGGAATGGTACTCAGTTACTCTGAAGAACCTGAATCCTAAAAACAAGCAAGTCATGGAGGCATCAGAAAAACCCCTATACAACGAGAAATAACAATTATAGTCAGACCCTTTAGTCGAGGGTCAGGAAACCCAGACAACTACAGAACCCTTAGAATAGGTGAATGTTAGCCAGATAGACCACACCAAAGTCACATTCATTGGTTCACACCTCCAAAAAGAAGAAAAGAATAAACTGACCCATTTCCTCCAATTAAATTCAGACATATTCGCCTGGTCTCATCTTGATATGTCAGGCATAGATCCCACAGTCGCTCAACATAACTTGAACGTGGATCCAGAGGTCAGACCGGTGAGGCAGAAGCAGAGGAGGTTCGGTGTAGAAAAGAACCAAATCATATCTGAAGAGGTGGGAAAGTTGCTGGAAGCTGGATTCATAAGGGAAGTCAAGTATCCATCATGGCTATCAAATGTGGTGGTGGTTAGAAAGAAGAATGGGAAATGGAGGGTCTGCGTGGACTTCACCAACTTAAATAAAGCCTTCCCAAAAGATTATTTTCCTCTGTCGAAAATAGATCAGATGGTTGATGCCACATCAGGATATGAGATACTCTCATTTCTTGACGCATACTCCGGCTACAATCAAATCCCGATGAACTAGGCTGATGAGGAAAAAACATCCTTTATTACTGAAGAAGGTACGTACTTCTATAAAGTAATGCCTTTTGGACTTAAAAATGCAGGTGCCACTTATCAGAGGCTTGTCAGAAGAATATTCAAAATTCAGATGGGGATCACGATTGAAGCCTACATAGATCACACAGTGGTAAAAAACAGAAGGAAAGATAACCACCTCCGGCATCTCGAAGAAGTGTTCAGTGCACTCAGGAAATATGGGATGAAGTTTAATTCTGCCAAATGCTAGTTCGGAGTCTCATCCGGGCAATTCCTCTACCATATCATCAATTGAACAGGAATTGAAGCCAACCCCTCACAAGTCAAGGCTCTGATAAGCTGTGAAGAGCCAAAGACACAAAAAGATGTCCAGATCCTGATAGGAAGAGTAGCTGCGCTGAGCCGATTTGTATCCCAATTGAAAGATAGATACAAACCATTCTTTCAAGCAATCAAAAGAGGAAAAAGAAACATATGGGGGCCAGAACAAGCCGAAGCTCTTCAAAAATTGAAGCAATATCTCCAGAATCCGCCAATCCTCACCTTATTGAACCCTGGAGAGCCATTACATCTCTACCTTGTGGTATCAGCAGCTTCGACCAGTGTAGCGTTCGTGAATGATGAAAAAATATGCCATAAGCCAGTTTTCTTCAGCAGCAAGTCTTTGTCTGATGCTGAAACCAAATATACTATGGCGGAATGAGTCGTTCTTTCACTAATCAATGCAAAGAGAGGCTTGGGGCATTATTTTGAGACCCATCCAATTGTGGTGCCAACCACCCTGCCCATAAGAGCCATTATGACCAAGCCAGATGGGCGCTGGAGCTCGGAACATTCGACATTACATATGTGCCAAGAACAACCATTAAGGGTTAAGCTTTAGCCGACTTTCTGCTCGAAGCAGAACCTGAGTCAACTTTGATCGAGTCAAATGAACCCGAGTGGACATTTTTTGTAGATGGCTCAGTTGGATCAACGGGTTCAAGAATTGGGCTCAAAATTATAACACTGGACGGAACCCGTATCCAACAGTCAATCCGTCTAGAGTTTCCTACTACCAACAATGAAGCCGAGTATAAAGCGCTCTTAGCAGGACTACGACTAGCTCAGAGCCTCTGTATCCGACGACTCCGGATATTTAGCGACTCACATCTAGTGGTTAAGCAAGTTCAAGGCGAGTATGATGTGGGGGAAAAGTTGCAAGCCTATAGGAAGCTGGCTCAAATAGAACTAGACAGATTGGAGCAGTACACCCTCAATCAGATCCCCAGGAAGGAAAATGAAAATGTAGATTGATTGGCTAATATGGCATCCGTCAATGATCAGAATTTGACCAGAGTCGCCCCGATCGACTACCTTGATATACCGAGTATTCAGCAACCAAATACCGTGTGTATAATACCTTGGGAGCCAAGTTGGATGGACCCCATAATAGAATATCTGAGGAATGACATCCTTCTAGATGATAAAGCAGAAGCTCAGAAAATTCGCATGAAATCAGCCAGATACGCCTTGCTGCATGGGCAGCTTTACAGAAGATCCTTTGGTGGTCCATACCTTCGGTGCCTTGCACCTTCGAAAGCATCAACAATAATAAAAGAAATACATGAAGGATCGTGCGGAAATCACTCCGGAGGACGAGCGTTGGCCCATAAAGTCCTAAGTTAGGGGTATTTTTTGCCTTATCTCTCCCAAGATACTGAAACTTATATCAGAAGGTGCAAGAAATGTCAATTCCATGGAGATAACATCCACCCACCACTAGAGTTATTGAATCCCATTTTCAGTCCACATCTATTTGCGCAATGGGGGATCGATGTTGTAGGGCCACTCCCAATGGCCCTCAGATCAGTAAATCAAGCTCTAATAGTGACTAATTATTTCACAAAATGGGTTGAGGCGGAGTCCTATTCCATCATCACTCACAAACATGTAATCAAGTTCATATGCACAAACATCATATGCAAATTCGGGGTGCCAAGAGTAATAGTAATCGACAACGGAACGAATCTGGATAATCGGTGGACCAGACAATTCTACAATGAACATGGAATTCAGCTAAAAATATCACCAGTCGCATATCCTCAAGAAAATGGGCAGGCCAAAAGATCCAATAGAACAATATTGAATACCCTGAAGAAGAAGCATGAAGATCTTAAAGACGCGTGGCCAGATAAACTTCCAGAAGTACTCTAGTCCTACAGGACCACATCATGACTCCCCACGGGGGAAACACCATTCTCGATGGCTTATGGAACAAAGTTGGTCATTCCAACAGAGCAAGTGGTGCCAACTGCCAGAATGGAGCTGTATCAAGAGGAATTGAACAACCAACAACTTGTTGATGGGATGGATTTGCTCGGAGAAAACGAGATCAAGCCGCTATCAGACTGGTAGCCTACCATCAGAGGGTCAGAAATGCCTTCAACAGGAAAGTCAGAAGGCGTGAAATCCAGGTGGGCGATATGGTTCTGAGAAAGAAGATCGGATTAGTCGACAAGCTTAGGGAGAATTGGGAAGGGCCATACACAATCATAGAAGTCATATGACGTAGGGTTTATCGCCTCAGGCATAATGATGGCTATATGGCACCCAATTCATAGAATGTCTCACGACTGAAGAGGTACTATCCTTAACAAGTTCATTTCATTTTCTAAATAAAATAAATAGGTAGAGGTATTCGAGCCTAGCTTTATTTATGTATTTTTAAATTTTCCAAGTCTGTTATTCTGGCTGAGTCAGATGTTGCTATTTTTGTAATTTCCTTATCATAATAAAAGATCATCGTCCTTTATCTTGTAAATGAGTTGAAATAACCTGATTCACACTGCTAGAGGATCAAAAATGAAAATATTTCCTAAGTGTTGAAATGACAGAGGCTAATAGCCTGATTTACACTGCCAGAGGAACAAAAATGAAAAATATTTCGTAAGTATTTAAATGACATAGGCTAATAGCTTGATTCACACTGTTAGAGGATCAAAAATGAAAATATTTCCTAAGTGTTGAAATGACAGAGGCTAATAGCCTGATTCACACTACTAGAGGAACAAAAATGAAAAATATTTCTTAAGTGTTGAAATGACGGAGGCTAATAGCCTGATTCACACTGCCAGATGATCAAAAATGAAAATATTTCCTAAGTGTTGAAATGACAGAGGCTAATAGCCTGATTCACACTGCCAGAGGATAAAAAATGAAAAATATTTCGTAAGTATTGAAATGACAGAGGCTAATAACTTGACTCATATTATCAGAGGAACAAAATGAAAAATATTTCCTAAGTAATAAAATGACAGAGGCTAATAGCCTGACTCATATTATCAGAGGAACAAAATATTTTTTAAGTAATGAAATGATAGAGGCAAATAGCCTGAAGAGATGGCAGAAGTAAATAAGTCAGATTCATAAAACAAAAAATACAGATGGAGTATAAACAGTCAAAACAGTTGTTGTCCTTTGAATATTACAAAATCGCCCGAATGGCACAACATTAGAAATAAAAATATAAAAGGCCTAAGTGTGGCTTGTATCGCTGAAGTCCTTTCCTAAGGAGTCGACGTGTTGGGTCGGAGGGAAGAATTCTATAGAAGGGTTAAGGGGGTCAGTAGGCAGATATCCCTTGATAAATTTAGTAAAAAGGTTTTGAGCATAACTAGCTTCAGGACTGGTGTAAGGCTTCTTGACCCCTAAGAAAACATCCATGGCATCGAGATCCTTGAACTGCCTCTTTATTGGATCTTTCATACCAGCATTAAAACCTTTTCGCCAAAATTCCCCAACCATTATCCGGTTCAGCCTTGCATAATGTTCATGCATGTCAGTTCCACCTTTCTTGCACATCTCCAGAGCAGACTGAGAGATGTCAAACTGATGTTGAAGGTCTTCATGGTCAGAGACAACCTTGTCCTTCTCACTGGATAGTTTTGCATTCAACTCCTTTGTCTTAGCAAGTTCATCTTCCAGCTCAGCAACTCTAAAAGGAAGCTCCCCCAGCTGAGCCTTCAGTTATCTTTCCCTTTCATCCCTCTCGGCCAGATCAGTCTTGAGGCGCTTGATCTCCTTAACATCAACCTCATAAAGCAAGCACAAGGCATTTGCACTAAAGAGAGCCTAGAGAAATATTTTAAGGCAAAGTGTATCAGCAGACATACTAAAACAAAGAACGCAGTTTAAGGTCGAGCAAACACTTACCTCCATTATCAGGCTAGGAGTCCGACCAATAATATCGTCAGGATTAGCTTCTCTTTGGGCCTCAAGCTCCTCAGGCGTCCAGAGGTCTTTAGCCTGAACCATCATTGCACCCATCGAAGTAATACTGGGAGTAGCTTGATCAAAGGACACTGGGCTCTTGTCCTTACCCTTATTCTTCCTCCTCTTTGCGTGTCTGTCTTCGACCACGAGTCTGGTTTGGGCAGAAGAAGAATGGAGTAAGTCAAGGATGGTGGTCTACATAAGCGCAGACCCAGATGCATCACCTGCCACTGTAACTGTCACAACTTGAGGTTCAGAATTTGGGGCCACTTGTTCATTCCCCATTGGTGGCATAGCTACTTCTTCCACCTCATCATCATCATCTTCGATTATGGGTCTGATCGGATTCATCATTATCCTGAAGCTAGCGCCCAACCTTGATATACCCTATAAATTAGCAGGAGTAAGCAGGTCAGTGCACGTTTTATGATCCGACCAGACTTTAGACTTTAGCAAAGCAAAACGGGCTTCTACATCTCGAGCCACAATTTCCCTTTCGTCAAAACCTAAAAACTTATATACAAAATCTGCTCTAAGTTGATCACACCCAGAGCAAAGGTATGTCTCTTTATGCAAAAAAGAAAATGGAAGGAGGGTACGACGCCCAAAAACTCTAGGGATCAGCCATTTCAAAGAGTGAGGGTAGAACTAGGCCCCCTTTACCAGAACCATCTTTTCTTTCCAATATATCTTTGTCTTCTCTATTTCGTTGCAAATAGACCAACCCTTAAAAGGGTAAAAATTATATCTCCATTCACAATCCTTCAGATCCACAATTTTATAGCATAACAACAGATCCGCCAGACGCAGTCTCAAATTCTTATCTCTATTTATCAGTATCAACATAAATATTATCCTTATAAAATTTAGGTTAACCTGAAGAGGGGCAATTCCTAGGGTAAAGAAAATAAAATGAAACAAAAGATGAAGAGGGAACCGAAGCGCTTTGATCTGAAGAGTAAACATCAGCACCTCATTCGGACCCACTCCATCTCCCATCCTAAAATCATAAGAAGGGTCATACTCTTCCAAAATCACCTCATTAGGGATCTTGCAATCTCTCCTCAAACTCTTGATGTTTACCGCCTTCCTCTTATGGGCTTCAAGGGGTTTGGCCGCAAATGGGACAGATCCAGTAGAGACCCCCACATGAGGGACTTCAGATGCATATACCTCCACAGAAGTGACAGGAACAGTGGGAAGAATAGTGGGAGGAACTACCCCTTCATACGTTCCAGAAATAGAGAGTCCTTCAGGAAGGCCTAGTAAGGAAACTCCTACACTAGACGGGTTCGGGCGATTCAGTAAAGGGGAGGAAGAAGAAGGCAAAGATGAAGAATAGGGGTTTATAGAGGGAGGACTCGAAATATCAGACCCTCCGTATTCCCGAGGAATAATCCCCTCGGTGGAAGTTGAAGAGTTACTACTAGACATGATGAAAGATCAAATCACTTACACAGAATATCCTGATGAGAAGGTTGAAGAACTCCGACAACCAAAATGCAAGGAACGACAAAGATTTAGAGACAATTGCTTAAAACTACAGTCAAGAAATAAGAGAGTAAGAATAAAAAATGAAGCCAAAAGAAGGGCTTATATACACAATGACATACCAACCGCCATCATTAAATGGCTGAGGAGCCACGCCGATTCCCAATGCCTCAAACACGGAAAAAGAGGAACAGGCAGCCGCTTTTTCAGAATTCAAAGACCACACGCCTCTTCACAATAATGAGGTTTTCATCATCAAGTACAACTGTAATCAACCATTTTAATGAAATTCGGGTCAAGCCCATAAACCCTTTTACTAGATCCGAATGGGGCTAGTGTAAATGGTAAAAATTGATAGGTCTAAGACCATTTATAAAGCCTAAGATTGGCTAGGCCCATGTACACACGAATGATTGATTGAACCATAATTCAAAGCCCATGTAATAGGTAAACCCATCAGCACAATACCACTTCCTAGAAGATAGGAGGTAACAATCCACTAACAATAGGTAGTGAGTGGTTATCAACAAAGTGGGACATGACTCCATACAACTAGGGGCATGACCCAACAAAAGAGGAATGGAATCCATGAGCTTGAGCTATATATTGGGCCATTGAAACCTCAATAAAGATATCTTTGATGTGAGCAAAAAATATACACTTACAGTGGGAGATTACATCGTTGATATAGAAACGCCCTCTATAATCATTTGCTCCGGATCTCTAGATATTGAAGGCTCCCTTTTTCGAAAGAGGTAAATCTCCAGAGATAGTGCTCTGAAAATTATGTATTTAGAAGCTTTTCTTGGTTTGGTCCAGACCTTGGTATTTATAGAATAAGTTGAGAAGAGTTCTGCTTGTATCAGACTTGTCCAACTTGGAGTATGACTCCTCTTTAATGTGTTTTTCCTCAATTCTGAGCCAAAACCCTTTAATATGATGTAAATACACTTTATACACGTGCTCAGAGGTGTTGTGGTCGAAGTTAAGTTAAAGGAAGTTGAATCGGATTGGGACTCAAATTCTACAAAATCTTAATTACTGCCTACGCTTATGTGTAGGGGGACCTACGCCCCTCCAGCCATGTGCGTAGGTAGGCGTATTTTTTATGATTCTAGACACCTTTTGTTTACTATTTGCTTAGGTAGGCGTAGCAAAAATCATGAAAACCACTTTTTCCAATCTTTTTTCCATTTAAACCGCATTCACTCTGTTACCATGTGTCTCGAAATTTCGGCTTCAAAAAATATCATTTTTGCCCTCTGGGATGCACTTTTTGTTTGAAAGCTTTTTTTTTCCCTTTTCGGGTAGACACAAGTGCGTCTTTGGTTAATTCACCAAAGTTAGCTCGTTTTCTTCATTAAGCTCTTGAAACACGCCTAGACATGCAAACCGCATAAAAATACTAAGTAACAGAATGATAAAATGTAACAATATCGAGTTAGAGGCCTAGAATGGACAACATTCATCACCTATCAAGCACTCTTTCGAAGCAATGGCAAATAGAATTGCCTCCGAAGAGAGCTTATGAAAAATGGAATGTGACATCCTAAGGTGAATATCACTGAAAGATGAAATAGAAAAGGTAGGGATACTTCAAGAGGCATGAGCACCCTATTAAAGCAACGATAAAATATAAATGCCTCCGGAGAGGGCTTTGATCATGAATCGAGAGGACTTACGAGCAGTTTCAGAGCCAAGATTTGATTATAAGTGAGTAGAACTTTTAATAATTTTATTTATGTAATATAAAAATATTTTAAATTAAAGTATCCACTATAGATTATATCTATTTCAATATATAATTAGCTAAAATTTTATCTAAGAAAAATAAATAACAATTGACCTCTAGACATTCTAAGACTTGAATTATGTTAATATATATGGAGCCTAATGTTGAATCATGTTTGAAGCACACAGAAGTGCAAAAGCTATGTTTGAAGCAATTACTTTAGCATATGATGCTTCTTCTGAAACTTATGTCTATATATGATTTGGGTATTATGCATGACTCAGTGGCTTCAAATGGATCCCTTTATTCGAGATTTTCTCTTAGGACACATTTCACTAATTTAAAAAATATATCATCTGCGAAATCTAGCTTAGAAATAACTTTTTCTTTTTTTAAAAAAAATACAGAGATGAAGTTACTTTGACACTTACGATGGATTTGATTAGGTTTTCATGACCAAGATTGACTTTTTTTACAAATACAACTACGGGAAAGGTATATTACTTCATTACAAGTCACTTACTGCCACACATTATGTCATACTTCGATATTCTGGGACTCCAAAACCAAAGACCAAAACACCGAGAATGATGGGAGAATAAGAAAATAAACACGAACCGACATAATAAACCACCTCTTAAAGCCAAAAATAGAAATAATTATACATGTGTTCACATTAGGATAAAATCATCTTCGAACACCACAAGGTACTTTAGAGACATTTGAAAACAAAATTTAGAATGATCAATAGGTGAAGGTGACCATCACTAGCATGTATTTGTCCAGGGTTGCAAAACTTTGGTGGCGCACGCGGATGGTTGATGATGCAAGTGTTGGACGCCCCAAGATTGAGACTTGGGGTACCTTGAAGAAGGAATTGAAGGATCAAGTCCTCCCTTCCAACACAACATGGGCTACAAAGGAATCCCTTAAGAAACTAAAGCATACGACTACCCATATTGTGTTCATTCGATAGTTCGGAAGCTTGTCTTCATTCTACATTCGACATGTACGGAAGTACGGTACATCAAACACAGTAGCCAACACAACATAGTACGATATTCGACATTCTTGAGTAGCCTTACCCAGCATAGTACGGAAGTACGTGAAGAAATTCAGTTATTTAATGTTGAACATCAAGAACATGTCGGATGAAGACAAGATTTTCAATTTCATATATGGGTTGCAGACTTGGGCCCATATAACACTTAGAAGGCAAGAGGTGCAGGACTTGCCTATAGCCATTGTTGCAGCGGATGGCTTGATGGACTTCAAGATATTGGGTAGTAACAATAAATGGAACAAAAAGAAGTCCAATAGAGGCAACAACAAAGACAGGGGAAAGGGTGTTGCCCCTAAATTCAAGAATAAGTGAATTTTCAAGAAAAATTTCGGTGGTCAGAATCAGAATAACAACAACAGACTCATGATGGATGCCAAGGGAGTGAGCACTAGTGGCACCAAACCCACATACACCAGTGGTTGCTTCATTTTCAATGGACCACACCAAGCAAAAGACTGCCCAAGGAAAAAAAAAAGATGAATGTTATTCAGGTTGGCAAGGATGACAGTGATAGTGATGATGAGACATCAACAAGGGTGAATCCATTACAACTTTTCAACGCACTAACAACGGCAGAATCCAAACTACAGAAGGGGCTGATGTATGTCCATGCGTGGGTGAATGGCAGAGAAGTGATGGCTATGGTGGATTCTGGTGTTTCACACAACTTTGTTGCTGAAAGAGAAGTGAAACACCTTGGCCTCAAGTTGTCCTAGAATGCAAGCAAAGTAAAGGTTGTAAACTCAGATGCCCAGCCTATCCAAGGCCTAGCTATGGTGACCGTCAAGGTGGGGGAATGGGAAGACAAGTGCAGCATGATGGCGGTCCCCTTGGATGACTTTGACATGATTCTTGGCATAGACTTTTTCTTTAAGGCGAAGGTCGCATTGTTCCCACATCTTGGAGGTATGTTCATTTATGATGAATCATGCCCATTGATGTTCGTCGGGGTGTGCTAAAAATATGTGTTAAGAATGACCCCTTATGACGAATTAGGTTTTACCTATCGCAAGTGCATGAATCGTATTATAGTATAGTTCGGTTTGAAAAAGATTATCGATCTCACAAAATCTAAGTCATATTTTGAATTCTCGTAAAATAATACTCTTAAATTGCGATAAAAGTATAGTTTGTTGATTTTGATTTCTGAACTAGTTAACTAATAAATAAGTAAAGATAGATTAAGACAAAAATAATAGAAATAAAATCTAGGATTTTCATACTCCACCACCAATTGCATAATATAATTCTCTACTTGCTTAATTGCAAGAGAGTGATCCATAACTATAAATCAAGTCATACCACAAATAATCGAATACAACCCCAAAAAGATACTGTAAACAAGATTCGTTACAACCCATCTATGAACAGAGAATGATTAGTATATGCAAACTACTTTACTCTAATCTACTCCTACAGCATAAAATTAAACTAAAACATGCCTATATCATCTCGCCGAGGCATGGCCTGTGTAAACCTAGGGTTTCGAGTGTTAAGACCATTGTGTAGAAAATTATGAATTAAGCATCCGAGTTCTAGCCCATAGTGAATAATCATGATTGAGTAAGATAATATATTCATTCAATTTAAGATAAGAATTTAGAACAAATATAAGATCTTCTATCAAGAATAAAAACGGTCACTCATCTACAACAATCATCACAGTATGGTCACAACTTTCCCTCGTTACAATTGAAAATAAATTAAGAACTACATTACTTGGCTAGAGTTTTGCTAGAAAACCCTAGATACCGAATTAGTTGCTCATGGTAGAAGGAGACTATATCATTGATGTAGAATCATCCTCCATGATCGTCTTCTCCAAATCTTTAGGTCTTGAATGTCTTCTCCCTTTTTATGATATGAATCTGAAAAGAAAGCTCTGAAAATTGGGTAGAAAGAATTCCCTTTAGATATGTAGCAGACCGTGGTATTTATAGACAAAGCTGAAGGAAACCCTAACTTGCATTATACTTCTCTTATTGAGAATAGGATTCCCCTTTGGTATAATTTCCTTCCAAACTAATTCAAACCCATCAATATAATGTATAATATGTCATATACACGTACTTAGAGGTGGTGTGGTCGAACTCAAAGTCATCCGGGTAAAAATGGATCAATCTAGGTCAAAATAGGATTTTTTGCTCGAATATGAAATTTCCAGCTTTTTTCTGGAGGACACCTCTCACTATTTTCATCATATCTAGAGCTACACACATTGGATGGAGGAGTGTAATAGATTTTTGGAAATATGACTTTACGCTCTTCATGTTAGGCTCAAGAATCACCCCATTTGAACCTGTTTTAACCAAGATATGGCCACCCGAAGTTGGCTAAAATTTGTGTTGAAAACACTGTTCCTACGCCTGGGGTGTAGGCCAAATCAGAGCGCGTCTACTCCGGGCATAGAAACGGTACTTTCTAGCCACTTTTTGTTGCTGTGAGCGTAGGTCAGATGTAGCAAAATACTAAAAACCAACGTTTCTTGATAATTGTGCCACTTGAACCCCCTCGACTCGCTTGTCATGAATCATGATTCTTGATGTTGCGGCTCAAAAAATAACGTTTCTGCCCTTCAGAAGCCACTTGTCTCTTGAAAACACCTTTTTAATCTCTCATCTTGGATAGAAAGAAGCATGTCTTTAGTTAATTCACAAAAGTTAGCTCTTTTTATTCATTAAGCTCCTGAAACACGCTTAAACACACAAACGGCATAAAAATACCAAATAATAGAATGATAAAACATAACAATAGAAAAATAGGGGCCTAAAATGTACAATATTTAGCACCTATCACCCATGTTTCGTACCTTCTGTTATAAAAGTGCATTACAAGGATACCAAGCAGAAAAACATACTTCCTGACTTACAAGTGGATGACAGGTTGCGCAGAGGGGAATGCACTTACTTTGCAGCCATGATTGAGATTAAGCCAGATGTGAAGGTAGAAGTGCCGGATGTAGTAGCAGATATCTTGGTGGAGTTCAAAGATGCTATGCCACAGGAATTGTCGAGAAAGTTACCCCCTAGATGTACAATTGATCATAAGATCGAGTTGGAGCCAGGAACGAGACCCTCGGCCCAAGTACCATACCCAATGGCGCCTAAAGAGTTGGCAGAATTGAGGAAACAACTAGATGAGTTACTTCATGTTGGCATTATCCAACCTTCCAAGGCCTTGTATGGTGCACCTGTCTTATTCCAGAAGAAGCAAGACAGATCCATGCGGATGTGCGTGGATTATAGGGTTCTAAACAATGTGACGGCAAAGAACAAATATCATATCCCAAATGATGCTGATTTGTTTGACCGTTTATCTAGAGCTACTTATTTAACAAAGTTGGACTTGCGATCAGGATATTGGCAAATAAGAATTGCAGAAGGTGATGAGTCCAAAACTGCATGTGTGACTAGATATGGTTCCTACAAGTTTCTGGTGATGCCATTCAGACTCACTAATGCCTCATGAACCTTTTGCAATCTCATGAATGATGTATTCTATGAGTATATTAATCGTTTCATTATTGTATATTTAGATGACATTGTGACATACTTCAATTCTCTTGAGGAGCATTTGAAGCACTTAAGGTGGGTGTTCTCACGGCTTAAAGAACACAAGCTCTATGTCAAGAAGGACAAATGTGAATTCTGCCAGAAGGAGATCATATTTCTGGGGCACTTGGTTAGCAAGGGCATAATTCGCATGGATGAGCGGAAGGTGAAAGCCATTGTGGAGTGGACTGCTCCAACCAAGGTAACTGAATTGAGATCATTCTTGGCCTTGCTAACTATTATCGCAAGTACATCAAGAGTTATGCAAAGATGGTGAATGCCTTGACGGACTTGCTCAAGAAAGACAAACCATGGTGTTAGGGAGAGGATTGTGACAATGCCTTTGCAAAGGTAAAGAAAGCCATATCATCCAAGCCAATGTTGCGGTTGCCAGACTTTAGCTTGCCATTTGAAGTTCACACGGATGCCTCTGATCGTGCCATTGGTATGGTGTTGTTCCAGGAGGGGCACCCTTGTGCATTCGAAAGCTGGAAGCTTAAGGATGCAAAATAAATATATTTCACTCATAAGAAGGAGATGATTGCAGTCATGAATTGCCTTGAATCTTGGAGACATTACTTATTTAGGACCCCGTTTGCAATAACGACGAACAACATTGCAAACACTTACTTCAAGACTCAGAAGAAGTTGTCCCCAAAACAAGCAAGATGACAAGAGTTCTTAACGGAATTTGACTTTGTATAGATGCACAAACTAAGAAGACAGAATGAGGTGGTTGATGCATTGAGCAGAAAAGAAGTGAAAGAGTATGTGACTTCACTGACTGCAGTGCACACTGATTTCCTTGAGAGAGTCAATTGAGAAATCATAGGATATGTTGCCTACATCAAGCTACAACAGCAAATGAAGCAGGGCTTGGTGGGGAAGTACTAGCTAGAAGATGATATACTCTATGCTAAAGGAGGTAGGCTCTATGTACCTCGTGGGGGAGGACTACGAAAAGAGTTGATGAGGGAGATACATGACACCTTATGGGCTGGACACCCAGGAGTTGAGGGGATGCATGCACTAATTTCACGGAGATACTACTGGCCAAATGTCACAATTTGGATGGATGAAAGCAAGGTGAAGGCCATTGTTGAGTGGACTGCACCAACCAAGGTAACTGAATTAATATCATTCATTAGTCTTGCTAACTATTATCGCATGTTCATTAAGGACTATTCAAATATGGTGAATGCCTTGACATATTTGCTCAAGAAAGATAAAACATGGTGCTGGACAGAGGATTGTGATAATGCCTTTGTGAAGGTGAAACAAGCTATATCATTTGAGCCGGTGTTACCGTTGCCAGATTTTAGCTTACCATTTGAAGTTCACACAAATGCATCTGATCGTGTCATTGGTGGGGTGCTGGTCTAGAAAGGGCACCCATGTGCATTTGAAAGTTGGAATCTTAAAGATACGGAACAAAGATATTTCACCCATGAGAAGGAGATGACTACGGTCATACACTACCTTGAAGCCTTGAGGCATTACTTGTTGGGAACCCCATTTGTTGTGGTGACATATAACATTGTAAATACTTACTTCAAAATGCAGAAGAAGTTGTCCCCAAAACAAGCAAGATGGCATAACTTTCAAAAATTAAAAAATAACAAACAAGATGGTAAGAGTTCTTGGCATAATTTGATTTTGTATGGATGCACAAACCAGGAAGGCAGAATGAGGTGGTAGATTCATTGAGCAGAAAAGAAGTGTAAGAGTTTGTGGCTTCACTTTCTGTTGTGCACACGAATTTCCTTGAGAGACTCAAGAGATAAATCATAGGAGATGATGCCGACATCAAGCTACAACAGAAAGTAAAGGAAGGCTTGGTACTGGCTAGAGGATGATTTGCTCTATACTAGAGGAAACAAACTCTATGTACCCAGTGGGGGAGGACTACGAAAAGAGTTGATGCGGGAGATGCATGACACCCGGTGAACTGGTCACCCAGAAGTTGAATGGATGCATGCACTGATTTCACGGAGATACTATTGGCCAGAGATGGAGGATGACATCGAAGCCTATGTCTGGATTTGTCTTATATGCCAACTTGACAAGCTTGAGAAGAAGAAGAAGACAGGATTGTTATAGCCCCTGCCCATTCCAGAAAGGCCATGGCAGTCAGTTTCAATGGACTTCATTTCTGAACTCCCGAAGGTAGATGGAATGAGTTCCATTTTTATTATTGTTGACATGTTTTCAAAATATGCAGTGTTCATTGTTGTACCAAATACATGTCCGGTTAACATTGCCACAAAGTTATTTTTTTAAGAATGTTGTCAAACACTTCGGGCTACCAGAGGACATCATTAGTGATCAGGATGCTCAGTCCATAGGTCGTGTTTGGACGACACTTTTCAATCTTTTTGGGACAGAGTTGAAGTTCTCTTATGTCAATCATCCACAAACTGATGGCCAGGCGAAGAAGATGAAAAAATTAATGGAAGAGTACATGAGGCACTACATGACTGCTTTCTAGAAGAATTGGGTTGAGTTACTTGACACGGTGTAGTTCTGCTACAACTTGCGTCGCTCATCAACAACAGGCATTAGTCCTTTTGAGTTGGCAACATGACAACAACCACGAACACCACAAGAGGTGGTATTGCAACAGATTGGTGGGAAGTGTCTCGTTGTATACAAATTGACCCAGTCCAGGCAAAAGATGATGGACGAGGCAAAATACAGCTTACCTTAGGCTGGAAGGCGGATGAAAAAGTATGCTGACCAACATAAGAGGCCCTTGGAATTTGCTGTTGGTGACAAAGTATTGCTGAAATTGACACTACAAATCACGAAGAATATTAGTAGCAAAACGGTGTATAATGGTCCCTTTGAAGTGATGCAATGGGTGAAAAATGTTGCATATCGCTTCAAGATGCCAGATAGCCTTAAGATCCACCCAACATTACATGTGAGTTTCCTCAAGCCATTCCATGAGGACATTGCAAATACAAGCAAAGTGTAGACCAAGAGAGCACCCCCGGTGATAAAGAAACAATTTGATCAAGAAGTTGAGAAATTTTTGGCATACATAACTGAAGGCCAAAATAAGAAAATATCGGAGGACATATTACTTGGTTCAATGGAAAGTCAATAGTGAGCAGGAGGCTACATGGGAAAGATATGTAACATCATGGCATTCGAGAAATATATCAAGGAGTACTTAGGCAAACCACAGTCGACGAAGGCCTCGGGCTCCTCCAATGGGGGAGGTTTGTTAGACCCTTGAAGACTTGATGCGGGGCGCTTTACCTAGGTGCGTATAGGTAAAGACACTAAGGCAGCACTTATGGACAATGGGGCTGAGAATGGCACTTGGAGTGGCATTGTGAGCTAAGTCAAAAAATAAACTAAGTGTTGGAAAAAGGCAAGAGGCACCCTTGTGGAAAATGGCATGGATCATCAAAAAGAGGTTATGAATTATTCTTGGAATTATTTAATTAAATCCATTATGACTCCTCAAGTATGGTTCATATTTGTTCTGGTCAGAGGGGTGTTTGTGTATTTTGCATATATAGGGGCGTATGAGTCCTTAACTACTTCTTGGAACCCAACCACCTAGTAAGTCCATGGCAAGGCTTGCATGGGGCACGTGTGGGGAAGCTTGCTAACATGTTTGGGCATGGTTTGACAACACTTCAAGATGACTACACGGGTCCGTGATGGTGAAACGACAGTGATGATATTGTGGGCATGGCATAGGCATGCATTTGTGCGTGTGCATATATGTTTGTGCGTGCATGGCGTGACAATCTACGTATGCATCAGGTCTTGGCAATGTTATCTTCTCTTTGACAAGGTTGTAACACCTTGATGGCTGACTTTGATTTGCAAGGCGTGGTGTAAAGCACGTCTTGGTGAAGGCATGACATGGTGCAATGCATGCCATGGCATGGGCGTGGCTTAGAGCATTACCCAACTCAGTAACACATTGTGCATAGAAGGAAGGCAATGCAAGCAAGCTGGGAAATGCACCAAGACATATGTTTGACATAGCTTGGTGGTATGTTGGAGCTGATCAGCACATGGCATGTGGCATTCAGATAATGAAGCACATATGGCAAGTGTCACAGGGGTTAATTTTCAACCTCTAAATTTAGCCCTATGATGGCCTTGGTTGCACACCAAGTCAGCTAATTCACTCAACACTTAGCCAAATGCACAGAATATGTATAACATACAAGAAATAAAGGAACACACGAGATTTACAAAGTTTCACACCTCTAACCTTTTCACTATATCAAACAATAATACAAAAGGAACACCTATCTCTCTCTGCAATGGAGTTACAAGTCAAACTCACTATATCTCCATATACAGAATAACCCTTAGGCATATATAGGCACTCACATACAAAATCTGCGTAGACAGCCTTCTTAGGATCTAGGAAACATTCCCTCCCAATATGTGTGCTGGCATAGCCAACCTTGTGATACATAAGCCAACAAGTTACAACTGCAAAGCCAAGTCATTAAACTACCACAACTGTCCCTATATCTCTGGAACTACCATGCCACATGTGTTTCCTTATCTGACTGTCACATGTTATGTGTTAATGCACTCCGGTATTGGCATGTTGTCATACATAAGTGTCACCAAGTTGGGCATGCTCTAAGCCACGCCCAGGCCATGGCATGCATTACACCATGCCATGTCATCATCAAGTCGTGCATTGCGCCACGCCTTGTATTCCGAAGTCAGCCATCAAAGGTGTCACGACCTTGTCAAAGACAAGTTAACATTGCTAATACTTGATGTGTGCATGGCTTACCAAGCCACACACATTGCATGTACACCAACACATGCCAAGTCAAGGCAATCCTTGCCCAAGAGCAAGTTAGCACAATTAAAGGGCATGTCACTCAAGGCTGGCCAAGCCATTTGCACACACAAGTGCCCACAATGTTATCAGCACCGTATCACCATCACAGACCAAAGTGTTATCAAACCATGCCATTAGGCTTCCCCACACATGCCCTAACCAAGGCTTGCCAAGGCCTTGCTAGGTTTTTGGATGCCCATAGAAATCAAGCCTATACTCCTCCCTATATATGCAGAATATATAAATACCAGTCTGACGAGAACAAATATGAACCCTGCTTGATAAGTCATAATGGATATTTCTGAACCTCTTTTTGTAGATTCATGTCATTTGTCACAAGGGTGTCATTTGACTTTTCTCCAACACTTAATTTATTTCTGAATTCGTTTTCCAATGCCACTCCAAGTGCCATTTCTAGCCCCCATTTCTCATGGGTGCTGCCTTGGGGCATTTACCCATGTCACAAAGGAAAAGTTCTTACCCCAAGTCTTCAAGGGGCTAACAAACCTCCCCCACTAGAGGAGCCCGACGCCCTTGTCCGCTGTTGCTTGTTTAGATACTCCTGCACTTGTTTCTCAAACTGTCTTTCCATTGAACTAAATAGCCTGTCCTCCGATTTTTCTTGTTTTGGCCTTCAATTCTGTGCGCCAAAATTTTATCAACTTCTTAATCAAATTGCTTCCTTATCACTAGGGGTGCTCTCTTTTTCTGTAATCTACTTGTGTCTGTAGTATCCTCATGGAATGGCTTGAGGAAACTCACATGGAATATTATGTGGATCTTAAGGCGATCTGGCAGCTTTAAGCGATAAGCAATTTCACCCACCCTCTTCATTACTTTGAAGGGACCGTCATACTTTGGAACCTACCCTTTGTGCATTGTTTTGCTGCTAATCTTTTTCATGATTTGTGGTGTCAACTTCAGCAATACTTTATCACCAACAACAAATTCCAATGGCCTCCTATGTTGGTCAACATACTTCTTCATGCGCCTTTCAGCCTTAGTTAGGCTGTCTTTTGCCTCGTCCATCATCCCTTTGCCTGGACCAGGTCAATCTATATGCAGCGGGATACTGCCCACCAGTCTGTTGTAATATCACCTCTGTGGTGTTCATGGTTGTTGTCATGTTGCTAACTAAAAATGACTCATTCCTGTTGCTGATGAGCGGTGCATGTTATAGCAGAATTGTGTCGTATCAAGCAACTCAACCCAATTCTTTTGGGAAGTAGTCATATAGTGCCTTAGGTACTCTTCCATCAATTGGTTCATCCTTTCCGTCTGTCCATAAGTTTGTGGATGATTGGTTGTGGATAACTTCAACTCCATTCCAAGAAGGTTGAAGAGTGTCGTCCAAAACCGGCCTATGAACCGAGCATCCCGATCACTAATGATATCTTCTAGCAGCCCAAAGTGTTTGACAACATTATTATGAAACAACTCCACAACAACATCAGTAGGACATGCATTTAGTGCAACAATGAACACTGCATACTTAGAAAATTTATCAACAATCACAAAAATGGAACTCATTTTATCTACCTTCGGGAGTTCGGAGATAAATTCCATTGAAATTGACTGCCATGTCCTTTCCGGAATGGGCAGGGGCTATAGCAATCCTACCTCCTCCTTCTTCTTCTCAAGCTTGTCAAGTTAGCAAACAAGACAAGTTCGGACATAGGCTCCGATGTCATCCTCCATCTTTGGCGACCAGTATCTCTGTGAAATCAGTGCATGCGTCATCTCAACTCCTGGATGACCAGCCCACCTGGTGTCATGCATCTCCCTCATCAACTCTTTTCGTAGTCCTCCCTCACTAGGTACATAGAGCCTACCTCCTCTAGCATAAAGTAGATCATTTTCTAGCCAGTACTTCCCCACCAAGCCCTGTTTCACTTGTTGCTGTAGCTTGATGTAGGCAACATATCCTATGATTTCTCGCTTGACTCTCTCAAGGAAATCAGTGTGCACTATAGTCAATGAAGTCACATACTGTTGTACTTCTTTTATGCTCAATGCATCAGCCACCTTATTCTGCCTTCCTAGTTTGTGCATCCATACAAAGTCAAATTATGCTAAGAACTTTTGTCATCTTGCTTGTTTTGGGGATAACTTCTTCTGAGTCTTGAAGTAAGTGTTTGCAATATTGTCCGTCGTTACTATAAACGGGGTCCCAAACAAGTAATGCCGCCAGTATTCAAGGTAATGTATAACCGCACTCATCTCCTTCTCATGAGTGAAATATCTTTATTCTCCATCCTTAAGCTTCCGTTTTTCGAATGCACAAGGGTGTCCCTCCTGGACCAACACCCTACCAATGGCATGATTAGAGGCATCCGTGTGAACTTCAAATGAAAATCTAAAGTCTGGCAACCGCAACACCGGCTTGGATGCTATTACTTGCTTTACCTTCACATAGGCATTATCATAATCCTCTATCCAACACCATGGTTTGTCTTTCTTGAGAAAGTCAGTCAAGGCATTCACCATCTTTGAATAACCCTTGATGAACCTACAATAATAGTTAGCAAGGCCAATGAATGATCTCAATTCAGTTACCTTGGTTGGAGCAGTCCATTCCACAATGGTTTTCACCTTTCGCTCATCTATGCGGACTGTGCCCTTGCTAACCTAGTGCCCCAGAAACATAATCTCCTTCTAGCATAATTCATGTTTTTCCTTCTTGACATAGAGCATGTGTTCTCTAAGCCATGAGAACACCTACCTTAAGTGTTTCAAATGCTCCTCAAGAGTGTTTCTGTATATTACAATATCATCAAAATATACAACAATAAACTTAGCAATATATTCATAGAATACATCATTCATAAGATTGCAAAAAGTTGCTGGGGCATTAATAAGTCCGAATGGTATCACCAAGAACTCATAAGAACCATATCTAGTCACACATGTAATCTTAAACTCATCACCATATACAATTCTGACCTACCAATACCCTAATCGCAAGTCCAACTTTGTGAAGTAAGTGGCTCTGGACAAGTGGTCGAACAAATCTGCAGCATTTGGAATCGGATATTTGTTATTCACTATCACCTTATTTAGAGCCCTATAATCCACACACGTCCTAATGGATCCATCTTACTTCTTTTGAAATAGGATAGAGGCACCATATGGGGTCTTGGAAGGTTTGATCAAACTAGCATAAAGTAATTCATCCAATTGTTTCCTCAATTCTACTAACTCCTTAGGCGCCATCCGGTATGGTGCTTGGGTCGGGGGTTTCGTTCTAGGCTCCAATTTGATCTTATGATCTCGCATGTCAATGGGGCAGCATCCTTGGAAATTCTGATGGCATCACATCTTTGAACTCCATCAGAATATCTGCTACTACATCCAGCACTTCTACCTTCACATTTGGCTTGATCTTAATAAAGGCTGCAAGGTAAGTGCACTCCTCTTTGCGTAACCCGTCCATCACTTTCAAGGTAGAAAACACACATTTCTGTTTGGTGTCTTTGTAATGTACCTTTATAATAGAAGGTATAAAACAAGGGCATGTTTTATCACAAATAAACATACCTCCAAGATGTGGGAACAATGCGACTTTTGCTTTCAAGAAGAAATCAATGTCAAGTATCACGTCAAAATCATCCAAGGGCACCACCATGACACTACACTTGTCTTCTCACTCCCTCACCTTTAGGGTCACCATGGCCAGACTTTGAATAGGCTGTGCATCCAAGTTTACTGCATTCACTTTGCTGGCATTCTGGGACAACTTGAGGCCAATATGTTCCACTTATCTTTTAGTATCAAAGTTGTGTGAAGCACCAGAATCCACCAAAGCCATCACTTCTCTGCAATTCACCCACGTATGGACATACATCAGCCCCTTCTGTGGTTTGAATTTTGCCGTTGTTAGTGCGTTGAGAAGTTGTAACGGATTCACCCTTATTGGTGTCTCTCCATCATTGTCACTATCCCCCTTGTTAGCCTGAATATCATTAATCTTTTCCTTCCTTGGGCAGTCTCTTGCTCGGTGTGATCCATTGCAAATGAAACAACTACCAGTGTATATGGGTTTTGTGCCATTAGGACTCGATCCCTTGGCATCTGTCCTGGATCTGTTATTGTTATTCTGATTTTGACCACCAAAGTTCTTCTTGAAGTTGTTTCCTTTCTTGAATTTGGGGGCAACATCATTTCCCTTGTCTTTGTTGTTGCCACCATTGTTGGACTTCTTTTCGTTACAATTGTTGTTGCTACCCGAAATCTTGAAGTCCATCAGCCCATCTGTCGCAACAATGGCTATAGGCAAGTCCCTTACACATTGCCTTCTCAATTCTGTTTGGGCCCAAGTTTGCAACCCCGACATGAAATTGAAAATATTGTCTTCCTCCGATATGTTCTTGATGTCCAACATTAAAGAACTGAATTCCTTCACGTACTCCCGTACCATGCCTGTATGCTTCAGTTTCTTGAGGGATTCCCTTGCAAACCATGTTGTGTTGGAAGGGAGGAACTGATCCTTCAATTCATTTTTCAAGGCATCCCAAGTATCAATCTTTGGGCGTCCAACACTCACATCATCTTTCATCCGTGTGAACCACCAAAGTTTTGTATCCCCAGACAAATACATGATTATGATTGTCACATTCTCTATGTCTGGAACACGAGCAACCTTGAAATATTGTTCAACATGCCATAAAAAATATCCAATTCTTTGGCATTTCGTGCACCACCGAATGTCTTGGGTTCTGGCACTTAAAATTTTTGATGGGGCGCTTTCACTAACACCGACCGTCATGTTGTGGCATGCCTTCTTCAGTAAAGTGATATCATCTTCAACGTCCTTCAAATTCTCTTTGAAGACTTCAACAACGACACCAATATCATCAAACACCGAATTCACTTTAGAATCCAATTTGGCATTCATGTATGTCACTGAATCTTTAATCAACTTCCGTAGAGTCTGCAACTCTGTAACAAGGAGATTAGTCTACACCATCAATAGGTCATCTCTTTCATAGAATGGTGCACCCACCAGGGCTTCCAAATGAGTAATACGGTCACGCAATGCTTCTGTGGTGTTTCCACCCGCCATGCAATCTCAACAGGTCTCTGATACCAACTGTCACATGAATCAATTTTCAACCTCTATATTTCGCCCTATGATGGCCTTGGTTGCACACCAAGTCAATCAATTCTCTTAACACTTAGCTAAATGCACAAGATTGTATAACATACAAGCAATAAAAGAACACACGAGATTTACATAGGTTCACACCTCTAACCTTTTCACTATATCAAATAATAGTACAAAAGGAACACCTATCTCTCTCTGCAATGGAGTTACAAGCCAAACTCTCTATATCTCCATATACAGAATAACCCTTAGGCATATATAGGCACTCACATATAAAATTTGTCTATACAGTCTTACTAGGATTTGGGAGACATCCCCTCCCAGTAGATGTGTTGGCAAAGCCATCCTTGTGACATATAAGCCAACAAGTTACAACTTCAAAGCCAAGTCATCAAACCACCACAACTGTCCTTATATCTCTGGAATTGCCATGTCACATGTGCTTCCTTGTCTGAATGTCACATGTTATGTGCCGATGCACTCCAGCAAACCACCAAGCTATGTCAAACATATGTCTTGGTCTTACTCAGCTTGCCTTCATGTTGTCATACACAAGTGTCACCAAGTTGGGCATGCTTTAAGCCATGCCCAGGCCATGACATGCATTGCGCTATGCCATGCCATCATCAAGTCATGCATTGCACCACGCCTTATATTCCAAAGTCATCCATCAAAGGTGGCATGACCTTGTCAAAGACAAATTAACATTGCTAAGACTTGATGTGTCTATGGCTTGCCAAGCCACGCACATTGCATGTTCACCGGCACATGCCAAGTCAGGGCAATCCTTGTCCAAGGGAAAGTTAGCACAATTGTGAGATTGACACTCATGCTACATTTGGTACGAATTAATGGAATGAAATGGAATGCACACTTAAATAAGAATGGAATGTGAAAGAGAATGAAATGGAATGGTCATTCTATTATATTGTTTAGTTTAATACAATAAATAAGGTTGGAATGGAATGTTTATTATCATTCTCCTCTTTGATTAAATCATCATTTTACTTGGAATGGAATGTTCTTTTTCCAAAATACCCCTTAATCTTGTGACGATTATTTGTTTTAGTGGATTCTATCTTGTAATTATTATGCCAAAGAAATTTAGATACCAAATAGTTCATATAAGACAACTTTATTTTACATTTACTTAGTTTACTTGATATTTACATATTCTAATAGGATAGGTAAAAGTAGAGATAATCAGAGAAGATGTATTTATGCTAATGCAAACAATATCATAAACGATTGTTCATATATTAATATAATAATAAAAATCATAGACATTATTACGGTTTAAAAAGAGTCCAACTAATGGGATATTTTGTAGCAAGTAAAAAAGAATCACTTTAAAGATTTGTTTTTGTACATATATAGAAATATAATTAATTTGGTTAGTAAACTCTTTTAGTTTTTTTTTTTGAAACAAAATCTAATTTATTTGGGTTGGACATTGATTTTTTTTTGGCCTCACTTTTTTTTAGTTGTATAGATAATTTTATTTTCATTTCTTTCTTCTTCTTCTTCTTCTTCTTTTTTTGTTTTAAAAACACAATTGCAATGTTCTTGGGGAATAGTATGAATGTTTATATTAATTTACAAATTTGGGATTTTATTGGAAAAGGAAAAAAAATAGTTTTAAGTGGGAATGGAATGGGCATTCCATAGGGTGGAGTGTTGAATGGTTGAGAATGGTTTTTGATGGAATGGTCATTGCCAATGAATGACTTAAATGATCATTCTCACTTTAATTTTGTGTACCAAACAAGAGAATGAGTCTAAATTAATGGAATGGGCATTCTATTCTATCCCATTCCATTGTACCAAACATAGCATCAAGGCTGGCCAAGCCATATGCACACACAAGTGCCCACAATGTCACCAACACTATATCACCATCACAGACCCGTGCCGCCAACCAAAGTGTTATCAAACCATTCCTAAGCATGCCATTAGGCTTTCCCACACATGACCTAGCCAAGATTTGCCAAGGAATTACTAGGTTATTGGATGCCCACTGAAGTCAAGCCTATACTCCTCCCTATATATGCAGAATATACAAATACCAGTATGATGAGAATAAATATGAATCCTACTTGAGGAGTCATAATGGATATTTCTGAACCTCATTTGTAGATTCATGCCATTTGCTACAAAGGTGTCTCTTGACTTTTCTCCAACACTTAGTTTATTTCTGACTTCATTTTTCAATACCACTCCAAGTGCCATTTCCAGCCCCCATTGCTCATGGGTGTTGCCATGGGGGCTTTGCCTATGTCACAAAGGCAAAGTCCCCAGTCCAAGTCTTTAAGGGGCTAACAGCAAGGCAGTTCCAAAGATATAGGGGACAATTGAGGCAGTTTGCTGACAAGGCTTGCGGTTGCAACTTCTTGGCCTATGTGGCACAAGGTTGGCTATGCCAACACACCTATTAGGAGGGGATGTCTCTTAGAATCTTGGAAGTCTGTATAGGCAGTTTTGATGTATAGTCTATATAGGCATAAAAGATTCTAGAATGGAGGATAAAGAGTGTTGGCTTGTAACTCCATTATAAGCATAAGTGATCCTCTTGTACTATTTGAGAATATAGTGAAAAAGGTTGGAGATGTGAACCTCTGTAAATGTTGTGTGTTCCTTTGTGTGCTTGTATGCTAAATATATTCTAAGTTTCAGGCTGTGTGTTTGAGAATTGGCTGACTTGGTGTGTAACCAAGGCCATCGTAGGGCAAAATTTAGAGGTGAAAATTTGACCCCTGTGACACCGGCCATGGTGTGGCACCCACTCTGGTTAGTCCCACACCGTCCCTCCCAACTAGTCAAATGGCCTTCCATACCGGTTGCTCTTAAAGTATTCCACCTATACCGACACCACCGTCACGACCACCCCACCTATGCCACTTTCGCCTTCTACCACCATTAGATGATTCACACCTTTGCCTTCCACCACTTATACCTATATTGCATTCCACTACAGTCACTACTTTCACAATTGTCACCACCTTCGACCATAGTTGTCACTATCATCCACCATCACTACTACCTCACTATTGTAGGCAGTGCCATTCACATCCACCATCATCTATAAAGTTATAAAAGAATGTTATTTTTTTAATTAAATATATTGGATACCGAGTGGTATTTTTTTATAAAAAGTAAAAAATTAATTCCATTTTAAATTACTCTCACTTAGCACTAAAATAGTTATTATCATTCCATACTATTTCATTTCAAATTTGGCACCAACTGATAAAAATTTTTGTTCTATTTTCATTCTCACTTTTAGTATATTCATTCTTGCATATCAATATTACGTTTGAAACACATATTGAAGTGAGATGCAAGGGATAATAGAATGGGAATGATAATATAATGGGGTTTATAAGGATCACTTAGATTATGTTTTATTTTATTTTTTTAAATTCTTCTTTAAATGACGATAAAAGTTTACATGCCATTAGTTTTTTTTATTTAAATAATATTTTTTTTTTCAAAAATTTCTTGTTTAGATGAGGATTAGAATTTACATGCCATTAGTTTTCTTTTTTTATGAAAAGGAAAATAAAAAAAAGAGGAAAATAAAAGGGAAACCCAGTTGACTCGCCCCGCCCCAACTGGATCGGGTTTTGTCCAATCCGACCTGGTCATCGAACGGGGTTGCAACCAACCTCGGGCTGGCTTCGGGTTGGGCGGGCGAACTTGCACCCCTATCTATAATTGTATAACATGGACGTCTAAGGTAGAAAAAGCCCAAGGTGAGAGCAACAATCCATTTGATGAGCCTCAAATGGGTTTTAGGCTTCATAGAATTCCACACTATTCTACAAGTTTCCAACAGCTCCACCAGAAAACATACCACAATCCTGTTGGGTCACAAGATTATTATCACACTATAATTTATGGAGAACAAAATATAAATGAGGGAAAGAGAGAACTAACAAAAGAATTCCTTGTAAGATTATTTGATATGAAACTAATGGTTACATATGCCTTTTATAGGCTTACAAATCCTAAACACACAATAACTAATACACACACATTACATGAGTTTCTTTTTTGTCAAAAATGACAACACACCTACTAAAGTTGTCAAACCTTATTTGACTAGAAAGAAGCATTCATGGCAACCCCATGAATAATACATGGGTTGCTTGGGTTTTTAGTTTACCAATTTAAACTTTACTTTCAACAGCCTCCCTTAAATTGGTCTTTGAAATTAATAACCCCGAGCATATTTTTCAGTTTTTCAAACACGTCATATTTTAACAATTTGTAAAATTCTAGTTTGATTTCTCCATTTTTGACCAAATCTCGAATGTAATGATATTTGATCCCAATATGCTTGCTTCGACCATGAAACACTGGATTTATAGCAAGTACGATTGCTAACTTATTATCGCACATGATTTTGGTTGGACCTCCATGTTCATAGTGTAACTCATCCAGCATGCGGTGTAACCATACTGCTTGACATGCTGCCGATGTAGCTGCCATGTATTCCGCTTCTGCTGTTGACAATGCAACAACTTGTTGCTTATTCGAGGACCAAGAGAACACTCATTTTCCCAGATAGAAAACATACCCGGAAGTGCTTTTTCGAGTCTCCACATCACCTGCCCAATCACTGTCTGTATAGCCTACTAGACTAAAATCGTCAGAATAGGTACGAAAAATTCCATAATCCTGAGTACCACTCACGTACCGTAAGATCTGTTTTACTGCTTGTAGATGTGATTGTCGAGGTGTTTCCATGAACCGACTAATAAGCCCCACACCATAAACAATATTTGGTCTAGTGGAAGTCAAATAGCGTAGACTACCGACTATATTTTTGAAATATGTTGGGTTTACCAGTTCACCCCTTCCTTCTTTCCTCATCTCCAAATGTTCTGCCACTGGAGTCCGAATTGGCGTCACTGAATCCATATGAAACTTCTTGAGAATATCATTTGCATATTTATTTTGTGAAATAAATATGTCATCTTCAATTTGATGCACTTCTATGCCCAAGAAATATGACATCAATCCCATATCCGTCATTTTGAACTGGCAAGTCACCGCCTCCCTGAATTCAGTAAACATCGCCTCACAATTTTCTGTAAATATCAAATCATCAACATAAAGGCATACAATAATTATATCGCCATTAACCTTTGATTTGATATAAAAGGTGTGCTCATGAGGACATTTTTGGAACCCATCTTCCAGCATGTATGTGTCGATCTGTGTGTACCAGGCATGTGATGTCTGCTTTAGTCCGTACAATGCCTTCTTCAACCTGTACACTTGTTTTTCATGACCTCTTTTAAGAAAACCATGTGGTTGGTCAACATATACCTCCTCCTCAAGAACGCCATTAAGAAATGCGGACTTGACATCCATCTGATGAATCTTCCACCTGTTTTGAGTTGCAAGTGCTATAGTTATTCGGACCGTATCCATCCTTGCCACTAGCACAAATACTTCATAGTAGTCAATTCTTGGCTTCTACTTATAGCCTTTGACTACCAATCTCGCCTTTAATCGGTACACCTGACAATTGGGTTTATACTTCGTCTTGTACACCCACTTGACACCAATTGACTTATTTTTGACAGGTAAAGAAGTTAGCTCTCAAGTATCATTTTTCTCAATTGCATGAATCTCCTCGTTCATTGCCTTGATCCACCGCTCATCGTTTCCTGCTACCTTATATGAAACTGATCACAATTTGCGAATTAGCAAAAATTTACTAGAGTTTCATCAGTAAAATCCTCATCATTATCATTTGTAACCACATAATCCTGGAGACGTGCAGGCATCACGTGAGTTCGCTTTGGATGGCCTGCAGGTGCCGGTGAAGATGTTGGTGAAGGTGATGAACTGTCTGGTGAAGAGCGATCACTTGTTTCTTCTGTTTCATTTTCAATGATGATACGTTGCTCCGTATGTGGTGTTTGATTATATACCCAAGTATCATCCTCGATGAATTGGACATCTCGGCTTACAATAACATCTTTTGTGAAAAGGTTATAAGCTATAACCTTATAACCTTTAGTTACCTCACTGTAGCCGATGAAGATATACTTTTGGCTTTTGTCATCAATTTCTTTCTTCGTTGTTCTGGTATATGAGTGTATGCGACGCACCCAAATACTCGTAGGAGTGAAACATCCCGTTTGATACCGCTCCATGCTTCATGTGGATTTTTCCCCAAAACACTATTTGTTGGACAGCTGTTTAATAGATATATAGCACATGCAACAACTTCTGCCCAAAAAGACTTTGGCAAACTTTTGGCTTTCAACATGCTTCTAACCATTTCAAAAATGGTTATGGTTTTCCTTTCAGCTATACCGTTCTGCTAAGGTGTATAACTGGCGGTTAACTAGCATTTTATCCCTTGAGATTTGCAATAATTGTTGAATTCGCTAGAGTTGAATTCTCCTCCTCTGTCCAATCTCAATGTCTTGAGATTAAAGCCACTTTGTTTTTCAACAAAAGCTTTAAACTTTTTGAATCTTTCAAACGCCTCTGATTTTTTTTCTAGAAAATACACCCAACTTTTTCTAGAAAAATCATATACAAAAATTAGAACATACCTCTTGTGCCCGAGAAATTCTACCTCAACTGGTCCACATATGTCTATGTGAACCAACTCCAACGGTTGTTTGGCTCTCCACATTTTTCCAATTGGAAAAGATTCTCGGTGATGTTTTCCGAGAAGGCATCCTTCGTACATGTGATCAAGAACATCGATTAATGGTAACCCCGTTACCATGTTTTTCTACACCAGGAGTCTCAAGCTTCGAAAGTTTAGATGACCGAACCGAAGGTGCCATAGCCAATTGATATCTTTCGACCTCGCCATCAAATTCACCTCGGTTTTTGTATAGAGATCCAATGGGAACATTCTATTCTTTGTCATATGCACATTTGCCACTTGTTTCCCGCTTTTACTATGAACGGTACGCACACCATCCAAAATATAAATGTCATGCCATTTTTCTGAAAGTTGTCCCATACTCAACAAATTCCAGAACATCGTTGGCACAAAAAAAACATCAGCAATAGTGACATCGGTGCCATCTTTCGATAGAATTTTTACGTCACCTTTGCCCATTACAAGAACTTTGGATCGATTTCCAAAATTCACTTCACCGCGAAATGGTTCGTCCAAGTGTGAGAATAGCTCCTTCCTCCCACATATGTGGTTGCTACATCCGGTATCCAAATACCATATATTTGTGCATGCGCCATCTGGCCCAACATCGTTGCATGCTAGAGCTATGTTTTCTTCTGTGTCAGCAAGATTTACATACTCACTTTTTTCGTCCGGCATATGGGTTCGACATTCACTTTTGTAATGTCCAAACCATTGACACCGATGACATTTGACGTTGGTTTGTCACGTGTTTCGATATTACCACTGCGACCTCCATAGTCATTTTTTCCCCTGCCACGACTACGTCCGCGACCTCGCCGACCTTGACTGCCCCCTCAATTTGTCAAAACAAATCTGCTTTGCAACGCTTACTCCGTGCTAGAGTTGTTGGTCTTCTGGTTCATCATTTGCTCGTGGGAGCCTAATGAACCCATTAACCATTTGATGGACATGGTTGATATGTCTTGTCCTTCTTCGATCGCCGCCACTACATAATCAAATTTTGTGGTCAAAGATCTTAAAACCTTTTCCACAGTCTTTTGATCATCAATCGTTTCTCCATTAACCTTCAATTGATTAACGATGGATTGCACCCGATCGATGTATGCCGAGGTTGATTCCGAATCACTCATGGTTAGAGATTCAAAATCATCTCTCAATGTTTGTAGTCGCACTCGTTTGACCCGATCATCGCCTCTGTAGGATTTTTGCAAAATATCCCACGTCGTGTGTGCCGTCTCCACCATCGCTATTTTTTCAAATACCAACTCGTCTACGGCTTGAAAAATGGCATATAATGCCTTTTGATCCTTTTTTCGGATCTCGATCAACGCATCTTTCTCCTCATTCTTCAACACCGCAAATACTTTTGAGTCCGCTACTTCGATGTAGCCGATCTCCACCAAATTCCACAAATCTTGGGACCGAAAAAATACTTTCAATTGGACGGAACAACTGTTGTAATTTTTTTCGGTGAGGTTTGGAAGTTGTAAATGAATCGAATTGTTTGCAGATATGATTCAATTTGAAACTTCGAGATCGTTAGCTCTGATACCTTTTATTGGGTCACAAGATTATTATCACACTAAAATTTATGGAGAACAAAATATAAATGGGGGAAAGAGAGAACTAAAGAAAGAATTCATTGTAAGATTGTTTGATATGAAATTAATGATTACATATGCTTTTTACATACTTACAAATTATAAACACACAATAAACTAATACATACACATTACATGAGTTTTATTTTTATCAAAAATAACAACACACTTATTAAAATTATCAAATATTATTTAACTAGGGAGAAATATCCGTGACAAACCCATAAATAACACATGAGTTGTTTGAAACTTTATTTTACGAATTTAAACTTTATTTTCAACGATCCTAACTTTGGTACCGAGTCTACCGACACCCAACGGATAGTTTCGATAAAAAAAAACCCGTTTTTCTATACTTTATCACCTCAGTGTCTCTCTCTCACTAAAAACCCAATCTCTCTCTCTCTCTCTCTCTAAAATACACACTTTTTCAGCGTCTTTTCATAAATTTTTAACTCCTCTTGAATCCAATACAGTCCTCTCCTTTTCTTTGAATCAAACTCGCCCGCAACATGTCTGATGAAAGTCCCAAGTCAGTTCCTCCGCCAACAGAAGCGGCCGAAACATCCCAAGAAGCGCCAGCGCCACCGGCACCGGAATCTGACCAACCTCTGAAATCTGTCACCGTGGCTGAGGTGATTGAATCGGAGAAATCCAAACCGGTAGAGCCATCCAAAGTTCCTGTATCTCTCGTTTCCTTCAAAGAAGAGAGCAACATAGTGTCAGATCTCTCCGATTCCGAGAAAAGGGCTCTCGAAGAATTGAAGAGTCTAGTTCGAGAAGCCCTCAACAACCACGAATTCACCTTCCCACCACCGCCGCCGCCACCGCCACAGCCAGCGGCGGCGCCAAAAGCAGAGGAACCCACTTCAGATTCTCCACCACCGCCTCCAGAAACCGAAACCCCCATCACTGAACCACCGATTGACAACGGTTCAGCTCCGACCCATGAACCCAAAGTCGAGCACACACCATCGCAATCGGTCACTGCTGAAATTTCTTCATCTCCAGAGGAAGTTTCAATCTGGGGTGTCCCAATTCTCAAGGATGACAGGACTGATGTGATTCTTCTCAAGTTTCTGAGAGGCAGAGACTTCAAAGTGAAGGACGCGTTTGTGATGCTGAAAAACACCCTCTTTTGGAGGAAACAGTTTGGAATTGACACCCTTGTTGATGAAGACCTTGGGGATGATCTTGAGAAGGTTGTGTTCATGCATGGTTTCGATAGGGAAGGACACCCTGTGTGCTACAATGTGTATGGGGAGTTTCAGAACAAGGAGTTGTATCAGAAAACGTTTGCTGATGAAGAGAAGAGGACCAAGTTCCTGCGGTGGCGGATTCAGTTCTTGGAGAGGAGTATAAGGAAGCTTGATTTCAGTCCTGGTGGCGTGTGTACTATTTTTCAGGTTAGTGATCTGAAAAATTCTCCGGGACCCGGAAAGCGTGAGCTCCGGCTCGCCACGAGGCAGGCTCTGCAATTGCTTCAGGACAACTATCCTGAGTTTGTTGCTAAACAGGTAATTATACAATAAAGTTCAGTTTTTTGCTGTTGGTTGTGTATTTGTTGAATTGTTGCTTGCAACTGGGAATGGTTGAATGTTTGATGGCTAAGTTCATTGGATCACATATTGCTTGTTTTGATATAGATTATGGGTGAATGTTTGATGAATCAAATCTCCTCTTATTTTGGTTTTAAGTTCATTTGGATTAAGTTTTTGTTGTTTGTTTTGATATAGATGTATTGTTTTTTTTTTTTTAAGGTGTTCATAAATGTTCCTTGGTGGTACCTGGCTTTCTATACTTTGATCAGTCCGTTCCTGACCCAAAGGGCCAAAATCAAGTTTGTATTTGCCGGTCCATCGAAGACGGCAGAAACTCTTTTCAAGTATGTGAAGTTTCTTTGTTTACAATCTTTAAAAGAGCTATACATTTTGAATTGGTAATGGTAATCCGTTTCTGTAAGTTGTTTTGAGATCGGACTAAATAGGCTTATATCCAAATGGTCAATCAGATACATAGCTCCAGAGCAAGTGCCGATTCAGTATGGCGGCCTTAGTGTCGATTTCTGTGACTGCAATCCTGAATTCACCATGGATGACCCAGCTACGGAGATTATTGTAATACCTGCAACCAAGCAAACGGTAGAAATCGTAGTCAACGAGGTAGAATTGCCGTTATTGATATGTAGTATTAGTGTTTTACTTGTAATTGATATATACTTTTATGATTGAGTGATCTATTGTTAATCTATGTATTTGGTGGCAAAATAAATAATTGCAGATATGCACTATTGTATGGGAGCTAAGGGTTGTGGGGTGGGAAGTAAGCTACAGTGCCGAATATGTGCCCCTTGCTGAAGTTGGATATACTGTGATTATCCAGAAAGCAACTAAGATGGCTCCAACTGATGCACCAGTGGTGCATCACAGTTTCAAAATCAGCCAATTGGGTAAGATAATACTCACCATTGACAACCCTACCTCGAAAAAGAAGAAGCTTCTCTACAGGTTTAATGTGAAACCGTTAAGTGATTGAGGATTCGAATTATCAGAGTTGCTAAAGGTTTGACATGTGAGCATGCCATTTTCTAATCATCATCATTGTGGTTGAACTTCTGATTCTTCAGTTGGGGTTGAATTGATCTTGGTCTTTTTCTTTGTTTCGAAAATGCTAGGAGTTTTGCTCCCTAGTTCTTGGGCCATCCTTTGTGTTTTTTAGATGAGGGTCAGACTCAGTGGTGGGATGATTAGCACATGATTTTGAAGTTGATGAATTGTGAACTTGGAAGAAATATGAATGATATGGGCTAACAATGAACAAATTTTTACGGAAGTAGTAGATACATATGTGGAAAAAATTGTGCCTGTAAAACTTCTGTTCATGTCTGCATTTGTGTTTGTACTTTGTATATTTACTATTACTGGTTGTGTTGACAATTTGTTGAAACCTTTTAAGAGCGCATATTGTATCGTAATGAATGTACATTTACAGCAGTTGTGTTGTTTTGCATGTATCCCCTGTTGGAATTCTTAACCATTTGTTTTGACATACTATTTGTGCAAGATTGGATGTAGTAAATGGCATTGGGCATGTTCTTGATCATATATTGTTAGTAACCTCTCCACTTTGATTGAAAGATTTATGTTTGGTATTTCGTTATTGAGCTTTTTTATTATGGTCGTTAATTTCTATTTGCCGTCTTCTTTTTTCTTTTTTACCTTGAAATCTTTTCGATACCGGACTTCACCTCAAGAGGCCTGTCACTTCTTTAAGTTAGCTTTGTTATTACGAGATAGCTCAACATGTTTTGGATCCCCCTTTCCCACCTAGCCTTTTCACTGGATTCATATATTCTAAATTATGCAAGTTTAAAGTAGATTCCAGGAACCACTTTTGAAGAGAATTGCTCAAAAGTTGTCTTTGCTACTGTGAGCATTTAACATGATTTGCATCTCCACCATATTGCTCAGTACATGTATTCGTCTGACCCACACCATAAGAGCTCTCTAATGTGTGTATTTATTAGTAGGTCTAGTGGATAGTCATGGCCTAGTTGACTCTGACTACTTAATAGTTTCAATGTAGCCATCATGGATGTACACAATCAGTAGGCACCCATATGTTAGAGCCTTCTTTATTTAGAGTTTCTACAACTACTTAATAGTGTCCAAGTTAGAGCTTTCTTTAGACTTTCTGCAACTTCTTAATGATGCTAAGGGCCCCTCTGGAGGGGTGTTGTTGTATTTGTTCTTGTTTTTTTCTACTATTCATGGAACAAAAATAATTTTGGATGCATTTTTATTGAAAATGTTTTGGTGAATAGTGCGCTAAGAACAAAAACAAATTTAGGCCAAAATCAAATAACATCCATTTGATATTTTTGTACTATTTGTCTTCAACAAAAAAAATAAAAAAAATAAAAAAACAGGGCTCTTCGCCACCAGCACCACCACCCGCCACTAGCACCATCATACACAGAGATCTACACACATATATGTAGGTTTTCCCCAATCTCTCTATACATACATATATACATATATATGTATATCTATAATTTCCCTCTTCTCTCTTCCACTGAACAATGGAGACCCTCCGCTCCACTTACAGAGACGACGACACCGAAGACGATTCTTCCAACACCACCACCACCACCAACCGCACCAATGGCGTCACCGATTCAACCCTAGCTATCTCCACATACACACACATACACACCCTTCCCTCTCCACCCCTAATTGTCCTAAATCCCCCTTTTGAAACAATCAATACAAATTGGTTCCAAACATATATTTGTTTTTATTTTTTAAAAAAAAAAACACAAAGATAAATACAAATACTATTTTTATTTTTCCACCCAAAAAACAAATACAAAAACAACGAGTGCGTTTGGAAACTGGTATTTCCGTTTTTGTTTTTGTTTTTTCCACTGTTCACGGGAACAAAAACGCGTTTGCGAGCCTTTGATGGTTTTTGTTTTTGTGAACAGTACAAAAACGTTTTCTTACCCTTAGTTCAAAAATTGAAAACACCAAAATGGTATTTTTTTATTTTCGGCACTGTTTGTTCTTAGCCAAAAAAAAATTAATTGTTGCAGATTCCCTAACCGACATCTTCAACCTCCAAACTCTAACCTCCATCTTCAACCTCCAAACCCTAACCCCCACCACCACCACCAGCCGCCATCCCACCACCACCACCACTGCAAATCGATATCACCACAAACCCCCACCACTGCAAATCGATACCACCACCAACACAAACCCTTACTTCTGCAACTTGACACCCCCAATCGAATTGGGATGATGTGGTATTTATACATGCTACTACTTATATATTTATATATTTATATATATATATATATATATATATATATTCCTGTATGCTAATCCTTTGAACAACAGCAGAGTGATCTTGTTCATTGATATATGAAAGATTTTGAAGTGTACTGGTTTGTACAAGGGATGACAATCAAGTCAAACTTAATCTCACCCTTTGACAATTTATTTTCTACTTTTCATTCCAAATAAATCTCAAAAACGTATTTTTTTTTGTTACCAAACATGTTTTTGTTTCCGGATTACCCTTAGGATAAAATTTTTTTTTTTTTTATTCTCAAGAGATAAAAAAATAAAAACACTAATTTTCAAACGCAACCAATGAGTTTCCGAACAGGTTGCTTTGACTTTTTTTTTTTTTTATTTTTTTACAAAAAATCGATGGTTTCATAACTAACAGTGTCAATGTTAACCAGGACACCCTTCTTCAAACAACTGTCAGGACTGAGTCTTTAACTCCATGGGACCTGTCATCTTCAATTTTCATTATTAATTTATAACTTGTGTTACAAAGTCCTCAACACTATGTTGTACACTGAGCATAAGTTACAGTTCAATACCTTGTCAACACATTAAATTTAAGGAAAAATATCACAGAAGTTTAGTGATATTACACGCTGGATCTCTATCATTTTCAAAATATCAATTACCTCACTTGGATGAAGGATGTAAAATTTTGAAATGACCCTCAATAAATTCTTCTAAATTATTGAATTTTCACATTGTCCCTACCATAATGAGTAAATTACAGTTTCACCCCCTAAAATTCTAAAAAATATTTAAAATTTAAAAATATATATAAAATTTGAAATATATATAAAATTTGAAAAAAATGTATAAATTTCGAAAAACATATATAAAATTTGAAATATATATATCTAATTCGAAATAAATATATAAAATTAAAAAATATATATAAATTTTGAAATATATATATAATTCAGAAAAAATATATAAAATTAGAAAAAATATATAAAATTCGAAAAAAATATATAAAATTCTGAAAAAATGTATAAATTTCGAAATATATATCTAATTCGAAATAAATATATTAAATTCAAAAAATATATATAAAATTTTGATATATATATAATTCAGAAAAATATATAAAATTGAAAAATATATATAAAATTCGGAATATATATAAATTCAAAATGTGTTTCTTCTTTTCTTCATAATCTCAATTTAGAAATGTACTTACTCACTTTGAAGATAAAAAATAATATTGATTTTGCAAGTTCAAACATGCATATATTTGTAGAGACTACATTACAGGAAGGTGTTAATTTATACTTTATTCAAATTCCAATGTTTATTGTGCAGAGGGTGAGAAGTCTATCAAATCCTAAGCACTTATTTTTCTAATATATTTTTTATAATTTTATATATTTATTTCAAATTATATATATATATTTCAAAATTTATAAATTTTTTCAATTTTTATATTTTTTTCAAAATTTATATATATTTTCAAAATTTTATATATATTTTTTAATTAAATAAATATATATATATATTCGAATTATATATATATATATATTTCAAATTATATATATTTTTAAATTTTAAATATTTTTTTCGAATTTTAGAGGGTGAAACTGTAATTTACCCATTAGGGTAGGGGCAATATGAAATTCAATAGTTTAGGAGGGTTTATTGAAATTAATCATAAAATTATAATATAATACGAAGGGCAATTAGGTAAAATCACACCTAAAATCAGAGTTGACCGGCTTAACTTTGGACGGAATGAGTAAAAGTGATAGCCGGAGCTAACCTGGAAGGAGGTATTTGCTCGATTTGAAAATAGTAAAAATATTGCATGTAATATCACTAAACCTTAGGGGAGGTTAGTGATATTTTCCCTAAATATGATGGGATGAAAAGCAAAAGTAAATATTGAATAATCATAAGAGAGTGTGTCACATGAATATAGGAATGACAATGGGGTGGGTCGGGGCGGGGATCCCCAACCCCATCCCCGAACCTGGGACAATTTTGTCCCCCCATAACGGCCCCACTCTCGATAAATTTTTTTATTTTTTGCCCCGCCCCGCCCCGTGCCCCGGTTATTATATATATATTTTACTTTTTTATATAAAAAAATTATATCTTAAACATATATATATATATATTTTACCTTTTTATATAAAAAGATTATATCTTAAACATATATATATATATATATATATATTATTAATATAATAATAATATATTATATTAACCGGGCTCGGGTTCGGGGCGGGGCAGGGGTACCCCCGAACCCGACGGGGATTTTTTTTGCCCCATTCCCACCCCCATTTATGTAATCGAATCCCCATATCGGCGCTAAACGGGACGAGGCGGGGCGGTTCCCCATCGGGACAGATATTATTGCCTTCCCATGATGAATGTTATAACTAGTCCACTCCATCCAAACCAGAATAGTATGTATATGGTTAGTCCACATCAGAAGCCACCTGTCAGATATATATTATTTATTAATGGCCACATCTAAAAAAACGCCAACTAGGAAGAAAACTCGACAAATATAGTAACACGATCTCAGTGTATCTCGAACCGTCTACTGAATGTTTAATCTATTAGGGGAGCAACTCATCGAATATCTGGATAAATAAAGCTCAAACTCTTGGAGAAGATATTCGTTGCAAAGGTTGTATAATCTACGTGTATTCTTAATTGTTTTCAGAATCACAAAAGTTTTATCAATTATACAATGATCTTTAATCATTACAAATGCTACTTATAAGTTTATATTAATTACAGGTTGAATTTTATGTTAATTACACAAAGTTCCTTTACTAGTTTAAGTAATTGTTTATTTCTACTAACTAGTTGTCTTTCCACTACCTAATTTTACAACAACCCCACAAGTTAGATAGAATTGCACAAGTATATATCTATATTTACATAATTACTTTATAATTTGAAAAAATTATATATTTCATACAATATATATGTATATTTCGAAAAAATTATATATTTTATAAAAAATATATATGTTTTGAAAAAATATACATTATCTTTTGAAATATATATATTTTTTCCGAAATATATATAACCCAAAAATATAATCAAACATTCCATAATTTTGTGACAATCTAGTGTACAAATATTTCAATGTATTTTTATTTCCACTTATGGGATTTTATTATATATATATTTATTCAATGTTTTATGAAAAAATAATAATTTCAAAGCAAAGCATGTCACATTTTCATAATTTTATGACAATCAAACATATATAACCCAAAAATATAATTAAACATTCCATAATTTTGTGACAATCTAGTGTACAAATATTTTAATGTATTTTTATTTCCACTTATGAGTTTTTATTACATATATATTTATTCAAAAAAAAACTCTCAAAGCAAAGTATGTCACATTTTCCAAAATATATATAACCCAAAAATATAATCAAACATTCCATAATTTTGTGACAATCTAGTGTACAAATATTTCAATGTATTTTTATTTTCACTTATAGGTTTTTATTACATATGTAACACCCCGTTCCAACACTTGGTATGATATTGTCCGCTTTGGGCCCAGCCCGCACGGTTTTGCTCTTGGGCTCCTCCCAAAAGGTCTCATACCAATTGGAGACAACACTGCACATATAAGCACATCCCCAAACCTCTACCCGGGCGATGTGGGACATCACAATCACCCCCCCTTGGGACCCAGTGTCCTCGCTGGCGACCCACGGGTGATGTGCATGCTCCCACACTTAATTCCGGCCGGGCTCTGGCTCTGATACCAATTGTAACACCCCGCTCCAACACTTGGTATAATATTGTCCTCTCTGGGCCCAGCCCGCACGGGTTTGCTCTTGGGCTCCTCCCAAAAGGGCTCATACCAATTGGAGACAACACTGCACATATAAGCACATCCCCAGACCTCTACCCGGGTGATGTGGGACATCACAATCACCCCCCCTTAGGACCCAGCGTCTTCACTGGTGACCCATGGGTGATGTGCATGCTCCCACACTTAATTCCGGCCGGGCTTTGGCTCTGATACCAATTGTAACACCTCGCTCCAACACCTGGTATAATATTGTTCGCTCTGGGCCCAGCCCACACGGTTTTGCTCTTGGGCTCCTCCCAAAAGGCCTCATACCAATTAGAGATAACACTGCACATATAAGTACATCTCCAGACCTCTACCCGGACGATGTGGGACATCACAATCACCCCCTCTTGGGACCCAGCGTCCTCGTTGGTGTTACCCACGGGCTTGTGCATGCACCCACACTTAATTCCGGCCGGGCTCTGGCTCTGATACCAATTGTAACACCCACGGACAATATCATACCAAGTGTTGGAGCGGGATGTTACAATTGGTATCAGAGCCAGAGCCCGGCCGAAATTAAATGTGGGAGCATGCACATCACCCATGGGTCGCCAGCGAGGACGCTGGGTCCCAAGGGGGGTGATTGTGATGTCCCACATCGCCCGGGTAGAGGTCTGGGGATGTGCTTATATGTGCAGTGTTGTCTCCAATTGGTATGAGGCCTTTTGGGAGGAGCCCAAGAGCAAAATCGTGCGGGCTGGGCCTAAAGCGGACAATATTATACCAAGTGTTGGAGCGGGGTGTTACAACATGTATATTTATTCAATATTTTACCAAAAAAGAAGAAGATAGAAACTTTGTATAATTAACATAAATTTATAAGTAATATTTGTAATGATAAAAGATCACTGTGTAATTGATAAAACTTTTGTGATTCTAAAAACAATTAAGGGATACCACCACGTAGGATTATACAACCGTTGCAGCGAATATCTTCTCCAACTCTTGTGGCCATCCTTCTTTATCCAAGTGGAGAAGTAGTATAAATAGGATTTGAGTTCAATTATGTAACATTTTTTTTTCTTGTTCAATTATGTAACATGACACCACCAACAAAATAGGATAATATTGACAAATTTTGAAATACCTAAGAGTATCGGAAATGAATTTTGCCTTTATTCTTTCAATCTCTTCATACAATAATATTATTAGTTTGGATATTCATTTAGTCCTTTTTTCTCAACATTTTTGGTATTAGAATATTTTTAGTTTGGATCTTCATTTAGTCCTTTTTCTCAACATTTTTGGTATTGGTGAAATGAAAATGTTTGTCTCAGATCATGTTTGACGGAACTTCTTTCAACACATGATATGACTTAATAAAAAATTTACTGTAAATGCCATAAATTTAGGCCCAATAGATGGCTAGGCCTAACATCAGATATGGGCGTTGTGAAATACCAAAGCCCAGCCCAACCTAGGAAAATTCTAGAATTACTTAGGGCTTAAGCCAAAAGCCTGTTAAAATAAGGATACTAGTGATTGATTTGTAAAGGAAATCAAATCTCTATAATAAGGAGATTTGATTCTAATCATAATGGGTCAATTAACCCATCATACTCTTGTATATATATGGCCATGAGAGCCTCAATAAGATGAATTGGAGTATATGCAAAAAAGTGCACTTACACTTTGGCGCCGTCTGTGGGAATCGAGAGTTTTTCTTGATTTTCTTTCATACCTAAACCATTTTCTTTTGCATCGAAAACCTTGCGAAAGGAACCATGGTAGTAGAAACTAGATCTTCTGTAATAGCAGCATGAGCCAGCACTACCCAAAACACTCAGATCAAGCAAATCATGCAGCGATTGGAGGCGGTGGAGAAGAGAAACGAGGACCTCGAACAACAGAATGCTGATTTGCATCAGCAAATAGCCCAGATGCAAATACCAACGGGTGTGGCCAACGGAGTCGACAACGTAGGTGGTTTACTAGACCCACCCATACACGAAGATGATGAGCATAACAGGTGGGAATGGACTGGAAGTAGAGCGTTTGATGACCAATAAGAGGTTTCTGCCCCAGTAGTCAGGAACTCGTTGCTCCAGCAACCCCCAACTATGCAGGATTTGGAGGATATGGCTGCAAAAATCCAGAGGCAAGTACTCGAAAGCATGAAGGCTCAAAATCCCACCATGAAGGATTTGGCAGCCCATGCTACCGTGGACATGATCAGATCCCCCTTCATGGACAGGATTAATCAAGCAGAGTATCCAAAGAAGTTCAGATTGTCAACCTTCACCTTATATAATGGAACCAAGATCCATTCGACCATATCTACTAATTTCAGATAAAGATGACCGTCTGGAAGAAGGACGAGGCTTTTATTTGCAACATTTTCCCCACTAGCTTAACCGAGGCACCCTTATTGTGGTTCAAGAAGTAACCACCGGGGTCTATCGATAGTTGAAATAAGTTATGTGAAATCTTCATAGCCCAGTACTATGGCAACCAAAGGCATAAGAAGACGATTTCCAGACTATTTACAATGACGCGGGAAAAGAAAGAAACCCTCCAAAGTTTACTGTCAGATTCATAAGAGAGATATCTTCCATCGACCAATGTGATCAGTTGTCGGCAGTTGAAGCATGTAGAATGACCTTAATTCCAGGTACCAAGTTTCATGCTTTCCTAGTGAAGCGAACCCCAAGTAATATTGGGGAACTCAATTCCAGAGCCCAGGGATACCTCAGGATAGAAAAGGAGGAAGCAATCCGATGAAAGAGAGCGGTTTTAGTTATAGTGGAAGCCCGCACAAAAGAGCGCCTCAAAGATCAGAAGCCACCCGGATCAGCACCTCCCCCCTCTACAAGCAAGCCAGTGGAAAAGAAGCAGAGGGTGGAGGAGAAGGTGACCCCTCTCAGAACCACCCTGGGCAAGTTATATCAGGAGAAGAAGAGCAAAGGAATCTTCAGACCCCCTCTGCCCATGCGGCAACCTATGGAGCAGAGGGATATGACCAAACACTGTGGCTTCCATAGTGAGCATGGCCACCACACCAACGATTATAGAAACCTTCACAAATAGGTAGAAGTAATGATCGCAAAGGGTGAGCTAGCTGATTATGTAGCGAAAGATTAGTCTTGGCCAGAACATCGGAGGAATACCCCTCAGAACAATGCCCCGACAGGACAACCAATACAGGTGATTCACATGGTTCAGGATGAACATGATGCAGAGGAAACTGAGGGGATCATGAGGTCCCAGATGCGTCAGGCTCATAAGCTCAACATAATTGGTGAGGTGTGCCAGACGTCCAATAAGAAGGAGGAGTTTTAGATAATTTTCATAAAGTCTGACTTGAGGAACGTGTAGGCGCCCCATGAGGACCCTCTAGTTATTTCACTGTTGGTGGCCAATTGTCTAGTCAAGAGATTCATGGTAGACCCTAGTAGCAGCACAAATATTATGACCAATTGGGCCTTTGACAAGCTTGGGGTGGACACGAATCAGATACATCCTACCAGAGTCCCCCTCGCTGGATTTGATTGGCGACGGGTGGAACCGATTGGAGTCATCTAATTATTTGTCTCAGCCTCCAGAAGAATACTGAGGCAAAGTTTTGTGGTGGTAGACGTCAAGCCATCATATAATCCACTAATGGGAAGATGATGGATTCACAGGATGCAGGGGGTCCCCTCAACCCTTCATTAGGTCATGAGATGCCTTAACCCAAATGGGATAGACGTAATAGATATTACATGGGATTAGGTTGCTGCAAAGGAATGTTATGAAGTGACCATGAAGAACCTGAATAGGTGGATCAAGCCAGAAGAGGAGGGTCAGGAAGGTCCCAAGTACAATGAGAAATATCAATTACAGACTGATCCATTCGGGGAGGGTCAAGAGATCCAGGTCACAACAGAGCCACTCCAAGAAGTGGACATCAACCCCTCTGGAGAAGGTAGAACCACATTCATTGGCTCTATCCTCTTAATTGCAGAGAAGGTGGATTTGATCAGATTGCTGCAAGATAACATGGACATATTCGCCTGGTCACACCTGGACATGCCGGGCATAGATCCTTTAGTCGCACATCACAATCTCAACGTTGATCCTGATGTCAAACCAGTAAAACAGTGGCAAAGGCGATTCGGGAAAGAAAGGAACCAGATCATAGCCGAGGAAGTCAAGAAATTGGTGGAAACAGGATTTATCAGGGAGGTTGGGTACCTGACTTGGCTCTCCAATGTGGTAGTTGTTAAGAAGAAAAATGGCAAATGGAGGGTGTGCATTGACTTCACCAATCTGAATAAAGTTTACCCAAAGAATTGCTTCCCCTAACCAAAAATATACCAGATGGTGGATGCAACAACATGGTATGAGCGATTGTTGTTTCTAGACACCTATTCCGGATATAACCAAATTCCCATGAACCCTGCCAATGAAGAAAAAACGTCATTCATCACTGAGGAAGGTACATTATGTTATAAAGTAATGCCTTTTGGACTAAAAAATGCAGGTGCCACCTACCAGAGGCTGGTGAAAAGAGTCTTTGGGAACCAGATGGGCCACGTGGTGGAAGCATACATTGATGACATAGTAGTCAAAAATAAGAAGAAAAAGGATCATCTTCAGCATCTGAAAGAAGTATTCCAGGCAATCAGAAGCTATGGGATGAGGTTCAAGCCCTCAAAATGTTCATTCGGGGTCTCATTTGGGCAGTTCCTGGGTCACATAGTAAATCGGACTAGGATTGAGGACAACCCAACTCAGGTCAATGCACTTCTACACATAGACGAATCCAAAAGTTAGAAAGAAATCTAGACCTTAACAGGGCTGGTAGCTGCACTAAGCAAATTTGTCTTCAGACTCGCGGATAAATGCATACCATTCTTTCAGGCGATCAGAGCAGGGAAATGTAATGTTTTGGGGGCAGAATAGACCCACGAACTGTAGAAATTGAAGAAATATTTGGTGAGTCATCCAGTGCTGATTTCTCCAGAGCCAAGAGAAACGCTGCACCTATACCTAGCAGTATCAGTCACTTCCACAAGTGTGTGCTAGTAAAAGAAGAGAAGACAGGCCAGACCCCAGTCTTCTACACCAACAAGTCCTTATTAAACTCTAAAACAAGGTACACCATTATTGAGCGAGTCATCCCATCGCTAGTCAATGCCAAGAAGAAACTCAAACACTATTTTGAGACGCACCCTATCATTGTCCCAACATCATTCCCCATCAGGGCAATCATGTCCAAACCAGATCTGACGAGAAGGATTACCAGATGGACAATAGAGTTGGGTACCTTTGACATTACACATGTGCCAAGGACGGCCATCAAAGGGCAGACACTTACATATTTTCTTTTAGAAGCAGAACCAGAGCTGGAGCATCCAGAGTTAGGAGAGCCAGAGTGGAGCCTGTTCGTTGATGGATCAGTTAGGGTGTCAGGGGCTAGAATATGACTAAAGGTCATAACTCCTGATAGTACTAAGATCCAGCAGTCAGTTCATCTAGAATTCCTAGCCTCCAATAATGAAACTGAGTATGAGGCACTGTTGGCGGGTATCAAATTATGCCAGAGTCTCCAGCTTAAACGACTAAAGATATACAACGACTCTCAACTTGTAGTCAGACAAATTAATGAGGAATACGATGCTGGAGAAAAGATGGAACCATACAAAACCTTAGCTCTGTCAAAGCTGAGCCACTTTTATCAGTTCACCCTTGAGTAGGTGCCTAGGGGGAAGAATGAGAATGCGGGCCGATTGGCCAACATGGCATCATCCAACACTTAGGACCTAACAAGGGTGGCTCCAATAAACTACTTAGATATCCCTAGTATTCAACAACTAGTAAGCGTCTGTATAATACCATGGGAACCTAGCTGGATGGATCAGATCCTGTCCTACTTGAGGGATGAAATACTACCCGAAATTAAGTCTAAGGCCCGGAAGATCCGCATAAACTCCTCTAGATATTCTCTAATAAATGGGATGTTGTATCAAAATTCCTTCGGAGGACCATACCTTAGGCGCCTCACCACCTCAGAGGCGAGAGCAATCATGAAGGAAATATATAAGGGAATATGTGGAAACCATTTAGGAGGAAGGTCCCTTGCTCATAAGATACTAAGTCAGGGATACTTCTGGCCCTATCTTTCTCAAGACACCGAACCTTTTGCCAAGAGATGCCACAAATGCTAGATCCATAGTGACATCATCCATCCCCCACCAGAGTTACTAAATCCCACACTCAATCCACATCTTTTTGCCTAATGGGGTATCGACATCGTGGGGCCGCTTCCACAAGCCCTGAGGGAAGTTAAGTTGGCGCTAATCGCAACTACCTACTGCACGAAATGGGTGGAGGCAGAATCATATGCCACAATCACACACAGGCACGTGATCAAATTCATCTAGACAAACATCATATGTCATTTTGGGACTCCCAGGGTTATCATGATGGACAACTGATTAAATCTAGATTACAAATAGACCAGAGCCTTCTGTAATCAGCATGGCATACAACTCAAAACATCCTCAATTGGATATCCACGAGGCAATGGTCAGGCGGAAAGATCCAACATAATGATTCTGAATATTCTCAAGAAAAAGTTGGAAGCTGCAAAATGACTCTGGCCCGATAAACTACCTGAGGTACTCTGGTTATACAGAACAACCCCAAGGATCCCAACAGAAGAAAATCCATTCTCCCTGACATACGGAACATAGGCTGTAATCCCAACGGAGAATGTGGTTTCATCCATAAGAACTGAAGCCTATCAAGAGCATCAGAACAACCAGAACTTGGTGCATGCTCTCGACACTCTGGAGGAAAAATGAGATAAGACAGCTACAAAGCTGGCTGAGTATCAATAGAGGGTTAAAATGAGCTAAAATCAGAAGGTAAGAAGGCGTGAATTCCAGGTCAGAGACATGGTTCTCAGAAAGAATATTGGGATTGTTGGCAAGCTTCGAGAAAATTGGGAAGGCCCATACACTGTAACTGAAGTCATCGGAAAAGGGGCTTACCATTTAAGGCAATCCAACAGCCGAATGGAACCCAATTCCCAGAATACCTTCTGACTAAAGATGTATTATCCTTAAGTGGATTTTTGTTTCGCAAGTATAATAGAGGCAACTCATGCCTGAGAATTTTTGCTATTCAAATATAATTAATAAAAAAGGCTGAAGCCTAATTTTAGATTCAAGTAATCCACTATTAACATTTATCTTTCTTCCAATATAAAAAGAGAAATGTAATTCCTAAGAATTAAAATAACAGAGGCATATGCTTGAGTTATCAAAAAGGGGAATATAATTCCTAAGTCTATAAATGACTAAGGCATACGCCCGAGTCATTAAAAAGAGGAATATAATTTCTAAGTATAAAAATGACAGAGGCATATGCCTGAGTCACCAAAAAGAGGAATATAATTCCTAAGTTTAAAAATGACTGAGGCATATGTCTGAGTCATCAAAAAGAGGAATGTAATTCCTAAGTATTAAAATGACAGAGGCATATGCCTGAATCACCAAAAAGAGGAATATAATTCGTAAATCTAAAAATGACAGAGACATATGCCTGAGTCATCAAAAGAGGAATATAATTCCTAAGTATTAAAATGACATAGGCATATGCCTGAATCACCAAAAAGAGGAATATAATTCGTTAGTCTAAAAATGACAGAGGCATATGCCTGAGTCATCAAAAGAGGAATATAATTCGTAAGTATTAAAATGACATAGGCATATGCCTGAATCACCAAAAAGAGGAATATAATTCGTTAGTCTAAAAATGATAGAGGCATATGCCTAAGTCATCAAAAAGAGGAATATAATTCCTAAGTATAAAAATGACAGAGGCATATGCCTGAGTCATCAAAAAGAGGAATATAATTTATAAGTATAAAAATGACAGAGGCATAGGTCATTAAAAACATAATTAGTATATCAGTTAAAGGTTCTATGCTTGAGGCATACACTGATACAGCTAAAAGGAAGTCAAAGCATACAACCTTAACAGCTATAAAAAGTTCTATTAGATTATGGTATTTAGAACAGGGAAAAGCAAGCATAACACAGATTATGGGAGAACAAAAAAAATTTCATTAAAAATATGAGTCTAAATTGCCCCAGGGGCTACAAAATGCCCATAGGCGAAAAACAAAAAAAAAAAAAATGAGAGAGAAAGAGGGGCCCTAAGTCTTTGACCTGGCCCTGAACTTAAGACCAAAGGAATCCACCACTTTTGTTGAAGCAAAGTGTGGAACCTATGGGTTTTAAGGGTCTACGGGAAGGGTCCCCTCAAGGAACTGTAGGAAGATAGTTTCAAAGGGACCAGCCTCAGGACTCTTATAAGGAGGCGCTACTTTCAGATGGGCATCCATACCATCAGAATCCTTGGGCTTCCTCTGGTTAGGCTCCTTTAGGGCATTAAGAAAGCCACTACGCCAGAACTGACTAGCAACATTGTTGTTGATGTCTTCACAGTAAACATGCATATCCAGCCCACCCTTCTTGTAGACCTCCAAGTGGGAATGGGCAAGGGTCAACTGATAATTGAGGTCCTCAATATCAGCATTTGCCTTGGCCCTACTTTCTTTTAGAGCCGATTTCTCTTCCTTCAGAGCTACAACTTCTTTGGTCAGCAGGGTTTCCCTTCCATCAGCCAGATTCAGGGCGGCCCTTAGGTGAGTCACTTCATCAGTATTGGTCTCACGCGCATAACACAGAGCACCCATAATATAAAATCCTTGCAATAAGTTCAAGGCAAAAATTGTCAGAGGTCATGAAATGATGCCCAAGTAAAAAGCAGGATATAGGAAATAGCAAGGAAGAAAAACATACCCTCATCATCATGCCCATGACTTTGTCTGGTAGCTCAGGGCCATCAAGGGACATAAAAACATCCAAGTCCTCAGGGCTCTAGAGGGACTTGACCCTGTCAGTTATCGCCTCCATGGAAATGAGTATGGGGGCACTCCCATCCTCTTCACCGGCCTTCCCTTTCAGCTTCTACTTCTTCGCAACCCTCTCCTCTGCAACAAGACGAGAATGGGAGGAAGGGGGCTAAGGCAATGTGGGGGGGGGGGGGGGGGTATCTTGGACCAAGGCTAGCCCAGACCCTTGGGCTGCCAGAAGGACAGAAGATGAAGTGGCTTGTGTGGAAGGGTCTGGGATGATCTCCACATCATCATCCATAAGCTGTGGGCGGTTCAGGCGAAGCATATCTACAGAGGCTCCTAGCTTCGATATATCCTACAAATTGGTAGGAGTTGGAAGATCAGTACATAGTGGAGTCTTAGCCCAAAGTTTACTCTTTAGTAGCTTAACCCTGCGCTGAATTCTATTGCAGTGAACTCCCTTACTACCCGAGCCGTAAATCTCATAAATATACTCAGCCTTGCGAAGATCACAATTACGGCATATACATGATGCAGAGTGTCCATGAAGAAATTTGTAAGGCTGGAATTTGATAGGACTAAAGGCACGAGGGATAGGAAAGGCAGAGGATTGAGGATAACACCAAAGACCCTTAATCGGGACCATTCTCTCTTTCTAGTCCTTTTTGTACTTTTTTAGTGCCCGAGCAAATGCCTCTGCCCTTGAAGGGGTAGAACATGTACCTCCCTACACAGCCAGACAGGTTCAGTATCTGGTAGCACAAGAGGAGGTCATCAAAGCTCAAATGCAATTCGTGGCCACGATTGGTCAGGATCAACATTGAGATGATGCAGAAAAAATTGGGGTTAACCTGGAAAGGGGCTATACCCAGAATAAAGAAAACGAAATGGAATAAGGGATGGAGGAGGAACCTAATAAGCCTGGCTTGGTTATAAGAGAGGAGTAGATAATTTGGGCCAACCTCTTCCCCCTGGGTAAAATCTAAGTTAGGATCGTAGGCCTCAAACTCCACCCCCTTGGGAAGCTTAACCAATTTTTTTAGGGGCTTGAGGCTGGGGGTTTTACGTTGATCGGCAGGGATTCAGTCAGGGTTATATGAAGGGGGCTCTTCGATGTCATCACCATACTTGTCATCGTGAGGAGGAATGGGGAGATTCTCGTAATGACTCTCAACAGTCTCCTCATGAGTTTGAGGGGCTAATTCCTCACTAGCAACAGTGGTGCTTGACCCGGACATATTTAAGGGAAAAGAAAATTATAAAAACACTTACTAAAGAAAGAAATATTTGCAAAAAATCAGTCACCGGAGCAAGATAGCACTTAAGATTGCAAAAGCAAAAGCGGAGATGAAAGTTTAGAGACTGAAGAAATGCAAAGTGACAACCGAATGATGCTTTTATAGAACTGTGAAGGTACACTCAACCGGTGCCATTAATGAAGTGGGAGGCGTTATGAAACCCGAAGGGGGACATGTGCGACGAACGAGAAGAATCAAGCCGTCATTTTAAAAATTGAAACCCACACACCACCAACTCATCATTATGATGATATCATCACAGTTGTCCAATCAATGTTTAGACATAAAGATTGGGTCAGGCCTATAGGACATTAGGCCAAACCCAAAGGGGCTAATGTAAAGGCCATAAATTTAGGCCCAATAAATGGCTAGGCCCAACATTAGATATGGGCATTGTGAAATACCAAAGTTCAACCCAACCTAGGAAAATTCTAGAATTACTTGGGGCTTAAGCCAAAAGCCTGTTAAGATAAGAATACTAGTGATTGATTTACAAAGGAAATCAAATCCCTACAATAAGAATTTGATTCTAATCATAATAGGCCAATGAACCCATCATACTCTTGTATATATATGGCCATGAGAGTCTCAAAAAGATGAATTGGAGTGTATGCAAAAAAGTGCACTTACATTTACATATGTCCTAAAATTTTAAAACAATTTTCATAATTCCAAAATCTTTTTATAATCAATTGTTCACTTGATTTTTAAAATTTTAAAAACAAAACTATCAAAATATTTTTGAAAGATTAGTATACTTGTTAATTGTTTATAGGGTTAACAATTCACCCCTTTTTGTTTGAACATATTACAGCCTCATCCCCTCTTGTATGGACAATAGCTATTACATCCCCTACAATTCATATTTTGGTTTCACATTCCCCCTCCGGCAAACTTTCAGCACAATCAACTTTAGTCAACATCTAGTTTTTAGAGGTGAAAAGACTATATTGCTCTTCAGTTTTGTAAAGACTTACATGTCCATCCAAAAACATGTAAAATGACCCTTTTACCCTTACTTTATTACTTTTTTGGACAAAATTACCCTATTTCTATGTATAAGAAAGAAAGAGAATGATTAGACAGAGGAGAGAGATTGTGTTCACAGGCCGCTAGTGATGGCGGTAGCGAACGTGTCATCGTATTTGTGCCAATACATGGCGTGTAGGGATGACAATGGGGCGGTTTTGGGCGGCCCCATAACCGAAACCGTAAAAATTATCATTCCCATAACCGCCCTAAAACTATTTAAAAAGTTCACCATTAACCCCATAACCGCCCAAATCGTTTAAAAATTTCACCCTTAACCGCCCCCAAACCACCCCATTAAACCATTTTTTTCTTTCTTTCTTTCTAATAGCAGGAAAAAAAAATTTAATTAATATAACATTATGATCTACATAGGAAATATGTTTAGAATTTAGGATTTTATATATATTAGAGAGATAAGTAAATGTTTATTTTATTTAAGGATATTAGTGTAATTTGAACATAAAAAATTATAAATACATATATAATTACATAATTTTAATATAAAAATTAAATATTTATTATGCAACCGTGAGTTTTTTTAGTTTTACCCCATAACCACCCCATTTAAAAATGGGACGGTTAAAAACCGTTAAAAATGGGGCGGTTCCCCGACAAGATGGGTTTTTTTGTCAGCCCTAATAGAGTGCAACCCAGAAAGACAAATCAACAAACAAGTCCTCCATCTCATCTTCTGCATTCCTTTCACTCACACACACACACTCTCTCTCTCCCCCCACCTTCTTTTGCTTCCTTCATTCCAATCCTTTATCTCCTTCTCTCCACCTTCTTTTGCTTCCCTCTTTCCAACCCTTTTCTCACCTACTCTTCTTCTTACTCCTTTTACGATTTCGATTCTAACACTCCAATTGATTCCTATATCTATATTCCCTATGTTTGGATTCATGGATATGGCATTCTTTCCTTCCTTTTTGATTTTTTCCTTTCTCGTTTGTTTTGGCAATTTGAATTGTTTGGTATAATGTAATTTTATAAGCAATATTCAAAATTTTAATGGGTTATACATTGAATAGTTTTTGGGGCTTATATAAGATAAAAAAAAATCCCTCATGAGAATGAGAATGACACTTAGGTTAGTTTTTAGGGTTAGGGTAAAATGAACTAAAGGAATAATAACAAAACTCTATATAAACTATTTTGGAATAAAAATTGAAAAAAATAATATGGGTAATTAGGTAATTTTCTTTTATCGGCCACCGAATTTAAACGCCGATGACTTAGAGGAGATGAAAGTGTAAATATTAATAACACAAGGGAGAAAACTGTAATATGTCCAAACAAGAGGAGTGAAATAGTAATTTACCCTTATTTATAAATGCACATCATATGTTAAAAGAAATTCATTATTATATGGCATCATTACTCTTTTTTAAAGAGATTAAGTATTAGAGAGCTGACACATAGAGGGATTACTTTTGTAGGAACATTTATTTGTAATGAGATGTTTCTGATAAAAAATCATGTTGAATGTTGTGAGTATTGTAGTGAGTTAATCAGAAGTTAATCGGAAGCAGTACTGTAAAGAAATAAACAAAAGTTGAAGTTTCTGAAGTTGCCGAGGACTTACCGAGTATTAGAGATTTTTAGCTACCGAGTACTCGAACTTCTCATTACCGAGCACTCGAAGAGTTGCGCCTTGGCGCGAATAATGGCATAATTCCAGTAACTTTGGCACGCCATGCGTGCACTATGTTGCGCTATCAAACATTTACCGAGTACTCGAAGATTTCCCTACCGAATACTCGAGATTGGATTTTCGAGTACTCGAAGTTTCCGACTTCAGTTTTTAAAAAAGAATTATTCAGATGCCTTAAAGACTCATATTCACTTAAAGACATGGTTAAGAGTTATTATTGGTATATTAGACTATCATTGGTATATTAGTCTATATTTGAAAGATTTAATTGTGGAAATACGAATCCTGGAAGGAAAATGATTATTACCATTAATTGAAGACTCTTCTCTATTTATATGAATTAAACCAAAGAGAAGGGTGTGACTTTTGATGACATCTCTGCGATTTTTCTTAGACCAGATTCGTTTATAGAGAGAGAAAAAAAAAAGAGATTGCTTGATCATCTTATATCAAGGTTTTATTTGTTTTGAGAAGATTATTCAATTGTGTTTCAACACTGAAGATCTTTATGCACAATCGAATGATCTACTTGTTGAAATATCATCACACCACCTGGTGCAACTCGGTTGCATAGATCCGTTGAGAAGCAGAGCTGTCAGAGTACGAAGATTGAAGTGAGAATTTTTGTGGTAAACCGATCCGTTGAGAAACGGAGCCGTCAGAGTACGGAGCGGAGCAAAGGTTTCGTGGAGCGCGAGTGATTAAAGACTTCCAGACGTCGAGTGATAAGGGGCAAGTCAGAGTGATTTTGTAAGTCCTAACTTCATAGAGTCTGTGTACTTCTTGATTCATAGTGCATCGATACTGAAGAGTATCCGTGATTTTTACTTGAAGTTTTTCCAAGGTTTTTCACGTAAAAATATTGGTGTTGTCTCTACTTTATTTTCTGCACCTATATTGATTATTGCGTGGTTTGGATTATCAAAGAATTGAATTAAAATTGACTTTTTTGCAATTAATATTTTAATTTGTCAATTAATTCATAAAAATTCTATTCAACCATCCCCCTCCTCTAGGCTTAGTTCACCGTTTTCTAGGTAATTTCAACTTATTTTATAGTTTTGGTTTCACCAAGAAAACCTTACTTAACCTAGCAACTCTAAATAAATAATTAGCAAGAAGAGGGAGGGAGAGAGAAAAGTATGATTAGGAGTACCAAATTGAACTAAATTAATTCTAGTTTCAATATGCCGATTCAATACTCCAAATTTTATATGGAGTTAGAATTAATTTATTTTTTGATTATATAGAGGTGTTCGGGCTGCGCTGACAAATTTTTTTTGATAAGGCTCAGATTATATTCATGATTGTCGTTTGGTCGAATTATTTGCACTTAATAAGAATCGAATATGATAAATGAATTATTTGTACCCAATAAAAATTGAATATGAGACTTATACATCATGCGACAATAGGTTTCAACTCTGTGTAATTGAGTTGGATCGAACTTGTGTTATCTCAAAAATTTGAATTTTGAGTTTGCTAAAACTAGTAGCTTTATTCTCCACTTTGGTGTAGTTAATGATTCCCATTTGAGTAAGAATTAAACACTAGATTACTTTTTCAATGTGGTGATGATGGCACATGTTATTTGAAGACAACTTTGAAGCATTTGAAATCTCAGGTTTATTAGCTCTGCAGAAGAACTGTTGTATATGGGGTCTAAAAAGTATGATTTTTTTATTATTGTTTTTAAGTGTCACAATCTGTCTAGCACATGTTGTTTTGGGTAATAACTACTCAATGTTTAGGCTTCAATTACACCCTGGTTTCATTGATATGAATGGGTTTGTTGAGCTTTCAATTGTTAGTTGGATGATGTTAATTAGGATTGTTGATATTTACCTTTTTCCATGTGCTTTCTACACTATTCATTGCACATGCTTGGTTTGATTGATTTTGTGGGTCAATGCTTGCCCTTTTTGTATATAACTTTAGAAGGAAAAAATTGTGTACTTAGTTTTAGGTGATCATGATAATATAGTCTATTAATTTCTTAGGTTTATTCCTTATAGTTTTAATTGATCATGATAATACTGTTTGGAATTCATTTTTATCTCACACTTCGGTATTAATCTTGCACAATATCATCTACACATATTTTTACTCATATACACAAATCACACAGATAACACACAATATTTAACGTGATTAAGTCCCAATTTTGGCTTACGTCCACAGAAAGAGAATATTCATTAGGAAGATGTTACAGATGTCCATTGCACTTTCTCCTGATACAATCGCATACACCTGGTGTCCATTACATCTTCTCTTGATACAATCGCATACACCTGGTGTTCATTACATCTTCTCTTGATGCAATCGCATAGATATCACCCTCACACCTTTCTTCCTCACCACATCTCTATATTTTCTCTCTAAGTCTCAACCCAAACCCTAGGTGTCTATTTATAAAGTTAAACCTCATTTCTTGTTGAATAAGAAAAATAATTTCTTGTTGGACAAGGATTACAATTCCTTGGAGAATAAAACTCTCTAAAAAGAAATTTCCTTTACAATACAACTCTAAATAGGAAACCTAATTATAATAGAATTTGAGACAGTTTCCTAACAATCCCTACCTTTGCTCGAATTCTATTATCTTCTCAAAGCTCCACCTTACTTCAAGCATCTACACTCTTCTACTCATTATTTTCTTCTTTTTCATCAACACTTTTCTACTTCAATTTCTTCTTTTTCATCTACACGCATCATGCTCCACCTCCATCGTGACTATGTGCGTTTCTTCAATATTCTTTAACCTCAACATCAACATCATCTTCAATACTATCTTCAATCATCAACATCATCTTCAACATTCTTCAACATCAACGTCATCTTCAACACTATCTTCATAACCGCGCCTTCTCCGCGATCACTTCATCTTCTTTATCATCTTCATCTTCTTTAAGCTCGGTAACCTCTATACCAAGCTGCAATCTCCACCTTCATTAAATCTTCATCATATCAAAAAAAATTATACTATCCAATCACTATTAGAATCATCATCACTGATCAGAAACTCATTCACTTTGCTAAGTCTCAAATCCTCACATTTCTTATCTTCATAATCAACTCTACACAATCTTTCCAAAAAAACACCTCTACCCTCGAATTCTTTCCTCACATATCGTCCCACCAGCGCCTTCAACCTCGTCCCAACCACCTGCCTCTTTGTTGTCTCACTCAAATCACTCAATGACTCAGCATCATTATCAACTTGAAACCCAACAATATCGTTAACACATGCGAGTCACCACTACTACTCGCTCTCCACCTCGCCGTTGTGCGCCATATGCTTCCATGTGTCAACTGGAACACAACCTCCACCTCATCGACATTAAAAACAACCTCAACCAAGCTTTGCAACCTGACCTTTTTGCCTTTTCTTCTCCCATAACTCCCACTAAGCCTATTCGAGGTGTTCGGAGTCGAATCACGCAAAACTAATCATACGGTTGATTCATTTCCATTAATTCATTTTATCGGGGCCCCAAACTCGGGATAAACGTGGCGGGTTATATTGTCATCCCTCAAGTACACAAATGCCTTGATAATTAATCTCACATAGTACAAAGTGACATTAAGTGCACTTAAGTTTTTAATGTCTTAATATAAGGGCCTGTTTGGAAAGGGTTTGTCTAGTCTTGTCTTGTCTGGTTTTCTCTGGTTTAGTTTTGTCTGGTTTTGTCTGATCTTGTCTGGTCTTGTCTTGAATCTAAAACCCTGTTTGGTAAGCGGTCTGGTCTTTCTGGTCTGGTTTGAGAAAACAAAAACTTTATATATATATATATATATTAGTTTATATATTATTTTATGTATATAACTTTATATATTATTAAATATATATAATATATTATATATATTTAATAATATTATTTATATATATATTTAATAAAATTATTTCATATATTATTTTTTATATATTATTATAAAATAATAATATATATTATTCTATATATTATTAATATATATTATTTTTTAATTTTATATAAATTTATCTATATATATTATTTTTTAATTTATATATTATTATATATATATTTAATATTATTTTATATATATTATTATAAAATAATAATATATATTATTCGATATATTATTTATATATACATTATTTTTTAATTTATATATCTTTAATAATATTATTTTATATATATATTTAATAATATTATTTTTTATATATTATTACAAAATAAAAAATATAAATTATTCTATATATATTAATATATATTATTTTTTAAATTTATATATATTTATATATATATATTATTTTTATATATATTTAATAATATTATTTTATATATATTATTATAAAATAAAAAATATATATTATTCTATATATTATTAATATATATTATTTTTGAATTTTATATTTTATTTTATATATATATTATTTTTTAATTTTATATATATATTATTTTTGAATTTTATATATTATTTTATATATGTTATTTTTTAATTTATATATTATTTATATATATATTTAATATATATATGTTTAATAATATTATTCTATATATATTATTACAAAATAAAAAATATATATTATTCTATATATATTAATATATATTATTTTTTAATTATATATATATTATTTTTGAATTTATATATTTAAATATATTATTTTAATAATATTATTAAAAAATAAAAAATATATATTATTCAATATATATTAATATATATTATTTTTTAATTTTATATATTATTTTATATATATTTATATATATTATTTTTATATATATTTAATAATATTATTTTAGTAATATTATTATAAAATAAAAAATATATATTTATTAATATATATTATTTTTTAATTTTATATATATTTATATATTATTTTATATATATTTATATATATATATTTTTTATATATATTTAATAATATTATTATAAAATAAAAAATATATATTATTCTATATATATTAAGATATATTATTTTTTAATTTTATAGATTATTTTATATATATTTATATATATATATTAATTTTTTATATATTTAATAATATTATTATAAAATAAAAAATAAAGTTTATTCTATATATATTATTTTTTAATTTTAGTACATGAATTATATATATATAGGAGAGAGAAAAAAAAAAAAAGTTAAAAATTGTGGGCTAAGACCAAGAAAGATCAACTTATTTTTGGTCTTTGTTTTACTTTATTTTGAACTAAATCAAAGACCAAAGTTTTAAGTGGTTTTGGTTTTGAATTTAAAAACCAAACCCACCAAACAAGTTTTGTCTTTGAAAACAAAAACAAACCAAGACAAAACCAGCAAAAACTGGTTACCAAACATGTGCTACGTGTTTTCCAAGAAGAAGTACATATGCATTTAAATTTCTCTGTCACGTGGGGATGAAATTAAGTACATTTGCCATGACATTAAATGTCACACTTAATATCCTATGTTTTAATATAAGCTTTTTCTATAACTTTTGTCATTCATTTCCATTTATTCATTTTATTGTGCTCTCATAAGGTCTGACACGTGTCAATGAATGATTCGTTTTGACCCTCAAAAGTCCATAGCAATAAGAAATTTTATCTTTGATTTCTGTAGTTTCATGTTAACAAATTAACAAATCAGTGGGCTTGGAAACTTCTAATCCCGCTATTTTTGAAAATTAAATTATGATGTTTCCCTAGTTTCATTAGGAGCCTAATCCATCATTAGTCAAAATGTTTAAGTTTGATAATAAAAAACAGATTAATGTGCCATGAAGGAACATTTTTCTGAGTTTGGCCTGTGATTTTGCAATGGAGTTCACAAACATGACCTAGACATGTTTTGTTGGCCCATTTGAGATATGCATAGAAACTTGCCCATAAATTGTAAATGTCTCCATTCCTGAACCATGTCATGGTACATGTGTTTGAATCTCTTTTTGTGGTCCAAAACTTTGGCCGAAGCTGTATTTTTGCATAAATCCATGGTAGGCATGCACAATTTTTTATGAATTATTTTAGTAGTTTTCTATCATTTTATTAAAGGCAAAGGGCATAAAACAATCATGTAGTTTCACAGATGGACACTAAACACCTATATCCTTTATTTTGAGCGAAAAAGTGCGTTAATTATTCAATAGTATGTCAAACACCCCCCCTGCTGTCAGTGATCCGTTAAATATGACCGTTAGTTGGTCATGTGAGTAGCACATGATCAATTAATTCCAAAACTACCCCTTGCATATATAGGGCAAAAACACCCCTTTGGTTTCAATTTTGGGCAAATAACACTCATCTCCTTCATTAAGGGCAATAAAGTGCGTTAGTTATTCAAAAATATTACAAACACACCCTTATCGTCAATGAACCATATAGTTTAATTATTTTTTAATTTTTAAGATATAAATAAAATTAGTCTTATTACAATTGTATTATATTAATAGTGTTTTAAGTAAAATCTAAAAGATATAAAATTTTAAAAAATAAAATAAGTAAAACAAGTTTGGAGTTAAAGTATAATATGAAAATAAAAATATATATAAAATAAAAATTATATTAAATTAAAATTAAGGAATTGAAAATTTAGTTTAATTTCAATTCTCAAAAGAATTAGTTTAGTTTTTTTTTATATTTTTTTAAATTTTACTTAAATCTTTATTAGTACAATTCAATTGTAATAAGCTTAATTGTATTCAAACTCCATCACTAAAATCTAATACTAAAGGCCAAAAACCTCCCTATGGTTTCAATTTTGGGCACAAAAACACCCATCTCCTTCATTAAGGGCAATAACGTATGGGTGCAAAGATACCCCTACCGTCAGTGATACGTTAAATATGACCGGTAGTTGGTCATGTGCACATGACCTATTAATTCCAAAATTAACCCTTGCATATATAGGGCGAAAGGGCGAAAAAAACTCCCTATGGTTTTAATTTTGGGCAAATAACACCCTTCTTCTTCATTAAGGGCAATAAAGTGCGTTAGTTATTCAAAAATATTGCAAACACATCCCTACTGTCAATGAACCGTATAATTTAATTATTTTATATATATTTTTAATTTTCATTCTATATTTTAACTCCAAATTTGTTTTACTTATTTTATTTTTTTGGAATTTATATTTTTTAAAATTTTACTTAAAACTTTATTAATACAATTCAGTTATAAAAGCTTAATTGTATTCAAACTCATCACTAAAATCTAATGCTAATTTAGATTATATTAAATAAAAATAAGTCAAAAATATAATATTAATAGAAGACTAAAAGTCTCCATTTTTAATTTTTAAAAATTTTTAGGTTATAAACACAATTAGTCTTATTGGTTTAATTTTACTTCTCAAAAAAAATAGTTTAGTTTATAAATTTTTTTATTTAGTTATTACTAACTGTAAGTGAATAAATGCATAAATGAGTAAATGAGCAAAGTGTTAAAGGGGTAAATGAGTAAATGCACAAATGAGTGACTTCAGGGGATATTTTGATCATACTGAAAATCATAGGGGTGTTAAATGCCCTTTGCCCTTTTGCCTATTAATAGTCAGGGATAACATAGTCATTTCACCGATCAATTAACGGATAGTTGACGTCAGGGGTCCCTTTGAGCAAAAAGTGAACTATAGGGGTCTGTTTGAACATGTAGGGTTTTTTTGCCTAAACTTGAAGGCATAGGAGTGTTTTATGCCCTTTGCCCTTATATTAAATACAAATAAGTTAAAAATGTAATATTAGTAGAAGGCGAGAAGTCTCCATTTTTTTATTTTTTTAATATTTTAATATTTATGTTATAATTACAATTAGTCATATTAGTTTAATTTTACTTCAAAACAAAATAGTTTAGTTTTTTTAATTTTTTATTTAGTTATTACTAAGAATAAGTGAATAAATGCATAATTGAGTGAAGAGAGTAAAATGCTAAAAGGGTAAATGAGCAAATGTACAAATGAGTGACTTCAGTGGGGTATTTTGATCATATTGAAAATCATAGGAATGTTAAATGCCCTTTACCCTTTTGCCTATTAAATATTCAGGGGTAACATAGTTATTTTACCAATCAATTAAAAGATTATTGACGTCAAGAGTCCCTTTGAGCAAAAAGTGAACTATATGGGTCGGTTTGTTCATTTAGGGAGTTTAATGCCCATTCGCAAAATTATAGGGGTGTTTTATTTCTGTCATTTGCCCTTTTATTAAATATATTTTTTTATTGGAAAAAAAAAGAGACCAGTGTAACAAATTGGATGTTTCGACCCAAATTAAGTGAAGGTTAAATTCAACTCATTTATGCCCCGCTTATTGGAGAACAAGATTCATCTAACAACTACCACCTATATCCATGTGAAAGAATGAAAAATATCACTGGTCACAAGGTTTATTGGTAAGGTTATTAATTAATACACCACAGAACGTTCTCCAATGATCGAAATATTTCCAAACAACCCATTTATTTATTTTATTTGTAAAATTTTACCAGCAAATTCCCCAATATAGTGGTATTTTGACTATTGTAAGCATAGTTTAATCCCTCTCCTTAATCTTTCTAAGACTCTTATTCAGAGGATAAGGAAGATGTCATAGCTTAATCGGTCGCCTTAATCTTTCTAACACTCCTACTTGATTTGATTTGTAAAGTTCCCTAAATTAAGGGATTCTATAGATTAGGAAAACTGTATATATATACACTCACCATAAATGAAAATGTTATGCCATATTTTCTCATTATATTTCTTATTCTTTATGGTATCAGAGCTCTGATCCTAGGCATCTCTTTCTGAAAAATAATGGCCGGACAGAACACCATAATCACCATCCCAAACACCAATGAACCCACCAAACCTCTTACAACAAGCAATATTTCCACCAAAAACACAATCAAATTAAACACCACAAACTATCTCTCTTGGCAACTCCAATTTCATGCCACTCTTGTCGGCTACAACCTTGAAGGTTACGTTGACGGCTCTCATCCTTGCTCTTCGGCTACCATCACAACGAATTGTGTCGCCTCTCCAAATCCAGAATATCAGACATGGATTCGCCAAGACAAACTAATTTTTAGTGCTCTTGGCAATTCATTGACTGCAACAATCATTTCACTCATCACCAGAGCCACCACATGACATCAAGCATGGACCATCCTTACTAACACATATGCGAAACCTACCCGAGGCCACATCAAACAAATAAAGGAGCAACTCCGAACGACTACAAAAGGGTCCCAAACCATATCGGAGTATATGCAATTTATCAAGGGTTGCGCTGAAGAACATGCTATTTTGGGCAAATAAATTGATGATGAGGACCAAATTGAGAAAATCCTAGATGGTCTTGATGAAGACTATAAATCGATTGTTGATGTTGTCAATGGTCGTGAAACATTAATCTCTTTTAAAGAACTTCATGATAAATTAATCAATAAGGAACTTTCACTGAGCCACTTTCAAGCTGTATCGACACCACTTCCGGCCACGGCCAATCCTACCCATCCTTGCAACAACAACGGGCACCCACAATCATCCTAAGGTAATTGGCGTTTTCCCTCCCCCTCCCCTTCCCCCTCCAACAACAGACACCCTCAGTTTCGCAACGCCGGGCCACAATCCATATCTCATCGGTATGATCGCCCACCATCTAGACCTTACCTCGGCTACTGTTAAGCTTGTGGTGTTCAGGGCCACACCACCAAGCGTTGTCCTACCTTTTAATTAACGGCCATGACACCAACGGTCTCACACTCTAAACAGGCTCCACGCCCCTAGGCTCCATGGAAAACTCGAGCCCACTTTACCGCCACCAACACCCCTGACACTCCGAGTTGGCTTCTGGATAGTGGAACATCTCACCATGTCATCTCCGACTTGGGCAATCTCTCTCTACATACTCCATATGACGGCTCCGATGACATTGTGATTGGCGAAAACACGAGCCTCCCCATTACTCACACCGGTTCCACATCTCTCACCACTTTCTCCCATTCCTTTTCTTTAAATAATGTTCTTTGTGTACCTACCATGCAAAAGAATCTTATTTCCATTTCCTAATTTTACATATCAAATAATGTTTCGGTTGAATTCTTACCCACTGTGTTTCATGTGAAGGATCTACGTATGGGGGCAATCCTTTTACAGGGTAGGACTAAGGATAATGTGTACGAGTGACCGGTCTCCTCAGTCAAGTCGTCTCCTTTAGTCGCCTTTTCAAGTATCAAGACCACTTTGTCCAAGTGGCATCATAGACTAGGTCACCATTCCGTTTCTATCTTTAAGCATATTGCGTCCACTTCTAAGTTAGAAGTTTTGAACTTATGGTTTTATCTACAAATTGTAATGATTGTCAGATTAATAAAATCATAAACTACCTTTCGCTACTTCATCTATTGTTTCATCTCAACCTCTTGAAGTGTTGTTCTCCGATGTTTGGACATCTCCGGTCCATTCGGTTGATGCGTTTAAATACTACGTTATCTTTGTCGATCATTCACTAAATACATTTGGTACTACCCTTTCAAACGCAAATCTCATGTGTACGATGTCTTTCTCCGGTTCAAGGCTCTTGTGGAAAAATTCTTCAATAAAAATATAATCACACTCTACATTGACAATGGTGGGGAATACCAATCACTTGATAAATTCTTGGCATCAAATAGTATTTCTCACCTTACCACGCCTCCACATACTCCAGAACACAATGGCTATTCTGAGCGTCATCACCGTCACGTAGTTAAAACTGGGTTGTCTCTCATATCTTATGCGTCTATTCCTATCTCATATTAGAATCATGCATTTGTCACCGCTGTCTACCTTATCAATCGCATGCCCACCCCCACACTCCACATGTCTTCTCCCTACTAAAAACTCTTAGGCTCCATACCTAACTACTCCAAACTACATGTCTTTGGTTGCCTCTGTTATCCTTAGCTTCGACCATACTGTCAACACAAACTTGAATCCCGCTCAAAGCCGTGTGTCTTCCTAGGTTACTCCCACACTCAAAGTGCATATCTCTGTCTAGATCCATCCACCTCCAAACTGTATGTGTCGCGTCACGTCAAGTTTGTTGAAACTATATTCTCCTTCTCATCACTTCAATGTAGTCTTCCTCGTACCCAGTTTGACACTATCTCTGACTGGCTTCCCCCAACGTTCAGTGTTCCCATCACATCCCCTCCAGTTTTGTCACTCGATATGCCATCCACAACACTGCCCTCAATGACGTCGCCACACACAGATCCGAAACCTCCAAACACAACTTCAGAAATTCTTGTAATCGGTTAACCGGTCCCAAACCCCACTTTACCACCGATCGACTGGACCACACCAGAAACAAAACCACCATCCAATCCAGTGATCCTAAAACCAACCCCACCCAATCCTCCACTACGCAACCAACCACAACCAAAACAGCAAAACCACCACGAGTTATTGTCACTAGAGCTAAAAAAAACATTCACAAACCTGTCCACAAGCTTAACCTCACAACCCAACTATCCACATCACCAGATCTTGAACCTACCACAGCCACCCATGCCCTCAAAGATCCTAAATGGTGTCAAGCTATGTCAGAGGCATATGATGCCCTTGTTCGGAATGGTACATGGGAACTTGTTCCCCCATAATCAACTTAGAATCTTGTTGGGTGTAAGTGAATTTTTTGCACTAAACATTTGCTTGATGGTTTTGTTGATAGGTACAAAGCTCGTCTGGTTGCTAAAGGTTTCCATCAACGCCCAGGGGTGGAGTACCACGACACTTTTAGCCCGGTAGTTAAACCCACCACGGTCTGTCTAGTTCTCAGTCTTACGGTTAGTCGGGGATGGTCTTTGCACCAATTTGATGTTAACAACGCTTTCCTTCAAGGCAATTTATCTGATGAGGTCTACATGACACAACCATAGGGGTTCATTGACAGTGACCATCCCCACCATGTCTGCAAACTCCGAAAGGCAATCTACAAACTTGAGCAAGCCCCGCGAGCTTGGTATCATGAGTTGCGCTAGTTTCTTGTCACATCTGGCTTCACCAACTCTCATGCGGACACGTTTCTCTTTGTCCTTAACACTAGTGGCAACACGGTATATCTACTTGTTTATGTTGATGACATTATTATCACCGGTGATAATGCCATCACTGTTCAAAAGTTTATTGATCAACTAGCTAACCGGTTCTCCCTTAAGGACCTAGGCTCTCTATCCTTTTTCCCAGGTGTTGAGGTCCTTCCACATAAGCGTGGTATGCTTTTGTCTCAACAATAATATATTCATGATATTCTTGCTTGCACTCGCATGACAGATGCCAAATCAGTTAGCACTCCACTTGCCACTACTCCAATGCTTGATCTTCTTATAGGTACAACACTATTTGATCCATCTGAGTACAGGTTAATCGTTGGAAGCCTCCAGTATCTCTCACTTACACAGCCTGACATTGCCTTCGCGGTGAGCAAGCTTTCACAATTCATGCACGACCCTACCAATGAACATTGGAATGCCGTCAAACGACTACTACGCTATCTCTGTGGAACTTCAGATCATGGTCTAGTTCTCCATTGCCAATCTCTTCTATCTCTTCATGCTTTCTCTGACGAGGATTGGGCTGGGAACAAGGATGACTATACTTCCACCAGTGCTTACATTGTGTATCTTGGACACAATCCTATATCCTGGAGCTCCAAGAAGCAACGAACAGTAGCTCGTTCATCCATCGAGGCAGAGTATCGTTTTGTAGCAGCCACTGCTGCCGAGTTGAGTTGGGTATGCTCTCTTCTTACTAAACTTGGTGTTAGTATACCTCAATTGCCAATGCCCTATTGTGATAATGTTGGAGCAACACGTCTTTGCTCCAATCCGGTATTTCACTCTCGCATGAAACATGTTGTTCTGGATTATCACGTCATTCGTGACCAAGTACATAATAGTGCTCTCCGTGTTGCCCACGTTTCCTCCGAGGATCAACTAGCGGATGCTCTTACCAAGCTTCTTCCACGACAACACCATCTCAATCTCAAAGCCAAGATTGGAATCTCCTCACGGAGCTCCATCTTGCAGGGGCATATAGAAGGAAATAAAGAATCTGTAATTATTTAGATTAGTCTCCTAGTTTAGAATAAAATTTGAATTTGAATAAAGAATATGTAATTATTTAGATTAGTCTCCTAGTTTAGAATAGAATTTGAATTTGAATTGATTTGATTTGTAAAGTTCTCTAAATTAAGGGATTCTATAGATTAGAAAAATTGTATATATATACACTCACTGTTAATGAAAATGCACTCACTGTTAATGAAAATGCGGATGTCTAAGCTGCTGTGAAAATAGGGTATCTAGGTAGTGGATGGGAACAATAGCACCTCCAATGAATGTTACTCAAATGGTAAATGGTATTGGTATCTTCCAAAAATGTTGGGAACCAAGTTATATATAGCATATGGCACGATAATTGAAAATCATAATATCAAAATATTAAAGCCATAATTGTAACAACAATAATAAAACATAAAATATTATAGCATGTATTTTCAACCGTGCTAAATAAATATTAGTTTTGCAATGAAACATTTCTATATACTCCATTTAAAAAGCAAAGGATAATACAATGTATTGGAGGCAGTTAACATCACATTTTTTAAAATTAATTTCAGGGATAAAACATGATGTGAGGACCTGAGGTGGTGTGCTAGTGCACCTTATCTTAGTGATTTGATAAGGTAGGCCATGTATGGGCCAGAAATTATTCAGGGTTATTTCATAAGAATGAGCATATATAATTAAAAACCTAATTGTATCAAATCCCTGTATGATGGTGAAACTCAGGGTTTCAGAATTGTTTTATATTGTAGAGACATCAAATAGTTACAAAATTCCATAATTTAGATTTCATTTTCTTTTCTTGTTGTTTAAATCTTGAATTTTAAATCAATAAACCCTAAGGTATGAAAAGTGACAAGGGGAGCGTGGGGTTGGAATTGGTCATGGTCTGTGTCATAGGAACATCCACCACCATGACTTGTCAGGGCCTAAGACAAGGAAGGTCAAGGTCAAAGACATGGTGAAGGTGGCCGCATTTAAATTTATATCCAATTTATCAATAAATTTGACCGTCGAATTCCAATCATAATTAAATTATCGGTTTTGTTTGCTAATCCATATTCGATTAATCCGATTCGCATTAATTTGAATAAAATTCGGATTAAAATTCAATTTATTGACAAGTTTATTGATAAGGATGACAAAACTCCCCGATTCGATCCGAATTCGATAATACGACGAATTTTTATTTAATTAATTCATATTTGAATTTTTTTATAATCGAATATTTGATTCATAATCCGATCCAATTATTTAATTACAAAAATAAAAAAATCAATAAATAATTTTAAATTTTTTCTTGTTTTTCTAGAATCATTAAACACCAAATTACTAATCAAAACTTATAACATGTCCATGGCAAATATAAATAGCTAAAACAGAAATTGTGGCATTGATATCTTATTCATTGATCGAGAAATTTACTATTACATAAAAAGAAATTAGGGTTAATTTCAATTACACCCCATTATCGTTTGATCATAATTCGGTCATAAATAAGCATTGATTTTAGTTTTCAATGAGACCCCACACTTTTAACTCTAAATATCACTTACACCCCAAAATCACGTTTTTGTTACATTTTGACATGTAAAATATCATTTATACCATTTGACGTTAGATGAATATATAAAATACTCTTGTTTAACATATTATGACTAAAATTATATATTAATACTCCTTTAACAAATTAGGTTCAATTAGCCTTAATTTCATCAAAATTAATAATTTATTAACACATATTTTATAAATTATCCAAATTAATTATATTTATACACATTGGTCTACTAATTTTTGAAATCATTTTTAATAATCTGAGTTTTTCATGCAATTGAAAATAACTTGGGCTAATTTTTAAAGTTAGTATTAATAAGTTACGAATCTTAACCAAATTAAAAATTCGGCTACATTTTTTGAATTAGTGTTAATGAATGTTAAACAATGGACCTTTGTGCAATTATAGTTAATTTGTTTTAGTTTGTACCCTGAGTGTTGATAAATTTGAATTTTTTATGAAATTAAATTAATTTAAATAATTATTAATACTTGTTTCAGATATTTTATTTATTCTATACTGTAAACAAGTTGCTTTTAACTTACTAAGATTAAAAAGGGTAGGATTGTTATTTTGCTTGTCAAAAAAATGATAAAAATTGATTTTGGGATTTCAGTGTAAGTTATAATCAAAATTTGTATTTAGGTGAAATATGACCTAACCTCGAGAAAATTTATAGTAGCTTGAAGAGTCAAATTCTCATGGTTATATGATTAATTGATTACATATTCTTTTACATTATTTAAATTTATATATATATATATATAAATACTGAACCAAATTTGTGAAATCTTTCACGGTTTGATCCCAAGATTAACGGTTCTCCTTCCAAGTTTTTCAAACCCGTTAGAATTGGTTCCACTTTGACATTAGCTTAGAACTGTATCAATTGGACTGTGTGCACCACTAATCTTGCGGAGAATTTTTTAAATGTAATTTTTTTTGTGTGAACACGCATTGATTTGAATCAGTGTAATAAGTTATAATGATCAGACACAGACCTACTTTAGGCATTCACTAACTTTTTTTTATTTTTTATTTCTATTAACTACCCTTAAATAATAACGCTTATGCTCTACGCTCTCCTCACCTAAATATCTAGGTAGGTGCCTGATAATGATCCGTTATTACACATGAACCAAATACCGATATAATTATCATTAGTTAATGAAACTTCACCTTTTATTAGGAAAAAAAGAGAGAAGGAACTGGGATACTATCAGGAAGGAAAAAGTACAAATTCTGTAAACAATAAAAGTCCTCTTGAAATGAAATTTATCGGGCTTACTATGAAAATCTAAAACATATTTTCTTACACTTTCAAATAAATGAAAACTAAAATCGTATACATCATAATAGAGCAAGCTAGGGCAGAGGCTCCTGAATTGACATAGTTTACTATTCCTTTTTAAATTATAGGTCCATTTTTTCTCTTTTTCTTGTTAAAAAATAAGTGTTCATTTTTGAAAAGTCAAAGCTCTTTATTTGATAAATTTATTAATTTAACCTTTAATCATTCACTAACACTATAAACCATTAAATCACTATGATGAGACCATGGGTAAAATTGATATTTCTTTCACTAACACTATAATAAAAATTATTTTCTTAAAAAGTTGGATTTCCCAAAATAGACCTATAATTTGGGATAGAGGGAGTATTATAATTCCTACTTTCATATATATAGAACTAATATTTCTCCATTTTACTAATGACTTTAATCTTTTTTATTATTTTTTGATCTCCCTTTTATCGTATATAGCGTTTTTGTATCTTTTTTCTTTACTCTCATGCAATATTTTCATATAAACCCCTCTAATTTTTTTATTCTATAAAATATCTCTCTTTCCTTTTATTTACTTTCTTTCTTTGATTTCGTTGTAAATATTCCGCACTCTTTTCCTTCAAATATAACATTATAAACTTTTTTAGTTCACAGTGCTCTCATTTTTTTCTTCCTATTCGTTATATATTTTTTTGTTCTCATAAAAGTATTTTCTTCTTTTACTTATATATAAAAAGTGTACAAAGACATTCTCTCTTTTTAAAATAAATTACTGCACTCAACATGTTCATACTTTATTTATTCCTTTTACTTTAATTTTTTTTCATTTGCAAATAATGACGTAATATTTTAAAATTAATATACCATAACTACACTAAAGGGCAGAGTCAATATTTTATTTTAGGAGAGAAATAAGGTATTTGATGGAAGTTGGAAGTTGGAACTTGGAAGGGGGATCACTAATACAACAAATATAATTTCTTGTTTTTCTAAAAGTAAAGTGAAATACTTGCCTTAAACCATGTAAGGAGGGGAAAATTATTGGTTATCCTAGGATTAAATATGACGTGGTATCCAAACCAATTAAAATACTTCATGCATATCACGCGCAAGTGATAGAATCCAATCATATTTTACATTCATTCTTGCATGTATTATACTCATCTTATAATTAATTTGTGGTACCTTGTGGATTTATTCCCGAAATACCCAAACCTATTCGTAAGGAGGGGCTTCCTCCTTAAACGTGATATGATCTAATAAATTAATAATACGTGTCAAAGAATTGTCATAATTATATTTTTTTTAAATTTTAAAATCAAGCAAATCTATTATGATGAAAAAATTATGAAATTTAAGAAAATATTTTCAAATTATTATACCTATGTAAAAAATTATTGATTCACAATACATGTAAAGAGGAACATGACCTGAGGCAAGCATTCCAAAAGTAAATATAGATTTTCCACATCAAAAGTTATAAAAGAAAAAAGTCACACCAAGATCACTATATTTTCAAGGAGTATTAAATTATACTTATTCCATACCAAATGCAGTTTAATTATAACAGAGAATAACCAAGTAATAAGTATGCTAAGGTAATGGAGTAAGCAAGATAAGGTAATGTACTAATATGGATTTAACAATAAAATAAAATATAATTACAAATATAATAAGAGATAAATTTTATTTATATCAAATAATAAAAATGTAAATTTATTTACAGATTACATAAATTGACCATAATATTCTTTAAAATTATCATATTTTACTAAATTAACATAATATTATCATTTTACCTATTTAAGAATAATATTTTTTGAGACCAACATACCGTTACTTAATTAATTCAATATTACTAAATTGTCCTATACATATTATCTTCATTTCCTCTCCCTCTCCAGCTACCAACTGCCAATTCTCGTTAGTTTTTTTTTTTTTTTTTTCTCAATTCGTCTTGTTCTTTTCTCATCACCCCAATCTGAAACCCTAACCCTAGTCCTAATCAACCCTAACTTATTCTCCATCACCTCATACAATAACCCTAATTTAATTGACTTCCCTCAAGGAGTTGAAAACAACAAATCAAGATAAAGCTATTCAGTAAAACTTGATTATTCTATCTATTTTTTCATCCCTAATTTTATGAACTATTGCATGCTTTGTTCTTCCCACCACAAATTGCGGTCCTCCTCCTCAGTTTTCGAATTGTTTAAAGGATCATTTGAACTTTCTGTCTTCTCTACGCTAAACTCTAAAATCATTTAACAATTCATTAAATAAAATAGTCTAAAATATTGTCATGCATTATAGACGTAGACATTTAATTAGACAAAAAACATAGTTATTTAATATATATATATATATATATATGTATGTATATATATAATGCTTCTAGATGTAGATGTGGCATTGATCTTGATGATAAAATTCTGAGAAGTAAAAATAAGAATCAATTTTCACTATTGGTGCTGCTTATAGAGAAGAATCACAATTTGTAAATAGAACATGTGGAAGTATTCATCATAACTTGAACATATAAATAGAGTTAATTGTAGAAAAAATTTCATTATGAGTTTGACACGACAATCGGGCATGAATTTCTAAACTGAATGATTAAAGAGCTTTATAGGCTATTATAAGTCTAATCCACTTTCTCTTCAATGAAAAATTGGTAAGATAATATACTTTTAGGCACCTATATTTGATACAACAATGTTATTTCTCATGAGAAATTAATTGTGACTTTTTTTCACTCTTATATACATGTAATATACAATTTTACTTGCGGTTTGTGCAATATCTTTAAATTTTCAAGCATCCTTTCTGTATACATGTTTGTATAGTAGTAGAAAACATACCATCGTACTAATTTAGCATGCTAATATTCTCGCTAAGTATACATATGATTAGTATTAATAATTTATTTTTACAATTTCAACCAAACGCTGCAAAGTGAGAGGAAAACAACTATTTCATGTAAAACAAATAGGCAAATATACTAAGATTATTGTGGTTTTTAAAATATTTAAATATATGTTACTTGGTAATCAAATATACTAAAACATGTTGAATTTTAAACCCAGTGAAAAAGTGTACCTTTTGATCCTTTGCAGTTACTGTTTATAATTTTAAAATAATTTTTGGGGATTAATTTTAGATAAAGGAAAATATATGCTAGCTAGAAATTATGAAAGCGTTTTACCCAATTTACTCTACATTCTCAATTGTTGGATCAAATGTTTAATGACGTGGCACACTTTATATTAGAATTCAAATTAATCATTCTTTTCTCTCATGCACAGACATAATTTGACAACTGAATCCCTTCGTAAATAAATTTAGATTAAATCCCTTCCTATAATTTCCAAACTGATATGGTTACTTATTGCATTTATTGTTGATTTTGTTGATCGCAATTGTATAGTGTTGCGTTTATTATATAACAAGAATGATTTCCGGTAATGTGGCTAAGGAGTTCATTTTTCTATGTCATTTAGGTGTAGAAATCGAAATTTCTAACAATGACATATCTTATAACGGTGGTAGAATAGTGGGTGTTTTTGATGATGGCGTATAGTATGATTATTTTTTACAATAAACTTTCCACTGCAGTTGATTTCGAAGTTAAGGGGTTAGAGATAGTGCATAACATTAATTTCAACAAAAGCAAACTTATGTATTTGCATAACACTGTAACATTAAAGGCAATGTTCACATTGAACGACAGTGCAGTCGATCTTTACTTGACCAAGAAAGCAGACATTGAGGATGACAACATACAATCCCATCTGTTTATTTCAAGGTACGTAACTATTCAAATTCTGTTACGTATACATATTGTACTTTATTTTTACTTATGTGCCGAAATTCATCAAATCCCCAAAGTATCCCCCAATAGACATGGGCAGCGACTTGGAACAAAAATTCAAGATGAAAGAGTCGGCTAAATAATACATTGATGGAAAGCCTAATCATGGTTACGTTATGGTCTGGTACTATTGTGATTGCATCAAAGAGGCTACGTTAGGTCCGTTATTCATTTTGAATCTACCCTTAACCTTAAGTTTAAGCAGTTGTTTGTCGCATACGAATGTTTGATAAAGGGCTTTGAACAGTGCATGCCTTTACTTTTCATAGACGATTACTTCTACAACGCATGATGGCATTGTCCTTTTGCTTATGGCATTGTCTCTATTGAGAACGAAGAAAATTGGACGTGATTTCTTCGAAACATTAATGAAATTGTGAATGACTATAAAGTAACAATCTTAATTGATAGAAGTCCAAGTCTATTAACTTTTGTATCAGAGTTTTTGAAAATCAGTGTCATGTATGGTATTTGCGCCATTTGGCTGAGAACTACACAAAATATGCTAATAAAAATTAGGCCAAATTGAAGATCAAGGGCAATGAAAAAAAACTGCTCACACTTTGCCAAACAATATTGCATTTGCTCGAACAACCATCGTTTAAGATATGGCGTTAAGAATGTTGGAAACTCGGAGACCTCTGTTGCTCAAGTGGGGTATTGGATTGTTCACCCACAGATTGTAATATCATCCTTCAATCAAGACGGCGGGATAAATATTATATCAACCTTGTAGAGTCCTTTAACGCATGGGTCTTAAAGAAATGTGGCTCATCAATCATCCGATTCGTATTAGAGCACTACAAATAGTGCACAAAATTCTTATTCCCAAAAAAATGAAAGTGGAGAAATGGTCTAAACCAGTTGGTTCGCTAACTGAAAAGAAGATTATGAAAAATCTAGATTTGAGTCTTTCTTTCCAATGCCATAAAGCCGATACCTTCTTGTATTCAATACGCGATTTGATAGACAATATATTCATAATTTTCTTGGGGAAGGTGGTTCATGTACTTGTAAGGAGTGAGAGATGTCAGGAATATCATGTTCCCATGCAATTAGAGAAATAAGGGAAATATCAATGAATTTGTATCATTTTGTGGAGAACTACTTCAAGATTCTACAACAATGTCTGATATATGATATGGTAATGATTCCAATAGCTACTCATGACCTTGCGCACCCGGAGGAACTTGTTATGGGTATGGGTGAATCGAGAGTGTTATGACTCATAGTAGCAATCTGTGGATACAGTTAATCCTTGTGCAAAATCTCTTATTCGTGGCCGTCAACCTTAAAGGCCAAGTGTCAAGCGCATAGAGTCCCAAGTTCAGAACAAGAATACCACATGTTGTTCAATCTGTCATCATCTTGGGCACAACTGTGCTACATGCAATAACCCACTCCCCGGCTATTTACAATATTTTTTTGAAGAAGTTACTTTGTTAAGACTGAATTAATATACTGAATTTTTTCTAAGTTTTATTGTTATGTTGCATTATGATCTTTTGTTCTGTTTGACGGTGGTTTGAATTTGAAGTTGGTGTTAAATCATGAAACTATCATGAAGTTGTTACGTTGCACTAGTGTTTTATGCGTTGAACTTAAATGATTGTATTTGTGATATTAGTATCAAGGTTAATCTTTTTCATAAGTTTTATTATTTTGTTCAATTATATTTGTATTTTGTTTAAACAGTTTAGTTCGTAATTAATGTATATGTTAATTTTGGATAATATGGCATCGGGAGGATCGTTCTATGCCATATTCGTTAGACTTCGCCTTGGAAGATACTTGACCTGGGCAGATTGCCACACACAGGTGTCTAATTATTCAGGTGCCAATTATTGCGCATATGATACTTATGACGAAATACATAATAAAGATTAGGTATAACGAATGGCTTTCTTCCCTGTTTAATAAATTGCCTCGACACCCAAATGTAATTGAACTCATGTTAGATATCCACAACGTATAACTGTGCCGGGAGATGGTGACATAGTCACTAAACATGTTGAACCCCAACCTCACCTATGAATTGAGAAGGCTCGTGACATAAACTATAATGTTTTTCCATTGTATTTTTCTATCTAATGTAATTGCCTCACACAAATCAATGTATCTTTTGGGTCTTATATGTATTTATAATGTCATTATGAATATTTTTATTAAATATTAAGATTCAAAGTATTATATGGACATAACTAAATTTGATTTGTTCACTTATTTGAGCAACCTTTAAATAACTGTATGAATGCTCAATAAATGCAGGATACTTGCAGTTTTTCCAAATATCGTGAACATGGTTGTGTTTATAGAATATCTCCCTAAAACATCAAGGATAAACAACAAGATAGGTATAACCGTTTAAAGAAAAAAAAAGATTTGTCTCGCAACATTATGTCAACAAACACATTCCAATTCTCAAAGCTCACTTAGTGGAGTTATTCAATGCAAATGAACCAAAAATGGTGGAGATCATTAGTCGTTTGATTCACGAAAATAAAAAAATGTATGTGCGTTGGTGTAGACATGCACAAATTTGTAACGCGTATGATGGAGCCGATGATTCAGTGGAAGTTGTTCGACTTATAAGGAAGAGCCTGCATATACGTTGGATTTTGAGTTCTCAGACTACTTCGACACTCCACCTCCAATAAGTTGAAGAAGCATTAGGGTTAATAATTAGGCAGGATATCCATTCACAATGTAATATAAACATCAAGCTGTGAATATTTTGTTAAAAGTTTTCCAGATGTGTGAAATGTCAAAATTATATTTCAATTCAAAACAAGTGAGTTTTTAAAATTTTAATTCCACGTGTGAATTTATGATTCACTTTGGCAAAATCACCATTCACCAACTTGAAGTAATGTAAATAAGAAGAATAATTTTTTTTTTCAGGTGTCCAAATTTCATTTCACTATATCAAGATTATTTTTCAAGGTGTCTGAATTTCATTTCACATGTCAGAATTTTTTAGGTGGACATATTTCATTTTAAGTGAAAACAAACAATTTGTCCAAGTTTCATTTCATTATGTAAATTGTTTTTTGCATAGTTTGAGCATAACAATTTAGTGCATGTTCTTTATTTTATTTGTTTATCTTAATACACAAAAAAAAATTCGTTTTTTATTTATAACACAAAAATACTTCAGTTTTTTAAGAGATTCACCAAAATCCTAGAGCCTAGATTCTTTCTTTCTTTCATGGGGTGCTCTCTTTCTCCTCCACAACATCCTTATCTCTCTCAAAATCCATATATATATATCTCTCTCTCTATATATAAAACATACTTGGGGAAAGAGAGGTTATAGCTGAAGCATTGTCTTGCTCAAATTGGGGTTATCTAAGAGTTGGATCCAAGTTTTGTCCCTAACCACTACTCCGCACACCTTATGTTTGATAGTTTGTCCGAACCAACACCCAAACTAAAATGGTGTGTGGGTCATACCCAAAACGTGCTTGAACAATGAAGGAGGTTCCTAAGGCTGAATGGAATAAATGTGCTATTAATTTTGAAACCACATTCAACATTGATGGTGTGTTTAGCCGGCAAAAGGAGACGCGGTGGGTAGTTGACACATTGACGAAATGTGGGATGACACATTTTTTTCATTCGGCGACAAACATAGTGTCACGCCCCAAAATTTCTAAAACTAGAGAATGAGTTTAAGAAATCAATGAGAGTAACGTAATGCAGAAAACAAAACGAAAAGGCGGATAAAAGGAAAGTAAAAGGAACTAAAATAACCTTAATGATATCTTAAATAAGTCTATAAGACACCATAAGAGAGTTTCTAAGTCATTTAAGAAAGATCCCCAAAGAATCCCTTAAAATCGACAAATAGTCAAAAGGATTGAAATAAAGTATCATAATCAAACGATCATAACTCACTCAAAACAACTTTCAATCGAGTGATTCAAAAGCTTACACTCAAGATCTGAAGTCAGCTTTCCAAAGAGCTAAAGAATGCCTCAAACGGACACCTGTAGCTTAAGTTATGAAGAAAACAGTAAACTTGACTGCAAATCATCATCAGCTGACTGCAAATTGATTGTAGTCAGATGATTTAATTCGAAGCCTAAAAAAATGGTAAGAAAAACCAAGTCTCCATCAGTCGGCTAATTTAATTCGAAACTTAAAAAATGACTCCAAATGTTATTGAATCATAAGCTAACATGCTTCCATACATATATCCATTTTTGTAAAAGAATTTCTACATATCTAACGCATGATTTCAAGTCATTTTTACAAAACATGAACTTTGAACAAAAACCCCCCTTTAAAGTTTTATAAAATGATCCGTCTTGCCCCCGGTCTTTGTTTTCAATACATTCGGCTTCCAAAAGTTAAAATCATTGAAAAAATGAGTTTACTGTCATTTATAAAACATGAAAATTTGCCGGGACTACAGGGGTGAGTGAAAATGGATTTTTCTTTAGAAACCGAAAAGGTTTATTTATAAACCTAGAAATACACCGTTTCCGGAAAATCAACTAATAGCTCAATAATAACTAAAACAAATCTATCAATACCAAAATGAAACAATTAATGGAATTCATATTCAAAATGCCCTAGGGTGAAACATGTTATGGTTTTACAAAAATGAATTAGTTTTACATTCTTGGCACCGAAGTGCACCAAAAGAATGAAGTCCCCGCGCATAGCGCTTCAAGGGACATACATCAAAATATGAACTACCTGGCTAACATGCTAGCCGGAAAAATAATAGAGTTTTCATCATTTGAATTACAAGTTCACAAAAGGAAAGCGTATGTATACATGTCACATTTATGCTCTACAAAATAATATGGTCCGCCTCCATAAGTACAAAAGGAAGGACAATACACCATAAATCCACAGAGATACTACAAGCCTCCCATAGTGGGATCATCACTTGAAAAATATTTTAAAAAATGGGGTGAGCTCACTAGCCCAGTAGAGGAAGCTTCACCGCCACAATTTCGGTACAACACACCCAAGGTACATGCTTCTAATCATAGGTCGGTCTTTTGTCCCACATAGTTCTCAAGCCAATTCGAGACCCCATCAAACCCTATATATAAATTTCCCAACATGCTCATATCAATATCATTCAAGAATAAGACATATATCAATATAGCAATTCGATCACATAATAACAATTTAAATGCATTGTGACTCAACACCAACCCATGGTACACACACAACTACACACCCTAACACTAAGGTCAACGAATATAAAGTGTCGCCAAAATTGTTCACTTGAGATAATATATATACTCGTCAAGGAAGATTGAAAAACACTAAACATGGTCCGTGAAAAATTAGAGTTTGGAACAAGTCTTCCCCCATTGTCTTTATTTCTCGGCACACTAGTTACGCTGGAAGCGAGAAGTCCCACCTGGCCAGTTATTGCGACGAACCGACACAAGTCAACTCATACATGGTTACATGACCGACACCAAATGTATATTACACAAAAGGTGTACTCAATATGCAATAATATCTCAAAGAAACCATGCATCATCCTAATATGTTATACATCATAATTTCAACATATTATCATCAAGAACATAAACATGCTCATATTCATTCACATATAAGCAAATTCCATAACAAACATTTATTATCACAACATCATGCTTTCAAAGGGGCCTAAGTTCCCTTCTATGTTATAATGACTAAACGAGTACATACATTGCATATATACATATATACACAAACCCTCTTACATGAAACCAAAATGACTCATTTTCCCATACCTCGAATTCCAAGCAAAAAAGTTCAATAGTGGTAAAGCTAGAGAGTGCGAGCAATTCGAAGAGCACAACTCCAAGAACCATAAGAAATATCACTAAGAGTGAGTCCAAACTCAACAATAACCTTCACATGATACCAATGAATAACAAATATAGAATGTGATTACAATGGTGTTTTCAACAAGTTTTTGATTAAGCAAATCAACTCAACTCTAAATGTGAGAAAAAAGCCTATAATGGGTCACAATTTAGGGAATGGAAAAAAGGGAACTCAAGAGAGATGGAAACTTACTCAACCTTGAATCAAGAAGAATTTGAACCACCACAATTTGTGCTAAAATGGGAAAAAGAGCAACACTCACCCATCAACAAGAGTCTAGCAAAATAGAAATCAAAATTCATGTATAGATGTTCATCTTCCTAGAATCTGGAAAGGAAGAGAACTAGGGTTTGTGAGAAAATTCAAGAGAGAAGTGGAACTTACTCAAACCTTAGATCAAATGGAAGATAGGAACACCATCTCCAATTTTCATGTTCAAGACTTCCTCAAATTCTAAGCAAGGGAAGATGAAATCAAACAAAAAAAATGGAGGAAGAGAAAAGGGAGAAGAGAAAAAAGAGAAAAACTAGGGTTTAAGATAGATGGATGAAATCTTGCAAATGAGAGGCAAAGAGTGTGTAGAGATTCTCCACTCACTCATCACTTTTCATCCAATGGTTTAGGTTAAGCAAGACAAGGTGAGGAAAGAGATCCAAGGGTCAACATTTAGTCTTGCAAATGAAAGACATAAACCAATACACACAACTCTTACACACTTTCCAAACAAGACCTTAACATCCATTGGTTGGTATTGAAGATGGGAGAAAGTGGGTTTGATCCAATGGCTCACATGATGACAACACTAAAGGTGGTCACAAAAGTCAAAGATATTTAACCCATTCACCACTTATTTATAAATGTTCCATTTTGATACAATTTTACCAATTAACCAAAATCTTCTACTTAATCACAACAATGTCACTCTATTGTCTTCCCAACACTTTGCTAAATTTTTTTCCGCTATCTCAACACTTAGTGAAAATACTATAATGCCCCTAAGTCATTTAATTTTTGAAATCATTTTCAACGATTTTCATTATTCACAAAATGAAAATATATCATGCAACTTATGAATTTAATTATCAAGTAATACACGTAAGTCATGTTAAGCACATTAAACACATAATCACATAAGCACTTAATCAATAATTAAAGTTTTAATTTAGACACGAAAATAACGGATGTTACAACCTCCACACCTTAGAAGATTTCGTTCTCGAAATCAAGACGTACCTAAAGTAGAAAACAAGTCCGGGTACTTTTACCGAACTTCACGCTCACGCTCCTAATTCCCTTCTTCGATGCCATGAATGGTGCCATAAGACCTTAACTAACGGAATGGTCTTGCCCCGCAATACCTGATCTCGCGCATCCAAAATCTCCATTGGTCGCTCCTCGTAGGACACGTCATCGGCAACATCGACATCCACCCAACTCAACACATGAGACGGATCCGGGTTGTACTTGCGAAGTATAAAAACATGGAAAACATTGTGAACCCTAGACAACTTGGGTGGCAATGTTAAATGGTACGCCACATCGTCGATATGGTCTAAAATCTCGAAAGGACCAATGAACCGTGGTGAAAGCTTGACGTTCTTATCGAGCCGCATTAATCCCTTATGAGGTGATACCTTTAGAAACATGTGATCATCGGTCTCAAAGAATAGTGGACGTTTACGTCGATACGCATAGCTCTTCAGTCGGCTCTGTGTTGTAACCAAATGCTATCGAGCAATCCTAATCTCCTCGGTCGCCTCATGAACCATATTAGGTTCCAAAAACGTAAAATGACTAATCTCAAGTCCAAAACTCAAGGTGAGGCTAAAATGCTCACTCAATCACTGTCAATAATCCCATGAATATAATGATCCTACCTCAAGTATGTTCACCACATTAACCTTAATAAAGAAAATCCAATCTTAAATCTCAAGAGAACATACAAATCAACTGCTCAGTTAACCCATATACTAAAGCCATAAACCAGAAACACTAAATCCTTATATTTCAAGGTCAATCACTGGTTCCACAATCACACTATCCAGTTTACAATTTCTATCACCAATATACCAGATCTAAACCCAAAACCTCAGTTCAATATATATATAATGACCTTGAACAATTTCTTCACAATTAACTTCAAAATTGATTATACCATTGCTTTCATGAATCAACATTCTTAACTCCAAATTCTCAATTGGTCTGGATAATGCTTACCATAATCTAATCCCAAGGGTAAAATTTGTATCTCAAAAATTCAACCACGATTAAACCTCGAATACAACCCATATTCATGTGAACAAAGCTACGTTTGAACCTCAATTTCTTAAGTCGTAAATCTTCAAAATATAGTAGTCTCCAAATAACATATCACCAATCCTAACCCTTAACTAATAGATCGATGACAATCGCACCTTAAACACATTTCACTAATTCATACAACATTAGCAACCCGCCTAGGGTGCTAAATCACTTCATCAAAGCCATAAACTATTATTAATTCCTCTTGTCCATACTTAAGGCTCTAATAGGGATGGCAAAAAAAACCCGTCTCGGTGAGGAACCGCCCCACCTAGCCCTGATTTAAACGGGTTTGGGAACCCGATTAAATAAATGGGGGCGGGTATGCGGGTGGGGGAAAATCCCCGGTTGGTAATTTGGGCGGGTATAGAGAGGGGTTGCCCCGCCCCGATTATACTACTTCTTTTACTAATATACCTTCAATATTATTATACATTAATATTATTAATATATACCCTTTGTATAAAATAAGTCCTTCATTTTTTTATATTTCACTTAATACTAGTCCCCTTATCTTTTCACTCTTTTAGTCTTAATTTCATATCAATTATATTAAAAATTACATGGTTTACTTTGTTTCTCGTATAATAATAATATATCCAAAATATAGATTAATAAATTACATATTACCTTCATTTGTATATTTTTTTGAAGTGTGAAAAACTGCCCCGCCCCGCTTCCCACCCCGCCTTACCCCACCCCGCCCTGCCCCACCCCGTTTAATAATCGGGTTTGGGGCAGGTATGGGGGTAACAAAATTAAATGGGGATGGGGATGATGCGATCCCCGCCCCACCCCATTCACATCCCTAGTCTCTAATATCAATGGATTCATCACACAATGAAGCCTTTCTTTCCAAACCAAATCCACAATTCCAAAAACTCAATAGTATCAATAATCCTACCATAAATCACACCTCGAATGGAAACAACATCGCAAGTCACTAAATATTCTCAAATATAAAATCAGGGTAATAAAAACAACCTTAACACCTCTAGTACTATAAACTCATGAACGTAAAATACCGAAACAATAAGTGCGAATCTACCTCGACTCGCACAACGAAGTAAGCCACCAAAATCCCATAGAAGTACACGTACTACACAATCATTAAGTAAGAACAACCGCACTCTAAGTATGTGACGATGGCAAAATAAGAAACACAACTGCTTAATACTCACGTGAAGATATAGACACGGTCAACAACGTGGAAGACTATAAGGCAAACAACTATAGTAACTTGGTAGTGCCAACGTTCACACTAACTCTCAACAACCAATACTGATAGGCTAGCTAGTCAAGAAAACTTACTCTAAATCTCGACTTCAGAGACCCTAGTGATCACTACTAATAAACCTCAAAGCCATAAATGATATCCATTTGAATAAAACTGAAATAATGCACTAATTGCCATTCATTGCACTATAATCCCATTACGTTGAACATCAATCAATGACAATCTAAATACACCTCAATTTATACCTTATAGGTCAAAGAAGGCCTAAAATCATGCTATAACCACAACATAAACGATATAACACCAATAACTATTTATCAACTCCTCAACATCTTGTGATAGGCAACCATATTCTTAGTTCAATTTCCTCAAATCACATTTTGATAATTAACACATTCCATTATTGATTAATAATCATGCCTTAAATGAATCACCAAATTTATCTCTGAAATCAAAAGCTTACATGACAATGATTAGCTGCAATACCACTAAAATCAATAACATAATCTTCAAATACAAAATTATCATTAATAAATGGATTTAAACGTATCCCAACTCCCAATATTTCAACCACCATCAAATAGCTAGAAATCATTTCATCGAACACTATTCTTACTTTCAATAGATAAATCAAGATTCATCCTCAAGTTCACTACTTACATGCTAGCGAATACTCCAAGCTCATAATTCATATCTCCAACTCACACACAATGATTCACAACTCTTCATCACAAGTAACCACTCCTAGGCTCATAAAACACATCTTTTAGTACTATTCAAACCGACAATCCACAATTAATGAATCACTACTCTTATACCTCAAGTTCACTGATAATAATGGAAGGACACGGATACATCGTACTCCAAGTAAAACAACCTCAAACTACAGGAAATGATACTCGGGTAACACACATTGAATACCATAAGATAAAACACCTACTAGTAATGACTCAAATAAGGCCAATCAACCTCAGGATGCCTACATAAGAACACCTAATCTCCAAATCCTTCAATGCTTGAAGTGAAAAGAATCTAAGACATAAGAGATGCTCCGCTTAACCATTAATGAAACACTATCACAACACATCGCGTCTAGAGTCGCTAAGTCTCTAAAGGAGACCTACTAAGGTTCAGAAGGAAAAGAAAAACTAGATCCTTACATAGAATGATACCGAAGGGGGGGGGGGGGGGTTCATGCTCGAACAACAAGATTGTACATCTATCCTAGGCGTATACCCTCATGTGAAGCATCACGATGAATCACGTAAGCAACACCACGCTTAAGAATGATCAAAACCGGAGCCGTAGTCAAACGTGTCTTCAACTCGAGAAGAGCCTCGTCACACTTGCCATTCCACACGAACCTAATACTTTACTGTGTAATTTGAGTCATCGAAGCCGCAAGGCATGGAAAGTCCCTAACAAACCTTCGGTAGCTACTACAAAATCCCAAGAAGTTACGAACCTAAAAAACACCCGTCAGTCGGTTCTAACCCATCACCGCCTCAATTTTTAAAAGATCGATCCAAATACCACATTTTGAAACAACACATTTCAAGAACACGTCAAACATGTGGTACATCCACATAACTACACACCTTATCGTTGGCCAATAAACTTGCCAACAAAAAGCTAGATACGTTACGACCTCATAAACAATAGAAAGCAATAAAAGAGTCACTGCGATCACAAAAGAAATGGAAGCGCTCGCCCTTAGGCGTGCACACAGACATACGACCTCAAAAGCAATCAATTTGTGCACGGAAGGTTGATAACCAATCCATTCACAAAATGATGTCAAAGCTCGTTATGTCGAGAAGAGTGAAATCAAATACCAAAGATTGTCCTACAAACGCGACCTAACAATTGCGGCACACTCAGGTCAAGTACACACTACATTCCCCTAGTATGTCAACACACAATGCCTCGTTAAGATAAGAAATAATCACATTATGAGTAATCACAAGGGTAGAAGCAATAAAATGTTGAGAAGTTCCCGATCTAATAAGTACACAAGCCTAACAATTCGAGAACAAGACATGAAAGACTATTGCACAAATAACTCAAAAGTACGTTAAACAAAATCACAACGTCATGTTGACACATGCACAAGTAAAAAATGTTGGAAAACTATGTTAAGTATGGAAACCAGTAGTAAGAAAAGACCATGAAGCAAAAAGTGGCAACGATCCTCGCTCGTCGTCTCATAGACAAAGAAAATTTCTAGAACCCGAGAACGAGTTTAAGAAATCAATGAGAGTAACGTAATGTGGAAAATAAAATGAAAATGCGGAAAAGAAGGAAAGAACAAGGAACCAAAATAGCCTTAATGATATCTTAAATAAGTCTATAAGACACCATAAGAGAGTTTCTAAGTCATTTCGGAAAGATCCCCAAAGAATCCCCATAACTAGCCCAGTAGAGGAAGCGTCACTGCCTCAATCTCGGTAGTCCGAGTGGTACAACCCACCCAAGTAATAAGCTGCTAATCATAGGCCAGTCTCTTATCCGAGATTGCTCTCACGCCAATTCGTGACCCATCGAACCCAACATACAATTTCCCCAACATGCTCATATCAGTATCATGTAAGGATAAGACATACATCAATATAACAATTCGATCACATAATAGCAATTTAAATGAAATGTGACTCAATACCAACCCATGGTATAAACACAACTATATACCCTAATGCTAAGCTCAACGAATATAAAGTGTTGCCAAAATCGTTCACTTGAGAGAATATACATACTCGTTAAGGAAGATTGAAAAACACAAAATACGGTCCGTGAAAAATTAGAGTTTGGAACAAGTCCTCCCACATCATCTCTATTTCTCGACACACTAGTTTCGCTAGAAGCGAGAAGTACCACCTAACCAGTTATTGCAACGATCTGACACAAGTCAACTCATACATGGTTACATGACCAGCATAGACCAACACTAAATGTATATTACACAAAGGTGTACTCAATATGCAACAATGTCTCAAAAGAACCATGCATCATCCTAATATGTTATACATAATAATTTCAACATATTATCATAAAGAACACAAACATGCTCATACTCATTCACATATAAACAAATTCCACAACAAGCATTTATTATCACAACATCATGCTTTTAAAGGGGCCTAAGTTCTCGTCTATGTTATAATGACTAAACGAGTACATACATTTCATATATACATAGACTCACACACCCTCTTACACGAACAAAAATGACTCATTTTTCCCCTACCTCGAATTCCAAGAAAAAGAGTTCAATAGTGGTGAAGCTAGAGAGTGCGAGCAATTCGTAGAGCATAACTCCAAGATCCACAAGAAATATCACCAAGAGTGAGTCCAAACTAAATAATAACCTTCACAAGTTACCAATGAATAACAAATATAGAATGTGATTACAGTGGTGTTTTTGATTGGTCTAAATCGTGTTATGTAAAAGAGATTAAAAATATGAAATTAAAAAGATGAAGTTATCACGATCTAGTTTTACCTTTCGCAAGTGCATGAATCGTATTATAGTATAGTATTGGCTTGAGAAAGGGATATCGAACCCAATAGACTAAAGTCATATTCTAGATTTTAGCAAAATAATAAAATTAAATTATTTAGAGAATATTAAATTAAAATATAATAAGAATTATATTATTAGTTTTGGGATAAATTCAAGATAAAGAAGTCTAGGGTTCATCAACTCCGCCACTAGCTTCATCAGATAGTCCTTTAATAATTAAATTGCAAGAGGGATATACAACTTATGTGAATTAGATTAGTAATGCTACATGCAGTTGCCTAATCCCCAAAAAGATGCAATCTGTCCGATTTGCTACAACTCATCTTTGATTAAGGTATGATTAGTGCATGTATCTAAACTACTTCTACTAACGTAAATTAAAAGTATGTCTATATCATCTTCTCTTAGCATGAATTGTGTAAATTCAAGACTTTATCGTGCCCATGAAGAACCATTATGTAGAAATCATCATTAAACCTTCAGAGTTCTAGCTCCTAGTCATAAAACATGGTTAGTTAAGATTAATTATTAATTCAATCTAAGACAATAAGATAAGTAATAAATAATCTTTTTTAATTAATCAACTTCATTCTTTCACTACATAATCATCACATAAGTGTTCTTTAGCTTCCCCTCTTTGTCATAAAAATAATTAAAATTCTACATTTTTTGGCTAGGGTTTCGTTGGAAATCCCAGATACCGATTTAGCCGCTCATGGTAGGAGAAGAATGCATCACATATGTAGAAGTTGCCTCCATGATTGGTTTACACCGTTCTTCTAGGTCTTGAATGGTAGAGAGAGAAGTTATTTAATGATCAGACAACTGAAAAATAATTGAAAGATATCCTCCTTTGTATGTGAGATCCCATATTTATAGAAAAAAGTTGGTGTAATTATGACATGGAATTTCTTGGTCTTCAAGTCATTTACTTTGTGTGAGGACCACTCAATCTTTGGCTTATCATATCAATTGTACCCTTCCCCCATGTTGTAGCATGAGAAAGGGGTCAAACTATATACTCTAAATAGGCACATGGGGAGTTTGGGCCGTTGTCGGCCGATCGATCTGTGGAAATTACCGATCGATCGATCACCATTGTTCATGATCGTTCGCCACAACACTATTTCAACCATTACTTTTGCTACATGAGTCCATTTTTGACATTCTTTAGCTCATTGAAAATATAACTTAAAGCACTTGACTTTAGGATTTTGAATCACTCAATTTGAAGTTGTTTTGACCTAGTTATGGTTGCTTGAACTTGTTCCTCTATTTTCGTCTTTCGGGTTTTTCAGCTATTACTTCCACTTTCTCGTAAAATCCCGAACACTTCTCTTTTTCATTTCTAGTTGCTTTAATTCATTTTGTCACTTAGATTTGCTTAATTCTTCTTCGGTCTCATCTCTTGATTCGGTATTCCAATTAATTCACCAAAATTAACTCACTTTTTATGTATTATGCCTGAAACACGCTTAACAAGATAAACATGATAAAAATAACAAGATAATTGAATAAGTAGACTAATAATACTCAATTAGGGGCCTTTAATACTAATATTTGACACCTAACAGTTTTCAACAAGTTTTTGATAAACAAATGAACTCAACTCTAAGTGTGAGAAAAAAGCTTGTAATGGGTCACAATTTAGGGAGTGAAAAAAAGGAAACTCAAGAGAGATGTAAACTTACTCAATCTTGAATCAAGAAGAACTTGAACCACCACAAGTTGTGCTAAAATTTGAAGAAGAGCAACACTCACCCTTCAACAAGAGTCAAACAAAAGAGAAATTAAAATTCATGTATATATGTTTATCTTCTTACAATTTGGAAAGGAAGAGAACTAGGGTTTGTGAGAAAATTCAAGAGATAAGTGGGACTTACCCAAACCTTAGATCAAATGGAAGATAGGAAGACCATCTCCAATTTTCATGTTCAAAACTTCCTCAAATTTCAAGCAAGGGAATATGAAATCAAACAAAAAAATGGAGGAAGAGAAAAGCTAGGGTTTAAGATAGATGGATGAAGTCTTGAAAATGAGAGGTTAAGAGTGTGTAGAGATTCTTCACTCACTCATCACTTTTCATCCAAGGGTTGAGGTTAAGCAAGACAATGTGAGGAAAAAGATCCATGGGTCAACATTTAGTGCAAATTAAAGACTTAAACCAATACACACAACTCTTACACACTTGCCAAACAAGGCCTTAACATCCAATGATTGAGAGTGAAGATGAGAGAAAGTAGGTTTGATCCAAGGGCTCACATGATGACAACACTAAAGGTGGTAACAAAAGTCAAAGATATTTAACCCATTCACCACTTATTTACAAGTGTGCCATTATGATAAAATTTTACCAATTAACCAAAATCTTCTACTTAATCACAATAATGCCACTCCATTGTCTTCCCAAAACTTAGCCAAATTCTAGCATTCTCCACTATCTCAACACTTCGTGAAAATACTATAATGCCCCTAGGTCATTTAATTTCTGAAATTATTTTCAACAATTTTTATTATTCACAAAATGAAAATACATCATGCAACTTATGAATTTAATTATCAAGTAATACACGTAAGTCATGTTAAGCACATTAAACACATTAAACACATAATCAATAATTGAAGTTTTAATTTAGACACGAAAATACCGGACATTACACATAACATATCCGCAGGTTGTCCGACTCTTCTATGAAAACCTACTGTGCTTTGAAAATTCGGACTGTCTGGAGACCGAGGTTGACGATGTTGAAATAAGTGTTATGAAAGAGGATTTTGCAAAGGAGTTGGGTTGTGCACATGCAAAACCTCGCACATGCCCTTATCCTGACAGCCCCCAATAAACTTATAGCATAGACTATATTTGATGATATGTGTGAGGGATGTTACACAAACTCACACCATAATTGCACTAGTCTCTTAAAGTTTCCAGTAAGGATGTGCTTCGTTGACTCCGTGTTCTATAAAAAGTGCGACCCACTGGGTCACAATAATAAACGTTGGGGTTTGTTTTTACATGCACAATACACAGTGCATAAGGGTTTGTTATTTAGGAAGTGATGCACAAGGTAGGGCGAGCCTCGAATTTGACAGTTGGGAACTTCCATTCCCGATTCTGATTACCAAGATACTAACGAACCAACATTTTGCGTTCCACAGTAGTAAGCTTTATGTGGACACTTCTCCTTCATTTGCGATCGCACATTGGAACTAAAGTCCGTTGCACATGTGTCAAATGCCTTCTACCCCTGAGAGACCCTGGAGAATGAAAAGGACTATCCAATAGATCTAGTTGCGTCTCATATATGTGCACAATAAGTGGAGCCGACTTTTCAATGGACGTTAGAACATTTTAACCAATTAATTGCACAAAACAATACCCTTAAGACAGAGGTGAAAGGACTTAAGGAGCAACTATCTTATCTTCACAAAGAGTTTTCAAATTACTGACTTAGTACAACGCTCTCATGGACTCTATTTTGGACAGGTCATCGGATGTTGTGACAACTTCATTATAGGACCTGGGTTGAGGTTTTAATTTTGTTTTCTTTTTTTTTGGTGCTTGAATTCATTAGTGTTATGACTTACGAGAATCCATAAATTCTCATTTCTTGTACTTTTATCGAATATATCGTTTTGTTTCTGAAATTTGACTTACGAATTTTTATGTACTTACCATTTAGATGCAAAATACATGTGTGATGTTGGTTTTTGTGGGTCTCAAAATATAAGATCATCTTATCTAAAGCAGGATCATGTGAAAAAAAAATGATGAAAGCGAAATATGAGGTAGATTTTAGTTAACCATTAATGTGAATTCATCTTATTTTGGCATTATACAAAATAGGGTCCAATCAATAATGAACACAAAGCAGTTCAAAAGTGAGCTACAAGGGTCTGTAAACAGTTTCAACTAGGCTCTATTCCCAAAATGGAAATTAAGTGAGCTACCTAGCATCTCTGACCTTAATCAAATTCTTTCTAAAGGCAGAATGACAACTTTCAGGATTGCAACTCCAGAAGAAATGAACTTTCATCTAGCTAGATCTGATCCAATCCATCAACCTTAATAAAATTCTTTCTAAAGGCAAAATTTTACATTTTGTTGCTTTGTTCAATACCCAAACCTTTTTAATACCAAGTCTACGTTCTGATTTAGGCCTAGGTACGTGGTTTCCCTTCAACAATTTTATTTTTTTGTTGTTATCCTTAACAACAAAGGGCTTGACAATAAAAAAACAAAATTATACATAACTATGCACATATATTTTGCACCGACCAAAACGTATAAATAAATTGAAGTGTTAATATTACCCAAAAATCCATTAGAACTCCAAAGGTTGTGTAGTTTAAACTACTATAAAGAAATTAAAAGTAAACAAGTACTGAAATATTGTCTAAATCTTTTAAGTGACTTTACATGGCAAAGAAAATAAAAAATAAAAAGTGGATTAATGCAATATTTTACGTCATATATTTCTTATCCGGTTTGCTTTCAATGGTGACCTATATGCATCTTTATTTTGTTGTTGGAACTCATTTCCTTTTGTCATATTTTTTTTACGGAGCTGGTTGTCCTTGTGCAACAATAGCCATGCACTTTCCTTAGCACAGACTAAGCCCGCGTCAAGCTAATATACATGATGAAAATAAAACTTGTTATCACTGGTTTAGTGGCATGATCGGTTAGATTGATCATACGTGTTAACTAGCTTCTGATACCGGGGGGATTCGTAATAACGGCTCTATATCACTGGTCGGTGAAGACGGTTCCCATATTTTTCTAGACTTTAAACCAGTTTCTCCTCAAAGGTGAATTGTTCCCCCTCAATTCGAACCGACCATAATGGATAAGAGATTGGGGTTCAGTGGTATGATCGGTTGGTGTCAAAATGAATCGACCCTTCAGTTCTCCTTGGCATGTAGATTCCCCTCTTCTACTAAGTCATTCATCGACAATAGCTTGGCCTTTTATAACAAGCCATTCATCGATAATAACTTTCCCTTTTACAACAAGTCAATCCTCGACAACTATCTCCATTGTTGTCATCAGTAACTTCTTACATAAAAATGTATAAAATGCGTTAATTTTCTAACTTGCAACTTCTGGGTCATCCAAGATAGCATGTCCTGACCGAGGTCCAGGAACCCGATCGGGTTCTTTCTAAACAATTTGCGTCATATAAATGTGAATATTAAAGAATTAACATGTCACTATTATTTATATTCAACTATTATCTAACTCTAAGCTGACCCCGACCAAAGCCTGTATTTTCATTTATCTTAAGACAAATTTGTTTCTTCAGCTTCCCCTTGTCCCAAACAACCACAACATCAAAACATTTTTCCACTGCACTTTTTCTTGTGATGTTGACTCGCTCTAGATATAGAAGTTGTTGAATGGGAGTGATGTCAAAATTCCGTTAAAAACTATTTTCTCGACGGTATCCAGTATGGTGGGGCAATCAGTTGGAGAAGTGTCAAGCAAACTTGTGTTGTAGATTCAACCATGAAGGCTAAATACGTTGCTACTTAGGAGGCAGCAAAGGAAGCTATTTGGTTGAAGAAATTTCTCATTGATTTAGAAGTGGTACAACATGCAAGCTCACCAATGGTCCTTCAGTGCAACAGTTGCTCAAACCAATGACCCTAGGAATCATAAAGGTAGTAAACATATTGAGAGGAAGTTTCATATAATTAGGGATTTTGTGCAACGCGATGATATACTTATGGGCAAGATCGCTTCAGAGAACAATCTTGTATATCCATTTACAAAGGCACTATCAATCAAGATTTTTTATCTTCATTTGAATAACATGGGAGTTAGATGCAAAACAAATTGGCTATGAGGGCAAGTAGGAGATTTATGGTTTTGTATGTCCTGTGATAACAATTTTTTGTTAGAGATTGTGATTGACAGTTATTCATGTGTACTCTACTTTGGAAAAGATTTTGTAAGTACATATCTTTTCTCAAAATTTGATTTCATGTGTATTAGCTTGATTGTCTATTCTATGTTCATGGAAGAGGAAATTTTCATGTTATTGTGCAGCTCAAAAATTTATAACAACCCTCTCCCAATCTAGACACAATCATAACGGTGTGGTCACATTTTTTCCTCAATACAATTGAAACAAATAAAAGAACTACATTACTTGGCTAGGGTTTTGCTGAAAAATCCTAGATACCGAATTAGTTGCTCATGGCGGTGGGTGACTGCATCATTGATGTAGAAACGGTTTCCATGATCTTCCTCTCCGGATCTCTAGGTCTTGAATGACTCCCTTCTTTGAAAGATGTAAATCTCTAGAGATAGTGCTCTGAAAATTATGTAAATTAGAAGCTCTTAAGATCTGTAGCAGACCTTAGTATTTATAGAAGAAGTTGTGAAGAGTTCTGCTTGTATTAGACTTGTCCCACTAGGAGTAGGATTCCTCTTTGATATGTTTCTCTTCAATTCTGAACCATTGATGAGACCAAAATATTTGGTATTCTGGGCATTAATAAATCCTTTGTTAGTCTTCATATTTTATTAATAAGATATTTTTAATGGAGTTGTGTGTTTAAGCATGTTTCAGGGGCCTTAACGCAAATATGAGTTAATTTTGGGTTTTTAGCAAACATGCCTGATCCAGAATAATACTTAGAGGATAAATGCACTCAGTTCAGAGTAAGGTAAAATTAAGGCCCCGTTTGGTAACCGGTCTGGTTCGGTTATCTCTGGTCCGGTCTGGTCTGGTCTGGTCTGGTTCGGTCCGGTCTGGTCTGGGTGATGTTTTGAAATTCTGTTTGGTAAGCGGTCTGATCTAATGGTCTTGGTCTGAGAAAACTGGAACCAGACCATGTTTGATAAACTGTTTGGTTCCAAACTTCTTTGAACCAGACCTTGTTTGACAAACTGGTCTCATCTTAAATTTTGTTTATTTATTCATTTTTTTATAAATATAATTCATTTAATTTATTATTTATATTATTATTTATTCATTTATTTTAATTAATTTATAAAATATATTTTATTCATTTATATTTATATTATTATTTATTCATTTATTTATTTTTTATTATTATATTTATTCATTTATTATTATTTGTATGTATTATTTAATTCATTTTGCTTATTATTTATTTATTTATTATTATTTTTATGTATTATTTAATTCATTTTTCTTATTATTTATTTATTTATTCTTATTTTTATATATTATTTAATTCATTTTGTTTATAATTTATTACTATTTATTCATTTATTTTTATTTGTCTCTAAAATTATTTTTATTAATTTATTATTTATATTATTATTTATTATTATTTGTTTATTATTATTATTATGTATTATTTAATTTATTGTATTTAATTTATTTTTTCATTATTTAATTCATTTAATTTATTAATTATTATTATGTATTATTTATTTCATTTTGTTTATTATTCATTTTTTTTATAAATATAATTCATTATTTATATTATTATTTATTCATTTATTTTAATTAATTTATAAATATATTTTATTCATTTATTATTTATATTATTATTTATTATTATTTTTTTATTATATTTAATCATTTATTATTAATGTTTTATTTTTTAATTCATTTTGCTTATTATTTATTTATTTTTTATTTTTTATGTATTATTTAATTCATTTTATTTATTATTAATTATTTTTATTTTATTTATAAATATGCTTTATTTAATTTATTATTTATATTATTAATTTATCACTTATTATTATTTATTTATTTGTTTAATTAATTTATAAATATATTTTATTAATTTATTATTTATATTATTATTTATTATTATATATATTTATTATAAATATATTTTATTATTCATTATTTAATGCATTTTTTATTAATTTATTTATATTAATTTTTAAATATATTTTATTTAATTTATCATTTAATTTATTATTTTATTCATAAATATATTTTATTTTTATTTATTCATTTATTTTTATTAATTTATAAATATATTTTATTAATTTATTATTTATTTATTTTTATTTTTATTTATTTTTATGTATTGTTTAATTCATTTTATTTATTATTCATTATTTTATTTTTGTGTTTTGGTTATATATTGGTTAGATGTGGTTCAATTATTGGAGGACATTTTGGTTAGATTTTGGATAGATTTTATAACCAGACCGGATAGAACCACCAAAAATTGTGGTCCTAAAAAAGGTCATTTTGGTTCAATTTGGTCTTACGTGGTCTGGTTATATTTTTTGAGACCAAGGCAAAACAAACATGGTCTGGTCTCAAAAAACCATGACAAGACCGGAAATATGGGACCATAACCGGTAAACAAACAGGGCCTAAGCAAAGTAGAGTACAAGTGATTGAAGCACAAAAATGCAGAATAAAGAAATATTAAATTTTAGGAGCCACCGATCGATCGGTGGAGTCTCTCGATCGATCGGCCACTGCCGACATTAGGAAATGTGTGCGAAGATACTGTAGAATTCTTACTTTGTGTGCAAGTATATCAGAGGGTAGATTTTTCTATTCATTGTTATTACTTGGTCCTCACACCAATAATCCTTGGAGTGTAAGAAAATACATGCCATATTTACACCAATTTTTATCTATAAATATATAAAGACTTCATTAAGAGAAGATATCCTAGATCATTTGGATCATATATCAACGTTCATATACAAAGTCTCTCTCTAGAGAGGCTCTCCTCAAGAACCAAATATCCAACCGTGAAGATGGTGGCTTCATCAGCAATGCAGTCTCCTTTCTCCATGAGTGGCTAGTCGGTATCTAGGGTTTCTAATGAAACCCTAGCCGAGTAATGTAGTCTTTGATTTATTTTTATTGTAAAGAGGGGAAGCTGAAGAACACTTATATGATGATTATGTAGTGAGATACCAAACAAATTACCTAAATAAGATTTATTTATTAATTTTCTTCTTAAGATGAGATTAAGTTAATGATTTATATTGAACAATCATGTTTTTATTAAGGGCAAGAAATTCAAGGTTTAAATAATGGTTTCTACATAATGGTACTTTACAGCATGATAAGATTTTAGGTGCATATGATTCATACTAAGAGAAGATGACCATTATTGTGTTTTTAATTTCATGTTTTAGGAGTAGTTGTAGAATAGATGCATATAATTTTCATGCCAATCAAAGATGAGTTGTAGTAAACTAAACTTTATTGCATCTCTTTTGGGATTAGGCAACTGCTTATAGCGTTACTAATCTGATTCATTTAAGCTGTATCGCCCTCTTGCAATAAAATGATTAAAAGAATACATTACAAGGTTAGTGGTGTAGTTGGAGAAAAACTCCAGACTTGTTTATCTTGATTTAAAACACAAAAATTATATCTTCTGATTTTATGTTTACTAGTTTATAAAAACCTATCAAATCAACGTTTATCTTATAATTCAATTTTCTGCTTTACAATTGTTTGAAATATGACCTTGATCTCTGTGGTTCGATACCCTTTATACCCAACTATATCATATACTACTCGCGTACTTGCGACTGAGAGGTAAAATCAAAGTAAGAGCAACCACCTCTCCGAAGTCATTGTCTTCTGAAGAAAAATTCCTAGCATCTTTGAGCAAAATTGAGACCCCTCGAAATTGTGAGGAGATCACATACAATAGAGATAATTCATACATTCCAAACACTGAAAATCCCCAATCATTCAGTACTCAGGGTTTTCGGTCCAATAGTACCCGATCATTGACTTTTGAAGAGAAATTCCTAGCATCTTTGAATACTAAAAATACCCAAGCATTCTAACCCTCCAACCAAAATTCACTCCAGTTCCAAAATCAAAATCTGATGCCTAAATCAACTAGTGATGGAGATAAACTGATGAGCACCTTAAGAGAGATTGAAAATCAATTAAACTCTAACATTCAAGCTTTGACTAGGTTAGGAATTCATGGAAAACAACTAGTTGATGCTGTAATGAGAATGAAGGAAGTGCAGAATCAAGTGGTAGATAATTTTGAAGATGAGGAGAATGTGTACAGTGAAATAAAGGAAAAATTTGAAATTAAGAGTGACATTGCATATGACGAGAGTGCACAAACCATTCCTTTACCACAAGAGCCAAAAGTGACACCATATGAACCTAAAGAAATATTTACCCAATGTCTCGATGAGCTGTGTTTTGAAGATAAACAAGGATTGGATGAGTAATATGTAATTGATGGGATTGATAAGGTGATGAAGGACCCATTACCTTATTCGGTGACAGAAGAATCGTTGGACATAAGTACTAAAATTGGGATGAATGTTGAGCATGACAAATGAGAGAAGGTATGTGACAGTTATTATGTGCTTGATGTATTGCTTGTTACTGAATGTTCACAATGGACACCGTGGATTGATGTACTTCCCGTACTTGCTTTGTTATGTGGTGGAAGTGTGAAAGAGAGGAAGGGTGTTGGATAGCCCTTTGCGGAGCCGTCGCGCTAAAGACGTTAAACATTGGTCCTAGGTTGTGAAAGTTAGTTTCTAGACTTGGTTTGTAGAATAGTAGGTCATTTAATTTTTTCTAATTTCAATTTGTAGGATTGTAGGCCCTTAAGACCAAATCATGTTTATTTATTTTTTTTAAAAAACTCATTCCTTTTGGTAGATTGAGTTATGATTTCTGGAAAGCGATGATGAAAATTTTCCCCTTGCTATGATATTGGGTATTTATGCTTTGTTGAATATTTCTACAGGTAGCTCAATTCAAGTTTGGGGGGCAGAATGAACATGAAGAGAGAAAATTCCGGAACTGCGCTTCAAGGGTAACTATATTCTTTCTCATGAGTATGATGGTGAACCACGAGGATATGGTTTAAATTAAGTTTGGGGGGAAGGAATATTTAGTTGTATAGTTAGTATAGAGAATAATTGAAAACAAATTGAAAAATTAAATTTTTTTGAAGAAATTCTTTATTTTCACGCATGAATGTTTTACATTACAAGTTAATTGAGTTTGTGTATATGATGCATGCGTAGTATGTGATGTAATAATCCCATTCATGAGAGTAATGATTAGATTGAGCTAAGTGAAGTGATGTGGTTTACATGGGTGAATAGATTAGTAAAATTGAAACTGAAAAGGACAACTTGGAGCTATAAACACCAACACATATTCACTATGGGAAAAACAGTTGATCTTTGATTTTGTAGTTGAAAAATTAATTTTTGCCACAATAAAAGGGGAGATGGGAAGTTGATATAGATGGAATGGAGAAAAAGTTGAAAATTTATTTTGAAAAATAAAATGCAAAAAGTAGTCATTCGATCTGAGTAATCGGGCCTCCTACCACAAAGTAGCAGAGTGTTCGCATAAAAAGGGAGAAAACTAATGAATATAAATCCTAATACAGAAGCGAGGGCCCAGTTGGTTGGGATTAAAAATCCTCGTTGGAAAGTCCGGAGCTTAGAAAGACAGAAAGGGATGAAAAGTGGAATGATGGACGAAATAAGTTTTCAAAAGAAAATGACAAAGTTTGATCAGTGAAGTAGAAAAAGAAAGATTGAAATACTATAGTAGAATGTTCACAAAACATGGAGGGTTGTCTTGATTGGGAGTAGAAACTAACAAAATCTTTTACTTTAGTGGGAGCCATTCATGACACGAAGCTCGAGATAGTTATTGTTCGGTAGTGAGTGGGAGTATTTACATCTATATTATCTTATACATTGTATCATGACTTGGTTAATGTGTGTGTGAACTCATAAATTCGTGATTACAGAAATTGGAGAAGTTGTGGGTAGTATATCCAACCCTCACAAGACTTCACTCGTCCACTCGGTGTTGCCGAGGGGTTTAAAAGGTTTGTTACATGTGCTAAGTGTAATTGTCGACCCTCACGAAAGCAAGGGAATAATATAGATTAGTGTAGATTAGTATAGAGTAGCTAGAATAAAGATCATCACAAGATAGTTTTCCTGAGTTCATTGCTAAGGGACTAGCAATATGTAAGTTTGAGGGTGTGATAGGTGCTCAATATTATCCATTTTAAGCCCCTATCTTGCTATTTGTAAGTCTTTTCATTCCGTTATTTGGTATTTTTATGCCGTTTGTGTGTTTAAGCATGTTTCAGGAGCTTAATGAAGAAAAAAAGCTAACTTTGGTGAATTAACTAAAGACATGCTTATTTCTATCCAAGAGGAGAGCTTAAGAGGTGTTTTTAAGAGAAAAATGGCTTCCGAAGGGCAGAAACGTCATTTTTTTAAGCCGCAACTTCAAGAATCATGATAAGTGAGTCGAGGGGTTTCAAATGGCACAATTATCAAGAAACTTTGGTTCTATGTATTTTGTCACTCCTAACCTACGCCCACAACAACAAAAAGTAGCTAGAATGTGCTGTTTCGATGCCTGAAGCAGACGCAACCAAAATAGGCCTACGCCCCAGGCATAGGTGGATTTTCATCACAAATTTTAGTCAACTTCGGGAGCCCATATCTTAGTCAAAACAAGTCCAAATGGGGTGATTCTTGAGCTTAACATAAAGAGCTTGAAGTCAAATTTCCAAAAAACTTTTATAGGACTCCATCCAATATGTACAGCTCCAGATATGATCAAAAGAGTGAGAGGTATCTTGTAGAATAAGTTAGAAATTTCATATTCGGGCCAAAATCCTATTTTGACTCGAATTGATCCGTTTTGACCCGGATGACTTTGAGTTCAACCCCATCACCTCTAAAAACATGTTTTAGACATATTATACATTATATTGAAGGATTTGGCTCCGTTTAGAAGGAAATCATACCAAGGGGGAATCCTATTCTCAATAGGAGTCTAACGCAAGTTAGAGTTTCCCTCAGCTTTGTCTATAAATACCAAAGTTTGGACCAGATCTAGGGGACTTTTTTCTATCCAATTTTAAGGGATTTATTTTTAGATTCATATCATCAAAAGGGAGGAGCCATTCAAGACCTAGAGATCCGGAGAAGAAGATCATGGAGGGCGTTTCTACATCAACGATATAGTCACCTTCTACCATGAGCAACTAATTCGATGTCTAGGGTTTTTGTAGAAGAACCCTAACCAAGTAATGTAGTTCTTTTATTTGTTTTTATTGTAACGAGGGAAAGTTGTGACCATACTGTGATGATTGTTGTAGACGTGTGATCGTTTTTATTCTTGGCACAAGATCTTATATTTGTTCTAAATTCTTGTTTTAGATTGAATGAATATATTATTTTACTCAATCATGATTATTCACTATGGGCTAGAACTCAGATCCTTAATTCATGATTTTCTACACAATGGTGTTTAACACGTGAAACCCTAGGTTTACACAGGCCATGTCTCCGTGAGGTAATATAGACATGCTTTAGTTTAATTTTATGCTGTAGGAGTAGAATAGAGTAAAATAATTTGCATGTACTAGCCACACTCTGTCTGGAGATGGGTTGTAGCGAATCCGGTTGACGGTATTCTTTTTGGGGTTATTCGACTATTTGCGGTACGAACTGATTCACAGTTATGGATCACCCTCTTGCAATTGAGCAAGTAGAGAGTAATGTTATACAGTTAGTGGCGGAGTATATGGAAAATCCTATTGTTCTTGTCTTAATCTATCTTTATTACTTTATTAGTTAATTAGTTAATCAATCACAAAACAACAAATCATATTTTTTATACCAATTTAAGAGTATTATTTTACGAGAATTCAGAATACGACTTAGTCTCTGTGGGATAGATAACCTTTCACAAACTATTTCTATACTACAATTGACTTGTGTGCTTGCGATAGGTAAAACCTAGGTCGTCTTAAGGGTGTGTTCTTAACACATATTTTTAGTAACCCTGAGCGGACATCAATAAATAAATAAAATTTATTTATTTATTTAAAATATATTTGTTGCATTATTCATTTATTGCAACTTATTATTTTATTTAATTTCATTGTTAATTATTTTTGCTTTGACGTCGTTCAATTAATACTCCCCTTGAAGCATTTGACCCTTAAATTGATCGAACGTACCAAATAAATAAAAGAAAGCATTTAAATAATATAAACATGGGTGATAACGCAGTAGTAGCTCCGCCTACTGTCTGTAAAGATTTCTATACTCCACAAGAGTATACTTCTCCATTAGAAATCATGATACCAGCAGGAGCAGACCAATATGAAATTAAACCCGCTATAGTTAATATGTTATCTAAGTTTCATGGGAACTCTCATGAGGATCCCTATCATCATATAGATGAATTTTTAGAGGTTTGTAATACTGCGCATATAAGAGGATGTACGGATGACGATTTTAAAATTAGATTATTCTCTCATTCCCTAAAAGATAAAGCGAAACTTTGGTATAGGACAATACCAGAAGATATTAGAAATAACTAGAAGAAACTTTAGAAAGAATTCTTACACAAATTCTTCCCAGTGGGAAAAATGCACGAGACCCGTAGAGCTATCTTAATGTTTTCACAAATACCTGGGGAGTAATTCTATGAAACTTGGGAACAATTTAATGAAATTTTATGAAAATGACCTCATCACGGATTCCCTAGTCACGAATTAGTCCGTAGTTTCTACGTAGGACTAGGAGAGGGCCATAAAAATACAGTTGATGCAGCCTGTCGATGAACATTTACCCAAAAAACCGTAGACTTCCTATGGAATATTTTTAAGAATCTTAGTGAAGATTCCCGACAAAATATGTATGATATTAGAGTCCCATGAACTATCCTTTCTAATCCTAAAAGAACCAATAATACATTCGAAGCAAGTCAGATATTTGAAGTAACATCAAAAGTGGATGAGCTAAATAAAAAGTTTGATCAACTAATGAGAACCATTCATATAAACCCCACACCTTAAGAAGTCTATTCGGTATGTGCTAATCCCTCACACTATGCTAATAACTGTCCTTATACACAACCAGAATCTGAGTATATCACTGAGGATGTTAATGTCACCTTTACCAATCTGAATAATGACCCATTTTCAAATAGCTACAACCCTGGTTGGCGTAATCATCCTAATTTTTCATATAAAACTCAGAATAACACCTTTAATCAAAACCATAACCAACAGACCAACCAATTCCGACCATTTGACCAAAATCCTAATCAATAACCAAATCAATTTTGTCAATTCAATCAAAACCCTAATCAGCCACCTTTTAGAAACCCGAACAATACACAAACACCTGGTCTTAAACAAGAACTCAGGAGTGTGCTAAATGAGTTCAAAAATGTCACGCAACTCCTATATACCCATTCTCAATCTATCTTTAAACTTGAGACCCAAATTGGGCAGATAGCTAATTCTATGAATAAAAGAGAAAAAGGAAAACTACCGAGTTAACCACTCATAAACCCAAAAGGGTAACATATGATTAAACATTTAACACCAATAGGAGAACCAACAATAGAAACCGTTCAAGCCATAACTACACTACAAAGTGGTAAAGTCATAGACAACAAGGCGAGGAATAATTCGAGGAAAGGACAAATAAACAAAATAATAAAGAAACAAATCCTAAAGAGGAAACAGAATTAGCTTATAACAAGAAAGAAAGAAATCTCGAAATAGAGGAAGAATTAGTTTCTAAAAAGAAACAAGAACCAGTTAGGAAAAATTCTACACCAATTAAAGAAATAGGAGAAATGAGCTACGAACCTAAAGCTCCGTTTCCACATAGCTTAGAAGAGTCTGCTCCTTATAGAAAACAAGGTGAAAAGATTCAAGAGATAACGGGAACATTGCAACAGGTCAAAATTAATCTTCATCTCCTTGAAACTATTGACAAAATTCCTGCTTACACTAAATTTGTAAAGGATCTGTGTACACAAAAGAGGAAGACTCGAACGTACAATCCTGAGAAAATAATATTAACTTAGAACGTAAGTGCCATAATATCCAATACTACACCCCCAAAATATAAAGATCCAGGAGCACCGACAATTTCGTGTGTAATCGGGGATCAAGAAATTGGAAAAACTTTGCTTGATTTGGGGGCTAGTGTAAACCTTCTACCATATTTGCTATACTAACAACTAGAATTAGGTAAATTATCTCCAACCCCTGTCGTGTTAAAACTAGCAGATCGATCCACTAAACAACCACGAGGGATAGTAGAGGATGTTATTGTGTAAATCGATAAATTTTATTTTCTAGTTGATTTCATTGTTCTAGACACATAGCCTGTTTATGATTCTAAGAGACAAATACCTATGATCTTAGGCCGTTCATTTTTAGCAACGACAAATGCATGTATAGGTTGTCGAATAGGGATTATGGATTTATCGTTTGGAAATATGAAAGTCAGAAATAACATTTTTTCAAATCCATTCCAGTTACCTGAAAGGGATGAATGCCTTCTAATCGACATAATTGACGAATTAGTGAAGGAAATGTCACTACAAATATTGACTAAAGACCCATTAGTGAGGGCAGTGAATAACGAAATTCTAAATGACTATGATTAGTCTCAAAATGAACAGCAGTTACCAAAATTAGAAAAAATAGCCATAATCGAGCAAGCATTCAAGGTACCACCTTGGCGAACACCGAAAGATCATTTGCCTATAATTTCGGGTACTCCTCAAGTACCGTCATTAGTATCCCCGCCCAAGCTGGAACTCAAAGAATTACCCAGTCATTTAAAATATGTATTTCTAGGGCCGGACAAAACACTACCCGTAATTATTTCAGCACAACTAAATCCTGAACAAGAGATACAATTAGTAAGAATACAAGGTGAGAACAAATAAACAATAGGGTGGAGTGTGGCCTACTTAAAAGGGATTGACCCATCAATATGTATGCACTGGATTCACTTAGAGGAAGATGCGAAACAGTCAAGGGAAATGTAGAGGAATTCAAACCCTAATATGAAAAAGGTCATTAAAAGGGAAGTAGTAAAGTTATTTGACGCAAGAATAATATACCCAATTTCGGACAGCACATGGGTAAGTCTAACACAAGTAATACCCAAGAAATTTGGTATTATGGTAGTACCAAATGCAATAGGAGAATTAATTCCTCAACGTACAACTATTGGGTGATGGGTATGCATTGACTATAGTTAGTTAAATTCCCATACTAGGAAAGATCATTTCCCGCTACCATTTATAGATCAGATCTTATAAAGATTAAGAGGACAGAGTTATTACTATTTCTTGGATGGGTACTCTGGCTATAACTAAGTCGCAATAGATCTTTCAGATCAGGAGAAAACAACCTTTACTTTTCCTTATGGTACCTTTGCATATAGACGAATGCCGTTTGGATTATGTAATGCACCAGTTATATTTCAACGATGCATGATGTCTATATTCTCGGACATGGTAGAGAAATTCTTGGAAGTGTTTATCGACGACTTTTCGGTGTTCGAGACAACATTTGATGAGTGCTTAGAACATCTAGTATTTGTATTAAAAATATGTAAAGAAACTAACCTAATTCTAAGTTGGGAAAAGAGTTATTTTATGGTTCAAGAAGGGATAGTGTTGGGCCATATTATTTCAAAACGAGGAATAAAGGTGGATAAAGCTAAAATAGAATTAATATATAATTTACCTTCGCCTACCATGGGTCGGCAAATATGATCATTCTTAGGTCATGCTGGTTTTTACCATTGCTTTATTAAGGTCTTTAGTAAAATAACATGACCACTATGCAATTTATTAGCAAAAGATACGCCGTTCGAGTTCAATGAGGAGTGACATAAGGCTTTTGAGATACTTAAAAAATTATTATCCAGTGCACCAATTATGAAACCTCCAGACTGGTCACGACCGTTTGAGTTAATGTGTGATGCTTCGGATTATGCTATTGGAGCAGTTCTTGGACAAAGAAAAGAGAAAACACAACACGCGGTATACTATGCTAGTAAAACCTTTACTAAAACACGGATGAATTACACTACCACATAAAAAGAATTAATAGTTATAGTCTACGCCTTGAATAAGTTTTGATCATATTTACTTGGGACTAAGATAGTGGTATACTCTGACCATTCGGCACTCAAATACCTTTTATCAAAGAAAGACTCCAAACCTATATTAATTAGATGGATTCTCCTATTACAAGAATTTGATTTAGATATAAGGGACAATAAATGTATGGAGAATGTTGTGGCAAATCATTTATCCAGAGTACTAGTAGAATCAACCAAAGATTGTACTCTAGTAAAAAGACTCGTTCCCTGATGAGCAATTATTTCATGTTAGTGTAGAACTATCCTGGTATGCTGACATGGTTAATTACTTGGCTACGGGTAGGATTCCTAGGGGATGGACGAAACATGAACGTGATAGATTCTTTTCGCAAGTTAAACATTATATCTGGGAAGATCCATTGTTGTTTAGATATTGTCTTGACCAGATTATCCGGAAATGCGTTCCTCAATATGAAGTAACAAGTATCCTAAAATTTTTTCATACTCTTGAATGTGGAGGGCATTTCGGAGCTAAGAAGACAACAATGAAAGTATTACAAAGTGGACTTTATTGGTCTTCATTATTTAAAGACACTTACGAATATTGTAAGAGATGCGATAGGTGTTATAAATTAGGAGCTATATCTCGGCGAAACCAAATGCCTTAGACCCCAATTTTAATCATTGAATTATTTGATGTGTGGGCGATCGAATTTATGGGGCCATTCGTAAAATTGAAAGAATACGAATATATATTATGGCAGTGAATCATGTGTCAAAATGGGTTGAAGTTATACCCACTAAGAAGGCTAATCATCAAGCAGTTATTAAGTTCTTACAAACAAACATCTTGCCTAGATTTGACACACCAAGAACTATAATTAGTGATGGAGGTAAGCATTTTTGTAATAAATATCTTGGGAATGTGCTTGAAAAATATTCAGTAACGCATAAGGTAGGAACCACTTATCATCCTCAGACTAGTGGACAAGCTGAGATTTCAAATAGAGGAATTAAACAAATATTAGAGAAAACTGTCTGCCTTGATAGGTTGGATTGGGCAAATAGATTAAACGATGCGTTATGGGCATACATGACAGCTTACAAAACACCAATTAGGATGACTCCTTATCGGTTAGTGTATGGAAAAACATGTCATCTCCCTGTTGAATTAGAACATAAAGCCTATTTGGCTATTAAACGATTAAACTTTAATATGGAGAAAGCTGGCGCACATAGGAGAGTTCAACTAAATGAATTAAAGGAAATACGCAATGAGGCGTATGAAAATGCTAAAATTTATAAGGATAGGACAAAGGCATTCCATGATAAACATATTCGGCGAAAAACATTCAAAATAGGCCAAAAGGAATGGTTATTCAACTCTCTAAGTTAAAATTATTTCCTGGAAAGCTTCGGTCTCGATGGGATGGACCATATACAGTAATGATGGCATATCCGTATGGAGTGGTAGAATTAAGATATCCTAAAAATGGGAACCAGTTTAAAGTTAACGGCCAATGACTTAAGCATTGCTATGAGAATCATACAGATGTAGGTGTGGTGGAATCTATTGATTTGATAGATTCCATATATGACTCTGACTGAAATGTAAGAGGAATTCGTCGAGCCATGAACATTAAAGATTGGTTGTTTGTAATTAGTATATATTGTTTTATTTTATAGAGTAACTTATTTTCATATTTTCTTACTAACTCTAGGAATAATAATATGAGTTTTATTCTATTTTTATTTCATTATTGTTTTTTTATTGTTATTGTTACTTGATTATTTTATTTTATTTTATTTTTCAAATTTTTTCGATCAATCGGAATATAGTTCGATCGATCGGCGAATTTAGTTTTCTTAAAAATCGACTTGCAGTCAGTTTTGAGAAATTAGGTAAAAAAGTAGCCACCTATAGTAAACAATCAATATATACTACTATAGTCAAATTTATATGTATAAAAGTTGCATGATATTTTTATAAGAATATATGATTTAAACTAGATTCATTTCTTATTCTCTAACCAAGAACCTGACATATTTATGCCTAACACATTTTATAAATTAATTAGTTAATAATTCATCTCATTCCATTCTTATTCCAAGAAAACATTATTAGCATAATGATTGAGCATGTATTGGTTGTGCATGAGGCTGATCAAGAAATTGAAGAGCTACAATATGTCCCTTTAGATAACCCTGGCCTTGATATACTAGACTACCATGAACAAGGGTATGAGGTTACATTCTTAGCAAATCAGTTGAATCACCCTAGTTTTCATCTTGCCTTTATATTACTTCAGAATCGTAGATTATTCCATCTTCTCATTGCTAGTTCTAATGTAGTTTTTTCGGAGGTAGTCCGCCAGTTTTATCGTAACATGACCATCATTGAGACTAACCAAGGGATTGCTCTTTCTGTTTGCACTGAGTATAACTTCCGTTCAATCTTAATTAATGCTGATATGATCGCTAGAGAATGGGAGATCCTGCGAGAAATTTCTAAAGATTTCCGAGAAAATTTTCCTCTTCCACCAAACCTTTTACCTTCATTTTCAGGAATGGTGAGTGCAATTTGTAATGGGTATGAAGTTCCTATGAGGTTAGAATTGATGGATAAACAACATTTAGATATAAATTATAGGGCTTTAGATTCTAACCTTATCAGTCAAATCTACCTTAACCAAGAGGGATTGCTTCACTACCGTAATATGGTAGAGCTAATTTATAAATTTCTTATGGGGTATTGGCTGTCTATTCCTAACTTAATTCTTGATAATATACGTCTGCATATGGAACTCATCGTGGAGAAAGATGATGCATTTGCTAATAACTGAAAATTACCTTATCCCTTTCTCATTGGCAAGATACTTGAAAATGCGTTAGAATAAGATATGTACATGAAGAAGGATGAATGTGAAACATTTGCTAAGTATTATGGGATGAGGTCGTTTAAGGCTGATTTAGATGAAGAAATGCACCATTAGTGGAATCAAGATTAGGATGGGAGTTATTCTAAGGGATGGAATAAGTTTGTTTTGATTTTTATTTTTGCAATTTTTCAAATTCTAGAATTAGGGTGTTTTTCTTTTTTGCAATTTGAATTCCTTGTAGGCCTTTGGCTACACTATCTTTAATTTATGCAGATTAATAAAATTCCATTCCATCTTATTTATTATTGATGTCCTGTCTGGGTGACTAAAAATATGTGTTAAAAATAGCCCCTTACGATGGTCTAGGTTTTACCTATCTGTAAGCGCACGAGTCAATTGTAATATAAAACCCCTTGTGATAGGGAATTTCGAACCCACAAGGACGTGGTTATTCACTTCCGCAATTCAAAAATATTGAATTATAGTTTGAAAAGTGTTTGATTTGATTTTTGAGAAATTAAACTAAATTACAAAATTTAAAAGATAGTTGTGATTCAAGAGGGAGAGAAAATTAGGATTTTCATCGCTCCACAACTAACCGCATAATATAACTTTCAATTTGTACAATTGTAAGAAGGGCGATCTATTCCCATAAATCAGAATGTACCGCAAATAGTCGAATACATTCCCAAAAAGGATACGATCAACCAGATTCGCATAACCCATCTCCGAACATGGTGTATCTAGTGCATGTTATCTACGTTACTTTAATATACTCCTAAAACATGAAATTAAACTAAATCATGTCTATGATACCTCGCCGAGGTATAGCCTGTGTAAACCTAGGGTTTCAAGTGTGAAGAACCATTATTCTAGAAAATCATAGTTTGTTTAGAATAATCATGATTGTGTAAGAATATATACTCATTCAATCTAAGACAAGAATTTCTGAATAAATATATGAGCTTGTGTCAAGAAAAAAATTGTTCAGTCATCTACAACAATCATCATGGTATAGTCTCAGATTCCCCTTCATTACAATTGAATACAAATATTAAAAGCTACATTACTTGGCTAGGGTTTTGCTATAAAATCCTAGATACCGATTTAGCCGCTCATGGTTGGAAGAGACTGCACTGTTGATGTAAAATACACCACCATGGTTCTCTTCTCCTGACCTCTTGGTCTTCTATAGCTTCTCCTCTTCAAATGATATATAACTCCAGAGTCTGCTCTGAAATTTCAACGTATGAAAAAGCTCCCTTCAACTGATGTGAAGTTTGGTATTTATAAGCAAAGGCCGAGGGAGACCCTAATGGTTGCCCTTTTTGGTCATTTTACACAAAAACTCATTAAAACCCTATACTCTGATATATATGTGTGTGTATTCATGTGCATTGAGGTGAGAAGTCACAACCACCACATAGAAAACAAGTCGAGGATAATTATGAAATTTCAGAGCTCCTCGGCATCATTTAACTATGCGTGGCCTGTATAGGTCCTATGCGTGGCGCGTACGTAGTGCCTACGGGTGGCGCGTAGCCTTTCTTACTTATTCCTCCAAAGAAGGTTGTGCCTGAAAGTATCAAGAGAGTCGTTTGGACCTCAACTTATTCCTCCAAAGAAGGTTGTGCCTGAAAGAAAGCTTCCTGAGATGGTGTTGCGTGTAGAGGATGATGAATTTAAAGATAAAACAGGTGTGAAGAATGCTAGAGATGATCAATGGTCACGAAATTTTAGAGAACCTACTAAGGATGACCCCCCTCTTAAGGACACCTTTCTAGATGAACCAATGTTAGGTATACACATGATCGAAGAGTTATATTCGTTGGAAGATCCGCGATTGAGAGACAAGTGTGAGGGGATATGGAGTTGTGTGTATAAGGATGCTCGGAGTTACATAGCTCGAACAAGAGTACATCATCCTAAGCATGCTCGTCTTAAGTTCCTTAAGCTTGGCCAGAAACGACAATGTAATCCAAAGCTGAAAGTGTTTCTAGGTAAACTCTGATAAAGATGGGAAGGACCACACAGGGTTAGATCGGTTTACCCCTGCGGATAAGTAGTATTCGATAAAAGGTTAGGGATACATGGGTAGAGACTGAGATATTATGAGGAGATTGATCCAGGACCGGAATTTATTGCGTCTGTCAGTTTACTAGAGAGTGATGAGATGGTAGAAGGATTGTTGTCTAAGGTGTTGAAGGAGGATTTGATGGAAACACTGACCATACAGGGGCTGAAGTTAGAACAAGAAAAAAGGGTATTTTACATGGTGATTATTGTTATCTACTTTATGTCATGAGTAATACTAATTGTCTATGGGTAAGAGCGCTTAGGAAGTCACATCTTATATTTTGTCCTTTAATGAAGGGAAGTATGACAGAGAGGAAAGCTGTTGGATAACCCCTTGTGAAACGTCGTGCCAAAGACGTTAAACATTGGTCTTAGGCTGTCTAGCCTTGGTTTGTATAATAATAGGTAAGTTATTTTTGCAATTTCAATTCTTAGAGATTGTGGGCCCTTAAGGCCAAATCATTTTTTTATTTCATTTCAATTTTTTTTTTTAATAAAATCCAAAAAGAGAATTTTCAAAAATTCCTTGAAAAATTGTGTGTCAATTTATGGTAATTTTTAAAATTTCTTTTCCTTTGCTATGATATTTGGGTATGTGTTTGTTGTATAATTACAGGTGATCAGAATCAAGTTTGGGGGAGGAGGTTGAACATTTCGAAGAATCCAGGACTGCACTTCAAGGGTAACTGTATCTATTCTCATTCTTTATTTTTGACCATGAGGACATGGTCACATTTAAGTTTGGGGGTGAGGGTATACAGTTACAAGAAATGAAATTTTTTGAAAATTTTCAAAAAAAAAATTGAAAGTTTTGAGTTCTTTGTTTTCATGCATGAGTGTTTCACATTATGAGTTGATTGAGTTTATGTTTATAATATATAAGTAGTATGTGATGTGAGGTTCCCGCTCATGAGAGTAATGATTAGTTTCGGGCTTAAAATTTCAGTTTCAGGCTTTTTCTGCAGGACACCTCTCACTCTTTTGATCATAACTTAAGTTTTACACATTGTATGAAGGCAAGAAATATATCGCTGGAAAGAGAACTTCAAGATATTGATTTTAGGCTCAAGAATCACCTCATTTGAACCGTTTGTGACTGAGATATGGTTGCCCGAAGTTGGCTCAAAATTTGTGCAGAAAATACTGTTCACTACGCCCAAGCGTAGGTTAGGAGCATAGGTACGCTGCTTGTGCTCTGTTTTGCTGCTTCCAACCTCCTTTAGCGACTATGAGCGTAGGGTAGAGCATAGGAAACCCCTGGAAACCATGTTTCTTGATAATTGCTCCGTTTGAACCCCATCGACTCCCTTGCTATGATTCTTGAAGTTGCGGCTCTGAAAAATGACGTTCTCACCCTCCGGTGAAGTGACGGTGTTTGGAAATGTCATTTTTGCCCTCCGGTAGCTATTTTTTTTGTTCGAACACATTCCTTGACTCCTTTCTCGAGATAGAAACGAACCCGAACTCAGTTAATTCACTGAGATTAGATTTGTTTCTTCATTAAGCTCCTGAAACATGCTTAAACACACATACAAAATAAAAATACCAAATAACGGAATGTAGAGACATAACAAACAAAAGATAGGGGCTTAAAATGTTCAATAATGAGCACCTATTATGCACTTATATTCATAATTTCTTGATTTACCTGATTAGAGAATTAGGGTTTGTGATTGATTAAAATTGAATTTCCGCTATATAATTTTAATTAACCGTAAAATCGACTAAAAGCCTCTTCACCCCCCCTCTAGGCTAGTTTCATTAATCATCTAGGTAATTTCAATTGGTATCAGAGCGTGGTTGCCTGGATTTAGGTTAACTATCTAGGGTTAGATTCTGAACTTAGACGATGGAGATGCCTCGTGAATGAGGTTCCATATCTAGGTCTCCATTGTTTGATGGCTCGAATTACATATATTGGAAAGTGAGAATGAAAGCGTTTTTAAAATCGTTAGATGAGAGAGCTTGGAATTCTGTAGAGATAGGATATTCACCTCCTACGGTGAAAGATGATGCGACTAACGAAGTTAAAGTGAAACCATCGAACGAGTGGACTACTGCTGAGACAAATAGTGCAAATTGGAATTCAAAAGCTTTGAATGTGTTGTACAATACGGTGACCCCGAGTGAATTTAAGAGAATCGTTCCGTGTGAGATTGCCAAAGAAGTATGGGATATTCTCCAAGTGACCCATTAAGGAACTTCAAAGGTCAAGCAATTAAAACTTCAAATTTTGAATGCTCAATTTGAACAGCTGAAGATGGAGGAAGATGAAGTCTACGCTAATATTGTCATAGGTTATCATAATCTAGGTGAACCTATTCCTGATACAACCATAGTGAAGAAAATACTAGGTCTCTACCTGAACGTTTTCGATCTAAAGTTACTGTCATCTCAGAGGTTATGAGATTTAAAGAAATTAAAGTTGAAGAATTGGAAAATCTTATGAAATGGAGATGTTAAGAAATCCCCCTAAGAAGGCTAGTGCCACAAAAGAGAAGAGCATAGCTTTCAAAACCACTAGGGAGGATCGTGTTGAATCAGATAGAGAAAGTGAGTTGAGTCTACCTAATATTGCCATGTTTGCTAAGAGGTTGAATAAATTTGTTAAGGCTAAGTAGAGTGGCCAAGGACAAAAATTTGGAGATAAATTGGTTGAGTCTAGAAGTAGGAATAAGACTCAAACTCGGAAAGACAAGTCTGATCTTAAGAAGAAGAAACCTCAATGTTTTGAATTTCAAGGATATGGTCACATAGCTGCAGAGTGTGCAAACACTTTGAAGAAATCCAAAGGATTAGCTGTCAGTTGGGATAATTAATCTGATAATGGATCAGATAGTGATGCGACAAATTCAGAGGTAGGTGATGATTCTAAGAATTTCACTGTGTTTGCTGCTCAAAACAAGGAGGTTAAAGAAGTTGCTATAAGTTGGGCGATGTCTGGAGAGGAAGATTCTGAGTGTGATGAAGATTGTGATAACACACTTCAAGAGTCTTATGAAAAATTACAGATGTGGCATCAGGTGTATAAAAATATGTGGTTAAAAATAACACCTTAACGACTCTAGGTTTTACCCTACACAAACGCACATATCAATTGTAGAATATCAAATGGCTTGAGTAAGGGATATCGATCCCACATAGACTAAGATTGTTCACTTTAGCAATTCAAAAATACTGAATAATATTTTCTAAAAATTGTTTGTTTTGGGTGGTCAAATACCAAGTTATCTATTTTAACTAAAATTATATAGAAAGCAAATTAAATTGGTTTGTGATTCAAATGAGAGAGAAAAGTAGGATTTTCAACACTCCACCACTTATCGCATAATATAGTTCATTAATATATAAATTATAAGAGGGCGATCCAGAACTGTGAATCAGGTCGTACCGTAAATAGCTAAATACAACCCCAAAAAGGAGTACCATCAACCAAATCGCAACAACCCGTCTCATGACTGACCTAACTAGTACATGCCAATTATATTACTCTAATCTACTCCTACTTCATGAAAATTAACTAAAGCATGTCTATATTAAATCGCCAAGGCACGACATGTGTCAACCTAGGATTTCAAGTTTCATTACTACCATTGTGTAAAAAACCATAATTAAGCATCCGAGTTCCTGCTCATATTGAATAATCATAGTTTTGCAAAATAATATATTCATTTTATCTAAGACAAGAATTTAAAACAATATAGAATTTTATATTGCAAATCAGTACGGTCTCTTAATTACTACAATCATCATAGTATGGTCAACAGTTTCCCCTCATTACAATTGAAAACAATGAAAGAACTACATTACTTGGCTAGGGTTTTGCTAGAAAACCCTAGATACCGAGTTAGTTGGCCATGGAAGATGGTGACTGCACCGTTGATGTAGAAATGCTCTCCATAGTCCTCTTCTCCGGATCTCTAGGTTTGAATATGGCTCTCAATAGCAGTAAGTCCGAATGAATGAACCTCTTTGAATGAACGTCTCCCCAAAACCAACCCTCTGAATCCTTCAAATCAGAACTCTTCTCTTTGTATATATAAGCAATGGTATAGAGAGAACCTTTTCAGTCTTTTCACTCTAAAACTCATGTAAAACCAAACTTCTCATATATATAAGTGTATATACATGTATATAGAGGTACGGAGTGGCAGACACGTCTTCCAATTAAGTCGGGGTGAAATAGGAAAAATCCACGAAAAACCACCAAAAAGTTGCCGCACTTACACTTCAAGCGTAGAGGTCTTATGCTTGAAGCGTAGCAGGCCTACACTTTAAGCTTAGGTCCCAAGTGTACTTCCAAGTGTAGGTCCAAGCATAGAAATGTGATTTCGAGCCTCATTTTGAAACTGGAAGCATAGGCAAAAAGCGCAGGTATTTTGTGAAAAATCATTTTTCTCCGTAAATGCACCAAAACGACTGTCTTGAACCCACGATACTATTTGCTCAAGATGACGGCTTCTAGAAATACCAGTTTTGCCCTCTGGGAGCTATTTTTGTCTCGGACTGCCTCTTTGACTCTCCTCTTGGATAGGAATAACATACTCTTTAGTTAATTAACCGAAGTTAGCTCAATTGCTTCATTAAGCTCCTGAAACATGTTTTAACACGCAAACGCAATAAAAATACCAAATAATATAATGAAAAAATGTAACAATAGTGAGTTAAGGGGTCAAAATGAATAATATTTGACACCTATCAATTACTTCATAAGACCACACAACTTCATAAAAATCACATGAAACTGTTGACTAAAAGTCTAAGTATGGACAAAGAATTAACTTATTTAAAAGACGAATTAGTAAATAGTTCTCAAACTCTAAATCTTCTACAGACTCAAAAGGTCAAATTGTTTGAGGAATTGGTTAAGTCTGAACAAGAAAAGACTCGAGCTTTGAAGATAGTACATGATCTCAAGAAGGAGTTAGTTGAGAAATCTACTAAGATTGGAAATTTGGAAATGGATTTGAAGGATGCAAATTCAATTATTCATAAATGGTCTAGTGGAACTCTTAAGCTTAATCATATGTTGAGTATGGGAAAATCTGTAGGAAATACAAAGGGACTGGGTTTTGATGGAGAATAAAATAATTCAAACGTTGTGTCGAAAACCACCTTTGTAAAAGCTTCCCAAGTAGTATCGAGTTCTTCTCAAGAGAATTATAACGTTAAATCTTGTGTGAGAGAAGATCTTCAAAGAAAGTCAGTTTGTACCTCTAGATATCCTAAGAGGTCAACTGATGAGGGTCATAGGTTTGTTCCTATATGTCACCATTGTGGTGTCAAAGGTCACATTCGACCGTGGTGTTCGAAGCTGAGAGGGAAGATGTTGCAATCAATGAAGGTACAAAGAACTCAATAAGGAGATTAGATTCAAGATCAAATTCGAGTGTTGAATGAAGAGATGAAGAATTTGTTAAAATTGGCAAATAGAGCTCCAAAGATGAAGAAGGCATGGGTCAGAAAAGGTGAACTACATTGTTTTGTTGTTCATACTGCACTTAGAGTACGTAATCCGAATGTTTGAGGCATATGACTAGAGATAAGTCATTATTTTCATTTCTCGAGGAGTGTCATGGTGGGATAGTCACTTTTAATGATGGAGAAAAGTCTAAAGTTCTAGTGAAAGGTACCATTGTGGTTTCTGGTCTACCTAAGCTAGAAGATGTGTTGTATGTTGAGGTTTTGAAAGAAAATTTGATGAGTATAAGCCATATATGTGATAACAATCATAATGAAGTTGACTATTATGGGAATTGCGTGATAGAAAGGATGCGCTCATCTGATAATTGTTATTGCATTGTTCCTGATTCTAAGTTATCTTGTAATAGAGTTAAACTTGATGAAGTTGAAATTTGGCATCAGCGAATGGGACATATTAATTTTTGAAATTTGGTGAAAATTACTTATAGTGAAATTGTTAGAGGTGTTCCTAAGCTTGGTTTTGAGAAAGGAATTGTGTGTGGACCATGTCAGAAGGGTAAACAAGTTTAATGTCAGCATATGAAGATCAATACAATTTGTACTTCCAGACCCTTAGAGTTATTACATATTGACTTAATGGGTCCCACTCGGACTATGAACAAAGGTGGTAAGAAGAATATATTTGTTATGGTGGAAGATTACTCTAGATTTACATGGGTTGAATTTTTCGGTGAAAAGTCTAAAGCTGTTAAAATTTTTAGAAAAATTTGTTTAAAAATTCAGACTGAGAAGAATTATCCCATTACTAGAGTGAAGAGTGATCATGGAAAGGAATTTGAAAATTCAGGGATTGATACTTTTTGTGATGAAAGAGGAATAAAACATGAATTTTCAGCACCACGTACTCCACGACAAAATGGAGTGGTTGAGAGGAATAATAAAGTTGTTCAAGAGATGGATAATGTTATGCTACATGGAAGGAAGGTTCCTAGATATTTTTGGCCTGAGGCAGTGAACACAACGTGTTACACCTCAAATAGAGTTTATCTTAGACATGACACCTTAAAAACTCCTTATGAATTGTGGAATGACAAGAAACCCAATTTGAAATATTTTAAGATTTTTGGAGCAAAATGCTATATTCTTAGAGATCATGAATCTATTGGAAAATTTGAGTCTAAGAGTGATAAATGAATATTTCTGGGGTATTCATTGACTGGTCGGGCATATAGGGTTTTTAACCTTAGAACTCAAACGATGATGGAATCTGCAAATGTAGTTGTTGATGATTCATGTGTTGATGAGCCGCTAATGTCTGTTGAGGAGGAAGATAGTGAACCATTCTTTCTGTTAGGAAATGATTCTTCAGATGTTGGTAAAGAGGACAATGTGGTTCATGATGATAGTTCTAGTCTTATAGAATCGTATGATAAAACTTGTGATGTTCAGACTACTCCTTTTAAAGAACCATCTGCAAGGGTAAAGTTGTACCATCCTTTGGATAATGTATAGGGTATGTTGATCAGATGATGGAGACCCGTAGAAAGGCAAGGAATGAGGTCTCGTATGCATGCTATACATCTTCCTTGGAACCTAAAAATGTCAAAGAAGCTTTTCAAGATAGTGAGTGGATAAATACTATACAAGAAGAATTTCAGCAGTTTGTTAAGAACGATGTGTGGTATCTTGTACCTAGACCGAAAGAGATAAATGTGATTCGTACTAAGTGGATATTCAAGAATAAAAAGGATAAAAATGGTACAGTTGTTAGGAATAAGGCTAGGCTTGTTGCTCAAGGTTATACTCAGTTGGGGGATATAGACTTTGGTGAGACATTTGCTCTAGTGGCTAGACTTGAATCTATTCGGATTTTATTTGCTATAGCATGTCATCTTTGAATTAAGTTGTGTTAGATGGATGTAAAGAGTGCATTCTTGAATGGTATTCTTCACGATGAGGTGTATGCTGAGCAGCCAAAAGGATTTGAAGATCCTCATTATCCTGGTCGTGTATATAAGCTGAAAAAGGCTTTGTATGGGCTAAAGCAAACTCCTAGAGCTTGGTATGAAAGGTTGACCGACTACCTATTGGGAACATGTTTTACTCGAGGGGAAGTGGACAAAACACTATTTATTCAAAAAATTAAGAGTGATACAGTTGTTGCTCAAATCTATGTGGATAATATTGTGTTTGGTTCCACTTCTGATAAACTTGCTCATTATTTTGGAGATCAAATGACACATGAATTTGAGATGAGCATGTTTGGTGAATTAAACTTCTTTCTTGGGCTTCAGATTAGACAGTTGAGTGATGGGATTTTCATTTCTCAAACTCGTTATGCTTTAGAATTGGTGAAGAAGTTTGGTTTGGAAAAAGGCTAAGGATGCTCGCACTCTCATGAGTACTAGTGTCAAGCTTAACATCGATACTAAAGGCAAATATATCAATCCTACACTTTATTGGAGTATGATTGGGAGTTTGTTTTACTTGACTGCCAGTCGACCTACCATTGCTTTAAGTATTGGTTTGTGTACACTTTACCAAGCAAGTCCAAAGGAGTCTCATATTATTGCGGTAAAAATAATCATCAAGTATGTGAAAGGGATAGTGAATTATGGATTGTGGTATCCATCAGGGAGTAACACTGAAATTGCATCTTTATCTGATGCTGATTGGGCCGGTAATGTTGATGATAGAAAGAGTACCAGTGGAGGGTGTTTCTATGTTGGTAATTGCTTAGTTGTTTGGCATAACAAGAAGCAAAATCGTGTTTCCCTTTCCACTGCCGAGGTTGAGTATATAGCAGTTGGTAGTTGTTGTACTCAGTTGTTATGGATGAGACAGATGTTGCAGGATTATGGTTTTTCCCAAGGCACGATGACTGTGTTCTGTGATAACACGAGTGTGATAAACATTTCTAAAAATCCTATTCAACACTCTAGGACTAAGCATATAGATATTCGACATTATTTCATTCGAGATCTTATTGAAGATGGTATAGTGTCTCTAGAGTTTATATCCACAGATTCTCAGTTGGCAGATATCTTTAAAAAACCATTAGATTTTCAAAAGCATGTTAGTGTTAGGAAATCTATTGGTATGCTTTCTTTAGAATAAATATCTTATTATTTGTCATTCTAGGAACACATTGCATTATTTTCCTATAATTGATTAATAATCATGCATTTGTATAATATTTATTCATGCATGCATTTAAAAAGAAAAATAAAAAAAAATCATAAAATGATTTTTCTTTTTTGGAATAATGAGCTTGGTTAGTGTACAAACAGTTGTCATATTTTACTCTATTCTCATATTTACTTGTCTAATTATGCATATGGGAGTAGAGATATCAGTTTAATCTAAGATTTTTGGATATTCACTTGGCATGATTATTTTATGATAAAAATCATAATCTTAGGTGCATGTTTACTTCGGAGATGATCTTAATGCCTGCTGAAACTGTTAATTTTTTTATTTAACCCGAAATGATATGAAGATTCTTGAGCTATGCTAGATTGATTTATATTTTTAAAATACTTATTGCATGTTTATGAATGTTGTGATAATGTTGAAATGGGGAAAAAATAAGTTGTTTAAAATATAAGAATGCAAAAAGTAATTATTCAATCTGAGTAAGCGGGCCTCTTGCCTCAGTAAACATTAGGTATTTACGTATAAAACGGAGAAGAATAATGAACATACATCCCATAGAAGAAGCTCGGGCTCAGTTGGTCGGGACTAAAAATCCTCACTGGAAAGTTCGGAGATTAGAAAGACAAAAATGGATAAGGTGTAAAGGTGCAAGAGAAATTTTTTTTTGAAAATTGTGTTTTTGTTTTAGCAATAAGGTTCAAGTTAATGATTTGACTTCTAGTTTGGATCTTCGATTGAATTGTCATCACGATTGGTGAAGAGATTATCAGAATTAGTCTGTATTGTTTTCATCTTACCTTAGTACTTGCACATGAGAATTTTCATATATATATATATATATATATATTTCCAAAACTTGATATGTGCATTCTTGAGTCTACAAGGTATGTGTGTTGATTTTCTTAACTGCCGTGTGTATAATGGCTGAGTTAGAGTTGAGAATATGATTTAGTTATGATTAACTTAATGTCTCTATTGCCTTGCTCGCATATTTCAAAATACAAAAATATTTTTGTTGTTTTTATTCATGACATTTTGCATTGATGTATTTAATAGTAGGGTCATGCATTTAATAGAGATATTTGTTAATCAAGAATCTATATATAAACTTATAGAGTACTTTATCTTCATATTTAGTGCTTGGTCATAGATTATCTAGTGTTTCCGTTTTTATTTTTTTCCTATGTTTTGATTGATATATCTTTGCTTGTCATTTCAGTGACAAAAAGGGGAGATGTATTTAGTAAGGGGGAGAGATTGTTTAGTTAAAAGGGAGAAGGTTTTAGTTAGGGGAAGTAAATTCTCAGGGGGAGAAGGAGTATGTTTGATGATCATTATGCTTGCATTATTGTTATGTTATTCTTATGATCATTATATTTGTTTTCCACACTTGTTTTTCATGGTATGTTCAGTGTTGTGGTTGTAGGATTGGAAGATCGTCATGAGGACAATCTGATATTCTATGTCTATGTTTGTTGGTGTGTGTTCATAGGTATAGATATTATGCTGTTGTTTGTGAGGTTTTGTAAAACATGGTTTTGTCTCAGAAATGCCAAGGGGGAGATTGTAAGAACATTTATAGTATTATTTGTGTTTGACATGTTCTAGACAATAACCATGTTGAGTGAATTGTCATGTTGAGTAAATTGTGGAGTCGGAAAGGTTTGATAGGCATTGACAAGCTTTGTCAAATTCAAATCAAGACTAAAGAAGTGAAGAATACAAAAGGTTTCAAGAGGAAGCAAGTTTGAAAGAAAAATGTCTCCAGAAGGGCAGAAACGTCATTTTTTTAAGCCGTAGCTTTGAGAAACATTCCAATGGAGTCGAGGGGGTTCAAATGGTGCTATTCCCAAAAAAAGTGGTTTCCATGAAAAATACTACGGTCCACCTACGGACTCAGTAGCTAAAAGTGGCTAGAATATGTTGTTTTGACGGACCATCTACGGACCACCAAAAGAGATCAACGCGCCACCGGTAGGAAGGCCTAAGCACCACGCGTAGGGTACCTATGGGCCATGCGTAGTTAGGGCTGCGAATTAAATTTGTGAAATCTCATTTTTAACCCCGATTTGATTTCTTTTGATGCGGCTGCTACTCTGAACATTAATATACGTGATATATATATATTGAAGACCAAAACAAAGGGTTTTGCTCAGTTTGATATGAAATTATGAGAAAGGATAAACTTAGGGTTTCTTCTGAACATTGTCTATAAATATCAGGGTCTTTTACACATGTGAGGAGCCTTTGAGCCCTAAAGAGATCTCTGCAAGTTTTCTATAGATTCATATTCTTCTACGGAGATAGAGTTAGAGAGAGAAAATCATTGAGTGATTCTATATCTTCTACTTCTCTCTTGAGTTAGGGTTTGTTCAATTATGCTTCTACACCGATGATCTTATGCACAATTGAAAGACCTAGTTGCTGAAAAATCAACACACCTTGTGCAACGTGGTTGTTTTGATTTGTTTGATAAATAGAACCGTCTGAGTGTGGAGATCAAAGCAGGAGACTTCGTGGTGATTTGATCATTGAGAAGCGGAGTCGTTTGAGTACAGAGATCGGAGCAAGAGCTTTGTGGAGCAAGAGTGAATCTAGACTTTCAGACGTTGAGTGAAGAACAACGAATTACAGCGGTTGTAAGTTCAGTTTTCATAAAGTCTGTACAAATTCTCTAATTCATAGTGCATCATTACCCGAGTGTATCTGTGATTTTTACTTGGAATATTTCCAAGATTTCCACGTAAAAATTCTCTGTCTCTTCTCATGATTTATTTTCTGCACTTATCTTCATAATTGCTTGATTTATCTGATTAGAGAATTAGGGTTTGTGATTGATTAAATTGAATTTTCGCTATTTAATTTTAATTAACCGTAAAATTGACTGAAAGCATATTCACCCCTCCCCCTCTAGGCTAGTTTCATTAACCGTCTAGGTAATTTCATAGTTGACTTAGGATTTTCTTCCCGGGTGCAGTCAATACTTTGTTTATTCCTTTTGAATGAAACTTCAACTCAAATTATATTTTACAAAGTGTAAATGTAGTAGGTGTGAGTCTTTTTCTTTTTCTACTCGTAGCTCCTTTGTTTGTACTCACCTCCCTAATCTCCATATCTCCGTCCTCGGGTAAGACATCTTCTTCAATAAATTGATTCGATCTCATAATCACTCTCTAAATGCTCACCCTCGAGATTATATAAGGAAAAAGAATAAGGAATAGAGTAAGATAAACTAGCCATCTTGCACAAGCTCTTGTATGAATTATGAATTGTGTCTCTCAATGGGTGTTTTTATAGATGGATGTATAAGATTTATGGAGGAAAAGGATTTGGACTGTTTGTTTGAATTGGATGATGGAAACAAATAGCAATGCTTATTTAACTTGTATTCCCATTCCACTTCCTACTCGGACTAAGAATACTCTACAAACCCCTAATTAAATCCTAAAAATACCCTAAAATAAATCATAATACAATATAGGTACAAAACAAGCCGAAAAACCCCTCAAACGGCCAAAATTTTGAATTTCCTGAATAACCCTACGCATGGCAACTACGCATGGCGCGTAGCTCCAAGCGTAGGCTCGACTTGAATTTTCATTTTTTTTATGACGACATACCTGCGCTCCAACATCATTCTCCAATAACTAATTGCACTCCCCCAAACTTAAACACACACATGTCCTTATTGTTAGACTCCATCGAGAAAAACTCTAAGAATCACGGAATTCTATGCATACATCATCATAATCTTGGGAAATGAACAGTATGAACAATAATTTCACACAGATATGAAATATTTAATTTTATAAATATCAAAAATAAAAAAAATCACACTTAAAAGTCAATCATTTCAGTGGTACCATGAAGCACTATCGCTAACTATCCACTGAACAATTTGACTCTAGTGTAAAACCCAAAATTACCAAAAACTATAACTAAGATACACTACTTCTCATCATCCTTATCAAACTCATAATCATCATCCGACGAAACAAACGGAGTCTCTAGTAATGGAAATCCCACATGATCAAAATGTGTCTGAACCAAGCCTCGCAGCCGCCGATGACTAAGTCGAAGCCTCTTCTCTGCTTTCTAGCGCATCCGTCCACTCTCCAGCTGAACCTTCAGGTTGGCTCGCAACTCCCACTACGACTCTGCCATAGCCTCTCTCTGCTGCCTAACCTTATCCTTCAATGTCGTCTGTCCTGCCATAATGGCATCGAATTGCTCTCTAGTGGGCGTCACTATAGCTCTGGTAGGCATCTGAGGCATCTTAGCAACCTGTCTCACCTCCTCTACATGAGGTGGTACAACATCATCATGCGTAACCTTGGCCTCCACAAGCTCCATGGGAGGTATAACTAGAGGAACACCCAGACCAGGGACATCGGCCTCTTATGTAACACTGCGTCACCATGCAATCTCCTCCAAGTCTTGGTCCACATGCTTGAGATATACATACCTCTCTCAAACATGTTCTGGTCCCTCTCCTCATCAGGCTCAATCCCAGCATCAGCCATAAGCCACACAATTAGTGTTGGGAATCTGATCCGAAATGTACACCTCCCAACATTGCTCACCTTCCGTAAATCCTATAATGCCGGTACAAGCCCTACCATAAAATCTGGGGAATTGACACCCATCGACGGAACTTAAAAACATAATGTAACACCAAAAACCACCGCCATCTTTGAGTCTTTTGCCCCTAAGAATGCACCTGAGACTTGATTACAACTTGGGATGATAATCACTCTTCTGTGTGCAATTGTTCCGATCATCCGCAAACCTCCCCTCAATCTAAAGCTGGACTATCTTTGTCAAGCCAGGAAATAGCTCCGGTGGAAGTAGGAAATCTCCCTCCAACTCAGGTGGGCATGTATCTAGTATACCTCAAGCATCTACAATAGTTTGGGGCGTAATCTCGAATCTCACCCCCCTAAACTCTGTCTCCAATCACATCCCCCTGTTGTAATGTTGCATATGTAGCCAAAACTCCTCAATTATATTAGCACATAAAAATGTAGAGGGAGGGGTCAGGATTAGTAACAATCGTCGCTCCCATAAATTGCGGATAGTCCAAGTTGGCACCGGCTGCAGCCTCTCTAAAGCTGTCGCAAAATAAATCTGCTCCTGCTGGAATCCCTTCTTTAATACTTTCTTTAATATCTCACCTACATCTGTCGTGGGTGACACTGGTAATTGAGAAACCAACAACGCCAGCTCATCTTGTGGCTCGGGTGTCACTTGTGGTATAATAGGTGATGAAGTGGCCGGAGAATAAATCGGTGAAGCCACCGGTGAATCAACTCTGTCAGGTGGTGGAGAAGGTGATATGTGGGCTCGCACTAAACATCTCCTCCTCCGAGGAGCCGAAGGGGTAGGCGACCTCGGGTATGAAGAATTCACTCATCTCCATGTCCATGGCTTCATGCCTACATTTAGGATTATTAGAAAAGAATTAGCGGATCGTTCCAGTTACCGAATCAAACTCAAAACCATCACTAAATTAACCTAATATGACAATTAAACAAACCCTTAAATAAAAAACATGCGAAAATTCGAGATCCAATTCGTTCTCTAAGCCAAAACTTTCAACTTTTGAGAAATGAATCGAAACTTTCAACTGGATTCGTTTGTCAATATCAGTTTAGAATGATTAGGAAAGTAAATAGAAACACAAAGATCGACGAAAAACTCACCGAATCAAAGGATTTGATGATTTCTCCAAAAATTGGTTTTCGAGACTCTTCGAGTGCTTCAGCGATTTCGGATGATCAATGTACAGATCTGGTGCAAACATTACCGGGATGATTCAAATTTTGAGTAGGAATGGATAAGGAGTGATTTCGGAACCTTTGGAAGATAAATGAGAGCGTAGGAGAAATTGAAGCTTGGTTCGAGCATTATAACTGCGAACACTGTTCTCTACATCTTACGACTCAACAGAACAAAAACCGAACTAAACTACATTCTACAAGTAGTTATTCCACATCATCTAGTACCAATGTTTAACATCATTGGCGCGACATTGCCAACTTTCAATAATCGGACTCATGCACGTGTGTTGGATCAGTTAAATCAATCGTCTCCACAACACACTCAATTGGCTGAAAATCAATATAGTGCTTAAGCCTCTGACCATTCACCAAAAACTTCTTTTATGTCTCAGGATCATCAAGCTCTATTGCTCCATGGAGGAAAACCTTCGTAATCGTGTACGGTCCATCCCATCTTGACTGAAGCTTACCAGGAAACAACTTTAATCTCCAAATAAACAGCCAAACTTTCTAGAGTTGAGAAATAAAACTTTCTTTCGAATGTGTTTATCATGAAAAGCTTTCATCCGAGCTTTGTAAATCCGAGAATTCTCATAAGCATTGTTTCTCAACTCCTCAAGCTCTTGAAGTTGGAGTTTCCGCTAAACACCAGACTTCTTTCTATGAAAGTTCAACCTCTGAACTGCCCAGTACGCTCGATGCTCTAACTCAACAGGAAGATGACACGCCTTACCATAAAAAAGATGGTACGGTGTCATACCAATCGACGTCTTATATGTTGTCCTATAAGCCCACAGTACATCATTTAACCTTTGAGGCCAATCTTTTAAATCAACTTGGACTGTCTTCTCCAAGATATTCTTTACTTCCCTGTTCGAAACCTCCACTTGTCCTTGTGACTGGGGATGATATGGTGTACCGATCCTATGATTGATGTCATACTTTCGACACAGACCACGAAGAAAACGGTTATCAAAGGGTTTTCTGCCATCGCTGATTATCACCCACGGTAAGCCAAATCTTGCGAAAATGTTCGATTTCACAAATTCCTCTACCATCTCATGATCAACATGCATGGTAGCTATCGCTTCTTCCCATTTCAAAACATAATGAACCCCACGAGTATGTACTTCTTCTTATCCGCTTTTGGGAATGGTCCCATGAAATCAATCCCCCATACATTAAACAATTCCACAATCATAATCGAGGTTAAAGGCATCATATCACGCCGAGATATAGATCCCAACTTCTGGCATCGCAAACACGGCTTACAGTACTCAAAAACATCTTTGAATATAGTTGGCTAGTAGAATCCACTTTGTAGCACCTTATGGCATGTCTTTTGAGCTCCAAAATGACCTCATCCACATTCTAGAGTGTGGCAAAACTTCAAAATACTTTGCACCTCACTTTCAGGGACACATTTTCTGATAATTTGATCAGAGCAATAGTTATATAACCGTGGATTATCCCAGATATAAAATTTAACCTGGTTGAAGAATCGGTCTCTTTCATTTTTAGACCAACCTTTTGGAATTTGACTAGTGGCTTTATAATTGATAATGTCAGCATACCACGGTATCTGTTCCACAACACCACATTGAACAGATGTTCATCCAGGAACAAATGCTTAAGAGGAGTAGTTTCCTTTATAGACTCAACAACGATCCTCGACAAATGGTCAGCAACTACATTTTCCGAACCCTTCTTATATTTAATCTCTAAATCGAATTCTTGCAACAACAGAATCCCTCTAATCAGCTTGGGTTTGGAATCTTTCTTCATTCGCAAATTCCTTAAAGCCGCATGATGCGAATAAACTACTACCTTGGTACCCAATAAATATGATCAAAATTTGTCCAAGGCGGACACAACCACCAACAACTCATTCTCTGTGGTTGTGTCATTGATCTGCACATCGTTTAGAGTTTTGTTGGCATAGTACAGCGCATATGGCAACTTTTCCATTCTCTAACCTAATACCGCTCCTACGGCATAGTCCGAAGCATCACACATTAGCTCAAATGGCAGAGACCAGTCTGGTGGACGAATAATTGAGGCTGTTGAGATTTGAGTACGCAGCTCCTCAAAAGCATGAAAACACTTTTTGTCAAAGATAAATGTCGCATCCTTAGCTAATAAGTTACACAGCGGGCGGGAATTTGACTAAAATCCTTAATAAATCATCTGTAGAACTCGGCATGGCCCAAGAAAGATCTTATCTGCTTAACAGACGTGGGAACAAGTAACTTCAAAATCAGTTCGACTTTCGCCTTGTCAACCTCAATCCTCTTTTTCGATATAATGTGGCCAAGTACTATCCCCTCTTGAACCATGAAATGGCTTTTCCCAACTTAGAATTAAATTCGTCTCTTTGCATCTCTAAAGAATGAGTGCTAGATGTTTTAAACAGTCTTCAAAGGTTGCCCCAAAAACTAAAAAATCATCCATGAATACTTCCAAAAACTTCTCCACAATGTCAGAGAATATAGAAATCAGACACCTCTAGAATGTACCACATGGGCAAGTGAAAGTGGTTTTCTCTTGATCAACAGGATCAATCGCCACTTGGTTATAGCCAGAGTATCCATTCAGAAAATAGTAATAACTCTGTCCGGCCAACCTCTACAGGATTTGATCATTGAATGGCAAGGGAAAATGATCATTCCTGGTATGAGAGTAGAGCTTTTTATAATCAATACACACATCCCACCCAGTAGTCGTGTGATGTGGAATCAGCTCTCGTTTTGAGTTAGGTACAACTATAATCCTTGATTTCTTTGGCACCACCTCGGTAAGACACACCCATGTGCCGTCGGATATGGGGTAAATAATACCCTCATTTAGTAGCTTTACCATCTCCTTCATCACCACCTTTTTCATATTTGGATTTAGTCTCCATTGCATCTCTCTAGATGGTTTTACATCATTCTTTAAGTGTATGTGATGCATACAAATCAAGTGGTATATTCCTTTCAAATCAGCAACGCTCCATCTTATTGCCTCTTTATTGTCACTCAAGACCTGGACCAGACTCGATTCTCGTTCCTTTGTCAGCTTTGATGATATGATCACTGGAAGACTCTTATTGGGTCCTAGGAAGACATATTTAAGCTTTTCGGGCAATTCCTTCAGCTCCAAGGTATGAGGAGTTATCAAAGACGGAACTAGTGGTGTATTCGAGATCGTGGGAAACAGCTTGTTCGGCACTTTCCATGGTTTGCCATATAATGCAGTCTCCAAAACAGCAATGCCTGCATAGTTGTCACTCACCTGCTCATTCCACTCCTCTGGTTCATCCTCTAATCTTACTCCAGTGAGAAGAGACTATCTCATCCTTTTCCAAGATTCTTGGTGCAGATTCTTCTACCATCTCCTCAATCTCATCAACCTCGTCAATTAAAAAAATCAACTGACTGAAGAAGTTGGTGATTGGCATCAAATACATTCATCAGCACCTTCATATTTCCGAATGACAGCTCCATAGCCCATGTTCTGCAGTTAATACATGCATTGGTCGTGGCCAAGGATGGTCTTCCTAAAATCATAGGGATGTGCTTCTTGGAATCATGGACAGGCTCTGTGTCAAGAATTATAAAGTCCACCAGAAAGTAGAACTTGTCCACTTGAACAATGACATCCTCCAAAATCCCTCTCGCTTGCTTGATTGATCTATCAGCAAGTTGGAGCACGATCGAGGTGGGATTGAGCTCTCCCAACCCAAGCTGTTGGTAAACTGAATAAGGAAGCAAGTTCACACTTGCAACTAAATATAGAAGAGCTCTACCAATTTCCTGATTGCCAATGACGTAAGGAATAGTGGGAGCATCAGGATCTTTTCTCTTCGGTGGTGTGTTGCTCAAAAACAATGAACTTACTTGCTCAATTAGCAATATTTTATTCGGGATCTTCGCTCTGATTTTATGCTTTTAGGTACAGAGGTCCTTCAAGAATTTAGCATAGGGAGGAATTTGGGCAATTATGTCCAAGAGAGGTAAATTGATCCTGACTTGCCGAAAAGTCTCTAGCATATCAGATGCTTTCTGCTTACCATATTTGGTTATCTCTCTCAGACGTTAAGGAAATGGCGCTGCTTCCTCGTAACTTACCCTTTCTGGCTCATCTGGTAACACCTCATCGATATCTTCCTCCATTTGAGGTTGATCGTTCCGCACCTTCTCCGTGGCCTTTTCCACTGCCTTTCTTTTACTCACCCTCTCTTCATGCTGTTCCTCAACCGTATTTTCTACCTCCTTCCCACTTCTAAAGGTCATGATAGCCCGGACCGTCTCATACAGAGTTTAAGCAAAAGATCCGAGCTCCAATGCTTTCTTAGGCCTTGGGTTGACTACCGGCTAATTGGGCAATCTCCCTTTATCCCGCTTGTTCATCGAGTTGCACACTTGACCCACTTGACCCTCCAGCTTCGCGATCGCTTGAGTATTAGCCCTTAACTAGTTCTGAATGGCTAGCAACGTCCTGTCCAGGTTAGCAAAATCATAAGCTGGCGATGGTGGTGGAGTCTGACTCCTTTGAGGTTTGGGTTGGAAATTTGGTTGGGATTGGTAATTGAAAGGTTGATTTCCTTTAGAGTTAGGCTAAAAATTTCAAGTCATGATCTGTGGTTGAGAATTAAATGATTGTTGACTCGGAGGAAAATTTGTTAAAGGATTTTCCACATTCTGAGAACGGTATGAGAGATGTGTATGATTTCGCCAATTCGAATTGTAAGTACTGGAAAAATGAGTATTATTCGAACTCACTACCCTGACACTCATTTTGGTGAAAATCAGGTCTTACCGCCAAGACTTCTCTCGGGGCTAACTGTGTATGATTAATGAACTTATCGAGCTTCTCCCCTAACACCGCCACCGATTCTCTAACATCATCGTGGTTATCATCTCTATCAATGACAAATGCTTTGTTAGATCTTCTTTCACATCCATTCCGCGCACACATCTCAGATTCATATTGAATTGAATTATCACTCACACTATCAAACATATCCAAAAGTTATTTTGCCAGTGTAAGTGAAAACTTGCCTCCTACTACTGCATCAATCAAAATTTTATGCTCAGATCCCAATCCAAGATAGAAGTTTTGCACGATGTCCTGCTCCACGAACTTGTGATGGGGGCACTTTTGTAGAATTTCATTGAATCTACCCCACGCGTCATGGAATTCCTCATCGGGCAATTCTCTGAAGTGGGTAATTACTTCTTGTGTTTCATGGGTCTTACCTAGGGGAAAATATTTTTCTAAAAATTCAACTTATAAGGTTTCCCAATCTCTTTTAACAGCCTTATCTAAAACGACATACCATCGTTTAGCTTTCTCTCTCAACGAAAAATAAAATATACGCACACGTAAAACATTCGCATTAAGATTCTCAATTCTGACTGTAGAGGCCATTTCTAATAAATCATTGATATGCTGGTATGGGTCCTCTGTCCTAAGTCCAAAATACTTCGGGAGCATATTAATGCCACTGGATTTGATCTCGAAATGTTTGACTCCATCTTCCTCTGGAAATTTAGCATACAATTCATATGCGGATGACCCGTAATATCCCTTTAAAGATGTGGCTGGTGCCTTTCGCGCATTGGCATTCTAATCGGCCATCTCTTCTTGCTCCAACTGTCAACGATGCTCTTCTTCCCTTGCTCGATGATTTTGATGAAAAGTTTGTTCGATCTCAGGATCGAAGGGTACTAACATAGTATTAGGGTAAAAAAGGGATCTCCTATTGGTCATGCACTAAGCAAAAAATTCCTTTCATTTTTTTTCTCTTTTTGATTTATTTAAACAGAATTAAACTATTTCTAAATTACTTTAAATATTAACAAAAAATAAAGCTTAAATTAAGTGAAAAATTATGTTATTCTAAAACTCATAAGAGGTCCGCCGATGCAACTTCACGCTGCTCCGCTATCTCCCTTTATGCTTTTCAGAATACCTGTCAATCACACAAAAATTCTAAGTTTAAATACACTACAATAACGTAATATCACTAAACTACTAAAGCAATGAATAATGCCATGTCCTCGGCAATGACACCAAAAACTTGATGTCCTGTCTGGGTGGCTAAAAATATGTGTTAAAAACAGTCCCTTATGACGGTCTAGGTTTTACCTATCCGCAAGCGCACAAGTCAATTGTAATGTAAAACGGCTTGTGATAGGGATGTCGAACCCACAAGGACTTGGTTATTCACTTCAACAATTCAAAAATATTGAATTATGGTTTGAAATAGTGTTTGATTTGATTTTTAAGAAATTAAACTAAATTAACTAGAACATAATTTAAAAGATAGTTGTGATTCAAGAGGGAGAGAAAACTAGGGTTTTCTTCGCTCCACCACTTACCGCATAATATAACTTTCAATTTATATAATTGTAAGAAAGGCGATCTATTCCCATGAATCAGAACCATTATTGTAGAAAATCACAATTTGTTTAGAATAATCATGATTATGTAAGAACATATACTCATTCAATCTAAGACAAGAATTTCTGAATAAATATATGAACTTGTGTCAAAAATAAAACCGTTCAGTTATCTACAATAATCATCATGGTATAGTCTCAGCTTCCCCTTTATTACAATTGAATACAAATATTAAAAGCTACATTACTTGGCTAGGGTTTTGCTAGAAAACACTAGATGCCACTCATGGTTGGAAGACACTACACTGTTGATGTAGAATCAACCACCATGGTTGTCATCTCTGGACATCTCGGTCTTCTATGACATTTCCTCTTCAAATGATATATAACTCCAGAGGCTGCTCTGAAATTTCAGCGTATGAAAAAGCTCCCTTCAACTAATGTGAATTTCGGTATTTATAAGCAAAGGCTGAGGGAAACCCTAATGGTTGCCCTTTTTAGTCATTTTACGTAAAAGCTCATCAAAATCCTATACTCTGATATATATGTGTGTGTATTCACGTACATTGAGGTGAGAAATTGTAGCCGCCATGTAGAATACAAGTCGGGGGCAATTATGGAATTTCACAACTCATCTGCATCATTTAACTACGCGTGGCCCTTATAGGCCCTATACGCGGCGCGTACGCAGTGCCTTTGGGCGGCGTGTAGACTTTCCTATGGGTGGCGCGTAGCCCCATCTTCAAGGTCCATAGGCAGTCCATCAAAACAACATTTTCTAGCCACTTTTAGCTAATGAGTCCGTAGGTGGTCCGTATTATTTTTCATGGAAACCACTTTTCTTGGTATTTCACCATTTGAACCCCCTCGATTCCATTAGAATGATTCTAGAAGTTACGGCTCAAAAAATTACCGTTTCTGCCCTCCGGGAGTCACTTTTCTCGTGAAACACCTCTTTAGCCCTCCTCTAGAATAGAAATGAGCACTTCTCTAGCTAATTTGCAAAAGTTAGCTCTTTTTCTTCATTAAGCTCCTGAAACATGCTTAAACACACAAATGACATAAATATACCAAATAACGGAATGAAAAGACGTAATAAATGCAAGATAGGGATTTAAAATAGATAACATTGAGCACCTATCAATTATCTCTGTTGTTTATTCTACTATAATCTTGGTTTTAGTCTTGACTTAGACTGCAGATTATGGCATACACCAAGTTTGGGGGAGGTTTCGACTACATCTTGAAAACTTGCTCCATAAAGTAATAATATTGTTCTATTCCCATGTTTTAATGTTTCTTAGAACCATAAGGACATGGTTTAATTTAAGTTTGGGGGGATTGATAAGAGATATGAGATATAGGGGAAATTAAAAAAAAATTGAAATTACTGTTCAGTTTCTAGAATTCGTACAGAGAGTCTGGCGATCGATCGAGCTTACTAGCTGATCGATCGACCACATAAAAATAAAAGAATATATATATATATATATATATATATATATACATGTTACAAAAAATATATATATATGTGTGTGTGTGTGTATTTATGTGTTACTTTATTTTAACTTATTTCCAAAATAAATATATATATATATATGCTATATTTTGAAATTGAAACTAGAAAAGACAATATTGGCCTATAAGCACATGGACATAATCTGTGTAGTTATATTTATAAACATATAAAGTATTATCTACGGAAAAAAAAAGAAAAAGAAAAAGATGTATTATGAAAAATAGAAAAGAAATACGTAAACATTCTCCTTTTTAAACTATACAATATAAAAGAGTGGAGAATGGCGTATCGAAAAAAATGAATTGAAAAAATAAATAGGACAAGAAAGCCTTCTCCAATAAAAAGAAATAAAAAATATATAAATATATATATACGAGAGGAAAAAACAAAAAGAGAGAAGAAAGCCCGCTCCAAAAAGAAAAATATATATAAGAGAATATTATAAATGGGAGTAAATGAAATTTCCTACACGACAGTGAAAAAGGCACAGAGGGGGGGGGGGGGTGAATAAGCTTTTTGTCAATTTTATGATCACTTAAAATTATTTAGTGAAAATTCAATTTTAATCAGTCACAAACCCTAATTCTCAATTGAATTCACAAAACAGATCAATCAAGCAAATATGAATATAAGTGCAAAAATTTAAATCATGAGAAGACACAAAAAAATTTACGTGGAAAACCTTGGAAATACTCCAAGTAAAAACCACGGATACACTCGGGTATCGATGCACTATGAATCAGAGAATTTTTACAGACTATGAAAACAGAACTTACAACCGCTGTAATTTGTTGTTCTTCACTCGACATCTGAAAGTCTAGATTCACTCGCACCCCATGAAGCTGTCGCTCCGATCTCCGTACTCTGACGACTCTACTTCTCAACAGATCAAAATTACCACGAAGCCTCCTATTTTGATCTCCACACACGGACGACTCCGTTCTTCAACGGATTAAAGCAACCACATTACAATAAACCATGTGTGAATTTTTTAGCAACTAAACCATTCAATCGTTCATAGAAATCGTCGATATAGAAGCATGATTGAAAATGTCCAAAAATAAGAGAAATGTTGTGTATCTTTAATCACTCAATAATATTCTCTCACCATATGTATATCTCAGTAGAATAAGAAGATGAAGCTGTAGAAAACTTGCAGAGAATTCTTCAAGACGTGCCTCCTCTTGTTGAAGACTTGGGTATTTATAGACAATGGTGATCCAAACCCTAAGTTTGCCCTTCCTCGTCATTTCATATCCAAACCCTATATTCTGGTGAATATCATGTATATACCATGCACTTTGATGTATATAAGTCGTGGACAAATCACAAAACCAACCTACGAACAATTTTGACATCGCAGCAAAAATAGCAAAAAACTTGTTGCAGCTACGCTTGAAGCGTAGGTCCAAGCGTACCTCCAAGCATAAAAATTTAAAGTGTTGGCATTTTTGTTTAAACCATTTTTCTCCGCAACTACGCCAAAATGACCCTCTTGAACCCACGATACTTTTTGCTTGAAATGACGGCTTCGAAAAATGTCATATTTGCCCTTCAGGAAACATTTTTCCTCAATATGCTCACTTTCGTGCTTCACTTGTATTCTTCATTACTTCAACGCTTGATTCTAGCTTTGACGAAGCTTATCGATGTCATTGAAACCAAACCAACCTATCTACCACTCAATATGGTTATTCTCTAGAACATGCCATAAGTAAACAATACACAAAAGTGTTCTTACAATCCCCCCCTTAGAATTTTTGAGACAAAACCATGTTTTACAATATAGCTTCACAAATTACAACATAACATCTATACCTATGGACACATACCAACAAACATAGATATAAACTGTCACCTTGCTTTTATGATGAACTACCAAACGTGTAACCACAACACTGAACAATCCATTAAACACACGTGTGGAACACAAATATAAACCACAAATGATCATCAGAAAATTATAACAACAATGCACACATAATGATCATCATTCTCCCCCTGAGAATAAACTCTCCCTTGCTAAATACTTCTCCCTCTTAATCAAGCAATCTTAACCAACCAATCTCTCCCCCTTACTTAATATTTTCCCCCTTTTCGTCACCGAAATGTCAAGCAAAGAGAGTATATGCCATAACAACAATGTAGAGAGATGCAAGGAAGTACTCAATGAAAAACACCAAGATACAGATCTCTTATCAGATCATATCCAAATTCTCAGGATAACAGAAATCTCTACTATGCATGACCCAACTACTAATGCATGAATGCAAAACGTCATGAATAAAAAATAAAATAAAATATTTTTGTTTTTAGAAATCTGTGACAACAAGGAAATAATTTATACATCATATTCTCAGATCTATCTCAGTCATTGTACACATGGGATAGAAGAAAATCAACACACATACCTTATAGACTCAAGAATGCACAAGTCAAGTTTTGTAAATATATATATACGAAAATTCTCATGTGCAAGCATTAAGGTAAGATGAAAATAATACATACTAAAACAGATAATCTCCCCACCAACCGTGATGATAATTTAATCCAAGATCGAAACTAGAAGGCAAAAATAAAATATACTTTCTCTTTGTCACACAATTTCCTCCTTTTCATCTTTTCAACTTTTTCACCACATCCCTTTTTGCCTTTCTAAGCTCTGTACTTTCCAACAAGGATTTTTAGTCCCGACCAACTGGGCCCCAATTTCTTCCATGGAATTTATGCTCATCAGTTATCTCTCCTTTTTGAATTGAATAACTGCTTTTTGTATTTTTAGTTTTTATCATCTTATCATTTCCTCTACTTTCACCACAACATTCATACATATACAAAAGATATTTCATGCATAGGCCAATCTAGCATAGCTCATGAACCTTCATACCACTTCGGGTTAAATAAAAAAAAATAACGGATTCAGTAGGCATTATAATCATCACCGAAGCAACTAGCACCTAAGATTAAAGTTTTGTAACATAAAATAATCATGCCAAGTGATTAACCAAAAATCTAAGGTCAAACTGATACCTCTACTTAACATATGCATAATGAGACAAGTAAATGTGAAAATATCGTAAAATATGACAATTTTTGTATTCTAGCCAAGCTTAACAGTCTCAAAAATGTTATTGTCATTTATTTCAAAATAAAATGCATGCATGAATAAAAATAATACAAATGCATGATTACCTATCAATTCTAAAAAAAATGCACTATGTTCCTAAAATGATAGATAAGAAGATATCTATTCTAAAGAAAGCATACCAATAGATTTCCTAAGACTAACATGCTTTTGAAAATCTAATGGTTTTGTAAAGATATCTGCCAACTGAAAATCTGTGGATATGAACTCTAGAGACACTATACCATCTTCAATAAGATCACGAATGAAATGATGTCGAATATCTATATGCTTTTTCTTAGAATGTTGAACAGGATTTTTAGAAATATTTATCGCACTCGTGTTATCACAGAACATAGTCATTTTACCTTGAGAAAAACCATAATCCTGCAACATTTAACGCATTCACAAAACCTGAGTACAACAAATACCAACTGCTATATACTCAGCCTCAGCAGTGGAAAGACAAACATAATTTTGTTTTTTGCTATGCCAAGCAACCAAGCAATTTTCAACATAAAAACACCCTCCACTGGTACTTTTTCTATCATCAACATTACCGGCGCAATCAACATCAGAAAATGATGCGATATCAATATTAGTACCTGATGGATACCAGAGTCCATAATTTACTATCCCTTTAACATAATTTATAATCCTTTTCACAACAGTAATATGAGACTCCTTAGGACTTGCCTGGTAACGTGCACACTAACCAACACTAAAAGCTGTGTCAGGTCGACTGGCAGTCAAATACAACAAACTCCCAATCATACTCCTATAAAGTGTAGGATCTTCATCTTTACCTTTATTATCTATGCTAAGCTTGACACTTGTACTCATAGGAGTGCGTGCATCCTTAACCTTTGTCAAACCAAACTTCTTTACTAATACCAAGGCATAACGAGTTTGAGAAACGAAAATCCCATCACTTAATTACCTAACCTGAAGCCCTAAAAAGAAGTTCAATTCACCAATCATGCTTATCTCAAATTCATGTTTCATTTGATCTCAAAAATAATGAGCTAGCTGATCAGAAGTGGAACCAAATACAATATCATCAATATAGATTTGAGCAACAACTGTATCACTCTCAATTTTATGAATAAACAGTGTTTTGTCCACTTCCCCTCAAGCAAAACCCGTTCTTAACAGATAATCAGTCAACCTTTCATGCCAAGCTCAAGGAGCTTACTTTTGCCCATACAAAACTTTTTTTAGCCTATAAACATGACTCGGACAATGAGGATCTACAAATCCTTTGGGTTGCTCCACATATACTTGCTTATGAAGAACACTATTAACAAATGCACTATTCACATCCATTTGATACAACTTGAATCCAAGATGACAAACAATAACAAACAAAATCGGAATAGATTCAAGCCTAGCAACCGGAGCGAAAGTCTCATCAAAATCAATACCCTCCATCTGAGTATATCCTTGAGCAACAAGCCTAGCCTTATTCCTAACAATTGTACCATTTTCATTCTTGAAAATACACTTAGTACCAATCATGTTTATCTCTTTCGGTCTAGGCACAAGATACCACACATCATTCTTAACATATTGTTGAAGTTCTTCTTGAATAACATTAATCCAATCACTATCTTGAAGAGCTTCTTTCACATTTTTAGGTTCTAAAAAGATGTTTAACATGCATACGAAACCTCATTCCTAGCCTTTCTCCGTGTCACCATCATCTGATCAATAGATCCTATAACATGATCCAAAAGTATGGTACAACTTTACCTTTGCAGATTGTTCCTTAGAAGGAGTAAGCTGACCGTCACCAATTTGATCGTGTGATCCTTCTGGATTTGAAGTATCATTATTAACCACATTGTCCTTGTTATCAACCTCAAAAGAATCATTATCCAATATAAAGAACGGATCACCATCTTCCTCCTCAGCAGACATCAAAGAATCATTAACACATGAGTCATCAACCACTATATTGGCAGATTCCAACATAGTTTGAGTTCTAAGGTTAAACACCTTATATGCTCGACTAGTCAATGAATAAAAAAAAAATATTCCCTCATCACTTTTAGACTCAAACTTCCCAATAGATTCACAATCTCTAAGAGTATAACATTTTGCTCCAAAAACCATGAAATATTTCACATTGGGTTTCTTACCATTCCACAGTTCATAAGGAGTTTTTAAGGTGTCAGACCTAAGATAAACTCTGTTTGAGGTGTAACACGTTGTTTTCACCGCCTCAGCCCAAAAATACCTAGGAACATTCCTACCCTATAGCATAACATTGGCCATTTTCTAAATAACCATATTCTTCCTCTCAACTACTCCATTATGTTGTGGAGTTTTTAGTACTGAAAATTCATGTTTTATTCCTCTCTCATAACAAAACACTTCAATTTCTGAATTTTCAAACTCCCTTCCATGATCACTCATCACTCTAGAAATGGAACAATTCTTTTTAGTCTGAATTCTTAAACAAATCATCTTAAAACTTTCAGAACCTTCAGACTTTTCACTTAGAAATCCAACCCATGCAAACCTTGAGTAATCATCCACTATGACAAAAATATACTTCTTTCCTCCTTTGTTCATTGTCCTAGTGGGACCCATTAAATCAATATGCAACAGCTCTAAGGGTCTAGAAGTACCAATGACATTCATCTTTTTGTGCTGACATCTAACTTGTTTACCCTTCTGACATGATCCACACACAATCCTTTTTGAATAACCAAGCATAGGGATGCCCTTAACAATTTCACTCTTAGTTATTTTTGTTAATTCACGAAAATTAACATGTCTCATCTGCTGATTCCAAATTTCAACTTCATCAAGTTTAACTCTATTACATAACAATTCAGAATTATGAACAATGCAATAGAATTTATCAGTTGAACACATACCTTCCATCACGCAATTCCTAGAAGAATCAATGATCGAACACTTATCAGGAGAAAAAGTGACCTTATGATTGTTATCACATATCTGATTTATGCTCAACAAATTTACTTTAAGATCCTCTACATAAAGCACATCTTTTAGTTTAGGTAAACCAGGAATCACAATTGTACCTTTTCCTTTAACATTTAACTTATTTCCATCACCAAATGTTACTATCCCACCATGACACTCTTCAAGAAATCTAAAAAATGACATATCCCCTGTCATATGCCTCGAACATCCATTATCCAGATACCAAGAAGTAGATTTGCATGCTCTAAGAGCAGTATGAACTACAAGACAATGTAGCTCATCTTTGCGAATCCATGCCTTCTTCATCTTTGGAGCTCCATTCTCCAATCTTGACAAATTCTTCATTTCTTCATTCAGCATTCGAATTTGATCTTGAACATGATCTCCATGTTAAACTCTTTGTTCCTTCAGTGACTTCAACACCTTCCCTTGCACCTTAGAACACCTAGGACGAATGTGACATCTGACACCACAGTGGTGACATACAGGAACAAACTTCTGAACTCTATCAGTCAACCTCCTATGATATCTAACGATAAGAAAATGCTTGCTTTCAATAGATCTTTTCATATAGGCTTGAACACCAGGATTCCAATTTGAATTTCCTTATGAAGAACTAGACGCTTCAAGGGAGGCCTTTATAAAGGTGGTTTTTACAACAACATTTGAATTCGGTATTACTTCAATAAAACCCAAACCCTTTGTATTTCCTACTGATTTTCCCTTACTCAGCATCTCATCAAGCTTAAGGGTTCCTCCAGACCATTTACAAAGAGTTAATTTAGCATCTTTTAGGTCTTTTTCCAAATTCTAAATCTTAGTAGATTTCTCAACCACTTCCTTATTGAGATCATCTACCAAATTCAATGCTTGAGTTCTTTCTAGTTCAGATTTTTTCAAATCCTCAACCAACTTGGCCTTTTGAGTCTGTAGGATATTTTGAGTTTTAACACTATTGACTAATTCATCTTTTAAATAATGTAATTCTTTGTCCATGTTAAGAATCTTAGTCAACAATTTCATGTGACTTTTATGGAGTTGTGCGGTCTTATTAAGACTCTTGAAGCGTATCATCACAACCTTCATCACTCTCAGAACCTTCTTCTTCAGACATCACCCAACTTGTAACAACTTTTTTAATCTCCTTTCTTTGTGCAGCAAATACAGTGAAATTCTAAGAACTATTACCTACTTCTGATTCTGTCGCATCACTAACTGATCCATTGTCATAGTCATCATCCTAACTGACAGCTAATCTTTTGGATTTCTTCAGAGTATTTTCACACTCTGCAGCTATGTGACCATATCCTTGACATTCAAAACATTGGGGTTTCTTCTTTTTAGGATTAGAGTTGCCCTTCCTAGTTTGAGTCTTATTTCTACTTCTAGACTCACCCAACTTATCCCCAAATTTTTATCCTTGGCCATTCTATTTAGTCTTAACAAATTTATTCAATCTATTAGCAAACATGGCTATATCAGTCAGACTAAACTCACTTTCTTCATCAGCTTCAACCTGATCCTCCCTAGTGGTTTTGAAAGTTATGTTCTTCTCTTTTATGACACTAACCTTCTTAGAGGGATTTTTTAACATCTCCATCTCATAAGATTTTAAATTTCCATCCAATTCTTCAACCTTAATTTCTTTAAGACTCATGACCTTGAGATGACAGTGACCTTAGATCTAAAACGTTCAGGAAAAGACCTAAGGATTTTCTTTACTATTGTAGTATCAGAAGTAGGCTCACCTAGATTGTGATAGCTTGTCACAATATCAGTTAATCTAGTCTCAAAATCGGCAAAGACTTCATCCTCCTCCATCTTCAGCTGTTCAAATTGAAAACTCAGAATTTGAAGTTTCGACTGTTTCACCTTTGACATTCCTTCATAAGCGAATCGGAGAATGACCCAAGCTTCCTTGGGAATTACGAATGTAGCAATCCTCTTGAACTCACTCGAAGTTACAGAATTGTATAACACATTCAACGTTTTTGAGTTCTAATTCGCGTTATTCGTCTCAGCAGCAGTCCACTCACTTGACGGTTTTGCTTTCACTTCATTAGTCGCATCATCTTTCATAGTTGGACGTGAGTATCCTACTTCTACAGCATTCCATGCTCACTCATCTAAAGATTTCAAAAATGCTCTCATCCTCTCTTTCCAATATGTGTAATTTCACGAATCAAACAAAGGGGATCTAGATATGGAACCTCCTTCATGAGGTATTTCCATCGTCTAAGTCCACGATCTAAACCTAGGTACTTAACCTAAATCGGGGCAACCACACTCTGATACCAATTGAAATTACCAAGACGATAGTGAAAAATGCCTAGAGGGGGGGTGAATAGGCTTTTCTATTTTATGATCAATTAAAATTATTTAGCAAAAATTCAATTTTAATCAGTCACAAACCCTAATTTTCAATTCAATTCACAAAATAGATCAATCAAACAAATAGGAATATAAGTGCAGAAATTTAAATCATGAGAAGACATAGAGATTTTTACGTGGAAAACCTTGGAAAGACTCCAAATAAAAACCATGGATACACACGGGTATCGATGCACTATAAATCAGAGAATTTTTACAGACTCTATGAAAACAGAACTTACAACCTCTATAATTTATTTTTCTTCACTGGACGTCTGAAAGTCAAGATTCACTCGCGCTCCACGAAGCTATCGCTCCGATTTCCGTACCCTGACAGCTTTGTTTCTCAATAGATCAAAATCACCACGAAGCCTCTTGTTTCGATCTCCGCACACGGACGGCTCCGTTCTTTAACGGATCAAAGCAACCACGTTGCAAGAAACGGTGTGAATTTTTTAGCAACTAAAACATTCAATCATGCATAGAAATCATCGATGTAGAAGCACGATTGAAGATGTGCAAAAACAAGAGAAAACTTGTGTATCTCTATTCACTCAATAATATTCTCTCACAATATGTATATCTTTGTAGAAGAAGAAGATGAAGCTATAGAAAACTTGCAGAGAATTCTTCAAGATGTGCCTCCTCTTGTTGAAGACTTGGGTAAATAGACAATGATGATCCAAACCTTAAGTTTGCCCTTTCTCGTAATTTCACATACATCCCCTATATTCTGGTGAATATCATGTATATACCACGCACTTTGATGTATATAAGTCATGGAAAAATCATAAAACCATCCCACAAACAATTTTGACATCGCAGCAAAAATAGCCAAAAACTTGCCGCAGCTACGTTTGAAGCTAAGTTCCAAGCATACCTCCAAGCGTAAAAATATATTTTCCAGCCACCTTTTAAAACTGAAAGTGTAGGCATTTTTTTAAAACCATTTTTCTCCACAACTGTGCCAAAATGACTCTCTTGAACCCACGATACTTTTTGCTTGAAGTGACGGCTTCGGAAAATGTCATTTTTGCCGTTCAGGAGACATTTTTCCTCAATATGCTCACTTTCGTGCTTCCCTTGTATTCTTCATTACTTCAACGCTTTATTTTGGCTTTGATGAAGCTTATCGATGTCATTGAAACCAAACCAACATATCTAACACTCAACATGATTATTGTCTAGAACATGCCATAAATAAATAATACACAAAAGTGTTCTTACAGTAAATGTGTTATAGAGAAAGTTCACAAAAATACGGAGGATTGTTGGCTCTATAAGTAAAGATTAGCCAAGTTTAACCACTAGTGGAGAGCATTCTTAACACTGATCTGATTTGATTATTATTTTACATCAGTAGAATTTATTTGCTTACATTTATTCTATGGATTATATCATTTCTTGATTAATGAGTAAGAATAGTCATAGATATAAAAATATATATTATTAATATTTCATAAATATTATAAAAAACTTGTACGTAGTCTATTTAACCCTCACGAGACTTCACTCATCCACTAGGATTTGTCCTATGGGTTGAAAAGGCTTGTTACACGTGCTAAGTGTAATCGTTTTTCCTTCACGAAAGAAAGGGATTAATTTAAATAGTTTAAATGAATAAGGTTAGTGAATGCTTCATAATGTTTTCTTTTATTTTATTGCTAAGGGACTAGCAATATTCAAGTTTGAGGGTGTGATGAGACCATAATATTTGGTATTATGGGCGTTAATAAACCCTTTGTTAGTCTCCGTATTTTATTAATAAGATAATTTTAATGGAGTTGTGTGTTTAAGCATGTTTCAGGGGCAATAACGCAAATTTGTGTTAATTTCGGGTTTTTAGCAAACATTTCTGATCCGAAATAATACTTAGAGGATAAATACACTCAGTTCAGAACAAGGTACAAGTCAGCAAAGCAGAGTAAAAGTGATTGAAGCACAAAAACAGAAAAAAGAAATATTAAATTTCAGGAGCCACCGATCAATCAGTGGAGTCTCCCGATCGATCGGCTACTGCCGATATTGGGAAATGTGTGCGAAGATACTGTAAAATTCTGACTTAGTGTGCAAGTATATCAGAGGGCAGATTTGTCTATTCACAACTGTTACTTGGTCTTCACACCAAGAACCCTTGGATTGGTATTCTGGGCGTTAATAAACCCTTTGTTAGTCTCTGTATTTTATTAATAAGATAATTTTAATGGAGTTGTGTGTTTAAGCATGTTTCAGGGGCAATAATGCAAATTTGAGTTAATTTTGGGTTTTTAGCAAACATTTCTGATCCGAAATAATACTTAAAGGATAAATACACTGAGTTCAGAACAAGGTACAAGTCAGCAAAGCAGAGTAAAAGTGATTGAAGCACAAAAACAAAGAAAAAAGAAATATTAAATTTCAGGAGCCACCGATCGATCAGTGGAGTCTCCCGATCGATCGGCTACTGCCAATATTGGGAAATGTGTGCGAAGATACTGCAAAATTCTGACTTAGTGTGCAAGTATATCAGAGGGTGGATTTGTCTATTCACAACTGTTACTTGGTCTTCACACCAAGAACCCTTGGAGTGCAAGAAAATACATGACATATTTCCACCGATTTTTGTCTATATATATATGAGGACTTCATGAAGATAAGATATCCTAGAAAATTTGGATCATATATCATCGTTCATATACAAAGTCTCTCTCTATAGAGGCTCTCCTCAAGAACTCAAGAACCAACTATCCAATCGTGAAGATGGTGCTTTCATCAACAATGCAGTATCATTTCACCATGAGCGGCTAGTCGATATCTAGTGTTTCCAAGCCGAGTAATGTAGTATTTTATTTATTTATATTGTAAAGAGGGGAAGCTGAAGAATACTTATATGATGATTATGTAGTGAGAGACCAAACAAATTACCTAAATAAGATTTATTTATTAATTCTCTTCTTAAGCTAATATTGTGTTAATGATTTATCTTGAACAACCATGTTTTTACTAAGTGCAAGAAATCCAAGATTTAAATAATGGTTTCTACATAATGGTACTTAATGGCATGATAAGATTTTAGGTGCATATGATTCATACTAAGAGAAGATGACCATTAGTGTATTTTTAATTTCATATTTTAGGAGTAATTGTAGAATAGATGCATACAATGGTCATGACAATCAAAGATGAGTTGTAGTAAACTAAACTTGATTGCCTCTCTTTTGGGATTAGGCAACTGCTTGTAGTGTTACTAATCTGATTCATATAAGTTGTATCACCCTCTTGCAATAGAATGATTAAAGGAATACATTACAAGATTAGTGGTGTATTGGAGCAAAACCCTAGACTTGTTTATCTTGATTTAAAACACAAAAATTATATCTTTTTATTTTATGTTTATTAGTTTATAAACACCCATCAAATCAACGATTATCTTATAATTCAATTTTCTGCTTTACAATTTTTTGAAATATGACTTTGATCTATGTGGTTCGATACCCTCTCTACCGAATTATAATATATATTACTCGTGTACTTGCGATTAAGAGGTAAAACTAGATCGTGTTAATTCTATATTTTAAACACTTTTATGTTCATACGACTAGAACCTATCAACCATAACCCTTCAATCTAATGTAAATACACCTTATACGCGTGCTTAGATGTGTTGGAGTTCAACACAAAGTCATCCCAAGTCAAAAGGATCAATTCGGGTCAAATTAGAATTTTTGGCCGAATCTGCAGTTTTCAGCTTTTTCGTACAGACTCGTCTCACTCTTTTTATCATAACTGAAGCTATACAAACTGGATTGAGGCGTGCTTTAGCTTGTTTGAAATATGACTTCAAGCTCTTGTGTTTAAGCTTAAGAATCACTCCATTTGGACATGTTTTGACCCATATAGAGTCGTCCGAAGTTGGCTGAAATTCTGGACATACGATCGGCTCCTACGCTTAAGGGTAGGGGTTGCTACGCTTGAGCGTAGCTTAAAGCATAGGCCAAATTCCATATGCGTAGCTTGAGCGTATTTTTTTTTATGTTTCTAGCCACTTTTAGCTACTGTAAGCATAGGTCAAGCGTAGCAAAATACTTGGAAACCACTTTTCTTGTTTATTGCTCCATTAGAACCCCATCGACTCCGTAGGTATGTATTCCGAAGTTTCAGCTCCGAAAAATTTCATTTTCCCTTCCGGGAGACACTTTTTGCATGAAAACTCCTCTTTTGCTCTCCTCTTGGATAGATACCAGCACATATTTGGTTAAGTCACCAAAGTTAGCTCATTTATTCGTTAAGCTCCTGAAACACGCTTTAACATGCAAACCGTATTAAAATACCAAATAATGGAATTATAAGATGTAACAATAGTGAGTTAAGGGCCTAAATTGGACAACATTTGGCACCTATCACACCCCTAAACTTACATATTGCTAGTCTCTTAGCAATGAACACAAGAGAACTTTGAAAACACCTCATGATGATTATTTATTCTAACTATTCTACACTAATCCCATGTTTTTGTGAGGGTCGAATATTATACTTAGCATGTGTAACAAGCCTTTTAAACCCCTCGGTAACGCCGAGTAGACGAGTTAAGTCTCGTTAGCGTTAGTTATACTACCCACAACTTCTCCATTCTTTGTTATCACGTATTCATGTATTCTCATACTCATTAATTAAGTCATGTTACAATATACAAAATAACACAGATACAAACATTCCCACTCACTACCGAATAACAACTATTTCGAGCTAATATTGAGAATGGTCCCCACTAAAGTAAACAACTTCATTAATCTCTACTCCCAATCGGGACAACCTTCCGTGTTTTTGTGAACATTCTTTTATGGTAGATCAATCTTTTTTCTTCTACTTCATTTATCAAACTTTGCCTTTTATAAATATATGTAAAACTCCTTATTTCCATCTTTTCCACTTTATCCATTTTTATCTTTCTAAGTTCCTAACTTTCTAGCGATGATTTTTAGTCCCAACCAACTGGATCCGACCTTCTTCCATGGGATTTATGCTCATTAGTTTTCTCCCTTTTTGACGCGAACACTTCTACTTTGTAGTAAGTAGCCTAGTTACTCAGATCAAAAAACTACTTTTTGCATTTTTTTTATTATTTTTTTCAGATTTTCTCCATACTACTCCCATTTTCATGGTTACAAAGCTATTTTTCTTCAACTACATTGGCAAAGATCAACTAATAATCCCATAGGGAATATGTGCATGTGCATTATAGGTCAAGATTGTTCTTCTCAGTTTCAATTTCACTAATCCATTCACCTATGTAAAACCATATCACTTCACTAACTCAATCTAATCATTATCCTCAGGAACGGGAATATCGCATCACATACTACTCATAAATCATAAACATAAGCTTAATCAACTTGTAATGCAAACCACACATGCATAAAAACAATGAATTTTTTTTAAAAAAAATCAATTTTTTTTCAATCATTCCTTATAACCAAGCAACTATATCTTCCCCCCAAACTTATATTAAAGGGTTTTTTTGAATGAAGTCCTATAATTTTGTGTGCATTTTGACATTGGTCCCTTTTTGAAAACTTATTAGAGATTGGTCCTATTAGTCTTATTTTATGTTGGGTAAAGTACATTTTCACTCCCTCTTGTTAATGTAAATTACACTTTTACCCTCTCTTGCTTGGTTAATTACACTTTCTCCCCACCGACCAAATTTTAAGATGTGAAATGACTAAATTATCCCTAAATATGTGTGAGGACCTATTTGCCCATCCATAAATATATGAAAAGATCAAATTACCCTCCTTTTATATGTATATATATATATATATATATTTTTTTTTCGGGAAAAATACATTTTTTTCTTTTTTTGGGGAAAAACATATATATATATATTCGTGATATATATATATATATATATATATATGTATTTTGAAATATATATATTTTTTTCAAAATATATATATATTTTTCAAAAAACCAAAATTCTCAAAATATATATACATATATAAAAGGAGGGTAGGTTGATCTTTTGACATCTTTATGAATGGGTAAATAGGTCCTCACACATTTAGGGGTACTTTTGTCATTTCACATCTCAAAATTTGGTTATGGGGGTAAAAGCATAATTAACGAAACAAGAGGGGGTGAAAGTGTAATTTACATTAACAAAAAGGAGTGAAAATGTAATTTACCCAACACAAAATAAGACTAATAGGACCAATCTGTAATAAATTTTTAAAAAGAGACCAATGTCAAAATGCAAACAAAATTATAGGACTTAACTTAAAAAAAAAATTAAACCATGTCTGCATGGTTCACAGTCATACTCACGAGGAAGAATATAGTTACCCTTGAAGCGCAATTCCGGAATTTCCTTTATTCATGCCTGTTCTTCCCCTCAAACTTGAATTGAGCTACCTGTAGAAATATTCAACAAAGCACAAATACCCAATATCATAGCAAGGGGGAAAAATATAATTATCATTTTCCTAAAATTCTTACTCAATATAGTACAAGGAATGCATTTTTTTTTTTAAATATAATCAATGATTTGGTCTTAAGGGTCTACAATCCTACAAATGGAAAAATAATGATTTGGCCTTAAGCGCCTACAATCGTAAGGAACTGAAATTGCAGAAATTAAATGACATACTGTTCTACAAACCGAGGCTAGAAACTAACTTTCACAGCCTATGACCAATGTTTAACGTCTTTGGCACGACGTTTCGCAAAGGGCTATCCAACACCCTTCCTCTTTTTGACACTTCCACCACATGGCAGAACAAGTGTGGGAAGTAAATCAGTCCACGGTGTCCATTGTGAACATTCAGTAACAAGCAAGACATTAAGCACAAAATAATAGTCATATACTTTCACTCATTTGTCATGCTCTACATTCATCCCATGTTTAGTACTTATGTCCAACGATTCTTCTATCAACAAATAATGTAATGGGTTTTTTATCACCTTATCAATCCCATCAATTACGTAGTACTCATCCCCTCCTTATTTATCTTCAAAATGCAACTCGTCAAGACATTGGGTAAATATTGTTTTAGGTTCATATGGTGTCTCTTTCAGCTCTTGCGGTAAATGAATGGTATGTGCATACTCGTCATGTGATACGTCACTCTCTGTTTCAAAACATTCTTCTATTTCACTATACTCGTCCTCCTCATCTTCAAAATTATCCACCACTTGATTTTTCACTTCCTCTATTCTCATTGAAGAATCAACTAGTTGCCCTATTTTGGTTTCTACCTTAGTGAAGAATTGAGAATAAGAGTTTATCAATTGGATGGCTGCCTGAAACTGATTATATTGATTTTTAAACTCACTCAAGGCACTCATTAGTTCCCCCTCCACACCAGTTGGTCTAGGCAATAAATTTTGATATTGAACTTGGGGCAGATTTTGGTTGGAAAATTAGAACAATTGGGTATTATTGGACTGAAAATCCTGAGTATTGAATGGTTGTTGACTTCTATCAAAACTTGGTTGACGATTTTCAGTGCTAGGAAAGTAAAAATTGTCTCCATTGGATGCGATCTCCTCACAATTTTGCTCAAAGATACTAATAATTTGTCTTCAAAAGATAATAACTCCGGACGGGTGGTTGCCCTGATTTCTCTCAAATATGCCAAGTATTTATCTTTGAAATTACTAAGACGATCAATAAAAATAGCCTAGACGGGGGGTGAATAGGCTTTTCGTTGATCTTATGATCAATTAAAATTAATTAGCGGAAATTCAATTTTAATTAGTCACAAACCCTAATTATCAAATCATATCAATCAAGCAATTATGAATATAAGTGCAGAAAATAAATCATGAGAAGACACAGAGATATTTACGTGGAAAACCTTGGAAAGACTCTAAGTAAAAACTACAGATACACTCGGGTATCGATACACTATGAATCAAAGAAATTGTACTGACTCTATTAAAATAGAACTTACAACTGCTGTAATTTGTTGATCTTCACTCGACATCTGAAAATCTAGATTCACTCATGCTCCACGAAGCTTCCGCTTTGATCTCCGTACTCTGACGGCTCCGGTTCTCAAAGGATCAAGTAACCTTGAAGCCTCTTATTTCAATCTTCACACTCAGACGACTCCGTTCTTCAACAGATTAATGGAATCATGTTGCAATAAATAGTGTGTTGATTTTTTCAGATTTTAGAACATCCAATTGTGCATGAGAATTGTCGGTGTAGAAGCACAATTGGACATTGCAGCATGAATTAATTATTTTTTCCACAGCTACGCCTTAGGCGTAGGGTAAGGCGGAGCTCAGGCATAAATTTTCACTTTCCAGACACTTTTTGCTTCTGTAGGTGTAGGTCAGGTGTAAGTAATTTCATGGAAACCACTTTTCTGTACAATTGTGCCAAAATGACTGTCTTGATTCCCCTATATATTTTTCTTTAGGTGATGGCTTCGAAAAATGCCTTTTTTGCCCTCCATGAGACATTTTTACTCAATACGCTCATTTTTGCACTTCACTTATACTCTTCACTACTTCAATGCTTGATTTTGCCTTTGTTGAAGCTAGTAGATGTCGTTGAAACCAAATTGTCCTATCGAACACTCAACATGATTATTGTCTAGAACATGCCATAAATAACCAATACTTAAAATTGTTCTTACAATCTTCCCCTTGGCATTTTTAAGACAAAATAATGTTTTATAATATAGCCTCACAAATAACAACATAACATCTATACCTATTTTTTTAACTATCACCTAGCTTTCATGTTGGACTACCAATCATGTAACCACAACACTGAAAAAACCATTAAACGCAAGTATGGAAAACAAATATAAACCAACATAATTATCATCAGAAAAACATAACAACAATGCAAGCATAATGAAGATCATTCTCAAACTCCTCGTTGCTACAAATTTCTCCTTTTTAACCAAACAATCTTTTTCCCTTACTTAATACTTCTCCCCCTTTTTGACACTGAAATGTCAAGCAATATCAACAATGTAGATAGATGCAAGGAAGTACTCAAATAAAACTCCAAGATACAGAACTCTATCAGATCATATCCAAATTCTCATATTAACAGAAATCTCTACTATGCATGACCCTAATACTCATGCATGAATGCAGAATGTCATGAATAAAAAAAATATTTTTATTTATAGAAAAGTGTGAGCAATGCAATAGTGACAACAAGCAAATCATTAACACATCAAATTCTCAAATCTAACTCGACCATTATACACACGGTATAAAATAAAATCAGTACACATACCTTGTAAACTCAAAAATGCACAAGTCAAGTTTTGCAAATATATATATATATGAAAATTCTCATGTGTAAGCACTAAGGTAAGATGAAAACAATACATACTAAAATTTATAATCTCCATACCAACCGTGATGATAATTCAATCCAAGATCCAAACTAGAAGTCAAAAATAAAAAAATATTTTCTCTTTGTCACACAATTTCCTCCTTTTCCTCTTTTTAACTTTTGCACCATATCCCTTTTTGTCTTTCTAAGCTCTGGACTTTCCAGCGAGGATTTTTAGTCCCGACCAACTGGGCCCGAGCTTCTTTCATGGAATTTATGCTCATCAGTTATCTCTCGTTTTTGGATTGAAGAACTATTTTTTGCATTTTTATTTTTTATCATCTTATCATTTCCTCTTCTTTCACCATTACGCCAACTTTCATACACATGCAAAAGATATTTCAAGCATAAACCAATCTAGCATAGCTCATGAACCTTCATACCACTTCGAGTTAAATGAAAAAATGAACAGATTCAGCAGGCATTACAATCATCACCAAAATAACTAGCACCTAAGATTAAAGTTTTGTAACATAAAATAATCATGTCAAATGATGATCCAAAAATCTTAGGTCAAGTTGATACCTCAACTTCAAATATACATAATTAGACAAGTAAATGTGAAAATATAGTACAATATGACAACTTTTGTACTCTAGTCAAGCTCAACATTCCCATAAATTTTATTGTCATTAATTTCAAAATAAAATGCATGCATAAATAAATATAATACAAATGCATGATTAACTATCAATTCTAGGAAAATAATGCAATGTGTTCCAAGAATGATAGATAAGAAGATAATTATTCTAAAGAAACCATACCAATAGATTTCTTAAGACTAACATGCTTTTGAAAATCTAATAATTTTGTAAAGATATCTGCCAACTGAGAATCTGTGGATATAAACTGTGGAGACACTATACCATCTTCAATAAGATCATGAATGAAATGATGTCGAATATCTATATGCATTGTCCTAGAGTGTTGAACAAGATTTTTAGAAATATTTATTGCACTCGTGTTATCATAGAACACAGTCATCGTGCCTTGTGAAAAACCATAATCCTGCAACATCTTACGCATCCACAATACCTGAGTACAACAACTACCAACTGTTATATACTCAGTCTCAACAGTTGAAAGAGAAACACAATTCTTCTTCTTGTTATGCCAAGTAACTAAGCAATTACCAACTTTCTAATATAGAGCCCAATAGAGAAGTTCAATACACCAATCATGCTCATCTCAAATTCATGTGACATTTGATCTCCAAAATAATGAGCGAGTTTATCAGAAGTGGAACCAAACATAATATCATCAACATATATTTGAGCAATAACTGTATCACTTATAATTTTCTGAATAAACAGTGTTTTGTCCACTCCCCCTCAAATAAAACCTGTTCCTAATAGGTAGTCGGTCAATATTTCATGCCAAGCTCTAGGAGCTTGCTTTAACCTATACAGAGCCTTTTTAAGCTTGTAAACATGACCAAGACAATGAGGATCTTCAAATCCTTTGGGTTGCTCAACATATACCTCCTCATAAAGAATACCATTCAAAAATGCACTCTTCACATCCATCTGATACAACTTGAATCCAAGATGACATGCCATAACAAATAGAATCCGAATAGATTTAAGTCTAGCTACTGGAGCGAAAGTTTCATCAAAGTCTATACCCTCCAAATGAGTATAACCTTGAGCAACAAGCCTAACCTTATTCCTAACAACAGTGCCATTTTCATCCTTTTTATTATTGAATATCCATTTGGTACCAATCACATTCATCTCCTTCGGTCTAGGCACAAGATACCACACATCATTTTTAACCAACTACTGAAGTTCTTCTTGCATAGCATTAACCCATTCACTATCTTGAAGAGCTTCTTTAACATTCTTTAGTTCTAAAAAAGATGTATAGCATGCATACGAGACCTCATTCCTCGCCTTTCTACGAGTCACCTTCATCTGATCAATTGATCCTATGACATTATCCAAAGGATGGTACAACTTTACCCTTGCAGATGGTTCTTTAGAAGGAGTAGCCTAAACATCACAAGTTCGATCATGCGATTATATAGGACTAGACCTATCATCATGAACCACATTGTCTTCTTTACAACCATCTAAAGAATCATTTCCTAACTGAAAGAACGGCTCACTCTCTTCCTCCTTAACAGATGTCGGAGACTCATCAACACATGAGTCATCAACTACTACATTGGCATATTCCATCATCATTTAAGTTATAAGGTTAAAAACTCTATATGCCCAACTCATCAATGAATATCCAAGAAATATTCATTTATCACTCTTAGACTCGAATTTCCCAATGGACTCCCGATCTCTAAGAATATAGCATTTTGCTCCAAATACCTTGAAATATATCACATTGGGTTTCTTGCCATTCCACAGTTCATAGAGACTTTTTAAAGTGCCAGGCCTAAGATAAACTCTATTTGAGGTGTAACACGTTGTGTTTACCACCCCGGCCCAAAAATACCTAGGAACCTTCCTTCCATGCATCATAACATTAGCCATCTTTTAAAGAACTCTATTCTTCCTCTACACCACTCCATTTTGTTGTGGAGTATGTGGTGCTAAAAATTCATGATTTATTCCTCTTTCATCATAAAAAGTATCAATCCCTGAATTTTTAAATTTCTTTCCATGATCACTCCTTCCTCTAGTAATGGGATATTTTTTCTCAATCTGAATTTTTAAAGAAAGTTTCCTCAAATTTTCAGCAGCTTCAGACTTTTCAGCCAAAAATCCAACCCAGGTAAATCTAGAGTAATCATCCACCATAACAAAGATATAATTCCTACCACCTTTGCTCATGGTTCGAGAGGGACCCATTAAATCAATATGCAATAACCCTAAAGGTCTGGAAGTACGAATGGAATTTATCTTCATGTGCTGACATCGAACTTGTTTACCCTTCTGACATGGTCCACACACAATCCCTTTCTCAAAACCAATTTTAGGAACACCTCTAACAATTTCACTCTTAGTGATTTTCATTAAATCACGAAAATTAACATGTCCCATTCGTTGATGCCAAATTTCAACTTCATCAAGCTTAACTCTATTGTAAGATAACTGAGAATCAGGAACAATACAATAACAATTATCAGACGAACGCATACCTTCCATCACGCAATTCCTAGAATAGTCAATGATTGAACACTTATCATAAGAGAAATTGAAATTATGATTGTTATCACATATCTGGCCTATACTCAGCAAATTTGCTTTTAAACCCTCAACATACAGCACATCTTCTAGCTTTGGTAGACCAGAAACCACAATGGCACCTTTCCCTAGAACTTTAGACTTTTCTCCATCACTAAAGTGACTACACCACCAAGACACTCCTCGAGAAATCCAAACAATGAATTATCTCCAGTCATATGCCTCAAAAATCCACTATCTAGATACCAATAACTCGAATTATGTGCTCTAAGTGTAGTATGAACAATAAAATAGTAAAGTTCACTTTTTCTAACCCATGCCTTCTTCATCTTTGGAGCTCTATTGGCCAGTTTTGACAAATTCTTCATCTCTTCATTCAACACTTGAATTTGATCTTGAACATAATTTCCTTGTCGAGTTCTTTGTTCCTTCATCGATTGTGAAGTCTTCCCTCTTAGCTTTGAACACCTCAGTCGAATGTGACCTTTCACACCACAGTGGTGACATATAGGAACAAACCTATGAACTTCATCAATTAACCTCTTAGGATATCTAGAGGTAAAAACTGACTTTCTTTGAAGATCTCCTTTCACAATAGATTTAGCATTAGAATTCTCTTGAGAAAAACTAGATGCTACTTGGGAAGCTTTTCTAAAGGTGGTTTTGGTAATAACATTCGAATTATTTGATACTCCATCAAAACCCAGTCCCTTTATATTTCTTACAGATTTTCCCATACTCAACATATGATTAAGCTTAAGAGTTTCACTAGACATTTATAAATAGTTAAGTTAGCATCCTTCAAATCCTTTTCCAAATTTCCAATCTTGGTAGATTTCTCAACTAACTCCTTCTTGAGATCATCTACTATCCTCAAAGCCCTAATCCTTTCTTGTTTAGACTTAACAAGTTCCGCAACCAATTTGCACTTTTGAGTCTGTAGGAGATTTAAAGTTTGAGAACTATTTACTAATTCGTCTTTTAAAGAAGTTAGTTCTTTATCCATGTTAAGACTTTTAAACAACAATTTCATGTGATTTTTGTGAAGTTGTGTGATCTTATCAAGTAATTTTTCATAAGACCCTTGAAGCGTGTCATCACAATCTTTATCACACTTAGAATCTTCCTCTCCAGACATCGTCTAACTTGTAGCAACTTTTTTAACCTCCTTACTATGAGCAACAAACACTGTGAAATTCTCAGAATCATCATCTATCTCTGAGTCTGTTGCATCACTAGCTGATCCATTATCAGATTCATCATCTCAACTAACGGCTAAACCTTTCAATTTTTTCAAAGTGTTTGCACACTATGCAGTTATGTGACCATATCCTTGACTTTCAAAACATTGAGGTTTTTTATTTTTAAGATCCATCTTGTCTTTCCGAATTTGAGTCTTATTCCTACTTCTAGACTCACCCAATTTATCTCCAAATTTTTGTCCTTGGCCACTCTGCATAGCCTTAACAAATTTATTCAACCTCTTAGCAAACATGATAATATCAGTTAGACTCAACTCACTTTCTCCATCTAATTCAACATGATCCTCCCTTGTGGTTTTGAAAGCTATGCTCTTCTCTTTTGTGTCACTAGCCTTCTTATGGGAATTTTTAAACATCTCTGTTCCATAATATTTTAAGTTCCCTGCCAATTCTTCAACTTTAATTTCTTTAAGACTCAAATGACAATAACCTTAGATAAAAAATGTTCAGGTAGAGACCTAAGGATTTTCTTCGCTATGGCTGTATCAGGAATAAGTTTACCTTGATTATGACAACCTGTGAGAATATCAGTTAGTCTCGCCTCAAAGTCAGCATAGACTTCATCCTCCTCCATCTTCAGTTGTTCAAATTGAGAATTCAAAATTTGAAGTTTTGATTGTTTGAATTTTGAAGTTCCTTCATGGGTCACATGGAGAATATCTCACGCTTCTTTGGCAATTTCACATGTAACGATTCTCTTAAATTCACTCGATCGATGGTTTTGCTTTAACTTCGTTAGTCGCATCAATTTTCACCATAAGAGGTGGATATCCTATCTTTATAGCAGTCCAAGCTCTCTCATCTAACGACTTTAAAAATGCTCTCATTATTGTTGTCCAATATGTGTAATTTGATCCATCAAACAACGGGGACCTAGATATGGAACCTCCTTCACGAGGCATCTCCATCGTCTAAGTTCAGAATCTAACCCGAGGAAGTTAACCTAAATCGGGGCAACCACGCTCTGATACCAATTGAAATTACTTAGACGGTCAATGAAAATAGCCTAGAGGGGGGTGAATAGGCTTTTTGTTAATCTTATGATCAATTAAAATTATTTAGCAGAAATTCAATTTTAATCAGTCAAAAACCCTAATTATCAAATCAGATCAATCAAGCAATTATAAATATAAGTGTAGAAAATAAATCATGAGAAGACACAAATATTTTTACATGAAAAACCTTAGAAAGACTCCAAGTAAAAACCACATATAAGCTCGGGTATGGATGCACTATGAATCAGAGAAATTGTACAGACTCTATGAAAATAAAACTTACGACCGCTGTAATTTGTTGTTCTTCACTCGACGTCTGAAAATCTAGATTCACTCGCACTCCACAAAGCTTTCGTTCCAATCTCCTACTCTAATATCTCTGTAGGAGAATATGAATCTGTAGAAAACTTGGAGATCTCTCAAAGACGTAGCCTCCTCTCTTGTAGACCTTGGTACTTATAGCCAATGATGAAGCAAACCCTAATATTTTCCTTTCTCATAATTTCACTCCCAACTGTATTAAACCCTATATTCTGATGAATAGAATATGTATGGTGCGTATCTCAATGTATCAAGTCATAGCCATCTCATAGGAAATCAAATTGGGGCATAATCGACATTGCAGCACGAATTAATTATTCTTTCTGCAGCTACGCCCTTAGGCGTAGGTCAGGCGTGGGGTAAGGCATAGCTCAAGCGTAAATCTTCATTTTCCATACACTTTTTGCTTCTGTAGGTGTAGGTAATTTCATGGAAACCACTTTTTTCTGTAACTGTGCCAAAATGACCATCTTGATTCCCCGAGACATTTTGCTTTAGGTGACGGCTTCTGAAAATACCATTTTTGCCCGCCGGGAGACATTTTTACTCAATACGCTTATTTTTGCACTTCACGTGTACTATTCACTACTTCAATGATTAATTTTTCCTTTGTTGAAGCTTGTAGATGTTGTTGAAACTAAACCAACCTATCGAACACTCAACATGGTTATTTTCTAAAACATGCCATAAATAACTAATACTTAAAACTATTATTACAATCTTCAAAAGACAATGGTTTCGGATACGAATATGCATTTGACTCTTCAAATTGGAATTGATTGGATTGTTGAGGATAATAATCTTGACTGTACGGTTGATAACCTAATCCGTGATTGAAATATCGTGGATCCTCATTGAAGCTTTGATATGAATTTCCTGTACTTGATTGTTGGTATTTGAAATTGGGATGATTGCTCCAATCCGAGTTGTATGAATTATAATATGGAATATTCGCCGAATTGGTATAGGAATCATACATTTTTTTTTCTTTCAAACAATCGTAAAATCGTGGTTTTGAGGTCCTGAACAATGCGTTTTGGCCTAAAATCAATCGGGCTCACTATTTAGAGTTTTTTTATTGGCCTTTTTCCACTCAAAAACCTGTCATCTTTTACTAAAATCAAACTTTCTGACAATTTACACAAAAACGGCAAATGTTTTTTTTTTTTTTTAAAAAATCTAACTACTTCTAAACTACCCTAACTATGGACAAAAAATAAAGCTAAAATTATGAGCTACACTAGAACTCACAAGTGGTCCAATGACATAATCGTCACTCCTCCGCGGATTCCCTTCGCGCTTTTCAGTGTACCTCGCAAAAATACACAATCCAACTTTAGATATAATACAATACAGACAATTAAAGTATACTAAATAACTAAAATTTGGAATATCCGTTAATTCCCGACAAAGGAGCCAAAAACTTAATGCGCGACAATAGGGATTAAAAACAATGGTTAAGAACGGCTCCTTATGACGAATGGTTTTACCTATCACAAGTGCACGAGTCGTATTATAGTACAATTTGGCTTGGAAAAGGATACCAAACCTAATGGACTAAGTCGTATTCTGAACTCTCCTAAATTAATACTCTTAAATTGCTATAAAAGTATGGTTTGTTGTTTGTGATTTTTGAACTAGTTAGTTACAGCAAGTAAAGATAGATTGAAACAAGAACAATTGAGATAAAAACTAGGGTTTTCTTACTCCATCGCTAACTGCATAATATAGTTATCTACTTGCTCAATTACAGGAGGGCAATCCATCACCGTGAATCAGATCATACCGCAAATAGTCTAATACGTCTAAAACAGGATACTATCCATCTGATTCGCTACAACCCATCTCCGGACAGAATGTGACTAGTACATGCCATCTACTTTACTATAATCTACTCCTACAACATAAAAAGAAACTAAAGCATGTCTATATCACCTTGTCGAGACATGGCCTGTGTAAACCTAGGGTTTCAAGTGTTAAGCACCATTGTGTATAAAATCATGATATGTTTATGATAACATGATTGGGTAAGATAATATATTCATTCAATCTAAGACAATAATTAGAATAAATATAAAACCTTGTATCAAGAATAACTACGATCACTGTTCTACACAATCATCATGGTGTGGTCATAGTTTCCCCTCAATACAATTGAAACAAATAAAAGAACTATATTACTTAGCTATGGTTTTGCTAGAAAATCCTAGATACCAAATTAGTTTGTCATGGAGGTGAGTGACTGTATCATTGATGTAGAAACGGCCTCCATGATCTTCCTCTCTGGATCTTTAGGTCTTGAATGGCTCCCTTCTTTGAAAGATGTAAATCTCCAGAGATAATACTCTTTAAATTATGTAAACTATAAGCTCTTAAGATCTGTAGCAGACCTTGGTATTTATAGAAGAAGTTGAGAAGAGTCTTGCTTATATTACACTTGTCCCGCTAGGAGTAGGATTCCTCTTTGATGTGTTTCTCATCAATTTTGAGCCAATATGATGCAAATGCACCTTATAAACGTGCTTAGAGGTGTTGGAGTCGAACATAAAGCTATCCAAAGTCAAAAAGGATCAATTCAGGTCAAATTAGGATTTTTGACCGAATTTGTAGTTTTCAACTTTTTCCTGCAGACACGTCTCAATTGAGGTGTGCTTTAGCTTGTTGGAAATATTACTTCAAGCTTTTATGTTTAGGCTCAATAATCACTCCATTTGGACATGTTTTGACCTATATATAGTCGTCCAAAGTTGGCTAAAATTATGGACCTACGATTGGCCCCTACACATGGAGAAATGCTTCTCTAAGCGTAGGCCAAATTCCATATGCTTAGATTGAGCGTAGTTTTTTATGTTTCTAGCCACTTTTAGCAACTATAAGCGTAGCTCAAGCGTAGCAAAATACTTGGAAACCACTTTTCTTGTTTATTGCTCCGTTAGAACCCCCTTGACTTTGTAGGTATGTTTCCCGAAGTTTCGGCTCCGAAATTTATCATTTTTGCCCTCCAAGAGACACTTTTTGCTTGAAAACTCCTCTTTTGCTCTCCTCTTGGATAGATACCAGTACGTCTTTATTTAATTCACCAAAGTTAGCTCGTTTCTTTGTTAAGCTCCTGAAACAAGCTTTAATATGCAAACCGCATAAAAATACCAAATAATAGAATGATAAGACGTAACAATAGTGAGTTAGGGGCCTAAAATGGACAATATTTGACACCTATCACAACCAATGGAGCAGATGGACATGACGAAACATTGCACCTTCCATAGTGAGTACGACCATCACACCAATGATTACAGGAATATTCATAGACAGGTAGAAGAAATGATCGCTGAATAAGAATTATGAGATTACCTAATAAAGGAACGGCACGGCCAGATCGATAGAACCAAGCCCCACAGGCTAATGTTGCGGCCAGTGAACCGATGCGAGTTATCCACATGGTTGATAGGTGCTCAATATTGGTCATTTTTTGCCCCTATCTTGCGTTTGTTATGTCTTTACATTCCATTACTTGGTATTTTTATCTTGTTTATGTGTGTAAGCATGTTTCAAGAGTTTAATGAAGAAACAGAGCTAATCTCGGTGAATTAACTGAGTTCGTGTTCATTTTTATCTCGAGAAAGGAATCAAGAGGTACACAAGAGCAAAGAAGAGCTACCGAAGGGCAAAATGGTCATTTCATGACATCATTATCTCACTGGAAGGGCAAAACTGTCATTTTCAGACATTATTACTTCACCGAAAAGTATCGGGAGTCAAAGGCGACCTGTTTAGCTTAAATATAAAAAGATGGGTTTTCATAGCAAAAGTGCATGATACCTACGTCACCTGAGAGAAAAATGGGCAAATTGGACTCAACCTACGTTGTGGTTTTGGACCCTATGCTCTAGACCTACGCCCAAGCGTAGGTCCCACATGATGGTCACGTGATCCCTCGACATGCTGAAGTTGTTTCGGAGTTATTTCAGAATTTTCCAGTTTTGTCCCTACTTCGATATTTTAAGTGATCGATGATTCCAGACCTATACGTACAAGCTTATACACATATTTACATCTGATTTTATGAGATTATTGATATATTATGAAATTATAGAAAAGGGAAACCAGGGTTTCCCTCACTTGTCTATAAATATAAGAGGCTTTTAGGGTTATGGGAGAGTTCTGTTTTTGAAGATACACGTTCATTCATAGAGTTTTCTCCCATTGAAAAGAATCACCATTAAAGACCTAGAGATCCGAAGAAAAAGGCCATGGAGAGCGTTTCTACACCGACAATGCAGATTCCCCATGATCAACTAATTCGGTATCTAGGGTTTTCTCATAAAACCCTAGCCAAGTAATGTAGTTATGATTTTGTTTTCAATTATAGAGAGGGGGAGCTGTCACTATACTATGATGATTATGTTAGATGAGAGACCATTTTTATTCGTAATACAAGTTTATATATTTGAATTGATTCTTGTCTTAGACTTTTCGAATATATTTATCTTACACAATCACAATTATTCACTATGGGCTGGAACTCGGATGTTTAATCTGTGATTTTCTATACAATGGTGGTCATAAACCTCAAAACCCTAGGTTGACACAGGTCATGCCCTGACAAACTAATATAGACATGCCTTAGTTTATTTTCATTCTTTAATTTACTGTTTTAATTTACTTTTCTGTTAATAGTCAGCATGCACTAATCAGTTTAGTCTTGAGATGGGTTGTCGCGATCCAGTTGAGAGTAATCCTTTTTCGGGTTAAACTGCTGGCGCGGTGCGACCTAATTCACAGTCAATGGATCACCCTCATACAATTGAATTATAATTTGGACTATGTTATGCGGTTAGTGGTGGAGTGAGGAAACCCTTGTTTTCTCACCCTCTGAATCACAAACCAATTTACTTTGTTATTTATTTTCATTCTTTAATTTACTTTTCTGTTAGTAGTTGGCATGCACTAATCAATTTTGTCTTCAGATGGATTGTCACGATTCGGTTGAGAGTAATCCTTTTTGGGGTCAAACTGCTGGCGCAGTGCGACCTGATTCACAGTCAATGGATCACCCTCATACAATTGAATTAGAATTTGGACTATGTTATGCAGTTAATGGTGGAGTGAGGAATCCCTAGTGTTCTCTCCCTCTGAATCACAAACCAATTTACTTTGTTGTTTAGATTAATTTAAGTAATATTAGATAATTTACAAAAACCAACTCTTTTTGGAAAACTATAATTTAGTGTTTTTAGATTATTAAAGTGAACAATCCTCGTCTCTGTTGTGGGATCGATATTCCCCTACTCAAGCAAAACTATACACAATTGATATTTGCGTTAGCGGAAGGGTAAACCATAAAGTGTCGTTAAGGTGCTATTTTTAACCACATATTTTGCACACACCTAACGACCATCAATGGTACAGGCAGGTGAAGTAATAAATTAGTCATAGGGGACCAGAGGTCGAAGTTGCGTCAAGCGCAAAAACTGATTCAGATATCAGCTTCTCAGAGGAAGATATGCAGAATGTCCAAACACCACATGATGATCCATTGGTAATCACTCTCCTGGTTACCAACTGCCTCATCAAAAGAGTTATGATAGACCCTAGTAGCAACACTAACATCATGATTAAATAGGTATTTGATAAGCTTGAAGTTTATGTAGGGCAACTGCACCCCACTCGGATCCCTCTGGCCGATTTTGATGGGCGTTGGGTCGAGCCAATCGGTATAGTCCAAATGCCAGTATCAGCGATATGAAGGACTCTAAAGGAAAGCTTTGTGCTGGTAGATGTAAAGCCATCCTATAATTTACTAATGGGAAGAGGATGGATCCATCGAAGGCAAGGAGTCCCATCCACCCTGTATCAGGTCATAAGATGCTTGGATCTAAATGGTGTAGATGTGACAGATATACGATGAGATCAAGTGGTGGCCAAAGAATGCTATGTGGTCACCTTGAAGAACCTGAGTCACAAAAGCAAGCTGATGCAGAAGGACCAAGAAAGGCCTCAGTATAATAAGAAATAATAATTACAGTCATACCCTCTTGACGAGGGTCAAAAGGATCAGACTATCACGAAACCCCTCTAGGAAGTTAATATCAGACCTACAAGAGAGAACAATACCACGTTCATCAGTTCCTTCCACTCGCCAAAAGAGATGGTGGAACTGATTCGGTTTCTTCAAAATAACTTGGATATCTTTGCATGGTTGCACCTCGATATGCCAGGTATTAGCCTTTCAGTAACTCAGCACAATATAAACGTTGATCATGAAGCCAGACTAGTGAGGTAGAAGCATAAGCGTTTTGGGGTATAAAGGAATCAGATCATAGTAGAAGAAGTAAGGAAGGTACTGGAGGTTATGTTCATCAGGGAAGTTAGGTACCCTACCTGGCTCTCCAACGTGGTGGTAGTGAGAAAGAAGAATGACAAGTGGCAAGTCCGTATCGACTTCACCAACTTAAATAAAGCTTGCCTGAATGACTGTTTTCCCTTGCCAAAAATAGACCATATGGTAGATGCAACTGCCGGGTATGAGAGGTTATCGTTCTTGGATGCCTACTCTGGATACAACCAAATCCTCATGAACTCTGCTGACGAGGAGAAGACGTCCTTCATCACTGAGAAAGATAGATTTTGTTATAAAGTAATGCCTTTTGGACTAAAAAATACAGGTGTTACTTATCAGAGGTATGTTAGGAGAATTTTTGGGGCCAAGATGGGTCGGACAGTATGGGCTCACATTGATGATACTATTTTCAAAAGTAAGAAGAAGGGGGATCAACTCCATCACCTGAGGGAGGTATTCAACGCGGTTCAAAAGTACGGGATGAGGCTCAACCATTCAAAATGTTCATTTGGAGTCTCATCTGGACAGTTCCTCGGATACATGGTAAATGAGACCGGCATCAAAGCCAGCCTAGCCCAGCAGAAAGTTCTAATACATAGTGAAGAGCCCAGAACCCAAAAGGAGGTTCAAACTTTGACATAAAGGGTAGCCGCATTGAGCATATTCATCTCCAGATTAACCGATTGATGCAAGCCATTCTTCCAGGCGATTAGAGCCTGTAAATGGAGTGTATGGGGGCTGGAGCAGGCAAAAGCCTTACAGAAACTGAATGAATACCTCCTGAATCCATAAACTTTAGTCTCACTTGAGCCAGATGAAACATTACACCTCTACCTAACAGTATCAATAGCTTCAACCAATGCAGCACTAGTGAATGACGATAATACATGTCAGATGCCCATCTTTTATAGTAGTAAGTCCCTGACCGATGCTGAAACAAGGTATTCTATGGTGGAACGAGTCATCCTATTGCTAGTTAATGCAAAGAGGCGCCACCAGCATTATTTCAAAACCCATCCAATCATAGTGCCAACTACACCGCCCATCAGGGCAATCATAGCAAAACCGGATCTGACTGTAAGGATAACCAAATGGGTAATTGAGCTTGGAACCTTCGACATTACCTAAATGCCTAGAACTGCCATCAAGGGTCAAGCACTAGCAGACTTCATGCTCGAAGTAGAGCTCGAAGTAGGTCAAATCGAGCTCGAAGATCACAAATTAACCCTATTCGCAGATGGATTACTGGGGTCAGCCGGCTCTGGAATAGAACTCGAAATCATAAAATTGAACGGAACCCGAATCCAGCAATTAGTCCGTCTAGAGTTTCCTATCATAAATAACTAGGTTGAGTATGAGGCACTTCTGGCAGGAATCAGATTGGTACAGAGCCTCCAGGTTAGGCGGATTAAGATTTACAGTGACTCATAACTGGTGGTCAGGTAAGTACAGGGCGACTGCGGTGCTAAAGAAAAGATAGAGTCGTATAGGAGGTTGGCCTTGAAGAAGCTAACCTACTTTGATCGGTACAATCTCGAGTAAGTGCCAAGAGCTGAAAATGAAAATACAGACCGCCTGGCCAACATGGCATCAGTCAACAACCAAGATCTTACCACGGTGTCCCCGATAGACTATCTGGGCACACCCAGCACGCAACAGCAAGATAGCGTCTGCGTAATACCTTGGGAACCAAGATGGATGGACCCAATTATAGTATATCTTAGGAATGGCCTCCTAACTGAGTCTAAAGCTAAAGCACGAAAGATCCATATGAAGTCGACAAGGTACACCCTCCTCAATGGGCAACTATATCAAAAATCCTTCGATAGACCATACATCAGGTGCCTCACCCCCACAGAGGTTAGAGCTATAATGAAGGAAATCCATGAAGGATCATATGGCAACCATTCAGGAGGGAGGTCACTCATTCATAAGGTACTAAACCAAAGTTACTTCTGGCCATATCTCTCCTAAGATACTGAATCTTATGTCAGAAGGTGTCAGAAATGCCAGATCCACGGGGACAACATCCATCCTCCACCAGAGCTCCTAAACCCAATGTTTAACCCTCCTCCTTTTGCACAGTGGGGGATAGATGCACTGGGACCACTACCAATTGCCCTAGGGTCAGTAAACCAAGTACTCATAACAACGGACTATTTCACCAAATAGGTAAAGGCAAAGTCCTACTCTATAACAACCCATAACCATGTGATTAAGTTCATATGAACAAACATCATCTACCGTTTTGGAGTACCCAAGGTTTTCATAATAGACAACGGAAGAAATCCGGACAACAAGTGAACTAGGGCGTTCTACAATCAGCACAGGATCAAACTCAAAACCTCCTCAATCGCATACCCACAAGGCAACGGTCAGGCGAAATGGTCTAACAGGTCGATCTTGAATACCTTAAAGAAAAATTTGGAAGATGCTAAAGGCATCTAGCCAAACAAGCTGCCAGAAGTGTTATGGTCCTACAAAATAACTCCAAGGCTTTTCACTGGAGGACTCCATTCTCTATGGCATTTGGCATAGAAGCAGTAATCCCCACTGAATATGTGGTACCGACCCTGAGGACGAAGGTGTATCAGGAAGAACAGAATAATCAACATCTAATCCATGGACTAGATATGCTCGAAGAAAAACATGACAGAGTTGCAATCAGACTAGCTGCGTACCATCAGACAGTGAGAAATAGTTTTAAAAATAAGGTCAAAATAAGGGAATTCCAAGTAGGGGATATGGTCCTGAGAAAGAAGATCGAACTCGTCAAAAAGCTCCGGAAGAACTAGGAAGGACGTTATACAATAACAGAGGTCCTCGGGTGTGGGGCCTACTGTCTTAGGCACAACAACAGCCACCTGGATCCAAACTCACAGAATGCCTCCGGTTGAAGAGGTACTACCCCTAGGAAGATTTTATATTACGCGTTCAAATAAAAAACCAAAGCTACTAACTCTAGCATTAGCGCACTTTTAAGTTTCATTTCCCTTAGACAAAGTACCTGATGGCATGAAGTACCATTTGTTCTTAGTTTTGAGTATAAATAAAAGAGGCTGAAAGCTATCATTCATTGCCTGTACTGTTATTAAATTCTAGTTAATCAACATTTAAAATTTCCTAAGTGATGAGGCACCTAAGCCTGATTCATACAGAAGAATTAACGTTTGAAATTTCCTAAATGTTGAAACTCTAGAGGCACATGAGTCTGGTTCACATAAAGGGGAATTAAAGTTTGAAATTTCCGAAGTGTTGAAATGCCAGAGGCACCTGAGCCTGATTCATACAGAGGAATTAACGTTTGAAATTTCCTAAGTCTTAAAATTCCAAAGGCACATGAGCCTGAGTCACACAAAGGAATTAACGTTTGAAATTTCCTAAGTGTTGAAATTCGAGAAGCACATGAGCCCGATTCACATAAAAAGGAATTCAACTTTAGAATTTTTCAAGTGTTGGAATTCTAGAGGCACGTGAGCCTAATTCACATAAACATGAATTAAAATTAGAAACTTCCTAAGTGTAGAAATTCTAGAGGCACAGAGCCTGACTCACACAAAGAGGAATTAAATTTTAAAAATTTCCTAAATACGGAAATGACAGAGGCCCAAAACGCCTAATCCACATTAAAAAATAGCTAAATGACAGAGGCCCAAAATACCTAATTGATAGATGTCAAATATTGTACATTTTAGACCCCTATCTTGCTATTGTTATGTATTTACATTCTGTTATTTGGTATTTTTATGCGGTTTGTGTGTCTAAGCGTGACCCTAGCCAAGTAATGTAGTTTTATATCTATTTTCAATTGTAATGAGGGAAAACTGTGACCACACTGTGATGATTGTGTAAATTAGTGATCGAACTTATTCTTGACACAAGGTTTTATATTTATTCTAAATTATTGTCTTAAATTGAATGAATATATAATCTTAACCAATCATGTTATCATAAACATAACATGATTTTCTACACAATTATGTTTAACACTTGAAACCCTAAGTTTACACAGGCTATGCCTCGGTGAGGTAATATAGACATGCTTTAGTTTAATTTCATGTTGTAGGAGTAGATTAGAGTAAAGTAGATGGCATGTACTAGTTACACTCTGTCCAAAGATGGGTTGTAGAGAATCCAGTTGATAGTATCTATTTTGTGACGTATTTGACTATTTGCGATATGTCTGATTCATAGTGATGGATCTCCTTGTTGCAATTGAGCAAATATATTATACGGTTAGTAGCGAAGCGATGAAAACCTTAGTTTTTTCTCTATCTTGATCAAAATCACAATTTACTTTATGTTTTAGTCATAGATCTCAAACCAAATCAAACAACTCTTTTTCAAACATAATTCAATACTTTTAAATTGCTAGAGTGAATAATCCAAGTCTCTGTGGGTTCGATATTCCCTTTCTCAAGCTGATTGTACTACAATATGATTCATGCGCTTGCGATAGGTAAAACCTAAGCTGTCGTAAAGGGCTGTTTTTAACCATTATTTTTACCACCCCTAGACAGACATCAAGTTTTTGGCGCCGTTGCAGGGGACTTGGAATTATTCTTAGCTTTAGTAGTTTAGTTGCATTGCGTTATTGTAGTGTATCTAAAGTTGAAATTCTTGTGTGATTGACAGGTACTCTGAAAAGCATAAAGGATTTAGCGAAGTAGTGAAACTTGCGTCGTTGGACCACTTGTGAGTTTTAGTTTAGCTTAATTTTGCACATAATTTTAGTTTTACTTTATGTTAATAGTTAGAATAGTTTTTTTGTAGTTTAGTTTTATTTTCATAAAAAACAAAAATAAGAAAAAATAAAAAAAGTTTTTGGTTGGTGCATGACCGATCGGCAATTACTTTTTAATCCCAACACTACATTAGTACCTTTTGATCCTAAGATCGAAATAAATTTTCATAGAAATCATCGAGCTAGAGAAGTAGAGCGTTGGAGATAGTTGGATCTGGAAATGATGGCCAACCGTAATGCCAATGTGCGAAGGGCACCAACTACGTCCTTGAAGGGGTATTATGCACCCTCTGCTCATGAATCGTATACTGAATTTCCAAAAGAAGATGGAGTCAAATACTATGAGATCAAATCTAGTGTCATTAATATGTTTCCTAGATTCTATGGACTCGGGATGAGGACCCATATCAACATATTAAAGAGTTTTTAGAGATGGCCGCAACAGTCAGAATTGAGAATTTGAGCCTTAAGGCATTGCGTGTGCGCTTATTTCCCTTTTCCTTAAGAGATAAAGATAAAAGGTGATACATCACTTTAGAGAGGGAGGTAAAAATAGATTGGGAAACCCTGAAAGCTGAATTCTTAGAGAAGTATTACCCGATAGGTAGAACCCATGAAGCACATAAGGCAATTACCCAATTCAGAGAATTGTCTGGTGAGTAATTCCATGATGCTTTAGATAGATTCAATAAAATTCTAGGAAAGTGTCCCCATCACAAATTCATTGAACAATATATAGTGTGTAACTTCTATCTTGGACTTGGTGCCACTCATAAAAATCTGATTGATGCAGTAGTGGGAGGTTAGTTTACACTGAAGCCAACAGACAAAATATTGAAGGTGTTTGACAACGTAAGCGACAAATCAACTCGGCATGAATCTGAGATGCATCCTAGGGATGGATTTGAAAGAAGATATGACAAAGCTTTTAGCATAGATGGAAATAATGATGATGTTAGAGAACAAGTAGCCGCATTAGGAGAAAAACTCGACAAATTCATAAATCTGAGTCAGTCAGTCCCAAGAAAAGTCTTAGCAATAGGACTTGACTTTTCCCAAAATAAGTATCAGGATAAGGAAATAGTTGTCGCTGATGTAAATACAACATGGACCATTTCGAATAATGCTCCTTTTTCTAATACATATAATTTGAATTGGAAAAATCATCCACATCTATCATATCATTCTCATAATGTGGAAAATCATCAACCAAATTTCCCTCAGAACCAACAATCATTTAATTATCAATCAACAATCATGACTCATAATTTTTAGCCTAATTTTTATGTCATTCGACCTTTCAATTACCAGCCTCAACCTCAAAGAAGTCAAACCCCACCACTTAGACCACCGGGTTTTGATAATGAACTGGCATGTACTTTAAATGACTTGCAGAACATGATGGGCTCTCACTCCCAATCTATCGCAAAGCTAGAAACCCAAATGGGCAAAATAGCTAATTCGCTAAATAGAAGAGAGGGGGGGAGATTGCCTAGCCATCCGGTGGCCTACCCAAAGAATAAATAGGTGATGGAGCTTGGATCTTTCACTGAAAATACCCATGAGACAGTTCAAGTCATCACGACTTTAAGAAATGGAAAGGAGGTGAAGAACGGGGTTGAGCAGAAACATGAAGAGAGGACGAACAAGCGTAAGGTGGCTGAAAAAGTTCAGAAAGATCAACCTCAGGTGAAGGAAGATATTGACCAGACATTACCAAAAGAGACAAAAAGGGCAAGTTATAAGGAGGAAGCGTCATTTCCTCAACGTCTTAGAGAGTCGTCCAAGTATGGTAAGCATGAAGAGATAGACATGTTGGACATATTTTGACAAGTCAAGATCAATTTACCTCTATTAGACATCATAGCCCAAATTCCAACATATGTTAAGTTTTTGAAGGACCTCTGTACTCAAAAGCGAAAAAGTAGATCAAATGTCCCGAAGAAAATAATGTTGACTAAACAAATGAGTTCATTGTTATTAATTAACACACCGCCTAAGAGGAAAGATCCCAATGCTTCCATTATTCCTTGTGTTATTGGTAACCAAAAAATTGGTAGAGCTCTTCTTGATCTAGGTGCGAATGTTAACTTACTTCCATATTTAGTCTATCAGCAGCTAGGGTTGGGAGAGCTAAATCCTACCTTGATAGTGCTTCAACTTGCGGATAGATCAATTAAGAAAGCGAGATAGATTCTGGAAGATGTCATTATTCAGGTGGACAAGTTATACTTTCTAGAGGATTTCATAATTCTTGATACAGAAACTGCCCAAGACTCGAAGAAACATATCCATGTGATATTAGGAAGACCATTCTTGGCCACGGCCAATGCGTGTATCAATTATAGAACAGGGGCTATGGATCTCTCATTTGAAAACCTAAAGGTGCGAATGAATGTTTTCTATGCTAATCATCAACTCCTTGAGTCAGTAGAATGCTTTTACATTGATGAGATTGATGAAATTGTGGAGGACTTCACACCACGAATCTTGGAGAAAGATGAGTTGGAGTCTTTAATGACTGGAGTGAGGTTGGATAATGAACCTGATGACTGGGATGAGAAGATGAGGTTAAACTATAAGGACTATAAGGATATTGCTGCGATAGACCTGCATTATATGCCCAACCATTGAAAGCGCCAATTGAGCCGTTTCCCTCACTCTCGAGAACACCACCAATTCCAACTCTGATAACTCCTCCTACCTTGGAACTCAAGGAATTGCCTGATAAGTTGAAATATGTCTTTTTAGGACCAGACAAGACTCTTCCTATAATCATATCATTTAAGCTGACAAAAGAATAGGATTTGAGTCTGGTCGAGGACTTAAGTGAGAATAAAGAGGCGATAGGGTGGACTGTTGTTGATCTTAAAGGAATAAATCCGTTGATTTGCATGCATCGCATATATTTAGAGGAGACTGAAAAACTGTCAAGGGAGATGCAACGGAGGTTGAACCCAAACAAGAAAGAAGTGGTGATGAAAGAGGTCATGAAGTTGTTAGATGCGGATATCATTTACCCCATATCTGATAGTACATGGGTGAGCCCTACACAGGTGGTACCAAAGAAATTAGGTATCAAAGTTGTACCTAACTTGAAGGGTGATTTTATTCCATAGCGTACGACCATTGGGTGGTGTGTGTGCATTGATTACAGAAAACCCAACTCACACATAAAGAAAGATCATTTTCCATTGCCATTTATTGATCAAATCCTAGAGAGGTTGGCCAGACAGAGCTACTATTGCTTTTTGGATGGATATTCCGGTTACAACCAAGTGGTGATTAATCATGTTGATTAGGAGAAAACCACTTTTACTTGCCCATATGGTATGTTTGCGTAGAGGAGAATGCCTTTTGGTTTGTGTAATGCGCCAACTACATTCCGAAGGTGTATGATGTAGATATTCTCTGACATGGTGGAGAAATTCCTAGAAGTATTAATGGATGATTTCTCAGTCTTTGGGGCAACCTTTGAGGACTGTTTGAAACATCTGGCACTCGTGCTCAAGAGATGTAAAGAGAGGAACTTGGTTTTAAGTTGGAAAAAGAGTCATTTTATGGTTCAAAAGGGTATAGTACAAGGCCACATAATATCAAAGAGATGGATTGAGGTAGACAAGGCGAAAGTTGAATTAATTTCAAAATTGCCTCCTCCCATATCTGTTAAGTACATACGATCATTCTTGGGTCATGTCGGGTTTTATAGATGATTTATTAAAGATTTTAGTAAGATCTTCCGGCCACTATGCAACTTATTAGTTAAAGATACGACCTTTATCTTTGATGAAGAGTATCTTCATGCTTTTGAGGAGCTCCGTAAACAACTCTCAACATCCCCAATCATGCGACCACCAGACTGGTCTCTGCCTTTTGAGTTGGTGTGTGACGCTTCAGACTATACCGTAGGAGTGGTATTGGGTCAAGAAAAAAGTATTGAGCTGGTGTGTGCGGTATATTACGCTAGCAAGACTCTGAATGATGCGCAAAGTAACTACACAACAACAGAGAAGGAGTTGTTAGTAGTTGTTACTACAAGAATTTGATCTGGAGATAATGTACAAAAAGGGTTCAGAGAATGTAGTTGTTGATCATTTATCAAGGATCATTGTAGATACTACAAAGGAAACTACTCCTCTTAAGGATTCATTCCCGGATGAACATCTGTTCAGTGTGGCTCTAATAGAGCAGATACCGTGGTATGCAGATACTGTTAATTATAAAGCCACGGGTCAGATTCCAAAAGGTTGGTCCAAGAATGATAGAGACCAATTCTTCGGCCAAGTTAATTTTATATTTGGGATAATCCGCGATTATATAAATATTGCTCTGATCAGATTATCAAAAAGTGTGTCCCTGAAAGTAAGGTACGGAGTATTTTGAAGTTTTGCCACATGCTAGAACGTGGAGGGCATTTTGGAGCTAAGAAAAAAAGCCATATGGTGTTGCAGAGTGGGTTCTATTGGCCAACCATATTCAAATATGCATTTGAATATTGTAAAGCGTGTTTTCGATGTCAGAAGTTGGGATCCATATCTCGAAGTGATATGATGCCCCTAACCCCAATTTTGATCGTTGACTTATTTGATGTATGGGGTATAGATTTCATGGGACCAATTCCGAAAATGGGCAATAAATAGTACATATTCGTAAAGGTTGACTATGTGTTGAAATGGGTAGAAGCTATAGGTAGTAGTTGAGTTTATACAGTCCAATATCTTTTCAAGATTTGGTATACCACGTGTGATAATAAGTGATGGTGAAAAGCATTTTGATAACCCTTTTCTCGGTGGTCTATGCTGAAGGTACGGCATCAATCATAAGATTGGTACACCTTATCATCCTTCGATGAGTGGACAAGTGGAAGTTTCTAATAGAGAAGTGAAGAATATCTTAGAGAAAATAGTGCGAGTGGATTTGAAAGATTGGCCTCATAGGTTAAATGACGCACTGTGGGCATATAGGACTACTTACAAGACTCTAATATAGGTATGACACTATATCAACTTATCTTTGGTAAGGCATGTTCCCTCCCTATTGAGCTAGAGCATCGAGCGTATTGGGCAGTTCAAAGGTTGAACTTTGATTTGAAGAGATCTGGTGCTCAGCAGAAACTCCAACTTGTAGAGCTTGAGGAGTTGCGGAACAATGCATATGAGAATTCTCAGATTTATAAAGCTCAGACGAAGTCATTTCATGATAAGCATATTCAAAAGAAGGTCTTTGAGATCATCCAGAAGGTGTGGCTGTTTAATTTGATATTAAAGTTGTTTCCTGATAAGCTTCAATCAAGATGGGATGGACCGTATGAAATTACAAAGGTTTTCCCCCATGGACCAATAGAACTTGATGATCCAAAGATAGGAAAGAGGTTTGTGGGGGAATGGTCAGAGGCTTACGCATTATATTGACATTCAGCTGGTTGAGAGTGTTGTGGAGACGATCAATTTGACTTATCCAACACACGATCATGATCCTAGATACTGAGAAGTGGCAACGTCGCACCAATGACGTTAAATATTGGTACTAGTGGATGAAAAATAGTTTTTGAACCTAGTTTTTTAGTTTCTATTTTAATTCAGTAATAGTAGGATTGAGTCGTAGGTTCGTTAGTTATAAGATCGAGTCGTAGTATCATCGTAGTCATGATAGGTATGGTGAAATATTAAATGAGGTGTATGGAATATGCAGAGAGTGGATGCGCTTAACGATGCATGAGAAAATATGAGGAAATGAAGCTAAAAATTACAACTTGGCTAGGGAGCTACGCTTAACCGTAGCTCTACCTATAATTAAATGTAGGCTGGAAATTCAAAATTCAACCGATGCGACTCTGTTATATATGGGTTAGCCCAAAAACATTTCCTACTCATTCTCTCCACCACCAAACTCTCTCAAATCACTCCCTAACCAATCTTAAGGTTATTTCAAACCAATCCTACTCAATTGTGCATCAGATCCATTCCTTAATCGTCCGGATTCGCGTGAAGAACTCGAAGAGTCTCGGAATCCAAATTTTAGAGAAATTGTCAAATCAATTGATTCGGTGAGATTTTCTTCTATATTTGGGTTTCTAATTACTCTTTTAATCATTATAAACTAGTATTGACAAACGAATCCCGTCGAAAATATGTTTTAATCCATTTCTTAAAAGTCGTGATTATCAGCTTAGAGAATGGGTTGAATCTCGAATTTTTTACATGTTTTTTATTTAGGGGTTTGTTTAAATGTCATATTGGGATCATTTAGTGATGATTTTTAGTTTCATTCAGTATTTGGAATGATTCGCTCATTATTTTTGAAAATCTCAATTGTAGGAATGAAGACAAAACCACGGACTAGAGGTACGAGTTCTTCACGAGCGAGACCGAGGTTGCTTGACTTGGTACCGGCGGATAGATCACCGCGTAGGACCCATAGACTTTTAGTATTGCTAGTTGCGTCGTCATCATCTTTAGAGGTGACGCATAGTGAGCCTGTGCATACAGTCATTGAGTCGCCCATCGCTTCACCACTAGTAACACCACCGGCACCACAGCCGGTGCCACAGGTGGCTGCTGATGCACCAATATTGGAGTCACTTAGGCCAGTACCCCCCACAGAGACAGTGGAGGACCTATTGGACCAGGCTATGGACAAGGGGTACCGGATAGAACGGACATATCAAGTGGATATCTTTGAGAGGGTGGGGGTGGTGCCAACATGGACTATTCGATGTCTACGGGCACGATGCTTATTGCCTATTTTATCCCTGCCCTTTACAACAGTTGTAGCAGATATGATCCGAGAGTTCTGGCTCCGCATACAGCATTATCACAGAAAGCTCAGGATGGAGACTGAGGTGAAAGGAGTCAAATTTTATATTACACCTCAGACTATCTCTGAGGCATGGGGTATTGTTGATGCCTGCGCGCCTGAGTTGGCGGGTGATTTTTTGCCTCTGCTAACGCCTGTTCCTAGAGTGATGGAGATAGCTCAGTTGTAGATCAAGGACAGGAATAACCATACAAAGAAGTCAGATTATCATCCAAAGTTTTGGTTCCTGGATACTATTTTCCGGTCTCAGATACATCCTCAGGGGCATGTGACTCAGAGGTAGTAGTTATTTCTAATGCTAAATGAGTTCGACCACTAGATTTCGATTCCCCAAATTTTATGGTGAGGTCTATACCAGCACTATGTGGATACACGGACTGTGACCAAAGGTCTAGCAGAGCGGATTTCAGATGAGATTCCCGACCTTAGTTATGCGACTAATGATGGATGCTAGTGTTAAGATTGATGAAGAGGTACATGAACCGGTATATTCCTAGTGTCTACCAAGTGGGGTCTTTGAAGAACCAGTGGTTGAGACTTGCTGGTGAGGTTATGTTACGAAAGAGGCTGATGGTAGCTCCTGATGTGGTAGTAGCACCAGTTGTGCCTATTGAGCCAGATGTGGGATATGATGATGTCGTACCACCTCAAGACGAAGGAATACAGGCTACTGAGATGCCTCAGGCGCCTGCGGGTGTGACAGTTACGCTCACTCATGCACAGTTTGACGAGTTGACTACGGGGTAGGTAGCGGTCAAATAGGAGATACGCCAGCTGAGGGATGAGTTGGTTGGTTAGAGGATCGTTATGACTGACATGCAGTTGTGTCAAGAGGAGACTACACAGCTCTGGCGTGGTCAGAGAGTGTTGCATGGCATAGTAGAGGCGCAGATGTTTCATATGGGACTTGATCCACCGTCGCCAACACCGTAGTCTGGCGAGGATGATTAGTCTAGTTATAGTATATTTTTTATAGTTTTGTGTTTTTATCACTAGAGTTGAATTGTTAGGCGGATAGTTGTGTTGGAATGTTTCATGTTACCGCCTAAACGATCGATTCCTAAGTGTATTTGTTTATTTTTTATTTTATAAATTACAGATTCTCGTATTTATGTGATGATATTGTTCATATTTTGCATTCCCAAAACGATGATGATGCATGCGTTGAATGAGATGTGATTTTTGAGGTTCAGTCGAGCTTTGGAGTCACACAATGAGGACATGTGTGTTTAAGTTTGGGGGGAGTGTGGTCGTATTGTATAATGATGTTAGAACATGGATATGAGGAATTTGTATAGGATAATTGACACGAAATTTTTTTTTGCAAACAAGACCAAGCCATAGCCTACGATTGGGCTACGTTTAAGCGTATGGGCCAGTGTAGCTTGTGTAGAAAAGTTCAAAATTTACCCGAATGAGGGGTTTTTTGGTTGGTTTTTGTCTTGTACTGTATTAGGATTTAATTAGGAATAGTTTTTAGGAATTTTTGGAGTTTAGATAGGAATTTTTAGTGAAATCCTAGTCTGAGTAAGAAGTGGAATACAAGTACAATTCAAAGATGGATTATTAGTTGTTTCCACTTTCCAATTCCAACAATGATTCCAAATCCTTCTCCTCGAGGAATCTGAATTATTCATCTATAAATACAGCTCTTGAGATCCATAATTCTCACACTTCACCAATAAGAGCTTGTGCAAGAAATCATACAGAGATGTCTAGTTTTTCTTCTTCTTCTTCTTTTTATAATCCCGAGGGTGAGCATGAGATAAATAGTGAGTATGAGATTGAATTTGATCCAGAGGAGATCCTTGGAGATGATGCCTCTTCGGAGATTGGGGATGTATGAGGAAGGAATATGGAGTTAGATGAGGATAACACAAATATGGGAGCTATAAGCACACCGAGGAAGAGGACCACGCCTCATTCATTCATAAAGTGTATGATGCAATACGAACTGATATTTCTCGGCCAGATTGAATGTGTATCCAAGATTGGTTTGGAAGTTTTATGAAATGATGAAAATTGAAAGACCGGAAGGATATGTGGTGGTCTGAGTCCGAGTAGATGAGAGGAGTAATCCTATAGTGGTGGATGTAGAAGTGATTGCGAAAATATGGAATTTACCTCTTGGGTGTCTGGAACAGTTGAGTACGAAATTCAATACAGTCCCATCGGATTGACCACTCTCGGATACAGATATGATCAAGGAAATATGTGACATGCATATTCTGAAAAAAGGAGCAAAAAGTGTGGACATCTATCTTTTGAGACCGGACTTGCTATATTTGGATTGTGTAATTGTCTCTCATGTATGTCGAAATCATAAGACGTGTTGGAGAGGACATTCAATGATCAAGATACTATATTGCATTCTTAAAGGCTATTGGGTACCAATTCCAGTATTGATATTGGGCAATATGATTTTGATACATAAGATTGTGAGTGGAAAAGTGAAAGGGTGGAATTTAATGGAGTTTTATCTCCCATATCCATTCTTGATATCGAGAATTCTTGAGGAACAATTAGGATATAGATTGGGCGAGATGAATGAAAAGTGCTTGTCATTCACTAAGTATTATCAAGAAATAAGTTTTGGATGGGCTTGAGATAAAATCTAATATCAATGCTTCTTGGGGATGTTTTTTTAGTGGAAGTGAATGATGGCTATGAATAGCAAGGAAGAAATGGGAGTCATAGTTGGAATAGGGTTTATAGGTTTAGAAATGTTTTCTATTTTAGTTTTTTTTTTGGTAGATTAGGTTCAGTTTTCAATTCCTAGAGATTGTAGGCCCTTAAGGCCAAATCTTGGTTATTTTATTTAATAAAAGTTTCGTTCCTTGTGCAATAAATGAGTAATGATTTCCGAAAAGTTATGATTATATGTTTTTTCCTTTCCTATGATATTGGGTATGTGTGTTGTGTTGAAAATTTTTACAGGTGGTCCAAACCAAGGTTGGGGGGAAGATAAAGTGCTAGATTATGAAATTCCGGAAATATGCTTCAAGGGTAACTATATTATTTCTCATGCGTATGATTGTGAATCATGAGGACATGGTTTAATTTAAGTTTGGGGGAGAGGGTATAGTTAAGAAATGATAATTTTGAAGAAAAAAAAACTTTGAAAATTTTGAAATTTTTTGGAGAAGTTCTTTGTTTTAACGCATGAGTGTTTGGCATTACAAGTTGATTGAGTTTGTGTTTATTATGCATGAGTAGTATGTGATGCATGTTCATGAGAGTAATGATTATATTGAGTTAGTGAATTGATGTGGTTTACATGGGTGAATGAATTAGTGAAATTAAAACTTAAAAGGACGATCTTGACCTATAAGAATATGCACACATTCACTATAGGATGATTAGTTGATCTTTGACTATGAACTTAAAAAAATAGCTTTGTAACCATGAAAAGGAGAGAAGGGGAGTAGTATGGAGGAAATCTAAAAAAAATTGAAATTTTTTTTGAAATGATAAGATACAAAAAATAGTCTTTTGATCTAAGTAACCGAGCCTCCTACCACAAAGTAGCAGAGTGTTCGCTTAAAAAGGGGAGAAAACTAATGAGCATAAATCCCATGGAAGAAGCTCAAGCCCAGTTGGTCGGGACTAAAAATCCTCGCTAGAAAGTCCAGAGCTTAGAAAGACAAAACAAAAAGGATAAAGTGGAATGAAACATAAAGTAGTAGTTTTTCATATAAAAAATGGCAAAGTTTGATTAATGAAGTATAAGAAAAAATATTGATCTACCATAGGAGAATGTTCACAAAAACACGAAAGGTTGTCCGGATTGGAAGTAGAGATTAGCGAAGTTATTTACTTTAATGGGGACCATTCACGACATGAGCTCGAGATAGTTATTGTTCGGTAATGAGTGGGAATGTTTGCATCCATGTTATCATACATTGTAGCATGACTTAGTTAATAAGTGTGTGAATGCATGAATGCGTGAGAATGAAGAATGGAGAAGTTGTGGGTAGTATAGTCAACCCTCATAAGACTTAACTCGTCCACTCGGTATTGCCGAGGGGTTTAAAAGGCTTGTTACACTTGCTAAGTGTAATCGTCGACCCTCACAAAATCAAGGGATTAGTGTAAAATAGTTAGAATAAAAATAATCATAACGAGGTAGTTTTCAAGTTTTCCTGAGTTCATTGCTTAGGGACTAGCAACATGTAAGTCTGTGGTGTGATAGGTGTCAAATGTTGTACATTTTAGGCCCCTATCTTGCTATTGTTATATCTTTACATTCCGTTATTTGGTATTTTATATGGTTTCTGTGTCTAAGCATGTTTCAGGAGCTTAATAAAGAAAACAAGCTAACTTTGGTGAATTAACCAAGGAAGTGCTTGTGTCTATCCAAAGAGAGAGCAAAAAAGGTGTTTTCAAGCGAAAAGTGTCTCCCAGATGGCAAAAATGTCATTTTTCGAAGCCACAACTTCGGAAAACATACTAAAGGAGTCGAGGGGGTTCTGATGGCATAATTTCCAAGAAAAATGGTTTCAAAGGATTTTGTTATGCTAGACCTACGCTTACAGTAGCTCAAAGTGGCTAGAAAGTGTTAAAACTACGCTCGAACTACACTCGGAGTTTCTGGCCCAAAAAGTACCTATGCTCAAGTGTAGCTTCAGCGTAGGGAGGTTGATAGGTGTCAAATATTAACTATTTTAGGCCCCTATCTTGCTAATGTTACGTCCTTACATTCCATTATTTGGTATTTTTATGCCGTTTGTGTGTTTAAGCGTGTTTCACGAGCTTAATAAAGAAAAAGAGCTAACTTTGGTGAATTAACTAGAGAATTGCTCATTTCTATTTAATATGAGAGCTAAATAGGTGTTTTCAAGAGAAAAGTTTCTCCCGGAGGGCAGAAACGTTATTTTTTTTTAGCCGCAACTTCAAGAATCATAACAAGGGAGTCGAGGGGGTTCAAACGGAGCAATTATCAAGAAAAATGGTTACCAAGGATTTTGCTACGCCCAGCCTACGCGCCCAGTAGCTGAAAGTGTCTATAAAGTGCCATTTTTACCCCCCAACCTACGCTCGGCGCGTAGCTCCCTACACGCGGCGCGTAGAAATAGTATTTTCTGCACAAATTTTCAGTCAACTTCGGGAGGCCATATCTCGGTCAACAAAGATTAAAATGGGGAACTTCTTGAGCCTAACATCAATATCTTGATGTTAGGTTTCCAAAACGATATTACAAACCTCCGTCCAATATGTGTAGCTCTAGAAATGATTAAAAGAGTGACAGGTGTCCTACAGAAAAAGCTGGAAATTTCAGATACCGGCCAAAATCCTATTTTGCCCCGAATTGATCCGTTTTGATCCGGATGTATTTTTATGCACTCCAAGACATCCCAACACGTGTATAATACATATTTACATCAAATTAAAGGGTTTTTGATCAATGTTTAAGGAAAATCACTCCAACGGGGAATCCTACTCCAAGCAGGACAAGTATATTGCAACTAGGATTTCCCTTAGCTTTGTCTATAAATACCACGGTATGGACCAGATCTAAGGGAATTTTTCTACCCAATTTTCAGAGCTTTATTTTTAGATTCACATCATCAAAAGGGAGAATTCATTCGAGACCTAGAGATCCGGAGAAAAAGATCATGGAGGGCGATTCTACATCAACGATGCAGTCTCTTCCGACCATGAGCAACTAATTCAGTATCTAGTGTTTTCTTGCAAAACCCTGGCCAAGTAATGTAGTTCTTTTATTTGTTTAAATTGTAACAAGGGGAAGTTGTGACCATACTGTGATGATTGTTGTAGATTAGTGATCGTTTTTATTCTTGATACAAAATTCTATATTCATTTTAAACTCTTGTCCTAGGTGGAATGAATATATTATTTTACTCAATCATGATTATTCACTATGGGTTGGAACTTGGATGCTTAATTCATGATTTTCTACACAATGGTTCTTAACACTCGAAACCCTAGGTTTACACAGGTCATGCCTCGGCGAGGTTATATAGACATTTAGTTTAAATTCAAGTTGTAGGAGTAGATTAAAGTAAAATAATTTGCATATACTAGTTACACTCTGTCCGGAGATGGGTTGTAGCGAATCCGGTGGAGGGTATCCTTTTTGGGGTCGTATTCGACTATTTGCGGTATGACCTTATTCACAGTTATGGATCGTCCTCTTGCAATTGAGCAAGTGGAGGATTATAGTATGCGGTTAGTGGTGGAGCATGAAAATCATAGTTTTTATCTCTATTGTTTTTGTCTTAATTTATCTTTACCTGCTTTATTAGTTAACTAGTTCGGAAATCAAAATCAAAACCATATTTTTATAACAACTCAAGAGTATTACTTTACGAGAGTTTATAATACGACTTTGTCTCTGTGAGATCGATAACCTTTCTCAAGCAGAACTGCAATACAAAACGATTCGTGCACTTGCAATAGGTAAAACCTTGTCGTCATAAGGGGTTGTTCTTAACCATTATTTTTATCACCCCTAGGCGGACATCATGTTTTTGGCATCTTAATCGAGGACTAATGGATATTCTAAATTTAGTAATTTAGTTTACTTGATATTCTTTTGTATTGCATCTATAGTTGGATTTTTGTGTTTTTGCGAGGTACACTGAAAATCGTGAAAAGAATCGACAAAGTAGTGACGATTGCATCATTGGACCACTTGTGAGTTTTAGTGTAGCTTAATTTTATGCTTAATTTTATCTTTGTTTTATGTCCATAGTTTAGAAGTAGTTAGTTTTTATAATAAAAAAAATAAAAAAATAAAAACTGTAATTTTCGTGTAAATTGTCAGAAAGTCCGATTTTCGTAATAAATGAGATGTTTTTGAGTAGAAAAGTGTCATTGAACAAAACTCACTGTTTAGGTCAAAACACGTCGTTTAGGAACTCAAAACCACAATTTTGTGATTATCAAAAAAAAAAGATGTATAATGGTTATACCAATTTAGCGAGTGTTCCATATTATAATTGATATAACCTAGATTGGAGAAATCATCCCAATTTCCAGTATCAACAATCAGGTAAGCAAATTCATATCAAAGCTTTAATGAGGATCCACGATATTTTGATCACGAATCGGGGTATCGACCATATAATCAAGATTATTATCCTCAACCATCAAATCAATTCCAATTTGAGGCAAATACATATCCGCGTCCGGAGCCATTGTCTTTTGCAAAGAAATACTTAGTAAAATTGAGTGAAATCAGAGCAAGAGCAACCATCTGTCCAGGGTCATTGTCTTCGAAAGAAAAATTCTTAGCATCTTTGAGCAAAATCGAGACCCCTCAAAATTGTGGGGAGATCACATCCAACCGAGACAATTCATACTTTCCTAACACTGAAAATCCTCAATCATGTCCCGAGTCGTTGTATTCTGTAGAAAAATTTAATGCATCTTTGAGAGCAATCAGAGCCAACCTCCGATGTATTGAGATCGCATACCATAGAGACGATTCATACGTTTCGAATATTGAAAATCCTCAATCATTCAATACTCAGGATTTTTAGTCCAATAATTTCCAATCATTCCAACCCTCCAACCAAAATCCACTCCAATTTTTAAAATCAAAATTTGATGCTTAGATCAACTGGTGATAGAGATGAATTGATGAGCACCTTGAGAATGGATGACTTGCCAAATCAAGTGATGGATAATTTTGAAGATGAGGAGAATGGGTGTAGTGAAATAAAGGAAAGTTTTTAAATTGAGAGTGATGTTTCACAGGATGAGTGTGTGAAAATTATTCATTTACCACAAGAGCCAAAAGAGACACCATATGAACCTAAATCAATATTTACCCAATGTCTCGATGAGTTGTATTTTGAAGATAAACAAGGAGGAGATGAGTACTACAAAATTGATGGGATTGATGAGGTGATGAAGGATATATTACCTTATTCGTTGACAGAAGAATCGTTGGACATAAGTACTAAACATGGGATGAAGGTAGAGCATGACAAAGGAAAGAAGGTATGTGACAATTCTTATGTGTTTGATGTTTTGCTCGTTGCTGAGTGTTCACAATGGACAATTGGGACTATTTACTTCCCACACTTGCTCCGCCATGTGGTGGAAGTGTGGAAGAAAGGAAGGGTGTTGGATAGCCCTTTGCGGAGTGTCGTGCCAAAGATGTTAAACATTGGTCCTATGTTGTGAAAATTAGTATCTAGCCTCGGTTTGTAGAATAATAGGTCATTTAATTTTTGAAAATTTCAATTTTTAGAGATTGTAGGCCCCTAAGGCCAAATCTTTGCTTATTTTATTTTAATTTTGTAGGATTGTAGGCCCTTAAGGCCAAATCATGTTTGTTTATTAAATAAATAAATAAATAATTGAAAAAAATTTCATTCCTTGTGTTATATTGAGTAATGATTTTCGAAAAGCAATGATTGTATTTCTTCTTCCCTTGCTATGATATTATGTATGTGTGTTTTGTTGAATATTTCTACAGGTAGCTCGATTCAAGTTTGGGGGGAAGGACAAGCATGAAAAGAGGAAATTTTGGAACTGCGCTTAAAGGGTAAGTATATTTTTTTTCATGAGTATGATAGTGAACCATGAGAACATGGTTTAATTTAAGTTTGGGGGGGAGGTATAGGTAGCTATAAGGAATGATTGAAAAACAAATATGAAAAATTGAAAACAATTTGAAAGAAATTATTTGTTTTTACGCATGAATTATTTGCATTACAAGTTGATTGAGTTTGTGTTTATGATGTATGATTAGTATGTGATGCAATATTCCCATTCATGAGAGTAATGATTAGATCAAACTAAGTGAAGTAATGTAGTTTTCATGGGTAAATAGATTAGTAAAATTGAAACTGAGAAGGACAACTTTGACCTATAAGCACATGCACACATTCGTTATGGGAAAAATAGTTGATCTTTGACTATATAGTTGAAAATTTAATTTTTCCACAACAAAATGGGAGATGGGGAATTGATATAGATGGAATGAAGAAAATTTTGAAAATTTATTTTGAAAAATAAAATACATAAAGTAGTTCTTCAATCTGAGTAACCGAGTCTCCTACCACAAAGTAGCAGAGTGTTCGTGTAAAAAGGGGAGAAAACTAATGAGCATAAATCCCATGGAAGAAGCTCGGGCCCAGTTGGTCAGGACTAAAAATCCTCGTTGGAAAGTCCGGAGCTTAGAAAGACAAAAGGGGAATAAAAGTGGAAAGAAGGAGTGTTGAATTCAATTCTAAAAAGGCAAAGTTTGATCAATGAAGTAGAAGAAGAGAGATTGCAATACCATAGGAGAATGCTCACAAAAACATGGAAGGTTGTCTGGATTGGGAGTAGAGAGTAACGAAATCTTTTACTTTAGTGGGAACCATTCATGACACGAAGCTCAAGATAGTTATTGTTCGATAGTGAGTGGGAGTATTTGCATTTATATTATCTTATACATTGTATCATGACTTGATTGATGAGTATGTGAATGCATGAATGCGTGATTACAAGGAATGGAAAAGTTGTGGGTAATATAGTTAACCCGCACGAGACTACACTCGTCCACTCGGTGTTGCAAAGGAGTTTAAAAAGACTTGTTACACGTGCTAAGTGTAATCGTCGACTCTCACGAAAGCAAAGGAGTAGTGTAGGTTAGTATAGGTTAATTAGAATAAAAACAATCATCATAGTTTAAAAAGTTTCACAACTTCAAGAATCATAAAAAGGGAGTCTATGGGGTTCAAATGGAGCAATTATCAAGAAAACTATTTTCCAAGGATTTCGCTACCCCCAGCCTACGCACCCAGTAGCTAAAAGTGGCTAGAAAGTGCCATTTTATACCCCAACCTACACGTAGGAACAATGTTTTCAGCATAAATTTTCAGCCAACTTCGGGAGGCCATATCTTGATCAAAACAGTTCCAAATGGGGTGATTCTTGAACCTAACATCAAGATCTTGAAGTCAGATTTCCAAAACGCTATTACACACCTCCATCAAATATGTGTAACTCTAGATATGATCAAAAGAGTGAGAGGTGTCCTGCATAAAAAGCTGGAAATTTCATATTCTGGCCAAAATCCTATTTTGACCCGAATTGATCCGTTTTGATCCGGATGACTTTGTGTGCACTCCAAGACATCCCAACACGTGTATAATAAATTTACATCGGATTAAAGGGTTTTTGATCAGTTTTTAAGGAAAGTCACTCCAAAGGGGAATCCTACTCCAAGCGGGACAAGTCTATTGCAAATAAGATTTCCCTCAACTTTGTCTATAAATACTAAGGTCTGGACCAGATCTAAGGGACTTCTTTCTACCCAATTTTTAGAGCTTTCTTTTTAGATTCATATCATCAAAAGGGAGGAGTCATTCAAGACCTAGAGATCCGGAGAAGAAGATCATAGAGGGCGATTCTACATCAATGATGTAGTCTTTTCCGATCATGAGCAACTAATTTGGTATCTAGTATTTTCTTTCAAAATCCTAACCAAGTAATGTAGTTCTTTTATTTGTTTCAATTGTAATGAGGGGAAGCTGTTACTATACTATGATGATTGTTGTAAATGAGTGACCATTTTTACTCTTGATACAAAATTTTATATTTGTTCTAAATTCTTGTCTTTAATGGAATGAAGATATTATTTTACTCAATCATGATTATTCACTATGGGTTGGAACTCAGATGTTTAATTCATGATTTTATACACAATGGTTCTTAACACTGAAAACCCTAGTTTTACACATGTCATGCCTCGGCGAGGTAATATAGACACGCTTAAGTTTAAATTCATGTTGTAGGAGTAGATTAGAGTAAAGTAATTTTCATGTACTAGTTACACTCTATCCGGAGATAGGTTGTAGCGAATCCGGTGGAGGGTATCCATTATGGGGTCGTATTCGACTATTTGTGGTACGACCTAATTCACAGTTATGGATCGCCCTCTTATAATTGAGCAAGTAGAGGATTATAGTATACGATTAGTGGTGGAGCATGAAAATCCTAGTTTTTATCTCTACTGATCTTGTCTTAATCTATTTTTACTTGTTTTATTAGTTAACTAGTTCAGAAATCAAAATCAAAAATCACATTTTTATAACAATTCAAGAGTATTACTTTACGAGAGTTCAGTATACAACTTAGTCTCTATGGGATCGATAACCTTTCTCAAGCCGAACTGTACTATAAAACGATTTGTGCACATGTGATAGGTAAAACCTTGTCGTCATAAGGGGTTGTTCTTAACCATTATTTTTATCACCCCTAGGTGGACATCAGGGGTCAAGCATAGTAATGTTGTGAAATTCCAATTTTGGCCCAACTTCAATTCTTTCGGTTCGAATTTGAATCCAACACTTCTATACACGTGATTTAGACATATTGTACGTCAGGTTGAAGGGTTTTGCTCAGTTTGGAAGGGAATCGCACAAAATGGGAATCCTACACTCAATAGGAGAAGTCTAATGCAAATTAGGGTTTCCCTCGTCTTTGTTTATAAATACGAAGGTCTGTTACAAAGCTGGAGAGCTTCTTTACACAGAATTTTTAGAGCATTATCTTGATGCGGCCGTCAGGTGTATAAAAATATGTGGTTAAAAAAACACCTTAACGACTCCAGGTTTTACCCTACGCAAGCGTACGTATCAATTTTAGAATAGCAAAGTGGCTTAAATAAGGGATATCGATCCCACAGAGACTGAGATTGTTCACTTTAATAATTTAGAAACATCGAATTATATTTTTTAGAAGCTTGTTTGTTTGGGTGGTGAAAGACCAAATTAGCTATTTTAACTATAAATTATCTAAAAAGCAAGTAAATTGCTTGTGATTTAGATGAGAGAGAAAAACTAGGATTTTCATGACTTCGCCTCTAACCGCATAATATAGTTCATCACTGTTTCAACTGTAAGAGGGCGATCCGTAACTGTGAATCAGGTCGTATCGCAGATAGCTAAATACGACCCCAAAAAGGAGTACCATCAACCAGATCGTGACAACCCGTCTCATGACTGACTTAACTAGTACATGTCAATTATACTACTATAATCTACTCCTAATGCATAAAAATAAATTAAAGCATGTCTATATTAAGTCGTCAAGGCACGGCATGTCTCAACCTAGGGTTTCAAGTTTCATTACCACCATTGTGTAGAAAATAATGATTAAGCATCCGAGTTCCAGTCCATATTGAATAATCATAATTGTGCAAAATAATATATTTATTCTATCTAAGACAAGAATTTAGAACAAATATATAATTTTATATTGTAAATCAGTACGGTCTCTTAACTACTACAATCATCACAGTAGGGTCATAGTTTCCCCTCCTTTACAGTTAAAAACAATAAAAGAACTACATTACATGGCTAGGGTTTTTCTAGAAAACCTTAGACACCGAGTTAGTTGGCCATGGTAGAAGGTGACTGCGTCGTTGATGTAGAAACGTTCTCCATAGTCTTCTTCTTCGGATCTCTCGGTTTGAATATGGCTCTCAACAGCAGCAAATCTGAATAAATGAACAGCCTCCAAAAACTCACGTCTAAACTCTCCAACTCAATATTATATATCACGTTTGATGTATAGTATTGTATGTATAGGCAATGGCATTGAGAGGCCCTTTTTAGTCTTTTCACTCACAAAACTCATCAAAATCCTAAATATAAGTGTATATACATGTATATAGAGGTCTGAAGTCATGGACACGTCTTCCAATTAAGCCCGGGGTGAAACATGAAAAATCACACATAAATCCTCAAAGTTGTCGCACTTACGCTTGGAGGCTACGCTTCAAGCATAGGTCAAATCGTATATTTTGCAATTCTAGCCACTTTTTGGTACTGGAAGCATAGGCACAAGCGTAGGGTTTTTATGGAAAATCACTTTTCTCCATAAATGTGTCAAAACGTCCATCTCGAACCCATGATACTTTTTGCTGAAGATGACGGCTTCTGAAAATGCCATTTTTGCCCTCTGGGAGCCATTTTTGTCTCGGACTGCCTCTTTGACTCTCCTCTTGGATAGAAAGAACACACTCTTCAGTTAATTCACTGAAGTTAGCTTCATTTCTTCATTAAGCTCCTAAAACATGCTTTAACACGGAAACAACATAAAAATACCAGATAATGGAATGAAATAACGTAACAATAGTGAGTTAAGGGCTCAAAATGACTAATATTTGACACCTATCACACCCCCAAACTTACATATTGCTAGTCCTTTATTAATAAACTCAGGAAACTTTTCTTGTGATGATCGTTTTACTCTAACTATTCTAACTACTCTAACCTAATCCCTTGCTTTCGTGAGGCTCGACGATTACACTTAGCACATGTAACAAGTCTTTTAAACCCCTAGGTTACCCCTAGTGGACGAGTGAAGTCTCATGAAAGTTTCCAGTGATGGTACCTACAAACATTCTAGTTCTCTATAGTCACGCATTCTTGAATTCACACATAAATTTAATTAAGTCATGATACAATGCAAAAGATATTATGGATGCAAATACTCCCACTCACTACTGAATAAAAATTATATCAAGCTTCATGTCATGAATGGTACCCACTAATAGTGAATAATTTCGCTACTTTCTACTTAAAATCCAGATAACCATCCATGATTTTGTGAACATTCAACTACAATATTTCAGTTTCTCTTCTCCTACTTCATTGATCAAACTTTGCCATTTTTCATCAAAACGTAACTTTTCAACTTTCCACTTTTCATCCCTTTTTGTCTTGCTAAGTCTCCGGACTTTCCAGCGAGGATTTTTAGTCCCAACCAACTGGGCCCGAGCTTCTTCCATGGGATTTATGTTCATCTGTATTCTCCCCTTTAAACACGAACAGTGATATTGGTGATACCAAGGCCCGGTTACTCAAATCAAAGAACTGTTTTTTGCATTTTATTTTCTCAAAAAAAAAATCAATTTTCTTCATTTCAACCAAAACATCTCCCCATCTCTTCTTTTATTATGGCAAAATTATTTTTCAACTACATAGTCAAAAATTAACCTATTTCTCATAGTGAATGTGTGTTTGTGCTTGTAGGTCAAAGTCGTCTTTCTAAATTTCAATTTCACTCATTTACTCACCCATGTAAAACCACATCACTTCACTAACTTGATCTCATCATTACTCTCATGTATGGGAATATCACATTACATACTACTCATGCATCATATACAAAAACTCAATTGAATTGTAATGCAAAACATTCATGCGTGAAAACAAAAAACTGTTCCAAAAAAAAATTTCTCGGAAATTTTTTTATTCCTTGTAATACCATACCCTCACCCCCAAACTTAAATCAGACCATGTCCTCGTGGTCAAAAATAATATAGGAGAACAGATACAGTTACCCTTAAAGCTCAATTTTGGATTCCAAAGCACCGCATGAATCCCCTCCCCCAAACTTGATTTGGATCACCTGTAGATATCATCAACAAAGCACAAATACCCAATTATAGCAAGGGAAAAAAAATTTCATCATAAATATCCAGAAATCAACACATGCTTTCAAGGAATCAAAGATTCTCTTTTTTTTATTATTTATTTTTTCAAAAATAATAAAAGAAAAAGAAAATTTGGTTGGGCCTTAAGGGCCTACAATCCTAAAATAAAATTAAAATAAAAGAAACAAAGACGTGGCCTTATATAAATAAAATAACCTAAAAGTCCTAAACCTAAATCCTAGTCCATAATCTTCCTCTTCTTCTTCATCACTTGACACGGCACTCTTCAACCATATCCGGCAGTCTGCAGTCTCTTTCAACTTCTCTAAATCTTCCTCCAGATATATTTTCATAATCGTCCACCGTATCTCATCCAACTCCTTCATCCTTTCACCCAACTGCTCAGCAATGATCTTTGATAGCAGAAACGGGTATGAAAGATAATATTCAAATTTATCGGCCCCCGCCCATTCTCTACTCACAATTGCTCGGGAAATCGATATCTCAGCCATAATTAATGTTGGAACACACAATTCATACCCATGAGTTAGGGCATACAAATTTCTAAGCATAACGTGATCCCTTACACTAGTTTGATTATTGGGCCGAAGTTGAGCCGCAACGACACAATCCAAATAAAGAAGATCCGACTTCAACCACCAATTATCACACGTTCTATCTCTCGGATATGATATTGCACACAATTCCCGAACCATCTCCTTATCCTTATATGGCCATACTATAGGATGTTCATTTAATATTCCTCGTAAGTTTTATGGAATACCGATTGGTATATTTCACGCATCGCCAATACTTCTTCTTCCAATCACAACAAGAGTACTCCACTGAGTCACTTTAGCCTTTATCACCTCAAATCCTAGCGGTCCCGAAATTGTCATATTTTCATAGAATTTTTCAGACCAAGCCCGAATACACCTTTTCACCCACCGGTATTTCTAAACTCTTCAATCCTCATTCTCTAAGGATTTTCCTTCCGAGCGCAACTAATACTCAATTCATCCTCTCCGGACGAAATGTCTCTTCAAATTGCAACCAACACTGCAAAAATGATTTTGGTGTGGTTCGGCTTCCATTCCGACTCGTAGCTCCTTCATTCATGCTTTTCATCTCCACATATGGTTCCGTACATTCTATAAATTCCTCCGGGTCATAATAATATTCATTAGCATTATCCATACTAACCCTCCTCAAAATAGAAAGAATAAAAGAAGAATAGAAGAAGAATACCTAATCTAATGCTCACTCCTTGAGAATTGTGAATTGTAAATTGTGTCTACCCTATGGATGTATTTATAGATAAATGTCGGAGAATTAGAAGAGAAAAAGGATTTAAAACCCTTAACTGACTAGGAAAGGGGAAGCAATAACTAATCCAACTTCAACTTGTATTTGCATTCCGTCTCCTTATTAGAGTAGGATTACTCTAAAAATTATACAAAAATTCTACACAAAATCCTAAACTTAACTTAAACAAATCCTAATATAAGTACAAATACAGATCAGGCCAAAACACCCCGAAAACGGGTTAAATTTTTCAAAATTTTAAAACTCCCTCGCTGAACCCTACGCTTCAAACGTAAGGTAGCCTACGCTTCAAGCGTAGGCTTAGGCCTGAAAAATATATATTTTTGTTTTTTGAAATCACAGTTCTCAGATTAAACCACCGCAGATACACCCCCAAACTTAAACGCACAAATGTTCGCATGGTGCGATAAAAGATTTTGAAAGAATTCAAGTTATCCGCAACGTAGAATAAGCGTAAAATTCCGGGAATGCATCAAACAATTCGATTGAATCATCAAAACTGTAATTTTATAAACTATTAAAATATCAAAAATACATTTAGAAGATAATCATTCAAGCGGTCACATCAAGCCCTATACGAAACTATCCGCTCGATAATTTATCTCTAATGTGTAAAAAATAAATGAAATAAAAATAAAAATATAACAAAAACCTAACTAAAACTAAGTTGAGACTCATCATTAGAAGGCAGTGGTGTCGGTGGAATCGGCACACCCACATGCTGACACATACCGTCAAATCTATGAAATAACCTCCTCTCATCCCTCCATCAGTGCACTATCTCCTGCTGATGGGCCTATTTATCCTCTGCCAAACTCTGTTCTAGCCCCTGCATCCGTGCTATAATAGCGTCAAACTGAGCCTAGGACAGAGTAACAGTACCACCCGTAAGTGCCTCTGGCATCACGACCTCCTCAGCAGTAGCTAGTATCTGTGGCATCTCAGCCACGTGAGAAGCCCCAGCCTCCTAAGCTATGTCGGCATCATCTTGGCCCGCATCATCTGCCTGAGCCTGCGCCTATGCATCTGATGTCGATACTACACCGAACACTGGTCGGCATCGCATAATATCATCTGCATGCACCCAAGTCTAGACACTCGTCCACATCCCCCTGGCGTATGGAGTACCATCCCTATATCTATTGTGCTCAATCGCATCTATCTCGATCCCGACATCCATCACAATCTTCATCACCGAGCACGGGAATCGAATCTGAATCTACACAACTTAACCTTGGACTCCTTGCGTAGATGAACGTAGTGTGCATATAGGCCTCCCCATAAAATCTGTGGAATAAAAATCCACCTCTCGAACTCGAATGCGTAGTGGAAAACCGAGAATGGCGCAAAACGCATAGAGTGTGGTTGTGTAGCAGAATCTGAGATCGAACTATCACATCCCAGAACCATAGCATAGGATGATAATCCATCTTCTTTGTGCAGTTTTGATGCTCATCAGCCCACTGCCCGGCAGTCTGAAGTGTAACCAGCTCAGAAATAGACGGAAGTGCCTCGAGCATAAGCGAGAAATCAATAGCCAAATCGGGTGGACACTCGTCTGGAATGCCCCATGCCTCAACAATAGTCTGAGGGGTAATCTCTATCTTTGTACCTCATACCACAGTCAGTAGTCTCTTCCCCCTGCTGAAGTGGCGCATGTGCAACCAAAACTCCCGGATCATATCCTCGTAAATATGCGGGGTGGCTGGGGCTAGAACATGAAAAAGACGTCGAGCCCTCAATCGGCCGATAGTTTAAGCTGGCACTGGCTATAAATCCTCAAATATCCTCATGAGGTATGTCCTCTCCTGCTAATAGCCCTTCCGGAGAGCCCAGTTTAATAAATGCTCGACTGATGATGTCTGGGGTACCGGCAAAAATGTGGTCAAAACTCTGGGATCACCCTCTATTGGTGGCTCTGACACCCTCTCATCAGCCCTATCATCATCATCGCCCTCATCGGCGTCATCCCCCTGCTGAGCATGATCACCCTCTATATCCTCATTCATTTGCTCGGCCTACTGCTCTAGCATAGGTGGCGATGATAGTGCTCGTGGAGCTACTGGCTCAACCACCAAGCAACCATGTGGTAATAAGATATCGCGCCCCTGTGTCGAGCTCTTCGGCTCCTCTGCCTTAAATGATGAGGAATATGAGGATGCCGAATCGACATACTGTGGCCTCCTGGCGCATGTGCTATGGCGGCGGATAAGTGATGGTGTAGGTGAATATGACCTCGACCTCTGTCTTACTGGTGGATCATCCGCAACAGCAACCTGAACCACTCGTCTCGCCGAAATCTTAGTCCGTGCCATGCCTACAATAGAGAATTTTCGAAAAGTAAGCAATAACTAACCGGACACCGAATCAAACTCAAACTATATCTAAATATATCCAATACGATGATTAAACAAGCCTTCATCCCAAAAATTCAATATTTAATCCGATTCCGAAGTCAAAAAACTCAACTTTTAGAAAATGGATCACAACATGATTTTAATCGGGCTCGTTCGTCAATACTAGTTTAGAATAGTTAAATAAGTCATATGGAATCAAAATGATGGAACAAAACTCACCGAATCAAGAGAAACGATGGATTTCCAAAAATTGAGTTTCGGTGACTTTTCGAGTTCTTCACGCGAATTCGGTCGAATCACCAACTAATTTTACGATCCGTTGCCAATGAATGATGAGGAATTGAATGGGTAAATAGTAAGATTAAACCTCTCGAAGAATGGTGGAGAATTGAGAGAGAAAGTAGAGTTTGAATGGAATGAATGAGGGAATCTGTCGCGACCTGTTTATAACAGGCTTGCGCAGCTACGCTTGAAGCGTAGCTTGGCCTACGCTTGAAATGGAGGCCCCTGACCCAAATTCTGAATTTTGCTCTTTTTGATATTAATTCGTTCCACATTCAACTCCATCCTTCCTAAATGACTCCTAGGCTCCATGTACACTCTATATGTAAATGATGATGGCCTCGCAATTCGATTTTATGGACTCGATCTTAAATGCCGAAATAACTAAATTACCGTCTACAAATATAAACTAGGCATCAAAGCTACTCTTCTCTACCTAGTACCAATGTTTAACATCATTGGTACAATGTTGCCGTTTCTCAGTACTCCGGATCAAGCTTATCCAGTTCGGGTGGTGGTTCAGTCAAATCGATCATTTCTACCACACACTCAACTAGTCGAACCTCTATATAATACTTCAATCTCTGCCCATTCACGACAAATGTCTTTCCAGTGTCAGGATCATCGAGCTCCACAAGGGAAAACCTTCGTAATCTTGTATGGCCCATCCCATCCTGACTGAAGCTTACCAGGAAACAACTTGAGTCTCGAATTAAACAGCCAAACCTTTTGGCCGGGCTCAAAAAATTTCTTTCTGATGTTCTTATCATGGAATGCTTTTGTTCGAGCCTTATAAATCCGAGTATTTTCATATGCATCATTTCTCAACTCCTCAAGCTCTTGCAATTGGAGTTTCCGTTGCGCACCGGCTTTCTTTATATTGAAATTCAATCTTCGAACAGCCCAATATGCTCAGTGTTCCAGCTCTACAGGGAGATGGCATGTTTTACCATACACAAGACAATATGGCGACATACCAATTGATGTCTTAAATGCAGTTCTGTATGCCCAAAGTGCAGCCTTCGCGGCGAATCCTTCAAATCTGGACGAACTATTTTCTCCAAAATATTTTAAAATCTTCCGATTAGAAACCTCCACTTGACCTTGTGATTGGGGGTGATATGGCGTACCAATTCTATGAGTGACACCGTACTTTTCACACATAGCGGAAAGAAACTGGTTGTCAAAATGGCTTCCACCATCACTAATCAGAACTCTCGGCATACCAATCATGAGAAAATGTTCAATTTTACAAATTCTTCCACCACGTCATGATCAGCACGTTTGGTGGCTATTGCTTCTACCCATTTTGAAACATAATCAACCCCCACAAGTATATATTCCTTTTTATCTACTTTTGGAAACGGTCCCATAAAATCAATACCCCACACATCAAACAATTCTACAATCAGAATCGGGGTTAAAGGCATCATGTCTCTTCGAAGCTTTTGACACCGCAGACACGCTTTGCAAAATTCAACTACATCCTTGAATATTGACGGCCAGTATATGGACGGCCAGTAAAATCCACTTTGCAGCACCTTATGGGTTGTCTTTTGAGCTCTAAAATGCCCTCACACTCCAGCGTGTGACAAAAGGTAAGTATGTTTTGTACCTCACTTTCGGGGACACATTTCCTAATAATCTGATCAGAGCAATACTTGTACAAACACAGATTATCCCGGATATAAAATTTGACTTGGCTGAAGAATCGGTCTTTCTCATTCTTAGACCATCCTTTTGGGATTCGACCTGTGGCTTTATAATTGACAATATCAGCATACTACGGTATTTGTTCCACTATAGCCACACTGAACAGGTGTTCATCTGGGAAAGAATCCTTAAGATGAGTAATTTCCTTTGTGGACTCGACAATAATCCTTGACAAATGATCCGTAACAACATTTTCTGAACCCTTTTTATCTTTGATTTCCAAGTCGAATTCTTGCAACAACATAATCCACCAAATCAGTCGGGGCTTAAAATATTTCTTTGTAAGCAAATGCCTCAGAGCAGCATGATCCGAGTAAACGACAACCTTGGTGCCTAATAAATATGATCGAAATTTATCCAAGGCGAAGACAACTGCCAGCAACTCCTTCTCGGTAGTTGTGTAGTTCATCTGAGCTTCATTCAGAGTCCTACTGGCATAATAAATAACATATGGCAGCTTTCTTTTCTCTGACCCAACACAGCTCCTATGGCATAGTCAGAGGCATGACACATGATCTCAAATGGTAGAGACCAATCTGGCAGATGAATAATTGGGGTTGGTGATAGTAGAGCACGCAGCTCCTTAAAGGTGCAAGCGCACATATCAATTGTAGAATAGCAAAGCGGCTTGAGTAAGGGATATCGATCCCACAGAAACTAAGATTGTTCACTTTAATAATTTAGAAACACCGAATTATATTTTCTGAAAGCTTGATTGTTTGGGTGGTGAAAGACCAAATTATCTATTTTAACTATAAATTATCTAAAAAGCAAGTAAATTGGTTGTGATTCAGATGAGAGAGAAAAACTAGGGTTTTCATCATTCCACCACTAACTGCATAATATAGTTCATCACTGTTTCAACTGTAAGAGGGTGATCCGTAACTGTGAATCAGGTCGTATCGCAGATAGCTAAATACGACCCCAAAAAGGAGTACCATCAACCGGATCACGACAACCCGTCTCATAACTGACCTAACTAGTACATCTCAATTATATTACTATAATCTACTCCTAATGCATGAAAATAAATTAAAGCATGTCTATATTAAATCGCCAAGGCACGACCTGTGTCAACCTAAGGTTTCAAGTTTTATTACCACCATTGTGTAGAAAACCATGATTAAGCATCCGAGTTCCAGCCCATATTGAATAATCATAATTGTGCAAAATAATATATTTATTCCATCTAAGACAAGAATTTAGAACAAACATATAATTTTATATAGCAAATCAGTACGGTCTCTTAACTACTACAATCATCACAGTATGGTCACAGTTTCCCCTCCTTTACAGTTAAAAACTATAAAATAACTACAGTACTTGGCTAGGGTTTTGCTAGAAAACCCTAGATACTAAGTTAGCTGGCTATGGTAGAAGGTGACTGCATCGTTGATATAGAAACGCTTTCCATAATCTTCTTCGTCGGATCTTTAGGTTTGAATATGGCTCTCAACAGCAGCAAGTCTGAATGAATGAACCTCTTGAATGAATGTCTCTGTTGGCCTTGAAATTCTATTTCAAGCAATAAATCTTATTTTGATATTTACAAAACATTCAAAACCGTGTTTGGTACTAATATGACTTTGAGCTAAGTGTTTCAGCAAGTACAGGTAAATGATTCGGGAAGATCGATAAAGCAACAAGCGATAAGGAAACTCAAGCGCAAACTCGAAGAAGGACAAAAAGATCAAAGAAAGAACAAAAGCTGGACTCAAGACCTGGGGTAGATAGGTCGGGGTGAGAATATTGTAACAAGGTATCTTATGTGTTGATTGGTCTTATAAGCTCAAGAAATAAATCAAACGAACTCAAACGGATCAAAAACGGACCTTGAAAAAAATTCTTGGAGTCACCCAGTCGACTGGCCATGAAATGGCAGCCGACTGACTGTGACCCAGTCGACTGGCCATTAAAGACCCAGCCGACTGGATGAACCAGTGAGCTATAAAACATTTTGACTGCATGAGGCAGTCGACTGGCCTGTCCAAGGCAGTCGACTGACTGTGCCCAGTCGACTGGCAGTTAAGGACCCAGCCGACTGACTGAACCACGGAGTTTCGAACATTTTTTATTGCCTGAGGCAGTCGACTGGCCTATCCAAGGCAGTCGACTGACTCATGAGGCAGTCAACTGGCCTTCTTGAGGCACTCGACTGACCCTAGCCGTTGGGAAAAATATTTTAAATCTAAGCATGGAGGCAGTCGACTAGGTGCCGTCAGGCAGTCGACTGGGTGCTTCAGGATTTTACGGAAAAGTATTTCTAAACAATATTTTTACCCAAAAAGAAATGATTTTGCTTGCTGATTTTCAGGTCCTACTCTCCACATTGTCTAGGGTGAGATACACTCTCCAAACCCTAGTGTTACACTATATAAAGAAAGAGATATGGATTAAAACTTTAAGGTTCTTGTGTGAGAAATTTTTCAAATATTGTTCATCTCTAATTTTTCTCAAGCATCTTCTGAAAAATATTTTGATAGCAAGAAAGATCAAAATCTTGTTTTTCACTCTTATCATTTTGAAGATTTAAACTCAAGCCTTGAGCCTATTCTCTTATTGAAAATATATTGTGAGAATATATATATCTTGAGTTCTTGAAATATCACCTAAAAACACTTGAGCTTATATTGATCTATCTTCCATAAAAACCTTAGGGTTTTGAGTGTTTTTGTTTCTTGAGTGATATATTGATTGCATACACAAATTTGTGATCTTGGGTGAGTGAAGCCCATTGTATCAAGGGAGGATTGTTCTCTTGATTGTGTGAAGATCTAGTTAGCTCTTTTGTAAAGGTTTTGCTATTCCACCTATTGAAGGAAGAGCCATAGTGTGAGGATCGGGAAAGTCTCAAGGAAGGGGATTCTTTGAACCGAGGAGTAGGAGTTACCGAACCTTGTAAAAATCACGGTGTCAACATCTCTATCTCTATCTCCTTACTTTATGGTCATGCATGCTTAATTTACATTGTGGTAAATAGCTTGTTGAATTTAAGAGAAATTATTCATTACATATTTTACCTTGTAAATTAATATTGAACCTTGTTGCATATTCTAGTAAGAATAAAAAGAAGTTAGAAATTATTTTTAAAACCCTATTCACCCCCCCCCCCCCTCTAGGGTATTTTAGTGACTTACAGTCTCATATAACCAACCAACCTCTATCTATCAGCACCAGAATTCTCCTTTTTTTCTCGTCTGATCTATGGTCTTGTATATATAGACAATGGCATAGAGAGGCCATTTTTCGTCTTTTCACTCTCAAAATTCATCAAAACCCTAAATATAAGTGTATATACATGTATACAGAGGTCTAGAGTCACGGGCACGTCATCCAAATAAGTCGGGGGTGAAACAGGAAAAGTCACGGAAAAACAGCAAAAACTTGTCGCACATACGCTTGGGGGCTACGCTTCAAGCGTAGGTCCCAAGCATAGGTCCAAGCGTATATTTTGCAATTCTAGCCCCTTTTTGGTACTGGAAGCGTAGGCACAAGCATAGGGTTTTTATGAAAAACCACTTTTCTCCGTGAATGCGCCAAAACGTCCGTCTCGAACCCACGATACTTTTTGCTAAAGATGACAGCTTCTGAAAATGCCGATTTTGCCCTCCGGGAGCCATTTTGTCTCGGACTGCCTCTTTGACTCTCCTCTTGGATAGAAAGAACACACTCTTCAGTTAATTCACCGAAGTTAGCTCAATTTCTTTATTAAGCTCCTGAAACATGCTTTAACACGCAAACAACATAAAAATACCAAATAATGGAATGAAAGAACGTAACAATAGTGAGTTAAGGGGTCAAAATGACTAATATTTGACACCTATCATATCCCTAGAGATTTATATCTTTCAAATGGAGGAGTCGTTCAAGACCTAGAGATCCGGATAAGAAGAACATGGAGGCCGTTTCTACATCGATGATGCAGTCACCCACCGCCATAATCAACTAACTCGGTATCTAGGATTTTCTAGCAAAACCCTAGCCAAATGTTCTATATTTGTTTTCAATTGTGATGAGGAAAAACTGTGACCACACTGTGATGATTGTGTAGATTAGTGATCGAACTTATTCTTGACACAAGGTTTTATATTTATTCTAAATTCTTGTCTTAGATTGAATGAATATATTATCTTAACCAATCATGTTATCATAAACATAACGTGATTTTCTACACAATGATGCTTAACACTTGAAACCCTAGGTTTATACAGGTCATGCCTCGGCGAGATAATATAGACATGCTTTAGTTTAATTTCATGATGTATGAGTAGATTAGAGTAAATTTGATGGCATGTATTAGTTACACTCTGTTCGTAGATGGGTTGTAGCAAATTCGGTTGATAGTATCTGTTTTGGGACGTATTCGACTATTTGCAGTACTCTTATTCACAATGATGGATCGCTCTCTTACAATTAAGCAAATAGAATACTGTATTATGCGGTTAGTGGTAGAGCGATGAAAAACCTAATTTTTTCTCTATCTTGATCAAAATCACAATTTACTTTCTGTTTTAGTTATAGATCTCAAACCAAATCAAACAACTCTTTTTCAAACATAATTCAATACTTTTAAATTACTAGAGTGAATAATCCAGGTCTTTGTGTGTTCGACATTCCCTTTCTCAAGCCGATTATTCTACAATATGATTCGTGCGCTTGCGATAGGTAAAACCTAAGTTATAGTAAGGGGCTGTTTTTAACCATTATTTTTACCACCCCTAGACACACATCCTAATCCACATTACAAAGGAGATAAAATTAAATTTTAAGTGTGAAATGATGGAAGCGTTGTATGCCTGGATTACACTGAGGGATATTTAAATTATTTCTAAGTATGAAAATATCTGTGGCGTGAAATGTCTGAATCACTTAAAGAGGATCAAAATTAAATTTTGCCTGAGTGTAAAAATGGTAGAGGCACCACAAGTGTGAGTCAGAAACCAAAACACAGAAATGTAAGAGGTAGTACACAAAGGAAATACATGCTTACTCAAACAAAAATTCCTCCCTTTTCATTAATAAGCTTAAAACTACAAGAGAAGGCCCGTGGTGGCATAGAACAATACAAAATAAAAGGCTGAGTTTTGGATGGGCCACGAAAAACCTCCCCAAATGAATCCACTATCTGGGTTGGAGCAAAGTGTTGAGTTAAGGGGTTAGTTGGGTCAGCAGGAAGGATGGCCTTAAGGAACTCGGTGAAGATCACTTCTGCATGACCAGCCTCAGGACTTTCATAAGGAGGCTTAACTCTAAGATGAGCATCCATCGCATCAGGATCCTTGTATATCCTCATCGTTGGGTCCCGAATAGCAGTATTGAAGCCCCAACACCAGAACTTCCCAGCCACAATCTAATTAATTTGACCGTAGCATTTGTGCATGCAGAGGCCTCCGACCTTACACATCTCCAAAGTGGAATGTGACAAGCCAGGTTATGTTGTAAACTGTCATTGTCAGCAGCAAGCTTTAGATTGTTGAGTTACAAACTGTCATTATCTGCAGCAAGCCTGACATTCTGGGCTTTCTCAGAGGCAAGCACCTTTTCCAGCTCAGCCAATCTGAAAGGAACCTCTCCTAGCTGGGCAATTAGCTCTCTCTCACGCTCATCACTTAGGGCCAGAGCAGCCCTGAGGCGGTTGATCTCTTCAGCGTCAGACTCAAATGCTAAACACAGCGCATTGACACTAAAGAGGGCCTGAAAAATTACAAGGCAAAGTACATCAGCAAATCATGCTTAAGAAATAAAAGAATAATAACAACAAAAAATGACTGAAGACCAAACACTTACCCCCATGATATGCCTGGGAGTCTTGGACACCAGGTTAGTGGGATGAGCCACTTTATGAAGCTCCAGGTCCTCTGGAGTCCAGAGATTCCTAACCCTGGTTGCCATGGCAGCCATCGAAGTGGGGCTAATCCCAACAAAGTCAGATGAGGTTCTTCCCTTAAACCTCTTCGAAGGCCTCTCCTTAGCAGCAGGCCTGGTACGAGCTAAGGAAGAGGGGTGGAGCAGGGAATAAATGGTGGTATGCTCTAAGGCAGACCCAGAAGATCCACTCGAGACAGTAATGGTCACAATGGAAGGGTCAGATGCTGGGACCGGAGGGACTAGGGCCTGCCCATCCGTGGCAGGGATGGTAACCTCTTCAACCTCATAATCATCATCATCAACAATTTCTGGACGAAGAGGATTCAGCATCCTGACAGAAGCACCCAGCCTTGAAATATCCTGCAAATTAGCAGGAGTAAACAAGTTAATACAGGAGTTACGATCTGACCAAACGTTGGTCTTCAATAATTTAAAGCGGGATGCAACGTCCCGAGCAACTATTTATTTACTTTCTAAACCAAAGTACTTATATAGAAAGTCTGCCCTGAGTTGGTTGCACCCAGAACAGAGGCAAGTCTCTTTGTGGAAAAAGGAAAAGGGAGGTAAGGTAATCCAACCAATACCCTTGGGAATGGGATAGGTCTGGGAGAATGGGTAGAACCAAGCTCCTTTCACCATAACCATCTTCTCTTTCTAAAACTTCTCCATTTTCTCAGTGCCAGAGCAGATGGATCGACCTTTGAAAGTGGTACATCCCCTCAAATCCTACCAAATCCTGGATCTTGTAGCAAAGGAACGGATCCGTTAGAAACAATTTGAGCTTTTTGTCTTGGTTTAGCAAAATTAACATCAAAATGATCCGGATGAAGTTAGGATTAACTTGCAGAGGGGCCAGACCAAGAGTACAGAAAACATAATGGAAAATAGGGTGGAGAGGAAACCGAAGCATTTTTATACAGAGGCTAGGCGGAAGAATCTCGTTCGGACCCACTCCATCACCTGATCTGAAGTCCAAAGATGGGTTATATGGTTCCAAAATTACCTCATTGAGAATTTTTTACTCCTTCCTCAGACTCCGAATATTGTCAATTTTTCTATACTTGGCCTTAATGGGCTCAACCCTAAAAGGTTCAGTATCGGGAGGAAAGGTCGCAGAAGGGTTAGAGGTGTTAGGTCCTTCCCCACTCCCTGTTTGTAGGGGAGGAGAAATCTGAGGAGATAAGATGGGGGAGGGATTAACAGAAGGAGGACTTTGAGTATCGGATCCACCATATTTGTGAGGAATACGGCCACTATTGGAGTCAGTATTGCTACTACCAGACATGTTGCAAAAGGACAGAAGGGTAGAGGCAAGAGTCACGGAGAAATGGTAGTTTTGCAGAGGAAGAAAAAACAAGTGAAAACTTACCCAAGTAAAGGCAAAAGAGAAATATAACTCCGGTCACTACCAAGGGAAGAACTCCGGGGAAGGTGCACTTGAAGATTGCAGAAAATGGCAAGGGAGCAATAGCACAAACAAGGAAAAGAGAAAAGTAAAGAAGAAAAAATGCAAGCATCAAATGGATTTTATAATGAAAAAAGCAAAACCCAAACGACACCATCAATGCATCTGGGGGCGTTGCAACTCCCAAAAGGGACATATGCAAAGAACGAGGAAAACTCAATCGTCTTTTTGAAATTCAAAATCCACACCCAAGCCCCCCATCATTACTATGACATCATTCAACCAACTGTCAATCACATCCATAAATGAGATTCGAGTCGGGCCCATATGTCATGAGCTAGACCCGAATGGGCCATTGTAAGAGCCAATATTTGTAGGCCCGTTTCCCAAATATGTGGGCAAACCCAAATTCATGTAAGCCCAGTGCAGCAGTTAGAATATTCTAGAAAGACTTCAGCACCAAGCATCAACCCACTAAGTTTGGAAGTGGGGGAGTTATATTAGGCATGTAATCATGTCCCAAAAAATTAGGGACATGGTTGAAATATGGGGATCAAGCTTAGTGGGCCAAAAATTCCATTAATACATTGTATAAATATGGTCATAAGAGCCTCAATAAAGTCATTAAGTGTTTGACCAAAAAAGTGCACTTACAGATAGTCATCCACATCGATGAAGCTATATTTTGAACTTGCAAATAAGGTCTAGAAGATGTCTTGAAATAGTTTTTTTCTTTCTTTTTTCAAGAAAGTGGTGATATTTTACTATTTGGGAAAAATAATTTTTAAGTAATCAATAATACCTTACGATTTAGGAGTTTTACATGGTGCGTAAATGTTGAATAACCAAATAACCACTAGGCATCACTAATTAGTGTCATGTCTAAGTAAAAAGATAATAAATTAAGGGAGCTAATTTTTAAGGGGGTTGCCTCCACATTGATTACTTTTTGGGTCCATTCGGTTGCGCTGTTTTGGAATTACATTGGATTTGCAATTTCGTTGAATTGAAATTCCACCAATGTAATTCCAAACACATTGTTCAAATAAGTCTTGGAATTCAAATATAATTGGATTTCAATCTGAAACTCAATTTGAATGTGAATTTCAATCCTAAACCCAATTTGAATATAAAATATCATAAATCTTGAGTTAAATTAGACAATATAGATAGATTTAAGTATACAAATATAGGTATGAAAATATAAATATATATATGCATGTGTAAGTGTATGTGTATATGTGAGTGTATATGTATGTCCATGTGATATACATGTATGTATGTATATGAATATCTAAATATGTGTGAGTTTGTGTGTATGCATGTATATTCATAATTGTATGTATATACATCTATGGGTACATATATATATATATGTGTATATGTGTTTGAATAGGCGTATGTATATATATAGGCATATGTATATATATATATGTCTTTGTGAATATATAAGTATGTTTGTAGTTGTGAAAAGTTAGTTGTTAGAGAGTGTATTTATTAGGTTGAAGATTTTGAATTGAAATCACAACTTCTCATATGGAATTCAAATTATGGAATTTGTGGATTTGAATGCAATTCCAAAATATTTTAGGTCCGTTCGGTCGCACCGTTTTGGGCCTTGGATTTGGGATTGCATTCTAATTTCAAAGATTCCATTATTTGTTTGCTCAAAAATGATTTGGATTTGGAATTGCATTCCAATTCCACAAATTCCAAATCAACAAAATGAATCCTAGAGGAGAATGTGTGATTTCTAATACCAAATCTTTTTCAAATCTTCAACCATTAAATATTCTGTCTCTCTCTAACAACTAACTTTTCACAACTACAAACATATCACTCTTTCTCTAACACCTAACTTTTCACAAGTACAAACATACATTCATATATATAAATATGAACTTATATATATATACATAAATACATATGAATACACACAAATATATAGCTACACATATATACACACCCATATATATACATATATCCACAGTTTTAAACACAAACTCACATTTTTTTTTTCAGTGGGTAAATAAATTTCATTAAATATACAAAAAAAATGTACAGAAAATGGCATATGCCTAATGAAACCTGAAAAGGGGCAAAACACGTTATGCCCTAATTAAAACCAAACACAAAGCCTCAGAGGCGAAAATCAACTCAAATCAAGAGATCCATGAGCTTCCTCTTTGAAATTTTCTCTGCAGATGCTTCAATCCATCACTTCTTTCAAGATAGTAACACAACACACATATTTATATAGTCACACACATACATATACATACACATGCATGTATATTCATAGTTTCATACCTATATTAATATATTTAAATCCATTTATATTATCTAATTTAATTCAACATTTGTGATAATATTTACATTCAAGTTAGATTTGGAATTGAAATTCACATTCAAATTGGATTTGGAATTGAAATTCAATTACATTTGAATTTCATGACTTATCCGAATAATGTATTTGGAATTGTATTGATAGAATTACAATTCCATAGAGTTGCAATTCCAATATGGCACAGCCGAACGGACCCTTTGTTACATTCAAACAATAAATTTGAAATTGGAGCTCTTAATTCCAAATTTAAGACTCCAATTCGATGTCGCTAACCGGACCACAATATCTTATTTGACATTTTGTTTTAAGTTTTTTAATCACGTTGAATATACTCCCCAGACTTAATTTTCTATCTGGTTATAAGATATTTTATAATTAAATATGTACTCCCTCCATATCAAAATAAGTATCCACAATTCTGATTGTATCGGTGATTCATATTGACTTTTAATTGTGTCACGCTGTATGTCTAAAAAATGTCCGTGATTCATAATAATTAGATAATTCAAGTCAAATTTAAGAAGTACGGGTTCAAATCAGAGTGCAAATCTATCAGTCTCTTCCAAGAAAACTAGTAAAATACAATAGTGATTTTGCATTGTTTATATCAATAAAATTGAAAATAATAATTGTACGCAATTAGACTTTAACAACCACTGTTGTGAATGCAAAACAATGTTTTTTTAACTCTTGGCGGTATAGTGGGGCAACCTAGGCGGCATATTCAACAGTTCCTAGAGTCACTATCACCTACTAACCTTTGTGCCAATGCACTTGACAATTTCAATGCCTATCCTTTTTCATCAAAGACCTTTCAAGCTATGCTTATCCATCCAATTACTTTTAAATATATATATCTTCATATTGTTTAGCAAAATATCTTCATATTCTTTAGTAAAATATCTTCATATCAATTTCAACTAGTTTGTGCAAAAAATATTAAGAATGGTAAACATATGATACGAATACAAACAAATCTTCGACCTACGAGAAGCAAATTGTAATTTGTTTGTTGAATTAATTAATTATGAGATATCAATTTCAAATTAGTTGACTCACATTTGAAAAAATTATTAGTTACAACTTCCAATACAAATTAATTTCAAATTAGTATAATCAATCAATACAAATTCATGAAGTTGTAAAAGTAATTGTCTTATAATAATTTTTAGGATAATTTGCACTGACAGTCTCTGAATTTTTGGTCAATTGCAGATAGAAATTGGTCAATACAATTTTGATCTAACAACCCCCGAACTTTCATTTCTCTTGCAATGACACCCCCTGAAGGGATGAAAATACCATTATACCCTTTAGCTATAACACTTATTACATGTGAATAAAATATGGCATGTGAAATGACCTCCATGACCCTAAACCAAAACCAACCCTCACCATCTCTCCCTCCACCACCACCACCACACCATTCCCCATCTCCACGGCCACCTCCGCTTCAGCAACAACCTCGAAGACAAATCGTTCATCCCCATCTCTTTATACAAATTTTAAATTAAAGAGTAGAAAACTTAGAAAATAAAATAATTGAAATGAGATTATGTTATAACTGACATAAACAAAAAAAAAATTGTTCCACAAGAAGCTCACAACCAGGTCTTCATCCGCCACGGCCACCTCCACATCGTCGAAAAATATCACTTCCCTTCCACCCCCACTCTGCTCCAATTCCTCTCCTTCCTCGCCAACAACACATATCAATTAAATTTTGGGTATGGGCGAACTAAACAAGCATAAGAAATTAGAAACCCTAACTATAGTTTCACGAATACAAGCTGACTTGAATGTATAAATATATATTGAATATACATCTAATCTAATGATCAAATATATCCCAAGAAAGTTGCAAAACTAAAAAACAAAATTAGTACTATAAATTTATAATAATCCCAGTGAAATTTTCCTAGTACTAATCTACAATGGGGTAATGGGATTATAATAATAAACAAACTGAAGAAGCATCCACAAAATTTATAAAAACATGCGTATGCGGATGTGTCTTTGTGTGTGTGTATATATATATGTTGGCCTTGAAATTTATTCTCGGACAATAAATCCTATTTTGATATTAACAAAACATTTAAAGCGTGTTTAATACTAATGAATTATCAAGTTGATCTTTTCATCAAAAGACAGGTGAACGACTCGGAAAACAAACACGGAAAGAAAACGACTCGGAAAGCAAGCTCGGAAAGAAAGATTGAATAAAAGCGAAAAGCCGTGAAAGAAATTGAAGCGCGAAAAATGGAAAATCAAATAATTCAACGGCGAAGGTGAAATTTGAAGACTCAAGACTTGGGGTAGATAGGTTGGGGAGCGATCATTGTAACAAGGTAATTTTATGTGTCGATTTTATCATATAAGCTCAAGTATAAAATGAACCGAACTCAAATGAAATGAAAAACGCATTACCAAACTTAAACGGAAAGAAAAATATTTTTATTAAATGTTTTTCTTGATTTAGTCGACTAGAATCACCTGTGTATTTTCTAGTAGTCGACTACTTCAACCAGTAGCTATTGGTTTTTCATCCACATCAAAAGAGTCGACTGAAACAAGCTTGAGTCGACTAGACTACTCATTGTAGTCGACTAGAACTCATTCTAGTCGACTAGATGGTCCAAAGTAGTCGACTAGAACTCAATCTAGTCGACTAGATGGACCATTGTAGTCGACTACAATGAAGAAGTAGTCGACTAGAAGATTGCTTAAAATCTGCAGATTTTCAGAAAACAATTCCCATGTTTTGTGGATCGTGTTTAATGGTATTCAAACGGCTCTTGTCTTTCAATTACAATATTCATTCTACAAAACCCTAATGTATTGATATATATAGAATGAAATGTGTTCATTGTAGACTAAGAGATTGAAAAACAAAAGAGAAAGAAAAGAAAGAAAAGCTCTCAAAATTCTGCAAAAATTTTCTCTACAAAAGCCATTGAAACCAAGCTTTGAAAATCTGATTTTCTCCAAGTTTCTTTGAAAATCAAAACCTCTAGTATCTCTTCTTATTCTCCAAATATCATTTATTGATTATATCCTTTGAGAATACATTTCTAGAGCTATTATAAAATCACCAAAAACACTTGAGCTTATATTGATTTATCTTCCATAAAAACCTTTGGGTTTTGAGTGTTTTTGTTCTTGAGTGATTTTATTGATTACATACGAATTTGTAATCTCGGACAAGTGAAGTCCACCGATTGTTCAAGAGAGGGTTGTTCTCTTGATTGAGAGACAAGCTCGAGAGGCTTGTGTTGTAAAGGTTTGCCATTCCACCTGTGAAGGAAGGGCCATAGTGAAAGGATCGGGAAAAGTCTCAAGAAGGGGTTCTTGAGCCGAGGAGTAGGAGTTACCGAACCTCGAAAAATCACGGTGTCAATCTCTCTATCTCTCTCTCCTTATTTCATTAATTTGCATGATATATTTACTTGAATATCTTGTATGCTAATTAGTCTTGTGATTAGTTGTTAGATAAATTGAATTGAATTTATTCATTTGACTATTGAAGAAATTGAGTATTGATTATATATTGTTCCAATTTCAAAAAGGAGTAGAAATATTTTGAACACCCTATTCACCCCCCCCCCCCCCCCCCCCCTCTAGGGTTATTTAGTGACTAACAATATATATATGTATGTATTATCACAATCACTAACCCCTTACCCAATTATATGCAAAACCCCCCCCCCCCCCCCCCTCTAGGGTTATTTAGTGACTAACAATATATATATGTATGTATTATCACAATCACTAACCCCTTACCCAATTATATGCAAAAAGTATCAAATAACCATAAATTGAAAACCAAACAATCAGAACTTGAAATTACATCCTAATTTCATCAAACAAACTTGGGTTTGGCTCAAAAACCCCAACATTCCATGCAAAACAAAATAAAAAATACAGAGAGATCAAAGGGCGCGAGGAGGAGGAAAGAGGGTTTGGACATTCTCCAACACCCACAAACTAAAATCAAAATTGAAACCTAAAAATCAGCGGCGGGGGCAGATTAGGTGGAGGCGGAGGAGGAGCAAGCGGTGGTGGTGGGTACAAAGCAGCGGCGGAGGAGGTCGATAGCGACGACAGTTTGGTGGTGGGTGGAGGTGGAGAAGGAAGAGAAAAGGAAGGTTTGAAGGAGACAAAGGGTTATATTTCTCTACAAATATAATACATTAGAGGAAGGGTGCCAGAGTAATTTCAAAGGCAAAAAACCCTCTAAGGGGTGTCATTGCATGAGAAATGAAAGTTCAGGAGACTGTTGGACCAAAATTGCATTGACCAATTTCAGGGAATTTCAGTGCAAATTACCCAAGGGCAACTTTTACTTAGTTGCACTAGTGATAGAATATAACGGTTGTAATCAATAAAAAAAATTTTGAAGATTTGATGTTTTCAAGTGGGATTTAATAAGACCATCAAGTGCATTAAATAGGCAAAATAATATGTAAATTAGATTTCGACAAAATACAAATTATCAGTTATAATATATTTCAAATAACGGTAATAAATAAAAAAAATTACTCCATAGTAACTTTTCATTTGATGCATTCAAGTACGGTCCAAATAAATCCCCAGGCAAACATGACACCTTATTTTATGCATCGAAGTGAAGTCTAAATACATTCCATCCAAGTGCATTAAGGGTAGGGCTACAAATCAACCGAGTTTTTTATGAGTAGGTTCGAACTTGACTCGTTAAGAGACCAGCTCGTATTCGTTCGTCTACCAAATGAACCGAGCTTGAGCACATTGTTGAGCTCGGCTCGCCAAGCTCGTGAACAGACTCATCTAAGTAAAACAGTAAGATTATCTTATGATTCTGAATCAAATGTGTCAGATTTTTAAAAAAATTAAAGGGAGTTGTTATAGGACTTATTCAATTACTTCAAAAAAAATACGTACTAGTGAAAAAAAACATATAGAGAAAAGGAAATATACAATATTCAAAGAATATGGTATTTAAAAAATAAAAACACTTTAAAAACAAATATGCAACAACTCAATTTAGGCGATTGTTGGCAAGAGTAATATATGTTGCAATTGAACTGGGCAGTTCGTGATCATGATTGGGCTCGCCTCGCTAAAACTAGTGTTCGGCTCGGGCTCGTTCTTTTAATAAATAAACCGAGGTTGAGCATAATTTTTAAATTCGTTTAGTAAATGAACCGAACTTAAACATTTCAATATTCGGCTCGGCTCGACTCGTTTGCATCACTAATCAAGGGGTAGTCCCTCACATTTTTCAACTTTTTCCAAAAACAAAGGTAATGTGCGCACATTTTATTTGTTAGTTGGATATTATGAGTAAAACAATCGCAATACTTTTTAGGGTAAAATGTAATAAATCCCTCTGAATTATTATATTTTTGCAATTAATCCCCTTGAACTATCAATTTATTGTAATCTGCCACAATTCTATTGCAAAAGACTATCATGCCATTACTATTATATTTGTTAATTCTTTAAATTATATAAATATTATTTCTCTTAGTTAGATTATTAATTATATCATTCACCTTAAATGTATTAAAGTAAATATACTCTTAAATGCTAAAATAAATAAATTTATAAGTTGTAATTATTTAATTTTAAAATTAATTAACTTATTATTAAAATTTAGTTTGATTTAAATAATAAAATTCATGATCCTATTTAATTTTTTTTTATATCAAATGATAACTTCTTTTCATATAAATATATTCATAAATAAATCACAATTTACTTAGACAATCTTCACCTTTTGATTTTCTCATGTTATATATATAAATAGTTTTAATTAAATAGCTAAGCATTTTAAAATTTTATTTAATTTTTATTTAAATAACCTAAATAAATTATTCAAAACATAAAATTTAAAAAATCATGTGTAATTCTATATTAGTTTAAATGAAGAATATGCCATCAAATTATTTTTAATTATTTCATAATCTAAGTTAATAAGAAAAATATATTAAGTAACATTTATTAAAGAAAGGGCATTTACGTCTTTATAAAAAAAAATTTAAAAATGGGACATTTTGCAACAAATGTGATAGTTTAGAAGGATTTGTTGCACAATTTATAATTCAAGGGTTTATTGCATTTAACCCTACTTTTTATAGCAATGATTGTCTCTCCAAATGTGCATCAAAACACAGTATCTCCCATTTTAGTGTGTGCATGTGTGTATACATGCATATTCACATTTCAAGATAAAATTAAAGCTTGAAAGCATTATTTACAAAATAATAATTACAGCTACTTCCTTTTAAAAATTTCAAATTACGCTCGCACCTCCTAATTTTTAGATAACTACAATTTATTCCCCTTTAAATGATCAACGTCTATATTCGACTGCCAAAAATTTAAAATTATCCTTATATCTATGTGTTTTTATGAAATGTCTTTATAAATAAGTGAGAATATTATAATCATTTCACCACTGAAAAATTATTGTCGTAACCGTTGTCTACCTTTAACCATACCGAAAGGAGGTATTTGTTGCAATATATAAAGTAGAGGGGAGAAAATAGCAATTAAACCAACTAAAAATAGTGTGGGCGTAATTTAACAAATTTTGAGAGATGGTAAGTATAATTATTCCTTCACCAAATAAAAGCATCAAAAGATAGTTCTTTAAAAACATCTTTTGACTGCAAGAGATACAATGGATTAAAAAAGTAAGGTATCACAGCTTGCAACGTCAATTGAATAATCTTTTTATACAATAATATCACACGCCTATAGATACACATTTGTTTTTATTAGGGCTATTATGAGGAAAAAAAAAAACCTATGTGGTTTCATAATCCCCCCTAAAATTTTTAAATTATTCAAAAAAAATTATGTAGTTCTAAAAATTTCCTATAATTTCAAATTTAATCAAATACCCCCATCTTCCCTCTATAAGATTACAAAAATACCTTTCCATTTATTCAAATTAAACTCTAATTTCTTCCATTTATTCCAATTAAACTCTAATTCATTTCATTTACCACTAACTCACTTTCTCTCACTCATTTACTCCAAAACTCTAATTCTCTCCATTTATCACAAACCCACTTTCAATTTAAATTTCAATTTCAACCTAATTTCAATTTATAATTATATATAAAATTATATCACAAACTCACGTAAATGAGTGCATATATAATTATATATACGTACATAAATATATATATACAATGACATATACGTAAATTTATATATATATAATTATAAATTAAAATTGGCTTGAAATTGGGTTTGTGATAAATAAAAGGAATTAAAGTTTTGGAGTAAATAAGTGAGAGAAAGTGGGTTTGTGATAAATGAAAGGAATTAGAGTTTAATTGGATATAAATTGAGATTTAAATTGAAAGTGGATTTGTGATAAATGGAAGAAATTAGAGTTGAATTGAGTTAAAATTGAGATTTATATTGAAAGTGGGTTTGTGATAAATGGAAAAACTTAGAGTTTTGGACTAAATAGGTAAGAGAAAGTGGGTTTGTGATAAATGAAAAAAATTAGAGTTTAATTGAAATAAATGGAAGGATATTTTCGTAATCTTATAGAAGGCAGAAGGGGTATTTGATTAAATTTGAAACTATATGGGGAGATTTTGGAACCACAAGGAATTTTTTTGAACCATTTAAAAATTATATGGGAATTTTTTAAATCATAAGGAATTTTTTAAACATTTTTGAAATTATAGGAAAATTTTCTGATAATAACCTTTTTATTATTATAATGTTATTATAATGATGCCAAACACTTTAGCCACGAATATTGATGATGAATCCACAACAATGATCGATAACAGCCTTGCTTTGCTTTGCTTTGCTTTCATAAGGTGATGTGGTGGATATAATCATTAGAAACCAGACTTTAATACATATATGTTCCTTATCGAGGTATCACTAGAAAATAAAGAACCACCTTAGTATAGACATATAAAAAGAGTAAGACAGCAATGTTCATCTCTTTCTCACTCCAAAATTTAGTGTTATTTTATGGTAAACAACCCCACATTTATTCTTTTTAGGAGAGTGCTTGATGTATATGTATATATATGTATACGTATATGTATATGTATATCTAGGATTAATTTCATTTACAGATCAAGATTTTTTTTTTATTTCAATCACATTTTCTTAATTTTGAGAATCTTTATTTATAACCCTCTCATGGTATAAAATGTCTAAAAAACTCTTAAACCAAATATTTCTTAAATCGATTTAATCCTTAAATCAAACAATCTCCTTAAATCAATTTAATCATTAAACCAAACACCCAAACCACCATCATCACCACCCGTCGCCACCTGTGTATGTATATATATGTGTGTATTTATATATATATATATATATATATATATGGGTGAATGGCAGTAAACACCCCTGAGGTTTGAAAAATTTGCAGAAAACCCCCTTCAATTTCATTTTGTGCAAATAACCCCTTAAAGTATCCTCCGATTGGGCACTTTGCACCCCTGCGACACTGTTCCGACAATTTTTTCGGTCACATGCATATCACATGACTTAAAAAAAAATTAAATTCCAAAATTGCCCTTGTTTAATAACCAAAATACCCCTCTAGTAAATTGCTTAAAACCCCCTCTTAAGTTTACTATCTTTCTCTCCCTCCTCTCCTCTCTCTCTCTCTCTCACACACACACACACATATACATATATACACACACATATATATAAATCTATACATATATACATATATACACACACATATATATAGATCTATACATATATATATACACACACACACACATATATATATCTACATCATCCCCTCCCACAGCCTCCCCGTCGGCGCCGCCCGTGTGTATATATGTATATGTGTGCGTGTGTGTGTGCAGGGGTGTGTGTGTGTGTGTGTGTGTGAGAGAGAGAGAGAGAAAAAAAAAATTAAATAAATTTTAAATATTTTTTTAATTTTATATTTATTTTCAAATTTAGTATTTCTTTTTAAATTTAATATATATTTTTGAATTTTATATTTATTTTCAAATTTTTTATATTTTTTTCAAATTTTATAATTATTTTTGAAATTTAATATATATTATTTGAACTTTATATGGGTTTTTTTAATTTTATATATTTGTCTTGAATTTAATATGTTTTTTAAAAAAAAATTCAAAATTTATATATATTTTTTATTTTATATTTATTTTCAATTTTATAATTTTTTTCGAAATTTAATATATTTTTTTGAATTTTATATGTTTTTTTAAAATTTTATATATTTATTTCAAATTTTTTATGTTTTTTGCGATTTTTATATTTATTTTCAAAATTTAATATGTTTTTTTGAAAAAAAAAATAATTTCGAAATTTATATATATTTTTTATTTTATATTTATTTTTGAATTTATAATATTTTTCAAATTTTAATATAAATATTTTTGAATTTTATATATATTTTGAAAATTTAATAGAAATTAAATTATTAAATGATGGGAGGGGGTCTAATTGATAAAAGCAGTATCTTTGTTTCCAAACAGAATAAGGATAAGACATTGAGGGTAGTTTAGGGATTTAAAAAAAAATTCAAGATGATGTCATCGTTCAGGGGTCTAAGTGATGAGAATATTGATTTACAAATAAAATAATTAAAACTTACAAAAAAAAAATTTAACATTTGAGAGTATATTTAGTCTAATACATTAAAGGTAAATGACATAATTAATATTCTAACTAAAAAAAATAATATTTTTGTAATTTAAATAATTAAGAAATATAATAGTAAGGATAGGATTAAAGGTAAGGTTAAAATACAAAAAGTTTGGAGGGTAAAAGGGTAAAAAAATTTGAGGGAAAGCCCATAGTGCAACCTTTATGAAACTTTAGGGGGTTCTAAGCTCATTTCATAGTTGAGGGGGTATAATAGAGAAAAAGAGTAAACTTGAGGGGAGTTTTAAGCAATTTACCCTATTTAATTTAAACAGTTTAAATAAGGGCATAAAAGTAATTTCCCTTCTCCGTCACCGGAAAAGGTGTTTGAGGGTATTTAGCGCCCCTTTTTGAAACTTGAGGGGTGTTTTTAAACCATTAGGGGGGTTTTCTGTAAATTTTTCAAACCTCAGGGGTGTTTACTGCCATTTTCCCATATATATATGCGTGTGTGTAGATCTATATATGTGTATAGAGGGGGGTATATATATATATGTACGTGTGTATGTATATATATGTGTGCGTGTCTGTGCAGCGATGTATGTGTGAAGTTGGTGATGGGGGTGGTGGTGGTGGCCGCCATGGGTGGTGGGAGGGGTTGGGGTTTGGGTTTTTGGATTTAATTCAAAAGATTAGTTTTCAAAAAAAATTAAATATTTAGTTGTAAAAATTAGTTTTCAAAAAAATTAAATATGTGTTTGTAAAAATTAAATATTTGGGGTTGGGGTTGGGGTTGGGGGTTTTTTGGATTTAATTTTTATTCACAAATTCAAAAATTTAGTTTTCAAAAAAAAAAATACGTGTTTGTAAAAATTAAAAGAATAAACTAGTTTCCAAACACATTAATTTTTTTATATGAGATTCAAACTTTTCAGATATATATATATAAATGAGATTCAATTCTTTTTATTATAAATATGTGAAAATTGAATATGTTAGTTCTAATCCATTAATAAATTGAATGATTTTTACATATAATAATTTAATTGATTTAAACTCATAAAAATGAGGATTAATTTTTTTCATAAATTTATATTAAATTAAATTATAGAATTATGTTTAAAAATCTTTTTATTTTCATTTTTGTACTTTTAAAAATAGAAGAGGACAAATTGATAAAAGTTATATCCTTATTTTCAAACACACCTAATTAACACATTGAAGATAGTTTAGGTATTAAAAAAAAATTACAGGATGATTATATGTCTGAGGGGTGTAAATAATGTGAATTTAAAAAAAATGAAGATTCTCGAACTTGGGGGGTGTGATTGAAGTACAAGAAAACTTGAGAGGATGTAAATGAAATTAACCCATATATATTTAACTATATATATGTTACAAAAAAAAAAAAAATATATATATATATATATATATATATATATATCAGTTTGTAAAAAAAAACTCAGAATGGTTTGTTCTCGCGATATGAGTTTCGATCGTGATTAAGTATTACATAACACTATCGACTTTTAAAAAATATTACAAATCAGATGATTACAATGGCAATACCGTGATGATACAGGTTTCGTATACAGTAAAACTTGGAAAATATCATATCTTAATTTGATGATTCAGCCATTAAACAGCTGGATACTTGAACTAAACGTATCAAATGCTACAGCAACAACAAAAGTCCTAGTGAACGCTAGCTAAGAAAATATCAATTTCGTTTTCACAAATTGTTTTATATTGACAATTTTTCAAGACTGCTCTCCAAAAAGCATCTAGAACACTTGCTCTTTCTATGGTTCCTAAATTTGAGTCTCTAGAAGTGAAAGTGATTTGAAACTGTCCTGCTATAAAAATCAAAATACAAAAACGATAAATTTTAAATATTTTTTTTTAATAAAACTTTATTCCGATGCAATGATCACGGTTTTTGGTACGATCATTCTTTGGAACATGGTTTTTTTTTGGCATGGTCATTGCTTTTCAGGTTCCAATATTTTTTCAGCTATGTTAAGGGGCGGAGCAAGACTTAAAATTTATGAGGGGCAACAGAAATTTTCGGCCTTGGCTGTGCATCCGTGCTTGGCTATGATACCATTATGCAACACCGCCGGAAAATCAAAACCGATATTTATATCCAACACCGCGATGGCGAACTATGATTATTAGTTTAGAGACAAGTCAAAATTTTAACCCTTTCTAAGATGTGAAAGGTAACTAAATCAATTGAGAACAAAACAGTATCAAATATTCAATGAATATATGCAAAACCACTAATAATAGCAGATCTCAAGCAAAATCTTAAAATACAGACCCAATTACTGAAACTAGACAACACAATCACCAACAAAATGCAAAAATGATGGTAGTTAATAAGAGAATAGCCGAAAAGAGTCACAATAATCTCTGAGAAAGTTAAAAAAAAAAAAAAATGTTTAAATAAATGATCAATTAACATGGAACACAAGACGAAAGTAAGAGAACATCAAATTTACACAAATTTTACAGGCAATAGTATCAACAATACAGCAAAGTCATGTCCCCATTCCACAAAATTCCGTACCCTAAAATATCTTCAGTTTTTCTCTTCAGCCAAACATACCCAAACAGAACACCAAAAAGACCAGAAAACAAAAAAGAATCCCCAACAAATATAAATATGATTCCGAATTTAAATTTCAAAATCAAATTCAAAATTCCAACCAAAAACCAAAAGAAACCACCTATTTTTTCTAATAACAAAAGAACCTTTTTTTTTCTTATTATGGCAATTCGGCGTCCGCTAATTAATTCAATTTGAGAGCCCCAAAATTGCATCCATCCATGAATCAAACTCAATCAGAGGAGGATTTGGTCTTGGACCTGTAGAGGAGCTTCTTCTTCTTAGATGTTTGGTTATCAAATGTAAGCACCACCTTGCCCGGTTCGCTAATTTTGAAGTTGTTGCAGATAATCGGTTCGTCCGATGAGCTTATCTTCTTCGACTTCTGTACAATCACAGTGTATCCATCCTCAGCAATAGGCACGAATTCAGCTCCATATTTCACATCCCATCCAACCACTCGAACCTCCCAAACCAAAGTGCATCCCTGCAAATCCAACAATCATCAAATCACATTTCTTCTATTACATGTAATCTATGTTGCACAGACTCTTCTAAGACAGGTGAAGTAATCGTGTCTCAGACACATATTAGTCGGCCATGGGTATAGGGGTATATAGTTGGAGGCCTACCTAAACCTATATTTCTATAACTCCATTTTGTTATATTATTGTTTCGGATGAGTGAAATGTCAAATTGAACACTAAAGATGTACTAATACTTAGCAGAGTTCGTGTGTCCTATTATTTGATATTTGACACGTTCATGTTGTAATCAAAATGAAAGTACCCACCTCAGCAATTGGGATTTCATGTTGTTATATTATCATTTCGAATGAGTTCATGTTGTAATCAAAATGAAAATACCCACCTCAGCAACTGGGATTTCAATTGAATGTTTGGATGTTGGCTTGATAATCTCCTCAATAACAGCGTCAGCAATAGTGAATTCTTGATCACCCTCCCTATTAAGTCCACCATACTGAACTGGCACTTGCTCAGGAGCTATATATCTACAATCCAAAGTTCAAACAAATACACCAGTAAATATCAATTACTCATCATCCAAAACACAATATATATATATATATAGACTTATCAAACAGAAGTGAAATAGAGGCAAAATTTCACTTACTTGAAGAGGGTTTCAGCAGATTTGGAGGGCCCTGCAAAAACAAACTTGCTCTTGGTCCTTTGGGTGAAGAAAGGACTAATCATTCTATAGAAGGCCAAGTACCACCATGGGACATTGATGAACACCTTTTGTACCACCAAAACCACATTAAATTAATACCACAACCAACAATACACAACGACAAATAACATATATATATATATATACATATATAAACAATTGTTAAAGCCCAAAAACAAGGGACTCGAATGTCTTGAAATGCACAAAATTTTAGTTCCAAGCTAAGATAATCTGAATCTAGACACCACAACAAGACTAGGACTTCTCAAAATTTACAAAATTTTGGTTCTAATCTTGGAATATGTCGGGTTATGTATCCATATCTTAGGACCCAAATATCTTAAAAATGCTAAAAAGTAGAGACTTTTACAGAATTCACCAATTTTGCTTCTAAAAATCAAAATTTTGATTCTAAGCTTTACCATTCCACACAAAGAGACGTATATACATACTCAAATGTCTTAATATGCCAAAAGAAGTATAAAAAAATTCAAATTCACAAAATTTGCTTCTAAAAACAGAAAATTGATTAAAAGCTCACATATATAAACACATATATGTATATATTTTGAGGTATTGGGTATATATACCTGTCTGGCAACAAATTCAGGGTAATTGTCCTGGAGCAAAAGAAGTGCCTGATTGGTGGCTTGTCTGAGCTCTCTCTTGAAGGGTCCTGGAGAGTTCTTCAAATCATTGATCTGAACAATTGTGCAAATACCATCTGGGCTGAAATCAAGCTTCCTGATACTCTTCTCCAAGAACTGAATCCGCCACCGGAGAAACTTCTGCCGCTTTTCTTCATCGGAAAAAGTGTTCTGATACAACTCCTTGCTCTGAAACTCCCCATACGCATTGTAGCACACTGGGTGTCCCTCCTTGTCCAATCCGTGCATGAACACGACCTTTTCGAGCTCGGTTCCGATCTCTTCCTCGAGGAGGGCTTCGATTCCGAACTCCTTCTGCCACCGGACGGTGTTCTTGATCATGGTTAATGCTTCCTTTACTTTGAAGTCGCGGGCTCGGAGGAATTTGAGGAGGATCACGTCGGAGCGTTCGTCGGCGAGGAGGGGAATTCCCCAGATGGAGACTTCCTCCGGCGGAGGTGGTGGTTGTGCCGGTGATTCTACTTCTTCTGTAGGCTCTGCTGATGGTGTTTCGGTGGCGGGAGCCTCCTCCGGCGGCGGAGCTGGTGCCGAGACGGCGACGATTGTTTCTTCTATTGCTTCAACCGTCTTTGCACCGTCGTCGTCGACGGCTGTTACCTTCTCGACGGTTTCGGCAACCTCCACCGTCACCGGTGGCTCTGCCGCCGCAGGCAGCGGCGGCGGGGGTGGAGATTTTTCTTCTTCCTTGGTTTCGACCGGCGTTTCCGCCACATCTGGTTCGGGTACTTCCGCCGCCGCCGGCGGTGGGGCGTCGGCGGGGGCATCTACAGTTTTGGGTTCCTCTGTTTCGATGGGTTTTCCCTCAGCCGTTGGCGGCGGCGGAGACGGCGGAGCTGGTGGCGCGGTGAACTCGTGCTTGTTGAGGGCGTCTTGGATGAGGGTTTTGAGCTCATTGAGAGCGACCTTCTGTGGGTCAGGGAGTTCTCCGACGACGTTGGTCTCCTCCTTGAAAGAAGCCGATTCACTGATCTTCTCTTCCTCGGTAATGGTTTTGGGCTTCTCAGCCTCACCCACCTCCTCCGCGGGCTTTTCCGGCTCCGGCGGCGTCTCTTTCTTCTCCGCCACCGGGACGTCAGATACCACCAAGACTTCCTCAGCTGCGGGCGGTGCCTCCGAGGCAGTAGACTTCTGGGTTTCTTCCGCCATAGCAAGAACTATGCAGAGTAGTTAGAGAGAGAAAGGGGGAGTGCAGAGAGAAAATTTCAGAGAGAGAAAGTTTTAGAGAGAGAGGGGGACGTGGGCGGTTGGGGAATGGGAAGGGAAGGGGGGTTTAAAAGGGCGAAGATTGAGAGGGTTCTAGAGAGAGAAAAAAGAGGCGCTGGTGAGGGAAGAGGGAGGAACAGTCTGTCAAGACTTTGATTGCCAGCTCGTTACCACTTTGTTAGTGGGGTCACTCACCACCACAATTCCGCTAATTAGGAGTACTATTATACAAACTGAATATATTATATATATATATATATATATGTGAATATTTGGGGTTGATTGAATAGGAAAACTGATAATGTCATTGACCGCCATCAATTTTTTGAATTTTGAATTATCTACCAAAAATAACTTTTTTCTTTTCAATTTTATTATGAACAAAATGCAAAAACATTATTTAAGGATATGCTTCCCTCACGAAAACAGAAGGTAGGTTCTTTTATTTGAAAACACACTTGTTTTTACAAGCTAATGTGTTAAAAATTGTTTCTAGAAAATCGAATTCAATAAAAAAATCTATATAACTTTCTATTATTAGTTTTTTAAAATTAAATTTTTATTTTAATAAAAAAACTCAAGTAACACTTTTAGTTCCCAAATTTTAATTCTTACAATCTTCTCTTGCATTTTTTTAAATATCAAAACAATTGTCGCTCGAATTTTTAAAATTGACTTAGATTCGAAAATACTATGAAATTATTGAAATTTTGCTCCAACTGATATATTTTTTTTTTTTTATAATCGTGATATTCGGGTCAGTTTACGCACATCTCGAATAATCTACAGAATCCGTGCAAGGCGACCCTCCACGCAAATCGAGAAATTCTCGAACCGACACTACTTGGCTTAGTAATTTTGTAGCTTTATTAGATATATTGAGAAAAAAAATCCCTTAAAAGAAGTCTAAAAAATTGAGGGGAGGAAATATTTTTAAAATTTTGACTAATATTTGTTTTTCTTTTTAAATGTAGGAAACTCACACACAGTATCTTCACAGAAACTAGAGTGTTTGACCTCTCATTTGAGAGTAAAAGCAGGTTACGCTTGGCCATTGATAAATTAACCCATATTTAGACAGAGAAGTTTGTCACAGTTCCGTGTTTAATATACCTTAAATTTTAATAATTTTTGGTTGTGTGTATTTTTGGACATATTTTACTATCATTTTGATTTCAAAATTTCTAGTGGAGCTCAAATTATTATATTCCACTTCCAATTTTTATAGGAATGGCAATGGGGCGGGTCGAGGGCGGGGATCCCCAACCCCATCCCCGAACCCGGGACAATTTTTCCCGCTCCGCCCCGTATCCCGGTTATATATATCTATATATATATATATATATATATATTACCTTTTTATATAAAAAATTATATCTTAAATATATATATACATATATATATTTGTTTTACATATATATTATTGTAATATATATATATATTTATATATATATATATATATATAAATATATATATATTACAACTGGGGCGGGGCGGGGGTACCCCCGAACCCGGCGGGGATTTTTTTTTTGTCCCATCTCCACCCCCATTGATGTAATCGGATCCTCATATTCGGGCTAAACGGGACGGGACGGGACGGTTCCCTATCGGGGCGGGCATTATTATCATCCCTAAATTTTTATTAAGTCAATTAGTTATCTGTGTTCTAGTTTCATGTGTGAGTTCACTGAGTTGTGACCTTTTGGTGTGTATACGGTATGCTTGTATAATAATAAGGGCTATTGTCAGCAACCCCTATGATTTCAGAAAATATCATTTTACCCTCTCATATACAGAAAATCTCCTTGACATTAATATTTTTTATCAACTTGACCCTTTCCCTCCAATTTTCGTCAGCTCCCATTAACGAAAATATTAAATGACTTAAAAGCCCTTTCTCAAACTGTAGGGGTTTTTTTCTGATATTGAGAATTTTTTAAACCACAAAGGGGTTTACTGATAATATCCCTATATATATAGGGCTAATTTCACTAAACCGCCCTATACTTTTGAATTTAATTAACCAACATTTTTTATGTCCGGATTACCCCTTATACTTTTCAATTTCATCATCTTGCCCCTCACCCTCATATTGCAGTCAAAATACCTAAACTACCCTCAATGTATATATTTCGAAAAACAATATATATTTCAAAAAATAATATATATTTCAGAAAATATATATATATTCCAAAATATATATATATATATATTAATTTCAAAATATATAAATATATATTTGTTTTCCGAAATATATATTTTGTTTCCGAAAATATATATATATTTTTCGAAATATTCTTTTTTCCCTAAATATATATATTGAGGGTAGTTTAGATATTTTGACTGAAATGTGAGGGTGAGGGGGTAAGGTGATGCAATTGGAAAGTATATGGGGCAATTCAGACATAGAAAGAGTTAATTGATTAAATTCAATAGTATAGGGGGGTTTACTGAAATTAACCCATATATATATTAGAATTTTAAACCTTAAATTATGATAAACTCAGCTTTGTCACTACTCACTACCAGTAACCAGTACAAACACTATTTTAACTCTATGAAGTATGTTCAGTTGCATATAACAAGGTTTTAGAATTAAATTGCAAAAAAACAAAAAATAATTCAAAGTATGGACAAATTATTTTCCAATTCATATAACATGACAAAACAAAAATAATTTACAACCTGAATTTAAATAAATTGATTATAAAGGATAGACCAATTTACTTGCACTCCTTCCATGTCTTGCTTCAAAATTAGAGTTTGCACTCTTTATTGATTATTTTCATAACCAAAAACAAAAATTAATAAAAGGGCAACTATTTTTTTTCCTGTTTACTAATTAAAATCGTCTTGACCTAAAATCATGTTTACTAATTAAAACCATTTTTATTAATTAATTATAATGATTTACTTTTTTATTTTATTTATTCATTATTTATTTATACTTATTAGTTTATTCTTTTTTATTTATTATCTATTCTATTCATTTTATTTTATTTCTTAATTATGTTTATATATTTCTAATTAATTTATTTAAATAATAGTTTACATATTTATTCATTTTATTTATTAAAATCGTCTTGACCTAAAATCATATTTATTAATTAAAATCATTTTTGTTTCCTTTTTTTTATTTTTTTATTTTTATTTATCATTTAATTAATTAATTATTATTATTATTTATTCATTTTATTTTTTATATTATATTATATTTATCAATTATTTATTTTAATAATTTATTCTTTTTTATTTATTATCTATTCATTTTATTTTATTTTATATTATGTTTATTTATTATATTTATTTAAATAATAGTTTTTATATTTATTCATTTTATTTAGTTTTATTATTTATTATTTAATTAATTATTATTTAATTTATTTTTGGGAATGACTATTATCAGTAAACCCCCTTGTGGTTTCATGGGCATGCATGCTTGTTTAGGGGCAGTTTTGTCCCAAAATCAATATTTATGGGTCACATGACATGCACATGTCAATATTACTAACGAAATCTGACGAAAAATGGGGTGGAGGGGGCAAGTTGATCAAAAGTGTTTACGTCAGGGGGGTTTTCTGTATAGCAAGGGTGCAAAATGATCTTTTCTGAAACCATAGGAGGGTTTGCTAATAATAATTTCAAATTAACGAAAAGTTGGAACAACTATCCAAAATTTTATTCAAATATTTTTAGTTGGGGTGGATTATTCCTAATATCTCATGGATTTGCTATGAAGCACTGACACGGACACGACGACATGCAAATTTCAAAAAAATAGGGCACGACACGCCTATGAAAAAACATAAAAAAAATTATATATATACATATTATATTGCATAAATACTTCATTTATCACTTAAAATATGTAAACCAATAAACTTATAAACAAATAAGTTAAATGAAATGTCTGATATGTTCAAAATTCTTCATTCCACTACCATCCAAGGAATCAAATGCATCTCTCCCAACATCTGACATTTTAGTATCTCCCTCGTTATATTGAAAAAAAATTATTGATCGAAGACAAAGATTGGAATGTACAAAAACCAAATCTTCAGCTCTTTGTGGTGATATCTTGTTCCTCTCTATATAGTGGATAAATGAATATGTGTTCCAATTCCTCTCACAAGATGAGGATGAACAAAGATGTTCAAGCATCTTCAAAGTCAAATATTGGATTAAGGGTGTTCAAGTTCTATAAGTGATTCACCAAATTAGCGGCTCCATAAGTTCTCTACTGTTAGTCACTAATTGACCTTAGAGGGGGGTGAATAAGGTTATAAAAATTCTTTAACTCTTTTTGCAATAAATTTGATCTACTCTATATGAGCTAACAATGAGTATGCACTAAACACTTAGATGGTTGATTAGTGAAAGATGATTTAACAGTACAATCAATAAGCAAGCAATAATATAATCAACAAAATAAGTAGAGCATGCAATAGATCAAATGAAAGAGAGAGATGGAGAGAAAAATAAAGAGAGAGAGAGATGATACAACGATTTTTACGAGGTTCGGTAACTCCTACTCCTCGGCTCAAGAATCCCCCCTTGAGACTTTTCTAATCCTCACACTATGACTTTTTCTTACAGGTAGAATAGCAAACATTTACACACGAGCTAACGAGTTTATCATATAAACAAGAGGACAAACCCCTCTTGAAGATCAATGAGCTCACTCACTCAAGGATCATAATCTTTGAGAGGTATGAGAAAAAAACAGTTAAGAAAAGCGGATTTTGAAGAAAGATAAGGGTTTGTGATGGAGATGAAGGAAGAAGATGAAATATATAGAGGTTGAGAAAGAAAATGGGGAATGAATGTGAATTAATGAGGGAAGTGGTGGAGAGACGTGTAAAGAGGGGTTGAGAGACGTGTAAAGGAGTTGGGAAAACGAAGTGCAGCGATTGTAGAGCCGTAAGTCGACTTAAATGGTCGCATCAGTCGACTGACAAGACCCCATCAGTTGGCGGATGAAAGAATATTCTGAGAATATTCCTTGAATTAGTCGATTGAAAGAGGGTAGTCAGTCGGCTTATGGATCATAAAATTTCAGTCGACTACCGAAACAATTTTGGTCGGCTGAACCAGACAAGGGAAAATGATGAAAAAATGGGCATTTATCAGTCGATTGATATGTAAATGTCAGTGAGCTGACACAATAAATGAAAAAAAAAAATTTACATTTTAAAAAATAACAATAAGAAAAATAATGGGATAAATTAGATAAAATGAAAGAAACTAAAATCATAATTATATTTAGACATGCTTGACACCAAAAAAAATCTCAAGGGGTTAACAAGAAATTTGCATAAACAACACACAAAAAAAAAAAAAATCATTTTACAACTTCATTTTTCATTTGCCATACCAATTTCTCTACGGATTTTTGAGAAACTATCTTCCTGAAGAGGTTTTGTAAAAATGTCCTCTAATTGTTCATTTGTATTAACAAAAACTAACTCAACATCACATTTTGAAATATGATTATGTATGAAGTGATGTCTAATTTCTATGTGCTTAGTGCGAGAGTGTTGAATAGGATTTTTTGAAATACAAATAACACTAGTGTTATCACATCTAATAGGCACATTATTGAAAGTTAGACCGTAATCAATCAATTGTCGCTTAATATAAAGCATTTGAGCACAACTATTACCAGCCGCAACATATTCGGCTTTGGTGGTAGACAATGTAATAGAATTTTGCTTCTTACTAGACCAAGATACTAGTGAGTGTCTTAGAAAGTGACATGTGCCATTTGTGCTCTTTCGATCCACTTTGCATCCGGAAAAGTCGGCATCCGAATAACTAATGAGATCAAGTGATGTGTCACGTACATACCAAACTCCTAAATGAAGTGTGCCACAAAGATAACGGAAAATACGTTTAACGGCACATAGATGAGATTCCTTAGGACAAGATTAAAAGCGAACACACAAACACACACTAAACATAATATCTAGTCTACTTGCGGTAAGATAAAACAAACTACTAATCATGCCTCTATATTTGGTAATATTAACACATTTACCATTTTCATCTTTGTCTAGTTTAGTAGTGGTACTCATAGGAGTTTTGGCATGTTTGGCATCCTCCATACCAAATCGCTTTAGCAAATCTTTATTGTACTTGGATTGGCAAACGAAAATACCATCCAAGCTTTGCTTGATTTGTAATCCTAAAAAGATGCTCAACTCTCCCATCATGCTCATTTCAATTTCTTTTTACATGCTATTAGCAAAATCCTTGCAAAGTGATTCGTTGGTTGATCCAAATATAATATCATCGACATATATTTGAACAAACAACAAATTACTTTCTATGATTTTAGTAAAAAGTGTATTATCAACTTTACCCCTTGAAAAATCATTTTAAAGCAAAAATCCACTAAGTATTTCATACCATGCCCTATGAGCTTGCTTTAAACCATACAAGGCCTTAGTTAATTTGAAAACATGATTAGGAAATTATTTATTTTCAAATTCTAGTGGTTGTTTGACATAAACTTCTTCCTCTATGACACCATTTGGAAAAACACTTTTGACATTCATTTGATAAAACATGAAGTTTCTAGATGATGCAAATGCAATAAACATTCTAATTGCTTCTAACCTAGCTACGGGTGCAAAAGTTTCTTCATAGTCAATGACTTCCTCTTAATTATATCCTTAGGCAACAAGTCTTGCTTTATTACAAATAATCATTCCATTTTCATCCTTTTTGTTCCGAAAAACCAATTTGGTACCTATTATAGTTTGATCATTGGTTTTAGGAACTAAATGTTAAACTCGATTGCGTTCGAATTGATTTAGTTCCTCTTGCATGGCGACAATCCATGAGTCATCGCATTGAGCTTCAAGAATATTCTTGGGCTCAATTTGAGACACAAATGCCATTAAATTACACAAGTCTCTAAGTTGAGAACGAGTGTCAACCCCTTTAGATGGATCACCTATGACTTGGTCAATTGGATGATTGTTTACAATCTTCCATGATTTTGGAAAATAATTTGTCAAATCATCATTGGATTGATCGTTGACATCCGTCTTTTCCAGGGGTTCATTTGAAGGGTTGGAGATATTGAGATCATTTAACTCGTTCGCAATTCCTATAACCTCATCATCATCTAAGTCAATTCTAGAAGCCAATGGTGGTGGTGACTCATAAAAAATAACGTGAATTGACTCGACCATGGATAAAGTCTTCTTATTATAGACTCTAAATGTTTTACTTCTAGATGAATAACCTAAGAAAATTCCCTTATCCGATTTGGAATCAAATTTTCCTAAGTCATTAAGCACAAAACAGTTGCACTCAAACACTTTGGAATACCCAATGTTGGGCTTTCTACCATTCCATAATCCATAAGATATCTTTTCTAATTTCATTCGAATGATGACTCTATTTATTACATGAAAAACGGTATTGACCGCTTCGGCCCAAAGGCTTCAAGGAAGATTGTGTTCATTTAGCATTGTCCTAGTCATTTCTTGAAGTGGTCTATTCTTCCTCTCAACAACTCCGTTTTATTGTGGGGTTCTAGGTGCCGAGAGATCATGAGATAAACCAAGTTCATCACAATTTCTCTAAGACTTGGTTATTAAATTCTCTACCCATATCACTTCTTATTTTATTGATTGTCAAATCCTTTTCATTTTGAACTTTTCTATAAAATTTATCAAGAATGGAGTGAGTTTCATTTTTGTGGGCAAGAAAATGAACTCAAGTGTACCGTGAGAAGTCATCAACTATAACAAGAACATAAAGCTTATCCCTTATGCTTGCAATCATTTCCGGAACAAAAAGGTCCATATGGAGAAGTTCTAAAGGTCTAGTAGTGGTGATATCTTTATTTCTTTTGAAAGGAGATTTGACTTGCTTGCCCGCTTGAAAAACACTACATATTTTATCCTTAGAATACTTAGTCTTTGGGAGGCCTTTGACTAAGTAATTTCTAGACAAGCGGTGAAGGAGGTCCATACTCGCATGTCCTAAACGTCTATGCCATAACCAACTACTTTCGCTAGACATGACAAAACATTTAACATCTTGTTCATGCAATTCACATAGCAACATAGTGTAGAGATTTCCATTTCGTTTTGCATTGAACAATTGCGTTCCATCCTTCTCAACTATGCATGCATTTGACCTAAAGATAATATCATAACCTTTATCACATAATTGACTAATGCTAAAAATATTATGCTTCAACCCATCAATAAGAAGAACATTATCAATAGAGAGAGAATGGGATATACCAATAGCACCGATTCCAACAATCTTGCCTTTTGAGTTATCTCCAAAGGTGACGTTTCCCCCTTCATAAGCTTGGAGATAACAGAACTTTGACTTGTCCCCCGTCATATGCCTTGAGCAACCACTATCTAGGAACCATTTGTTCTTAGTGGTTGACTTCAAGCTTACTTACAAATAAAGGTTTAAGTATCAACTTTTGGTACCCAATTCATTTTGGGTCCACTAAGGTTAGTGAGACATGCAATGGTTCCTTTTGGAACCCAAATCATTTTAGTTACAACCTTTTTGTTTCTACAGTTGTATACATTAGTTTTATGTCTTTTTTGCTTGCAAAAATAACACGTGACATGCTTATGAATGTTTGAAGAACGTGAACTAGATTGCTTAGTGAAAGTGTGTCTTAATTACTTTCTCTTTTTCAAGATGAGAGCATCTTTGTCAAAAGTATCATATCTTATGCCACTTTTGTCAAAAGTATCATATCTTATGCCACTTTTGTCAAAGCCTCTTCTTTGCTTTCCTAGAATGATACTTAGATTTTCTTTACCTTTGGTGAACTTAGCTAGAACATTGATTTGATCATCAATGGTTCTTTTTAAAGTTTATTTTCTTTTTCTAACTTTTCATTAGTATCATCATGCAAGCTAGGTGAGGTGGATGTGGAACAAGATGAATTACATAAGGATTTGGTTTTCTCAAGAGATACATGTTTAATGGCTAAATTTTCAAACTCGTCATACAAATCCTCAAAAGCTTCTTGCAATTCATTATAATATGTTGGCAATTCACTATAAGATAATTTAGAACTATCTATGAAACAATAATCTATTTGTACCTCATCATCCTTTGCCATGAGACAAAGGTTAGCTGTTTCCTCGGATTCCTTATCCTCATCTGAGGTGTGAGTCATAGTCATCTCACGTGGCATTCATGACCACCTTCTTTTACTTTTTTTCATTGTCCTTCTTTAGCTTGAAGCAGCCGATTTATAATGCCCCGACTTCCCACAATTAAAGCAAGTTGGAGGTTGTCTCTTTCTTGAATCACCTTTTGGTTCATTTCTTTTGATGAACCTTCTGCCATTCACTTTCTTCCGTTGAAGAAATCACTTGAACTTTTGAGTGATCAACCCAATATCCTCATCTTGCTCCTCATCCTCTAGTTCAATGATATCATATTTGATCGATGCTTGCAAGGCCAATCCCTTATTTGGTTTTGGTTCCTCATCTCGGGACTTCAAGGTAATTTCCCATGTGAGAAGGGAGCCGAAGATCTCATTAAGGTCCATGGTGTTGAGATTGTGAGCCTCATTTATTGTTGTGACCTTAACATCCCACTTTGTCGGAAGGCTCCTAATGAATTTCCGAGATACATCAGACTTTGAAATATCCCTACCAAGGTGCTTAAGCCCATTCAAGATGTTAGTGAAATGAGCCATTATATAATTGATATTTTCATCACTCTTCATTATAAATAATTCATATTCATGCATGAGGATGTCAATTTTAAATTCACAGACTTGAGAAGTGCCCTCATAGGTAACTTCTAATTTATCCCACATTTCTTTGGTCGTTGAGTATGTGGATGCACGATTAAATTCATTGGGGCTTAAGGCACAATTCATGTTGACTTTTGCCTTAGCATTCAATGAGACGAGCTTCCTATCCTCATTATCCCATTCACTAGTTAACTTGACAATACGTAGTCCACCAACCTCTTTGGTTGGGACAAAAGAGCCATCAATAATGACTTGCTAAATTTAATAGTCAATGGCTTGGAGATAATCTATCATCTTAGTCTTCCAATAGCTATAGTTTGATCCGTCAAACTAAGGGGGTCTATTGTTCGATTAACCCTTGACATGAGTGACTAGATTAGATGCCATGATCGTTCTCTAAGATGGTTAAGCCTTTAATCACTAGAGATTAGGCTCTGATACCAATTGTTAGTCATTAATTGACCTTAGAGGAGGGTGAATAGGGTTATAAAATTCTTTAACTCTTTTTGCAATAAATTTGATCTACCCTATATGAGTTAACACTGACCATGCACTAAACACTTAGATGGTTTATTAGTGAAAAATGATTTAACAGTGCAATCAATAAGCAAGCAATAATATAATCAACAAAATAAGTAGAGCATGCAAAAGAACAAATGAAAGAGAGAGAGATGACACTGCGATTTTTACAAGGTTTGGTAACTCTTACTCCTCGGCTCAAGAATTCCCCCTTGAGACTTTCTCAATCTTCACACTATGGTTTTTCCTTGTAGGTGGAATAGCAAATCTTTACACACGAGCTAACAAGCCCGTCACATAAACAAGAGAACCCTTCTAGAAGATCAATGAGCTTCACTCACTTAAGGATCACAATCATTTTATAAAGAAAGGAATCACTCAATAAATACTCAAAACCCTTAGGTTTTATGAAAGATAAACAAAGTATAAGCTCAAGTATTTTTAGTGATGTGTTTGGTTATCTCAAGATCTTTGAATCTCTTGACAATAAATGAGAGTTGTACTCAAGAGAATGATTAAAATATCTTTTTTATCTAACTTCTCACAATGATTATAATTGAATGCAAGGAGTCTAGCTTTCAATGCTCAAGCTTTTTCTTATACAAGATGATGGATGATTGAGAGTAAAGAGCTTTAAATTCAAGAATAATGGAGGTTGTTCTCTTCTCTAACTCTATACCATCATATATATACCTAGGTTAAAAGCCAAGAGAATGAAATTCACTTTAAGAGAGTGAGTTGAGGGTGGTGGTGGTTGGGTGGTTGATCGGTGGCTACACCTTAATTAGTTCTTAGCCTACTAGGAAGGGATGATAAATAATGATAATAATAATGATGTGTGCAAATAAACCCTTATAGATGACCTAGTTTTCCTTATCGCAAGTGCACGAATCAATTAAAGTATAGTACCAATGAGATAGGGTATATCGAATCCACAGAGACTAATGATTCTTCAACTCTTTTATAATTACTTCTAACTAAATTATTAAGGATAGTTTGTTTATTTTGTTTTCTATAACTAATAAACATAAAATAAATATGAGAGATAATTGGTTTTGATTGTGAACAATGGAGATAAAGATCTAGGGTATTTCTAACTCCACCACTAACCATTTAATATATTCTCTAAATCATTTAAGGGTTAATTTCAGTAAACCCCCTATACTATCCAGATTAATCAACTAACCTCTACTCTGTCCACTTTGCCCCCTATACTATCCAATTTCATCATTATGCCCCCTCAGCTCTCAAAATGCCTAAACTACCCTCAATAGTATATGGGGGTTTACTGAAATAGATATATTTCTGAATTTATAATTTCCAGAATTTTCGAAAATTCCGAAAATATTAAAAATATATTATAATTTCTGAAAATTCATAAATATCAAAATATGAATTATTTCCGAAAATATAATATATATTCAATTTTTTTTTGAAAATAAGAATTATTTTCAAAAATAATTCATATTTTGATATTTATGAATTTTCGGAAATTATAATATATTTTTCATATTTTCGGAAAATATGGAAATTATCATATGAAAATATTTTTCGAATATAATATAAATTCAGAAATATATATATATATATATATATATATATATATATATTTTGCCAATAAAATATTTTTCGGAGGGAGCATATTATTTTCCAAAATATGAATTATTTCGGAAAAAATAATATGTACTTTTTGCAAAAAAATTATTTTTCAGAAAAAGATCATATTTTGGAACATAATAGTATATATTTTTTGCAAAAAAAATATTTTTCGGAAAACAACATATTTTGAAACATCATAGTATATATTTTTTGCAAAAAAAAAAAATTCGGAATAAAATTCATATTTTGGAACATAATATATACCTTTTTAGAAAAAATTCATATTTTGGAACATAATATATACTTTTTACCAAAAAAAATTATATATTACACAAAATATTTTTTTTTGTGAAAATGTATATATTATGTTCCAAAATATGAATATTTTCCGAAAAATAATTATTTTGCGAAAAGAATATATTATGTTCCAAAATATGAATTTTTTTGCGAAAAATATATATATGTTCCAAAATATGATCTTTTTTGAAAAATAATTTTTTTGTGAAAAATATACACTATTATGTTCCAAAATATGATCTTTTCCGAAAAATAATTTTTTTTGCGAAAAATATATACTATTATGTTCCAAAATATGATTTTTTTTTTGAAAAATATTTTTTTTGCAAAAATTATATATTATAAAAAAAATCATATTTTGAAACATAAAATATATGTTTCGAAAAAAAATCATATTTGGAACATAATATATATTTTTCGCAAAATAATTATTTTTCGGATAAAATTCATATTTTGGAACATAATATATACATTTTCACAAAAAAAATATTTTGTGTAATATATAATTTTTTTGGTAAAAAGTATATATTATGTTCCAAAATATGAATTTTATTCCGAAATTTTTTTTTTTGCAAAAAATATATACTATTATGTTTCAAAATATATTGTTTTCCGAAAAATATTTTTTTTGCAAAAAATATATACTATTATGTTCCAAAATATGATCTTTTTCCGAAAAATAATTTTTTTTCAAAAAGTATATATTATTTTTTCCGAAATAATTTATATTTTGGAAAATAATATGCTCCCTCCAAAAAATATTTTATTGGCAAAATATATATATATATATATTTTTTTGAATTTATATTATATTCGAAAAATATTTTCATATTATAATTTCCATATTTTCCGAAAATTCCGAAAATATGAAAAATATATTTTAATTTCCGAAAATTCATAAATATCAAAATATGAATTATTTTCGAAAATAATTCATATTTTCAAAAAAACAAAATTTGAATATATATTATATTTTCGGAAATAATTCATATTTTGATATTTATGAATTTTTGGAAATTATAATATATTTTTAATATTTTCGGAAATTCTGGAAATTATAAATTCAGAAATATATCTATTTCAGTAAACCCCCTTATACTATTGAGGGTAGTTTAGGCATTTTGAGAGCTGAGGGGGCATAGTGATGAAATTGGATAGTATAGGGGGCAAAGTGGACAGAGTAGAGGTTAGTTGATTAATCTGGATAGTATAGGGGGGTTTACTGAAATTAACCCATCATTTAATTATAAAGGGTGATTCATCATATGTGAATCAGATATAGAGTCGCAAACATTGGCAAATCCTAATCCCAAAAAAAGGAACAATTCATCTATAATTGGCACAAGCCATCTCTGATCAACCATAACTAGTACATGCATCTATTCTAAACTACTCCTACTAACATAAATTAAAAGCACGTCACTAATTATCCCTTTCAAGCATGGTCTGTCTAAATCAAGATTACATGTTAATAACTAATATTGTGTAAAAAATCATGAGTAATCATCCGAGTTCTAGCCCATATTAAATAACCATGATTGTGCAAGATAAAACATTCATTAAAGTTAAGACAAGACATAGAATAAAAGTAGAATCTTATATAAAATCAAACAAAATCACTCATATACACAATCATCACATACGTGTCCTTTAGTTTCCTCTTATACAATAAAAATAAGAAAGAGTCTACATTACTTGTTAAAAACCCTAGATACCGGTTTAGTTGTTCATGGTAGTGGTTATCTGCATTGTTGATGTAGATGTTCCCTCCATGGTTGATATTCTGCTCCAAACTCCAATATAGCACCAAGACAAAGCTCCAATAACCCATTTTTGCTATAAAGGAGACCATTTTCTGTTTTAGAAAAATATGCGTCTTTATTTGGTAATCTGATTATTTCGCGGTTAAGTAAGGAATATATCTTCTGATATATATTGAAGAATGGTATATAATCTCTTCATATATGGTCTATATTGTATCTAAAATAGCCTAGAGATCATTCCATGTTGATTTGGGTCGAAGCGGGTCCCGCAGATGTGTATACAAATTACTGAAATTATTGGCCGCATCAGGGTTTACCGAGTACTCGGTGAAGCCTCTACCGAGTACTTGGTAGACTCCAGGTCTCGCGAAAACGAGAGCAAATGCGCTAAAACTCTCGGGCATTTTTGCCTTCATCCGCGCAAGTGCGCGGACTTTCGCACTTTATCGAATACTCGATGAAGGGCCTACCGAGTACTCGGTAGTTCTTCACCTTGAATTTTGTATTTCATCATCTTTGTTCCATTTCTCTTCTCAGCTTTATTCTTCTTTAGTCCTTTTGTATCCTTGACTTGTTTTTGGTCTTTTATAGGTCTTTTATTCATAACTTCGGCTCTCGAATAATCTTGAGTCACAGATCCAGTTAATTCACCGAATTAAACTTGTTTTACATAATATCGTCTGAAATATCTTGAAACACAAAAACCGTATAAAAGCACCAATATAATGATAATCACAGACACAACAATGTATAATTAGGTGCCTTAAATATATGATATTCGGCTACGATCAATGGTGGTTGAAGGCATTAAATGTTCCGAACTAGCCATTTTTGGCTCTATCAATTTACTAAAATTTTCTATCAGTCACTTCAAACTAAAGTGAGCAGTCGGCTAACAAATACCTTTTAGTCGGCTGATAAATAGGTGAAAAATCATCTGATTAGTTCGGTCGGCTAATAATCAAATTTTAGTCGGTTGATTGACATATCGGTCGGCTGACAGAAGTGTTTCGGTCGACTGACAACTTCATTCAAAACTCCCTGGTCATTTGGTCGGCTTATGATTCAAATTCAGTCAACTAACCAAGTGAGCAGTCGACTGATTCAGAAAATCAGTCGACTGATAGTTCATTTTTAGGTTTTTATTTATGTTTTCAATTTTAAATCTTGAGCTTATAAAATGTGAAAACTTAACATAAAACCTTTGAGACATGTCACTCACCATCCTATCTACCCCAAGTCACGATTCTTCAATCTTTGAAGCACTTCCTTTATGAAATGACCTTTTTGTCATTCCTTTAAACTTTTCGCATTCATTTCCGACTTTGTACAAAACACGTACTAACATTTTGTTATCATCAAAATGGGCAATTGTTATTTAATTGACCCTTAGTCCAACAAATACATTTCATGGAATCAATCGACCCACCGCGTTTCCGACACGTGGACACGCGCGTGTCCTCCGTGTGTCCAATTTTAAAAAAATTAAGACACGCCATTTGGCGTGTTGAACACGTATGTTTTATGTGTTCGCGTGTCCAACACGGACATGTGTGCGACGACCCTAGATGAAGTATCTATGCTTCACAGTGAATTAGTAACAATGATTCGTTTACTATATCTTTCATAAATTCTAAAAACATAAATCATTTAAAAACTAAAATAAAATAACATTGGATAACGTCAAAATAGACAACATAAAATAGTAAATTTAGTGAAGTGAGAAAAATATGAATATATTAATAAGTGATTTCATATAGTGTGACTCTTTATTATTGAAAGATTCAAACACTCAAACTTTGGTAAAAATAAAGAGTAATTTATATGGATAGGCTATTGGATTATTAACAATATAAAACAAAATGACTTTATAATGAATGTTTGGAAGACATATATTATTAAGTAATTCTAATGCTTAAACGATGCAAAAATTATGTTAGGTTTATTGAGTTGGTATGTGTTGGTTGGGCATTTTAGAGCTCATTGTTGATTGATGAAAAGGCCAAGGAGAGACCTCTAGTATATTTGTATTTCTCTTTTATTTTTTAAATATTTTCTTACTTAATGAAAAAAATTAAGTTAGGTATTTTATTACTTTGTACATCTCTCTTCTAGGAAAAAAAATATGCTTTTTGGTCATATTTACCAGCAATCGCGCTTAGGTGACTTCCCCCCTCTGAAAGCACCTTTTTTCGGAGGTTTATCCAGCAACTCTCGTACAACCATATTATTACAACATGCAAATTCTCAATCTAGTCTTACAACGTTGCACATAAAAATGTTGTTGTAATTGTTTTGTATTATCATTGCTATGTGATTGAGCAACATATATAATTGATTGGATTCTTAGTTAAATAAGGTTTGAGGCTTCAAGTGAAGAAAATATGTCTTTTTTTATCATATATTTATTAAGTTAAATATTTCTTCATTATTCTTTCTTCAAATCTAAAAAAGGGTTCAATTCTTCATGGGTATGGCAAAGCTTATTTTATGCTCGAAAAATACTAGAAAGAGAGCTTGTTTGGAGAATAGTTGTTGGAAGTCCAGTTCTGATATGGGAGGATAGGTGGATCTCAGATATAATTAATTATAAGGTACTTTATTCATCATCGAGTAAGGTTTATCGAGTAACTGATCTAATTAAATAAATTTTGGAATGAAGATCTTCTATATCAACTTTTTCACCAAGAGGATATTCAATGAAGTACAAAATTGTAATTAATTGGAGGGGAGGCACAATTAAGAAGTGTTAGCTCTTCTTAAACAATGAAATTTTTTATAAAGTCAACTTATATGTTATTCTTAGATATGAATAGATGGGAAAGGGTTGTTTATCGTTAAATTATGCAAAAGGTAGTGAAAAAAAAGTGAAAGATGGTTTATGGTGTGAGACATGAAGGTTGCATGTTGACAAACAAAAAAAAAACTCAATTTTGTTTTGTGAAAATATATACAGTGACAAGTTACAGTATTGGAAAACTTATTTAAATGAAAAATGGCTCAAGACATAATCTAAAAGGTTTGTGGTGTAGAGCCGGAAACGTTCACTTATATTTTATGTAGTTGTCCTCGCTCTGCTCGAGTGTAGATTTTATCCTTTTTACGGGTTGATTAAACATTAGTTGACACGATAATTGGTTTAAATGGTAGGCAAAACAATTAGGACTATAGGATACAATTGAAAAAATATTTGTTGGTAAATTTGGAAGGCTCGTAATTCATGGGTATTTGAAGGCCAATGGTGGATGCAATATGATATTGCTTCCAAGGCTGGAATCTCATATTGGAAGTTCTGTGATTTGCTCTTCACTTGAGGTGAGCGTTAGTTAATTATTAATAAAGAGAAAGAAGTGTAGATGGTCTCCACCACAGGTAGGTTGGGTAAAAATTAATTTAGATGCAGCCTACTATAATACATGCAAAGAGGCGAGTGGAAGAATTATGGCTCGAGATCATTTCAGAGAAATTATTCAGGTTGCTCAGCGTTATTTTTTTAATGTCACAGGTGTTGATATGACAGAAGTATTGGTGCTCACAAAATCTATTTGTAGATGCATTTTTTTGCTCTATTCTTGAATGAATCTTATTAGGGCTTCAAGGCCTTATTTATACAAGAATTTCATGGGTTCTTGACCCATTATGATAAGGATCAAATCTCTTTATTCTAGGAACTTGATTTCCTTTTGCAATTTCAATTCATTGTTTGCCTAATCTGATCAGACTTCTTATCTTGAGCCCCAAGTTGGATTAATAATTGAGCTTTTCTAATTTGGACCTAAAAACTTGACCGGTTTGGCACCTTTTTTGATGGGCTTTTATTCTTCTTTATCAGGCCCAAATTTGTTTGCCTATGAGTAATGGTCATTGGGCCTTCTCTTTGACAGGCCATGAATTTTAGCCCTTACACTAGCCCCTTTAGGTCTGACCCAATGTTCCATGGGCCTGACCCAAATGTTAGGTTTGAGAATGTCTTTTCATTTCAATATATATACATACAGATGTATATACATATACTCATGGGTTGGCTTGCTGACGTCACCGCAATCATGGCCTAGTTTACGTGTGGGTTTTAAATTCAAAACGACTGCTAGATTCCCTTGATCGTTGCGCTTGTTCATCTTGAAAAGTTGTAACGCCTCCAGCTATATTTATTGTGATGGTTAAACACACCTCTTCTCCTCTATAAATACCCAGTTCACTTAACACTTTGAATATCTACATCTTAAAAAAACATCGCCTACAACTCTTTGCTATCTTGTTTTCCATGTTTCATTGCTATTTTCTGGGTTCCATTATCTTCACCGGTGATCTTCTCCGACAAACTTTATTTTATTTCTATAAGTTTCTTTTTAAATCTTTCTTTCTTCTTCTACATCATGCCTACTTCAAGTTCCAACAATGCTAGTGAGGAGTTGGCCCCTTTGTCCCATGAGGAGTCTGTTGAGAGCCATACCGAAGATGTTCATGTACTCCCTTAAGAGGGTGAGAGTGCTGACGATATTGAGGAACACCCTCCATACAACCCAGATAGGCTCCCTGCTGACTAAAGAAAAACCCCAAACATCAAATCCCTTAAGAAATTGGTGAGGCCACCAGAGGGGGTAAAATTTGTGGCCTATGATCTTGAGTTGGATTTTACCCAAGGGGAGGGCGTTGCCCCCCATGACCTATTCATTTCCTAAAACCAGGTCAAATTGGTCAGATTCCCCCTTCACCCCCTCTTCCATTTCATTTTATTCATTATGGGGATAACCGCTTTGCAGGTTAACCCCAATTTATTCTGAATTGTTTCCATACTAATCCTGGCAAACCGTAACCATTGATTGCATTTAGGATTTGATGACCTCCTCTTGTGCTATTAGATCTTGGAAATCTCTGGCATCGTGGGGAGGTTCATGTTCTACCCCTTCAAAGGTAGAGGCATCTGTGGGGGTACTAATGGGTATGAGAAGGGGTGGAAAGAGAGAATGGTTTTGATTAAGGGCCCCTGGTTTTACCCCCAATCTACTACCTTTCCAATCCCTAGCACCTTTGGCCCTGGCAAGTTCGACCCTTACCAGATCCTCCATGGTCACACAATCTCTTGCTTGTGCTGTGAGTATGACCTTCATAGGGAAGAATATATATGAGTCTTTTGGTGTTGATTGTAAAGACTCATACTCTAGTAGAGTTAACAAAAGGGTTAAAGTGCTGAGGAGAAAACTTTGGTATGAGCGTCCGCTGTGTACTGATCTTCTGAATCCTGCCAATTTGCAGGATATATCCCAGTTAAGAGCCACAACAGACATGTTTCGCTTGAGCCATCCCAAGCTTATGGATGATAACCTGTGGGTTACCCCAGATCTTGCCACTCAGGAAGTCTTTACCTCATTCACAACTGTAGCCGCCGCTTCTGGGTCTGCCGCAGCCCTGACCACCACCCCTACCCTACCTCAGCCCCCCTTATCCCACATTTTCCTTACTGCAGACTTCTGAAAAGGGTGGCAACATTCCTCTCCCCACCACTATGGAGGGAATGACTGCCAAAGCCAAGTCCCTTTTGAGTAAAGAGGACTTGGTTGCTTTTGTCCTGGATGGCCCTAACCTGCCTGACAAGGTTATGGGCATGATGATGAGGGTAAATCTTTATTTGCTTTACTTGTTTCATTCTTTGTCTGTATGTCATTTTCATGGCCTCTAACACTTTTTTCCTTGTATATTTTGTAGGAATTTTATACTGTGGGGGCTCTGTGCTACATGCGTCAGACCCATGCTGATGAATTGACCCATCAGACTGATGGGGTGACCCACCTCAAAGTTGCCCTGGCCTTGGCAAACGAGAGGGAGACTCTGCGGGTAAAAAAGGTTGTCACTCTTAAGGAGGAAAATGTAGCTCTGAAGGAGAGTAGAGCCCAGGTGAATGCTGAGAATGAGGATCTCAAGTATCGCCTGACCCTTGCTCACTCTAAGTTGGAGATGTGCAAGCAAGGAGGGTTGTACATGCACTCTCGCTATAAAGTCTTCAACAACCGTGTTGTTGGGGAGTTCTGGCGTAGTGGTTTTGTCAACGCCCTGAAGGAGCCTGAGGAGAGGAAGCCTAAGGATCCTGATGCTATGGATGCCCATCTTGGGGTTCAGCATCCCTACGAGGTTCCTGACCCCAGCCCAACTGAGTAACTCTTCTTGAGGTTCCTTTCAGGGAACCCCGCTGCTGACCCTCAAGACACAGAGGTTCCACCCCTCCCTCCTACTAAAATCGTGGATGCTTTTGGGCCATAATTTAGGGCTCATTCCAAGACTTAGTCCTCCTATTTTTGTTTCTTTTCTTTTTTTCATTTATTATTTATCTCACCCCTTGGGCATTTTTGTAGCCCCTTGGGTAATTTATATATAAACACATTTTTGTTTTCAATGAAAAATTTATCTTCTACTTACTTAATATTTTGAATCCACCAAAGTTTATATGCCTTTACTGATATTAAATTTACCATTGTATGCCCCTGGCATATGAATTTTTGGTTTGATGTCAAAATATCATTATCAACGAGTTACACTAGTAATGCCATTTTATATTTTAGGAATGAATTCCTCTTTTGGTGGCTCGGGCAGATGTCTCTGCCATTTTTTTAACTTAGGAATAAATTCCTCTTTTTGAAGGCTCGGGCATATGCTTCTGCCATTTTTTGAACTTAGGAATAAATTCCTCTTTTTGAAGCTCGGGCATATGCTTCTGCCATTTTTTGAACTTAGGAATAAATTCCTCTTTTTGAAGGCTCGGGCATATGTCTCTGCCATTTTTTTAACTTAGGAATAAATTCCTCTTTTTGAAGGATCAGACATATGTCTCTGCCATTTTTATAACTCAGGAATAAATTCCTCTTTTTGATGGCTCAGGCATATGCTTCTGCCATTTTTATAACTTAGGAATAAATTCCTCTTTTTGATGGCTCAGGCATATGCTTCTGCCATTTTTATAACTTAGGAATAAATTCCTCTTTTTGATTAAGAATGAGTAAAACATTTGGCAATTGATTGCTCGGGTGTGGAATTAAAAGAATGAAATTAGGCTTCAGCCTCTTTTATTCATTGTAATGAAATAAGTGACAAGGAATGTGAACGTAAATGGCATATGTCATGTTTGAGAAAATGAAAATGTATCTAGGGGTAGTACCTCTTTAGTTTAGAGGCATTTTGGGAATGGGGCTCTATGAGTCCGTTGGATTATCTCAATCGGTAAGCCCCTTTGCCAATGACTTCAGTCACAGTGTAGGGTCCTTCCCAATTTTCATGAAGCTTGCCGATGATGCCAATATTTTTCCTGAGGACCATGTCCCCAACCCAGAACTCTCGCCTTTTCACCTTCTGGTTGTAGCTTCTTCTGATCTTTTGGAGATATTCAGCTAGTCTAGTAGCTGCCTTATCACTCTTTTCTTCTAGAGTATCGAGAGCATGCACCAGATTCTGATTGTTTTCATCTTCATGATAGGCCTTAGTTCTTATGGTCGGCAATACATTTTATGTAGGGATCGCAACTTCTGCCCTATACGTCATAGAGAATGGAGTTTCTCTAGTGGGAAGCCTTGGAGTTGTCCTATACGCCCATAAGACCTCAACTAATTTGTCTGGTCAGAGTCATTTGGCATATTCTAATTTTTTATTGAGAGTGTTCAAAATAGTTATGTTCGACCTTTCAGCTTATCCATTGCCCTGTGAATACCCGACTGAGGATGTCTTAAGCTGAATGATATGCTGCTCACAAAAAGCTCTAGTCCATCTGTTGTCTAGGTTCAACCTATTATCGATCATTATTATCATGGGGGCTCCAAACGACATATGATATTTGTCCAGATGAACTTGATTACGTGCCTATGTGTGATCACCGAGTAAGACTCTACTTTCACCCATTTGGTGAAGTAATCTGTAGCTATGAGTGCCAGCTTGACCTCCCTTAAAGCTCTTGGAAGTGGCCCCACAATATAATTCCCCATTGGGCAAAAGGGTGTGGGTTGAGCATGGGATTGAGAAGCTTTGTTGGATGATGGATACTGTCACCATGGATATGACATTTATGGCATCTTCTAACGAAGACTTTTGTGTCTTAAGAGAGGTAGGACTAGAAATAACCTTAGTTGAGCACTTTATGAGCAAGGGACCTCCCTCCTGAGTGATTTCCACACGTTCCTTCATGTATCTCTTTCATGATGGCTCTGGCTTTTAAGGGGGTAAGACAGCTAAGATATGGTCATCCAAAGGACTTTCTGTACAGCTTTTCGTTGATCAAGGAGTACCTGGAAGATTTCATGCGAACCTTTCTAGATTCAGGTTTATTTTCAGGCAAAAATCCCATTGAACCTTTCTGGATTCAGGTTTATTTTCAGGTAAAATCCCATCCTTGAGGTAGGATAGCATCGGGTCCATTCAGCTAGGTTCCCATGGAATTACGCAAACATTGACCGGTTGCTTAATACTTGGGATCTCAAGGTAATCTATTAGAGCTACCCTGGTCAGGTCCTGAGTGTTGGATGACGCCATATTGGACAATCTGTCTGCACTTTCATTCTGGCATCTTGATACTTGTTTAAGGATAAATTGATCAAAGTGGCTGAGTTCCGCTTGAACCATTACTCTATACGACTCCATTTTTTCTCCTGCCTCATATTCCCCATTAACTTGTCTGACTACAAGTTGGGAGTCACTGTATATTTTGAGGCGTCTGATTTAAAGGCTCTAACATAGTCTGAGACCTGCTAGTAGTGCCTCATCCTCGGTTTCATTGTTGGAGACTGGGAACTCTAATCGGACTGATTGCTGAATTCTTGTGCCATTAGGTGTTATGACTTCCAGTCCTCGATACTCCGATTGATCCATCAACAAACAGACTCCATTCTGGTTCTTCTAGATCATGCTGCTCGAGCTCCGGTTTTGCTTCTAAAAGGAAGTTTGTTAGGGCCCACCCCTTGATAGTTGTCCTGGGCACATAAGTGATGTCGAAGGCTCCCAATTCAATTTCCCATCTAGTAATTCTCCTCGTTAGGTTAGGCTTGGACATTATTGCCCTTATGGGAATGATGTTGGGACAATGATGAGGTGTGTCTTGAAGTAATGTATAAGCCTTCTCTTGGCGTTGGCTAGTGACAAAATAACTCGTTCAGTGGTGGTGTACCTGGTTTCAGGGTCTGATAGGGACTTGATGGTGTAGAAGACTGGAGTCTGACATGTTTTCTCCTCTTTAACCAGGGTTACGCTTGTTGGGGAAATTGAAACTGCTAGGTAGAGGTGTAGTGTTTCTCCTGGCTCTAGAGAAATTAGCACTGGAGGGCTCACAAGGTACTCCTTCAACTTTTGGAGTGCTTGGGTCTGTCCCAGTCCCCAGACATTGCCTTTTCCAGCTCGGATGGCCTGGAAGAAAGGTCTGCACTTGTCCGTGAGTCTGGAGATAAACATGCGTAAGGTGGCTACCCTTCCTATAAGGGTCTGGATTTCTTTATGGGTTCTGGGCTCTTCTGTATGTACCAAGGCTTTGACCTGAGCTGGGCTGGCCTCTATCCCCGTTCTATTCACTATGTGGCCCAGGAACTGTCCAGATGAAATTCCGAATGAGCACTTGGAAGGGTTGAGTCTCATTTCGTAATTTATGACTACTTGGAATACTTCCTTTAAGTGCTGGAGGTGGTCCTCTTTTTTATTGTTTTTGACCACTGTGTCATCGATGTATGCTTCTATCGTATGGCCTATCAGGTGACCAAAGATTCTTTTAACTAGTCTCTGGTAAGTGGCACCTGTATTTTTCAATCCAAAAGGCATTACTTTATAACATAATGTACATTTATCTGTAATGAATGATGTTTTCTCCTCATCAGCAGGGTTCATGGGGATCTGGTTGTATCCAGAGTAGGCGTCTAGAAATGACAGTCGCTCGTAGCCTACTGTAGCGTCCACTATCTGATTAATTTTTGGCAGAGGGAAACAATCTTTTGGGCAGACCTTATTTAGGTTGGTGAAGTCAATGTAGACCCTCCATTTCCCATTCTTTTTTCTGACAACCACCACGTTGGAGAGCCAGGTGGGGTACCTGACTTCCCTAATGAATCCAGCCTCCAGTAGTTTCTTGACTTCATCAGCTATCATATGGATCCTATCTACCCCAAATCGCATCTACTTCTGCTTTATTGATCTGGCCTCAGGGTCAACGTTGAGACTATGTTGTGTAACCGAGGGATCTATGCCAGGTATATCCAAGTACGTCAACGCAAATATGTCCATGTTATCTTGCAGTAGTTTGATCAGGTATACTTTTTCAACAGTTAAAAGGGTGGAACCAATGAACGTGGTTCTGCCATCTCCAGAGGGGCTGATGTCTACCTCCTGGAGTGGTTCTAACGTGACATGACTTTCCTGACCCTCCTCGAAAGGGTCTGCCTATAATTGTTATTTATCTCTGTACTTGGAACCTTCCTGTTTTTCTTCTTCTGGTTTGGTCCACTTACTTAAATTTTTCATAGTGACTGCATAACATTCTTTTGCAACCACCTGATCCCCTGGAATATCTATTACATCGACCCCATTTGGGTCAAAGCACCTCATAACCTGATGAAGGGTCGAAGGTACCCCCTGCATTATGTGAATCCAGCCTCTGCCCATCAGGAGGTTGTTTGATGGTTTGACATCTACTACCACAAAAAATTCTTTAAGGGTCTTTCTGGCGGCTGACACGGACAGTTGGATGACTCCAAATGGTTCCACCCATCGTCAATCGAATCTGGCTAGGGGGACTTTGGCGGGTTGCATTTGGTTTACATCAACCCCGAGTTTGTCAAAGGTCCACTTGGTCATGATGTTTGTGCTGCTAACAGGGTCTACCATAACTCTTTTGACTAGGCAATTGGCCACCAATAATGATATGACCAGAGGGTCTTTATACCTAAACATTCCTTAGGTTTAACTCGTAAAAATGATTTGTGACTCCTCCTTCTTATTAAACGTCTGACATATCTCGCCAATTCTTCTGAGCTTATGCGCATGGCACATCTGGGATCTCTCGAATCCCTCTGTCTCTTCTTCAACGTGTCCGCCCTATACCATATGGATCACCTACACTAGTTGTCCTGCGGGGGCTAGATTTTGAGGTGCATTCCCCTAGTGTTCTGCCTGGGTCTGGTTTTTAGCTACATACTCAGATAGCTCATCCTTTGCAATCATTGTCTCCACTTATCTGCATAGGTTTCTGCAATCATTGGTATGGTGGCCATACTCACTATGGAAGGCGCAGTGCTTGGTCATATCCCTCTGGTCCATGGGCTACCTCATAGGGAGCGGGGGTTTAAGGATGCCCTTTCCTTTTTTCTCCTGATAGAGTTTGTTTAGGCATGTCCTCAGGGGGGGTCACCCTATCATCCACCTTCTGCTTCTTATCAGTTGGCTTGTTCGATGAAGAGGTTGGCGATGGACGGGCTGGCTTCTGATCCTTGATACGATCTTTCATGCGAGCCTCTACCGTAACCATAGTCGCCCTCTTCCTGCGAACCGCTTCTTTCTCCTCTATTCTGAGATACCCCTGGGCTCTGGAGTTAAGTTCCCCAATGTTATTAAGGAGTCTTTTTACCAAGGATGTGTGAAACTTGGTGCCAGGGATCAGGGCCATCCTGCATGCCTCAACTGCTGATAATTGGTCGCATTGGTCAATGGATGACATCTCACTTGTAAACCTGGATAAAAAGCTTTGAAGGCTCTCATCCTTTTCCTAAGTCATGGTGAACAGACTGGATATTGTTTTCTTTTGCCTCTGATTGCCATAGTACTGTGCTATAAAAAGTTCGCACAACTTGCTCCAACTCCCAATTGATCCAGGCGGTTGCTTCCTGAACCACAAGAGAGGTGCCTCTATCAGACTGGTGGGAAACATGTTGCACAGAAGGGCCTCACCTTTTTCCAGGCGGTCATCTTGGTCCCATCATACAAGATAAAAGTTGGCAATCAAAACTTCTTCAGGTATTCAACTTAGTCTATTTCATCTCTGAAGGGCGACTTGATCATGTCGATGGCAGCATGGGTTCTAAGTCCTTCATGGAGGGGGTATGGATCTTCATGTTTTCCAACACTTGCCTTTGAATCTTGGCAGCCATGTCCTCCAAGTCTTTCATGGTTGGAGGTTGCTGAAGTGGCAGACCCCCGGGTGCTGGAATAGAGATCTCTTTTCAATCATCTGTAGCTCTGCTTCCATTCCCCTCTCGCCTATTGTTCTCGCCCTCATCGTGCCCTAGCGGATCTGGGATACCACCATTGTTATTGACTCCACTGGCCACGCCTGCTGGCACAGATTTGCATTATGTTGCTCAAGGTCTTCATTCCTTTTCTCCACCACCTCCAATCACTGCATGATCTGTTCGATCTGTGCGTTTTGGGCAGCATTTTCCCCTACTACTGCGGAAGATCTAGTTATCGCCATGGATGTTTTCGCAAGGTTTCTTAGTGTAAAGAAAATTGTTACAGTTTGGAATAAAATCAAGAAAAATTCTCGTTTTCCCACAGACGGCGCCAAATCGTATATGCAGTTTTTTGCTCTACTCTCGAATGAATCTTATTAGGGCTCCAAGGCCTTATTTATACAAGAATTTGATGGGTTCTTGGCCCATTATGATTAGGATCAAATTCCTTTATTCTAGGGATTTGATTTCCTTTTGCAATTTCAATTCATTGTTTGCCTAATATGATTGGGCTTCTTATCTTAAGCCCCAAGTTGGATTGATAACTGAGCTTTGCTAATTTGGGCCTAAAAACTTGATCGATTTGACACATTTTTTGATGGGCTTCTATTCTTCTTTATCAGTCTCAGATCTGCTTGCTTGTGAGTAATGGTCATTGGGCCTTCTCTTTGATGGGCTAGGAATTTTGGCCCTTATACTATTATTTTGATTGTAGAATGCGATTTAAAGAGAGTGATACTTGAATCTGATACATAAATTTTAGTGAGGTGGGTGAATTGGGTGGTTGTAACTCCACTTATGTTAGTTATTGTGGTAATGGAAATTAGTACCTTGTTGATCCCCTTGAGGACCCCTTGAGGAGTTTAAGGTACAATTCATCCATATATGATATTGGTATTCTTGATGAAATTGTTGTTTTAGTTGATGATGATTATAGAATATAATGTATTACGTTTTGAAAATTGATAGTATTTACTTTTTGCCTTGAAAAAAAAATTTGGGTTAAAGAAAATAAACATTTATATATATTGGGACGAAGGGAATATATAACATGCTTTAAAATAAGTTAAATGAAATCACCAACTTAAATAACTAGTCCACTGGAATTATGTTATAGTTACTTAGTAAGTAAATTAACTTGAATCTCACTTGTAATCGAGACTAATAATTTAATTCACTAAAAGAATATCAATTTTATTCCCTTATTTTAATTCCTAGTTCACTGAATGGATAAAAGATGCTAAAAGGATGAGAAGGCAATGAAAGTGAACCGTTGGGCGCTAACGATCAAAGCAACAGGCTTTGACTTTGTCAACACAACTAAAAAAATGTATTACTGTTCATTTTTTTCAATTTTATTTGTTTCAAAATAATTATATTTGTGCATTTTTTAATTCTAATATAATATAACTTCTCACTTTCTATAACCACACTTATTCTATTAACTTCAAACAAGACTTCACTAATTTTTGTTTATTTTTCATTTTACAAGAATAAAAATAAAAAATTCATTAATATAACTGCAATAAAATATTTTCTTTAAAAAAATAAAAAATTCAACTTAGACAAATAATTTGGAAAAGAGAGAGTAATATACATGTGCATACATCCAAAATTAGTAAAACTGATTTAATATTTCAGAAAATAATGGGGGTTGAAATTGACATTATTGCAAACTTCAAGGATTGTTTTTGTGAATATGACTTGGCCCTCCTAAAATATTTTCACACCACCAAGATTTTATTCCTCAAATCGACCAAAGCACTAGAGAATACGACTTACATAGTTACATGTGTCACGTCGCAGATAACTTGTTAGTATCTACACACGACAGCCTGTCAAAGGATCACTGGCTCTTCATTGGAGATTCCAAACTAAGGTCCACTTTGGCTTCATTGTCGTCTCCGTAAGCCGGCGTTGATATAGCTATAACTATATATATATATATATATATACATATATGAGTATATTAATATATCCGAGTAATGCTGTAGTGCTTCGACCTATGATAACAGTAGCAACTAGCAAACTCATTCTAAATAAGCATTTTTATATATTATTTAGTAATTCATAATACAAAATTAACTCAAAATAATAATTACTTCTAATAAAATAATCCAATTATACAACATGAGAAAAAAATGACAACTTTGTTGGTGAAACAAAACAACTAAATTTATATTTATACATATATATTCCTTAATTTTTAGTAAAATTAATTTTAAAATCACATTTGAATGGACAATGCTTGTCCCATGTCCCAAAGAATGAACTTCTTTCAACTTATATAAATAAATGATCGTGTTTTAATACTTTTGAAAATTACATAATTATATATTTTTTTACAGTTTTAGAAACTTAGCAAATTCAGGATAAAAAATGAATTTGATACTGATCAAAATATTTAAAAATTTTAAAGGCACATGTAAATTTTTGCAGTGGAACAAAATTTCTTCCCATACCCAGATGACAAACATTATCATGAAAAATTTATATATTTATTTCAACATTAGATAGTCATATTTAAAATAATTTTACAATACTTAAATTATGATAACTTAAACTAATTTTATAAACACAATCATAGATAATATTTATCTGGTTAAATGAAAATTAAATTCTGTAAAATTGAAATAAATTCATATGATAAATTGCATGAACTTAAGGATATGAACTTGAATAAAAAAGTATTAATGATCGGACAATCATCTTTCAAACCGTGGAACTATCATATGAGATCGACAACGTCGAAAGATTAATTCGTTTATATTATACTCAAGTTACAGGTAATATATACATATATATTGTATATATAGATATAGATATATAGATAAAGACCTGTATATGTATTAATGTATGTAATCAATAGGGTTATTTGCACTCAAACCCCTGAATTTTCGGTCAATTCCACTTAGAAAGTGGTCAACGCAATTGTAGTCCAACCGCCCCTGAACTTTCAATTTCCCCTGAACTTTCAATTTCCTTGCAATGACACCCTATATGGGTTTTTTGAACTTAAAATTACTCTTGTGCCCTTATTTTATTGTAAAATATTTATTTATTAAATTAGAGGACCAAACAGCTCTTAAGGGTGTTTGTTTACTAAGAAAACTTCCTCAGATCTGTACAAAATCCAAGTCACGTCAGAGCAAGCAATCCAACTCCATCACTCTCACTCCTCTATCCAAGCCCACATTCTTTTCTATTCAAACCCAAACCCTAATTCTATTCAAACCCACCTTCTCTTCTATTCAAAACCTAATTGAATTCGGTAATACCAAAACAAATAATAGAAGATAGATAATCATATTAACCATATATGGTTCAACCAAATTGTGAGCCAAATTCATTCACTCTACATTTGGCAGTAAGAAAATAAATAATAATCTATGATTTAAAAATTATTGCAAGTTAAAAGAAAAGAAAAGGCAAAAAAAGCAAAACAAAACCGAAAAAGAATTCTTTTACTTCATTTATCACAAGTACTCATCATCATACTATTCAAATTACACCAAAAATTACCAAAGGAAATAGAAACAGTTGTAAATCTGAAATTCCAATTTGCAAGTGGTACATAAATACACCGAAGAAATATATTTGAATAATAGAAAATAGCATATATATATACATATATATATATACATGTATATATTACATTATATTGATAATCGGGAGGGAGGATGCAGAAGAATTAGAAATCCTAAAAAAAAGGAGGGATAAAGAGAGAGAGAGACATTTTTTATGGTGTTGATGTCGGCACCGACACGACGAGCGACGGCCGTCGGAGCCTTCTCCCGGATCACCACAGGCTCCACCCACCAAACCCTCGTCTTCTCCTAGCCTCCTCCTCCCCCTCCACCCACCATCAATCCATCGCCATACCAGCCACTGACTTGCTCCGCCTTCACCCTGGACCTCCCACCACCGATCCGCCGTCATACCTCCTCCGCCTCCACCCTAGACCAACCACAACCAATCCCGCCGCTTGTATATATATATATAAATCGGATGAAGTTTAGAGATAGGGTTGAGAGAATTTTCTAGAGATGAGAGGAAATGAAACGTGTGGGTGATGGGTAGGGTTTTGGTATTGGGGCATTTCAGTAACTTCACCCTTAAGATATTTTTTCATATAATAAGTGAAACAAATCAAGGGCATTAATGACTTTTCACTGATTCAGGGGTGTCCTTGCAATTGAAAGTTCTGGGGGCGGTTGGATTACAATTGCGTTGATAACTTTTTGAGTGAAATTGATCAAAACTTCAAGGGGTCTGAATGCAAATAACCCTAATCAGTATCTCGCGTTGGTAGGGGTAGGACCCATGTCCTCTCCGTCTTTCATGCGGTAAAGCAAGCCAAAGCTGTTGGCTGGTTTTGCTTCGCTGTTGCTTTCCCTTAAAAGAATATAAATTTCAAATATGTGGAAAGCTTCCAACATCTATTTTTCGTAGAGGGTCACTCTGTCGGGTCTCCCATTATTTCATTTTGGATTAACTTCATTTACATCCCTTAAAATTTATCTTATTTTCACTTACACCTCTCCAAATTTACATATCTTTATTTACATCTCTTACTTTTTAATATTCTCATCACTTAGATCCCCTGAATGATGACATCAACTGATTTTTTTTTTAAAATCCCTAAACTACCCTCAATGTCTTATCCTTATTTTGTTTGGAAACAAGGATAGTGTTTTTATCAATTAGACCCCCTCCCATTATTTAATAATTTAATTTGTATTAAAATTTGAAAATATATATAAAATTCGAAAAAATATATATTAAAATTTGAAAAATATTATAAATTCGAAAATAAATATAAAATTAAAAAATATATAAATTTCGAATTTGTTTTTTCAAAAAAACATATTAAATTTTGAAAAGAAATATAAAAATCACAAAAAACATAAAACAATTTGAAACAAATATTTAAAATTAAAAATAAAACATATAAAATTAAAAATTATATATTAAATTTTGAAAAGAATTATTAAATTCGAAAATAATTATAAAATAAAAAAAAACATATAAAATCCAAAATCTCAAACACCAACCCCAAATATTCACAAACAAATATTTAAATTTTTTGACAACTAATTTTTTTAATTTGTGAATAAAAATTAAATCATAAAACCCCTAACCCAACCCCAAATATTCAATTTTTACAAACACATTTAATTTTTACAAATAAATTAATTAATCTCTCTCTCTCTCTCACACACACACACTCTACACGCATATATACATATATATACCACCCTCTCCCACTGTCGGCGCCGCCGCCATCCCCCTGCCGGCGCCGCCCCCTCCCACCACCACCACACTCCCACTGCCAGTGCCCCCCCTCCTATATATATATGTATATATATATACATATATACACACACACACACATATATATATGTCGGTGGATGATGTGGTGGTGGTAGTGGCGGCGGATGGTGGTAGTGGCGACGGGTGGTGGTGGTTAGGGTTGGGTTGGGTTGGGGTGTTTGGTTGGAGGGATAAATTGATTTAAGGGGGTGTATGGTTTATGAGTTAAATTGATTTAAGGGGTGTTTGGTATAAGGGTATTTTAGATATTTCACACCATGAGGGGGTGTAAATAAAGATATACAAACCTGAAAGATGTAAGTGAAAATATGACAAACTTCAGGGGATATAAATGAAGTTAACCCTTTCATTTTTGGGTGGCATAATGTTAGAAAATACGGAAGAACTAGTCGTTGTTGTGTTGTTCAAATATGCTTTGTGTTCTATAATTTTGTTCTAGAAGCACGACTTTGGTTAACACTTGAGTATAAATAAGAAAAGTTGTTGTGTGTCAATTTGTTCACTCAAATCACAATTTTTCACTAAACGTGATCAATTTTGGTTATTTTTCCTCAATTAATTAAGTTAAACAATAATGTGATTCAATTCCGATTTATATTTAATTTTACCTGAAAGTGTTTTCAGATTTGAGTATGTAGCAATTTGAGTTCATTCTTGCAATTCTATAGACTTGAATGTCGTTGGTACAATTTTTGTTCTCAACAATGTGTTGTTTGCTCTTAGTTAATTTTCATTTTTGTTTATTTTACCTGTTGTTTGACTTGCCATTTCTAGCAAAGCTTCGATTTGAGGGTTACAAATTATCTTCTTTTTTATTCCTTCACCTGTAATGCTAATTTAGAAAAAAGTGTATTATTAGTGATCATTATGCATTATGGATTTAGTTTATTACTCTACTCAATTGATGAAAAGATGCAACTTAAATGCATGCACTTAGTGAACAGAACTCCCTACGTATTGAGAGTATGAAGATAGAGTTATGGATATGGGTGACCGAACCTAGATTTAACCAGATTGTTTACGTATCCCGGATCCTGGAGTCTTTAAGAATCTGGTCATATAGTAGTTCAATATATACACAAGAACTGTCTCTCTTTGGATCTCCCTAAGAATCGAAAGTTCCTGAATTAAAGAATAGAAATCAAGCAGAAAAATAAAAAGAACCCGCAGGACAAGGAGATCTGGGATCAGGTACACAAAACCAAAAATATCTCGGATCGATCTCACTTTCGGGATTATTTTCTCTCTCTAGTGTATCTGATATCTCTGCAGAAAAAATCCCCCCTCATATTTATTTTGGGGGATATGTATAAGATTTGCATTTTGGGCCAAATGGACCTTTATATAACAAGACTCATTTGTTTGGGCTTAGGTCAATTAACATGTTTTTATAGGCAAATTTGTGGGCCTGCTAATACTTGTCAAGGCTCCGTTAGTCTTGAAATGATACACAAATCACATTATGATTAGTGGGGTAATTTTGCCCCCACAGTGTGTCATCTTTGAATCAGTGTGGTGTTGGAAAAATTGAGGAAACAAGAGAGAAAATTAAGACTATTTTCTTTTTTACTGTTATGATTTTCGAAAATTTAAAGAATTTAAAGTAATTGTGCTTCAATTCATTTGTTTGTAAGCAAGTCATCTGATGGGGCTTAGGAAATTAGGAATGCATACATGAAATTGTTTATGTTCTGTTCTTTGATTGTCTTTAGTATCTTACCAGAGTAGGCCTGCAACTTGCGCGGGCCTAATCCAGCCCAACTCAAAAATTTCAGGCTCAAGTTAGTCATAAATTCAACTAGGGGCCCAATTGAGTTTAATTTTAATTCGGGCTGGGTTCGGGTTTAACCCAAACCCAGCTCGAAACTTGAATTTAAAAAATATCTTAAATCTAAACCATTCATCCATTTAATCCAATGATTGATACAATAATATTAAGTTAAACCTAACAAAATCCTATATTCCCTCTCACCTCTCCCTCAATCCGTCCCTTCGAAATGCCCACAACCCCAATTCAACCACTGACCTCCTCCACCATCCTCTCTTTCTCTTTGTGATTTGTATAGAATTGTATATATATATATAGAGATTCCATATCTATATCTATACTAATATTAAAAGTGTGAAGTATTTTAATCCCTATTTATTTATTTTAAAATTATATTTTAATTGTAACTTAATTATAATTAAACTTTATTTCTACAAACTTAATTACCTAATTATAATTAAACTCTATTTCTACCAATTTAATTTTACTTAACTACTTAAGGTAAAGACCTAATTATATTAGAATACTAAGATTCTAAATCTACGATTCTCTTAGAATTCACGTCTTCTTCTTTAAAATCTGCGATTCTCTTATCATTCAAGTCCCCTTCTTCCTTTTTTTTTTTTCCATTTTATACTGCTTGATTGTGTAATTCCCATTCTAAAACTGCTTTGGTAAGTGCTTTGCTAATATTAATTCTATTTTTTTTCTTTTTATATTGCTTGATTGTGTACTAGAACTGCTTTGACATATGTTTTGCTAATATTAATTCTACTTTGGTTCATATATATATTTTTCATAAATCTTACTTTGGTTTTGGTCGTCATAAATTTCACTTTGGTTTAGTGTTTAATGTTTCGGATTATTGCAAACTTGAGGGTAAGTTCCTTTGTATTATTCTTTTGAATAGTACACCGATAGATTTGTCATCCATCATGGTCATATATATAGAGAGAGATAGTGTGTATTCTAAAACTACTTTGGTAAGTGCTTTGCCAATATTAATTCTATTTTTTTTGTTACTTTTTATATTGCTTGATTGTGTAATTTTCATTCTAAAATTGCTTTGGTAAGTGTAAATGCAGAAAAGTTACACAATAGAAATCGGAATAAAAAAATTGGACCCTTTCTCATTAATCCAAGTCCTCTATTTATACACAATTGTGATAAATGGGTCAAGCCCATGTACCCAGGTTTATCAATCCCTCAAATCAAGGGATTTGATAAACTCTACCCTTTTTTGGACTCTTTATTCTATAATTGGATTGCTCCTTGCCTTGTGGACCACACTTTAGCTTCTAGATTTTCCATGGGCCCATTGTTGTTTTCGGCCTGCTTGTTTTCAGCCCATCCACCTTTCGGCCCATCGGTCTTTGGCCCATCCGTCGTTGGCCCATCAGTCTGGTGGCCCATCTATAATTGGGCCAAATATTTCAACCATTACACAGGCCCCTGAGGTTATGGGCTTTTGTAAAAAGCCCATGACCGAAAAATTTCAAACAATACTAAATATATATATACATTCATGCACTTTTTAGGGAAAATGGGGTTTGGTGAGTTGTCAACCAATTATGAGCATTTATTGGTATTTTGAAATGTGCAGCCACTATTCCCTTGATTGCCGCACTATGACGGCTCATCATGGGTTGCGCGACCTTCGGGCTTTGTGCAACCCTTTGGCCTCCTTCTCCCCCTCTATAAAATCCACACTTCTCCATTTCACTTCTCATTTCATACTTTGCATTTTTCTGCTCTTGTCTCTCTCTTCCTTAGCTTTTTATCCCTGGGTTTTATTTTCTTGTTCTTGCCGCAATCCTTCCCGTCGATCGTTCCGGATTTTACTTAATAGGACAGAAACCCGCTGTTACCCGAAGCTCCTGTGATTCTCCGTTCGCCAACCGAGTAAGTTGACCAGTCATTTCTTCTCCTTTATTTTAATTTTCATCTTTGCCCCCTTCTGTCTCTTCTACCTTTCTTTAGAATCATGTCTGATAGTGACGACACCCGGTCAGTAGAGGAAGTCGTTTTATCTTCTACCTCTGGCACCGATCCCACTAGCAGTGACAATCCCCAACCCATTCCTAAAAGAACCAAAAAGACCATTCCTCAAAGTACTGACCTTCCGGGTTCCTCAGCGACCGATCCTGCGATATCTAAGCCTTCTGAACCATTCGTTGTGGCCCCACTTAAGAGGACCCGACCTGAAGTGGACGTTAAACATCTTCGGGCTGAGACCCAAGTTCCCCAGGACGTTGATGTGTCCCCTTACCCTGGCTACCTAGATTTTACCCAGAGCCAGGGCCTAGCCCCCGGTAGCATTCTGCTATCGGCATCTCATCTTAGGGTTCTAAGGTTTCCTCTTCACCCATTTTTTCATTACGTGTTTTTCATGCTAGGGTTGCACCCTCTTCAACTGAACCCGAACAGCTTTAGGATCATATCCATGCTCCTGTTGTATAACAGGGATATGGACCTGAACTTAGGTCTAGCCGACCTCCTCCTTTGTTATTTTTTCCAAAATGCCAGAGCGAGTAGGGGTAGATACAACCTTTTCCCCTTTCAAGGCCGCAACATATGCACCGATACTGAAAAATTGGACAAGGGATGGAAATAACGAATGGTAGTAGTGAGTGGCAATTGGTCATACCCTTTTTCTCGTATATTCCCGATCCCTAACAAGTTTGGTCCCATGCGTTTGCCTGTCTACCGCCCCCTTCATAAGGCTTCTTGCCTCTGTGACCACTGTGACCTTCATCGGGGGGACTATGCCTTCAAATTTCTAGGTTATGAGGACAAGGACCTTCCCCTTACCTTTATAAAACACCGGATAGGCCTCTTGAAAACCCATGTTTGGGGCAAAACCCGATCGGCTACTGACCTGCTGACCTTGGACAATCTTGAGTCGATCTCTAACTTGGGCGCTGGTGTTGACAGGATGGACTTACCTGACAAACCAATGTCTGCCAGAATCCCTCAAGTTCCCGAAGGGATCACGCTTGTTGATGCTGTGCCATTGTCAACAGCACCGCCTTCAACTTCGGTACCTCAACCTGCTCAGAGCCCGACTGCGCCACCAGTACAGAACCCATCGGTTCCTCCTCCGCCTCCTGCTAATGCTCCGACTGTGAGGACCCGATCCAGTGCAACTGGTGGAATGGGTACTAAAAGGGCCAGGACACAAGCCGAAAATGCTTCTTCAAGCAAAGCTCCTGCTGCCCCTGAATCATCCCAAGCTCTGATTCCTTGGGAGCCTAAGTTTCTGCTGCCAGATGGGACTCCAGTCTGTGCTGATCAAATCACCCTTAATCATCCGGAAGCTCTTCGGTCTATGGCCAAAGGGATCTGGACACCAGCTGATAGGGTGGCTCAGACAAAAATCACCAGAACTGATCTGGCTAAGAGGACTTCGATAATGGTTATGGAGGTAAAAAGACTTTATTTAACCTTTGTGTTCTCTATTTCGTTTGTCTGATCGCTATTTGTGTAATAATCCAATCTTTATTGTGCAGTTTCTCTACGGCGTTCAGGCCTACAACAGCCTCCTTGAGACTGATGTCAAAGAAATGGCCGGTATGAAGGCCCAAATAAAGCAGAATGAGATCCATCGGGTTTCTCTGGTCAAGGAGGTGGACGGTCTCCGACATACCGTTTCTGAACAGAAGACTCTTCTGGAAACCGGTGAAGCGGAAAGGCAAACCGTGACTGCCAAAAAGCTGGTTCTGGTTGCCGAGCTGGAAAAAACGAAAGAGGCTGCCAGGAAGATGGCGGCTGAAAAAGCTGAGTCTGATAGACTCTTGGCAGAATCAGAAAGGCTTCTGTCCCTTGAGCGGGAAAAGGTCGAAGTATGCCATCTGGGAGGGCTTGACATGTTCAAAAGATACAGTGCCATCTGCGACATCCGAGCGGTCAGGGCCTGGCGGCGGAGGCATGAAATGGAGCATATCCCTCTGGAATCCCGGGAATTCAAGACCGCAGAGGAATTCGATGCCCATATGGGAGTATCCTTTCCTTATGAAAACCCTCCTGCCTCTGAGAACGAGAAGCGCTTCGCCTCCATCCTGAAGGGGGAAGAATACCATCCTCCTGAACAGTAGCTAGGGCAATTTTATATATATATATATTTTTTGTTTCCCCCAATGGGCTAATTTCTTGTAGCTTCCTTCTTTTTTAATGAACAAGAACTTTTATCCCTTTTTCCAGTGATTATTCGTCCTTTGTGTTGGTTTTTATTGTTTTGTACTTAGCTTTTTTTTTTTTTTAACAAACATGAAGCCTTCGGGCATTTGGCCCCTGAGGCTTGATTTCATCTTCTGGTTAGTTCAAATCAGGTTTGAACTCAAACACTTAGGAAATTTTAACAAACAGGAAGCCTTCGGGCACTTGGCCCCTGAGGCTTGATTTCATCCTCTGGTTAGTTCAAATCAGGTTTGAACTCAAACACTTAGGAAATTTCAGTAAATTACGAAGCCTTCGGGCACTTGGCCCCTGAGGCTTGATTTCATCCTCTGGTTAGTTCAAATCAGGTTTGAACTCAAACACTTAGGAAATTTTAGTAAATTACGAAGCCTTCGGGCACTTGGCCCTTGAGGCTTGATTTCATCCTCTGGTTAGTTCAAATCAAGTTTGAACTCAAACACTTAGGAAATTTTAGTAAATTACGAAGCCTTCGGGCACTTGGCCCCTGAGGCTTGATTTCATCCTCTGGTTAGTTCAAATCAGGTTTGAACTCAAACACTTAAGGAAATTTTAGTAAATTACGAAGCCTTCGGGCACTTGGCCCCTGAGGCTTGATTTCATCCGCTGGTTAGTTCAAATCAGGTTTGAACTCAAACACTTAGGAAATTTTTTTTAAAAAACATGAAGTACTTGTATAAACGTAGAATCTATCTTTATTGAGATGAATTTGAAAATCATGAGGCAGAGATGCCGATATCGGGCACAGATGCTTCGTAAAAAAGGTGTCATAGAAAGACACAGTCTTATTTCTTAACAAGAAAAACAACTATCTAAGGATAATACCTCTTTAAGCGATAAGCATTCTGAGAGTTGGACTCGAGGCGGCTTGTTTCGTTCTTCCAAACCCGATAAGCACCGCGTCCGATAACCTCAACCAATGTGTAAGGTCCTTCCCATGTCTCTCGGAACTTGCCTACAATCCCAATCTTCCTTCTGAGCACCATATCGCCTACTTAGAACTCTCTTCTTTTGACTTTCTGATTGAATCGTGCCCTGACTTGCTGCTGATAGGCAGCTAGTCTTATCCTGGCGGCTTCCCTTCTTTCTTCCAGGAGGTCCAGATCATGGGCTAGGTGCTGATTGTTTGGACTTTCTTCCCATGCGTGACTCCTTAAAGTAGGTACCCTTAGCTCGGTTGGGATAATTGCTTCGGCCCCATAAGCCATGGCGAAAGGGGTTTCTCCAGTTGGCTGTCTTGGAGTAGTCCGATAGGACCACAACACCTCAGGCAATTTCTCTAACCATGCCCCTTTTGCGTCTTCAAGTTTTTTCCTCAACGTGTCAAAAATGGTTCTATTCGTCCTTTCGGCTTGCCCATTTCCCTGTGGGTAGCCGACGGAAGAAGTGTTCTGATTGATCCCATGTTTTGCTAAGAATGCTTGAACCCTTCTGTTGTCCAGGTTGGTGCCATTATCCATCATTATGGTTCAGGGTAGGCCGAATCTACAGATGATGTGGCTCCATATGAATTTTATAACATGGCTGCCTGTTATGGTGGGATATGCCTCCGCTTCCACCCATTTGGTAAAATAATCGGTAGCCAGGAGAACATGCGTGGTACATCGTATTGCCTGAGGGAGAGGACCCACAATGTCCATCCCCCATCGGGCAAAAGGGTGAGGGACAATAGTTGGGTTTAAGAACTCAGGCGGTGGATGAATGACATCTTCATGAAACTGGCATTTTTTGCAATGTCTGACATAAATTTCAGCGTCTCTTGCCAGGTAGGGCCAGAAGTACCCCTGGGTGAGGACTTTATGAGCTAGGGACCTTCCTCCGGAGTGATTGCCACAAGCTCCAGCATGAATCTCCTCCATGACTGCTGATGCCTCTGATGGGGTGAGACATCTCAAGTATGGTCCGGAAAAAGACTTTCGGTATAGTTGGCCGTTGTATAAGGCATATCTGGCTGCCTTCATTCTTATCTTCCGGGCCTCTGATTTTGATTCAGGCAATGTACCAAATCTCAGATAATCTACTATCGGATCCATCCAACTTGGTTCCCATGGGATAACCATTACTTCTTCGGGGGGTTCCAAGCTGGATCAGACGATAAAATCTATTGGTACAGTGCGAGTCATACTTTCTCCCGTGGCGGAGGCTTGGTTAGCCAGATGATCTGCTACAAAGTTATCCCCCCTGGGAATCTGCTCAAAGTTTATCTGCTGGAACTCTTCGGCCTCCCTTAGAACTAGATTCTTGTATGCTTCCATCTCCGGCTCTCGGGTTTCATACTCCCCATTTAACTGTCGCACGACTAGCTGGGAGTCACTTCGTACTTCTGCTCTTTGGACTTGAAGGCTTCGGGCTAACCGAATTCCTGCAAGGATGGCTTCATACTCCGCTTCGTTGTTAGAAGCTGGAAATTCCAATCTAACGGATTGTTGGATTTTAGTACCATCCGGTGTTACGAGTACTACTCCGACCCCTGCTCCGTTGGTGTTGGATGATCCGTCTACGAACACGAACCATAATCCAGGCTTAACTTCTTCTGTGCAGTCAGTAGTTTCTGTTTCTAGTAGGAAGTCAGCTACTGCCTGTCCTTTGATGGCCGTTCGGGGGACATAGGTTATGTCAAAAATCCCTAGTTCAATTGCCCATTTTGAGACTCTCCCGGATAACTCAGGCTTCGCCATTATGGATCTTATCGGAGTTACAGTAGGAACTATGATCGGGTGTGCTTCAAAATAGTGCCGAAGATGCCGCTTAGCATTGATCAGTGATAGTATCAGCTTCTCCTGCTTTGAATATTGGGTTTCTGCATCAGCAAGGGATTTGCTGGTGTAGAAAACTGGTGTCTGGTACCCTTTGCCCTCCTTGACCAGAGCGGCGCTGGTAGATGTTGCTGAAATGGCAAGATACAAGTGCAACGGCTCATCGGCTTCAGGGGTTGTCAGAATCGGGGGCTTTGCCATGTAATTTTTGAGTTTGTTCAGGGCGTCCGCTTGTTCTGGCCCCCAGACTTCTCCTTGTGAAGCTTTTATTGCCTGAAAGAATGGCCTACACCGATCGGTTAATCGAGAGATAAATCGACTGAGGGCCGCTATTCTTCCGGTTAGTACCTGTATCTCCTTCTGGGAGTTTGGCTCAACTGTCTCTACGAGAGCTTTGACTTGCGCAGGGCTAGCTTGTATTCCTGTCCGATCAACTATGTGACCCAAAAACTGGCCTGAGGATACTCCGAAAGAACATTTGGTCGGGTTGAGCTTCATATTGTACTTCCGGAGGGTGTTGAACACCTGCTGCAGATCGGTTAGATGGTCTTATTTGACCTTGCTTTTGACCACTGTGTCATCGATGTAGGCCTCGATGGTGGATCCCATCATCCTTTGGAACACCCTTCTGACCAATCTCTGATAGGTAGCACCTGCATTCTTTAGTCTGAAAGGCTTAACTGTATAACAAAATGTACCTGATTCAGTGATGAAGGCAGTCTTTTCCTGGTCCTCCGGATCCATTCTGATCTGGTTATAGCCAGAATATGCATCCAGAAAGCTGAGGCGTTCGAATCCTGCGGTGGCATCTACCATCTGATCGATCTTTGGTAAAGGGAAACAGTCTTTCGGGCATGCTTTATTCAAATCAGTGAAATCAACACATACCCTCCACTTGCCGTTTTTCTTCTGGACCACCACCACATTCGCCAACCAGGAAGGATACTGGACCTCTTTTATGAATCCTGCTTGCAGAAGTCGATCAATCTCTTCAGCTATGATCTGATTTCGATGGGCTCCTATTCGTCTCTGTTTTTGTCTAACGGGCCTTACGCTGGGATCCACATTGAGAGAATGCAGGGCTACTGATGGATCAATACCGGTCATGTCCATATGGCTCCACGCAAATATGTCAGCGTTGGATCGGAGAAGGGATTCCATTTCTTCTTTTTCCTGTGGACTGAGGCCTGAACCAACATATGTGAACCTTTCAGGGTGATCGGGGCAAATTTGAACTTCCAGTAGTGGTTCAATTGCTATTGGTGAACCCGAACCGCCCTCCTGTAACTGCTATTTGGCATCATTTGCTGTCTTGGACTGTGACCTTTGTTCCGGTTCCGTTCTTCTTTTTAGACTTTTCAAAGTGACTGCGTAACACTCCTTTGCTGCTATCTGATCGCCCCTGATATCGATTACGTCAATTCCGTTCGGATCAATACACCGCATGACCTGATGCATGGTAGAAGGGACTCCTTGCATACGATGGATCCATCCCCTTCCCATGAGGAGATTATAGGAAGGTTTTATGTCTACCACCACAAAAGTCTCTCGGAGCGTGCGCCTTGCTGCCGTTACTGGTAACTGTATTTCCCCCACTGGTTCCACTCTTTTGCCATCGAATCCTGTTATCGGGCTTCTGGAAGGGATTATTTGCTGAGGGCTGATTTCCAATTTCTCAAAGGCCCATTTGGTGATAATGTTGGCACTGCTTCCTGGATCGACCATTACCCTCTTGATCAGACAGTTGGAGACCATGAGGGAGATAACCAGGGGGTCGTTATGAGGTATCTGAATATTCCGCATATCTGCGGAGGTGAAAGTAATCCGGGCGTCCTCTTTCGGGCTTCGGAATTCGGTAACTTCGCCAACCCTTCGTAACTTCTGGGCTTGCCGCATCTGTGATCTACGGGCTTCTTCCACTTCTGACCGACTGGGCCCTTCATGGACCATGTGAATGACCCGCACGGGTTGTCCCATAGCTCCCTTAGCAGGAGCATGTGTCGCTTGATCTCGCCGGGCTCCTTCCCTGACAACATACTCGGTCAGTTCTCCTTTTTCAATCATGGCTTCCACCTGTCTCCTGAGGCTTCTGCACTCGTTAGCGTGGTGCCCGTATTCGCCATGGAAGGCGAAGTGCCTCGACATATCCCTTTGGTCCATCGGCTGTCTAATGGGAGGTGGTGACCGGTAGATTCCTTTGCTCTTTGTTTCCTGGTATAGCTTTTCCAAGGTCACTTTTAAGGGGGTGACCTTTTCCTCAAACCTTGGTCGTTTCTCTGGGGCTGGGGAAGGAGCTGGAAGTGCGCTCGGTCTCTTCCGGTCTGGTGTCCGATCCTTTACCCTGGAAGCTCGGATGCTCTGGCTTCTACTGTTGCAAAGGCAGTCCTTTTTTGTCGTATGGCCAACTTCTCTTCTATTCGGAGGTGCCCCTATGCCCTGGAGTTGAGCTCTCCAATATCGGCTGGTGGCCTTTTGACTAGGGACTGGTGGAACTTGGTTCCAGGGATTAGGGCCATTCTGAAGGCTTCGACGGCTGAATGCTGATCGCAGTTGTCAATTGAAGACATCTCCACATTGAACCGTGAAACAAAAATTTTCAGGGATTCGCCCTTCTCTTGGATCATGGTGAACAGACTGGAGATAGTCTTCTTCTGCCTTTTATTACTGAAGTATTGTGCAATACATAACTCGCCGAGTCTGAGCCAGCTACCGATCGATCTGGGCGGTTGCTTTCTGAACCACAGGAGGGCTGCTTCGGTCAGGCTGGTGGGGAAAAATTTGCAGAGTAAGGCCTCATTCTCGTTGTAAACATTCATCTTGGTATGAACGTGATAGATGTGTTCGGTTGGATCTTTTGTACCATCGAACAGGGTGAACTTCGGTAATCTGAACCTTTCTGGATAGGGCACGCTGGTGATCGAGACGGTGAATGGTGTCTGAACGACGTCTATGGATGCCTCGGATGCCAGATCGATTGGGGTCTGTACCTTCAGATCCCTTAGCACGTCTCGCTGAAATCTTGACATGATTTCCTCCAGTTTTTTCATGGTCAGGACCTCCTCGGGGTTTCGTGCCCCAAGAACCTGTAGGGATGACTCTGCCTGTTCTTCACGATCGTTGTGGGCCTTAGCGGGTGGGTCATCTTTGTCTGTCTGGCGGCCTATGGATCGTTCGCGCTGGCCGAACTGCTCGTCATCATGGGCCTCCTGTGGGTTCTGCAGTTGAGCCAATTTTGCTGCCAGTTCAGCGTTCTGCCTTTCTAATTCGGCAGTCCTCTCCTCAAGGGCTCTCCTGATCGGATCTTCTGGTTGTTGGCCTCCGTTTGGAGGCAAATCGGTCTGTTGTGATCATGTGATCGCCATCGATGGTACGGATCTTAGCTTTTTTGTAGAGGGTGGGAAGCTTATTGAAAAAGATTTCAATAATAGGGAAGTCTTCCCACAGACGGCGCCAATTGTGTAAATGCAGAAAAGTTACACAATAGAAATCGGAATAAAAAAATTGGACCCTTTCTCATTAATCCAAGTCCTCTATTTATACACAATTGTGATAAATGGGTCAAGCCCATGTACCCAGGTTTATCAATCCCTCAAATCAAGGGATTTGATAAACTCTACCCTTTTTTGGACTATTTATTCTATAATTGGATTGCTCCTTGCCTTGTGGACCACACTTTAGCTTCTAGATTTTTCCATGGGCCCATTGTTGTTTTCGGCCTGCTTGTTTTCAGCCCATCCGCCTTCCGGCCCATCGGTCTTTGGCCCATCCGTCGTTGGCCCATCTATAATTGGGCCAAATATTTCAACCATTACAGTAAGTGTTTTGATAATATTAAGGGTTAATTTCAGTAAACCCCCCTATACTATCCAGATTAATCAACTAACCTCTTGTGTGTCCACTTTGCCCCCTATACTATTCAATTTCATCAAATTGACCCCTCACTTCTCAAAATGCCTAAACTACCCTCAATAGTATAAGGGGGTTTAGTGAAATTAATAGTATAAGGGGGTTTAGTGAATTATTTCGGAAAAAATAATATATACTTTTTGCAAAAAAAAAAATTTCGAAAAAAAATCATATTTTGTTACAAAATATGAATTTTTTTTTCGAAAAATATTTTTTTTTGCGAAAAAGTATATATTATGTTCCAAAATATGAATTTTTTTGCAAAGAATATATATTATGTTCCAAAATATGATTTTTTTCTGAAAAATAATTTTTTGCGAAAAATATATATTATGTTCCAAAATATGATTTTTTTTCTGAAAAATATTTTTTTTGCAAAAAAGTATATATTATGTTCCAAAATATGAATTTTGTTTTCGAAAAATAATATTTTGGAACAAATATATATATATTATGTTCCAAAATATGAAAAAAAATTTCGAAAAATAATTTTCGGAAAAAAAAATCATATTTTGGAACATAATATATATTTTTCGCAAAAAATTATTTTTCGAAAAAAATTTCATATTTTGGAACATAATATATACTTTTTCGCAAAAAAAATATTTTTCAGAAAAAAAATCATATTTTGGAACATAATATATATTTTTTGAAAAAAAAATTCATATTTTGGAACATAATATATACTTTTTTGCAAAAAAAATATTTTTCGAAATAAAACTTCATATTTTGGAACATAATATATACTTTTTCGCAAAAAAAATATTTTTCGAAAACAAAATTCATATTTTGGAACATAATATATATACTTTTTCGCAAAAAAAATATTTTTCGAAAACAAAATTCTTATTTTGGAAAAAAATATGATTTTTTTTTGAATTTTTTTTTTTTTGCAAAAAGTATATATTATTTTTTCCGAAATAATTCACTAAACCCCCTTATACTATTGAGGGTAGTTTAGGCATTTTGAGAAGTGAAGGGGCAATTTGATGAAATATAGGATTTTTTTCGCAAATAACCCTATATATATAGATGCATGTACTAAAACAATTCATAAATCTCACTTTGGTTTTGGTGGTCATAAATCTTATTTTGCTTTTGGTGTTTAATCGTTTCAGATTTTTGCTTTACGAATAAGCCTCTTGCAAACTTGAGGTAAGTTCCTTTTTATTATTCTTTTGAATAGTTACTCCGGTAGATTTGTCATCATGGTCATATCTATATATACATAAATACATAGATAGATATTTCTAAGTGTGTATTTGTCTGTATATATGCTTAATGGTGGAAAAGAACTTGCAGTCTGTATATATGTTTAACGGTGGAAGAGAAACTTGCAAACTTAGGATCAAATTATGTGAAACTTGACGAACAACTCTTCCTCACATAATAAACTTTTATAATGCCACATCATGCTGCCTGTTTAACAACTCCACCACCCTCAATCCATAATCCTCACCCCATCGAATAACAAATTCGTCCCAAGTAGGTCACTCGAATTGTTCTGCAATAGATTATATAAATCATCGAAAATTGAATGAACACCATTGCTAAAAAACCCATGACTACAATTAATTCACATCACCCAAATTTGACTCCAAAAGACCGTGGATTGTGAGAATCGATGTGTGTTTCATATGGATATATAATATATGTACTACAAAATATCCAATATCCTCTGTTCTTTTCTCTTTCTCCCCTACAATAAATTAAAAATCACAATGCAATAACAAACAACAAGAATATATAACTATAACTGAAAAACTAAAATCAACAAATGCAATAAAAATGTAATAATAACAAATGATAGGAATATATCAGAAAATTAAATCACAAAAGATAAGAATAAGTGAAAGTCTAAATCATAAGATTTACCATAGGGATAACTCACCTTGGTCCGTCTGAAAATTCAAAATAGCACAACAACCCTACCATATCATATAAGAAACCCAACAAGTAGGGCCCACTGTAACAACTCAGTAAGCTCCCGATATCACTTGATGCTCTTATGAACAGGATACACATCTAACCAGGGGCGGATTTAGGAATCCGTGTCAGTGGGGGCTAAATTTTTTTTTTTTTTGGATTTTTAGGGTATAAATGAGATATTTATTTCAGTAAGGTTTAAAACAAATTTTCAATGGGGGCTTATTTGTAAAGAAATCTAAATTCTGTGGTACTTAAGGTAAAAAAAAAAAAATTCAATGGAGGCTAAATACTAAATATTTAAAATTTTAGAGTAAAAACTAAAAAAAAAAAATTCAGCGGGGGCCATGGCCCCCACTGGGCGTGAATTGAATCCGCCAGTGTATCTAACTCTTCATCAGAAACAAAGAAAAATAAAAGGTAATTTGGTGTACTTTAGCATGAACAAATATTACAAGGCAAAATTAATACCAACAAAGGCCTTAACATATTTTTTGCCATGCCGAAGAACAGATCCATCCATTGATCATTTGGCCTTTTAAGCACATATATTTCCAGTCGCTAAGCCAAGTAAACAATGGTTTATGAGTTAGAAGAGGATACTCCTCTAGTGTAGGTGTAGGCTCGAGTATTAAAGTGCCTTGCAAGAGATGGGCTTTTAAAAGTGTTATTTGTGGACGACCGACCCTTAATCTGGCAATACTTTCCACTTTCTTACTAGAAAGCTTGTTTAGTTTGGGTACGTTGTATGCTTCAAAATCCTCCTTTTTGCTCGCCTTCTTGTATTTTCCTTTTAATATTACCATAGATAATCAACGTTAAGAGATTGTAAAATTATATTTTCCTTGAGAAATCCCACAGTAGTAATAGGGCTATAATTATTTGGCCCTATATCAGTGCCATCAACAATTTTAAATTTGACTTGAATCAATTCTTCTCTTGCCATTCAAGACCCTCACAACTAAAGTTCACTTCAATTTCTCACTAATCATAACCAAATCAACTCAAAATTTTCAAAGCAACAATGTATCACATTTACAATGACAAAACACAATCACCCAAAACCTCTCTATTATCAATCAACAAGTAATATTTAAACCAAAATATCAATACACCATATCACATCTACCAAGATCACGACCAAAATTCACTCAAACCCATCAAAAAAATGGGCTGAGATTCATGAAAATTGTAATGATTTCATCAGATTTGGAGACTCTTAATCTGACCATACTTTCCACTTTCTTACTAGAAAGCTTCTTTAGTTTGGGTACTTCCCTCTTAATATTACCGTAGATAACCAACACTAGACCATTGCGAAATTATCTTTTCCTTGAGAAATCCCACAGTGGTACTAGGGCTATAACTACTGGGGCCGTATATCAGTGTATCAGCTTGAATTTGACCTCAATCAATTCTTCTCCTGCCATTCAAGACCCTCACAACCAAAATTCACCTAAATTTCTCACTAATCATAACCAAATCAACTCAAAATTGTCAAAACAACTCCGAAGCACTTTCACAATGACAAAACATAACACCCAAAATGTCACACCCCGAAATCCCCGAGACTCCAACCCGGAGAATCAATGAATTCCCGAGGGTTAACGTCAGTCTGAGCAACCACTAGAATCAATAGTACTCATGAGACAATAGGGAAATAATAATCGGATAATGAACTGAACAATAATATTTACTGGATAGTGAATAAAAGTCAATACACTTGTCAATACACAAAGGCATATAACAATGCCGAACAAGAAACTAAAGGCACTAAATAATGCCAATGATATATATAAAGACAATGATAGGGATGCGCCTACAAGCTGGCTCCTAAGAAATACAATGAAAATTCCCGGATACAAGGGGGTACATAAAAGGGAATAAAAAGGACATCAACTACTAGGGTCCCAAATCACCCGAGTTGTTGCCGCTCTGCATGTTGCCCTGCATCCTTCTAGGACTTATAACAGTTGGTCTGGGGGGGAGTGAGCAAATGTAACGTCTGGTATTTTTACGTCATAATTAAAACTTTTATTCTATTCTTATTTTCCTTACTGCAACAATATGTTGTTGATATGTACATAAAAGTTTTACGTCATAATTAAAACTTTTATTCTATTCTTATTGCAATAATATGTTGTTGATATGTAGATAAAGATTGAAACATCACGTTGGATTACTATTGATCTCAACAATCACATATTCGTGAAGAGTTATAGCAAGGAATTGTTGATGGTGTTGTGGCCGGAGAAACTAGAGGATGTAATATTGGAAAATGAGTGGTTTTTTTTTCTTATTTCATTAGAGGTCCTAGGAATATGTGATGTGCTTGGTTCAAATATTTGGAAAGCCTGACCTTTTTATTACAATAATGTGTAATCTTGATTGGAACGATATTAGAAAAGAGCTCAAACCAGGACAGTTAGCTCAAGATAAACTAGATTTAACAACAATGGTGTTTCGAGCAAAGTTGTATGATTTGAAGCAACAAATATTAAAAAATGATATATTTGGCAAAGTGACTGCACATGTTTACGTGATTAAATTTCAAAAAAGATGATTGCCACATGTGAACATTTTGGTTATACTTGAATCTAAACATAAGATTACAAATGTAGATTAGTATGATAAGTTTGTTTCTGCTGAATTCCCAAGTGAGAATGAAAATCCAACACTTTATGCCAAAATAGTGAAGCATATGATGCATGGGCCTTATGGAAATCTCAACAAGAAAAACGCTTGCATAAAGGACGAAAAATCTACGAATCATTATCCTAAACAGTTCAATGAGCAAACGATACAAGGTAAAGATTGTTACCCTTTGTATAAAAGAAGAAAAACAGTCCATCGGTTATTGTGCGTAATGCAACATTAGATAATAGGGGCGTTCCTTATAATCCATATCTTCTCCAAAGGTACGACTGTCATATTAATGTTGAGATATGTTCTGGGTTAACAACAGTCAAATATCTTTATAAATATATTTACAAAGGGAATAATCGAGTCACAATTCATGTATCAAACAGTGATGTAAAAGACATTGATGAAATACGAGAGTATCAAGATGCAAGATGTGTATCACCACAAGAAGCACTATAGAGAATTTTTGAGTTCAAGTTAAATGAGATCCATCCTTCCATTATTAATCTTCAATTACACCTCCCCAATAAACAAATGGTTTGGTATTGGGAAAAATAGAATTTCAACTACATTGTTCATTTTGATGGAATATCGCAGACAATGCTCACTGAATTCTTTTATCTATATTCCATATTTGAAGAATCTAAAGTCTTTTTGTATAAAGAGATTCTAGAGCATTATGTGTGGAATAACCAAAACAAATGTTAGACTGCTAGAAAAGCTAAAGAGGTAATTGGATGAGTGAACGTTGTTAACCCTTCTGAAGGAGAAATGTACTACTTGAGACTCTTATTGAACCACGTACGAATACCAACATCGTACAATGATTTATTACCTATCAACGGGATAAGAAGTTCGAATTTTGTGGAATCAGCTTTAAGAAAGGGTCTTTTGGAAAGTGATAACATCAATGTAGAGTGTTTAGATGATGCCGCGTGCTTCCAAATGCCAAAAGAACTTATCAGACTATTTGGTACATTACTGGTGTATTTATGAACCCAGTAATGTCAGAAAATTATGGGATAACTATTTACCAAGGCTGTCAGAATCGGGAGTCTAGGTAGAATTGTTGGAGGGTCCGTATAATCAAAATCGTAGAATTGTAGATTCTACCAAATTGTCACAAAAATAATTTAATTTAACTTTTTAAACAATGATATTTCTATAATACATCAAATAAATACTTAAAACAACAAATATAAATAAAAACATCACCCTAAAGTCATATCAAGGTGCGAATGCTTGAAATATCTCACATTACTGCTTACTTAAAAAAAATTAAAACTAATTAACAAAATAAAGATAAAATTAAACATACTAGCGCACCTTTGGTGTAATGATATAACCTTACCTCCCTAATTGGGAGGTGAGGGGTTCGAGCCTCCTAGGAGGCATTGTGGGTGTGTGAGTTTATTACCATTAAAAAAAAATATAGAATTGTAAGAACATTTATTTATGTAATGACATTATTCTGATAAAAAATCATGTTGAGAGTTTTGTGTTTTAGATTGAGTTGTTAAGTACTAAATGTGTGTACAAAATGGTGAAGATACAAAGGAAATTTAGTGGAACAATGGCTGGAAGCGGCAACGCAATGGAGAAACAAGTTCAAAGAAATTTGTATTTTGTTCCACCGAGTTCAAAAAAATGTCATCTTGGATTCAATTTATATCAAATGGATGTTAAGAGTGCATTTTTGAATGACATTCTTCATGAGGAAGTTTATGTGGAGCAACCCAAAGGGTTTGAAGATCCTTATTGTCCGGGTCATGTTTATAAGTTTAAAAAGGCTTTGTATGGGTTAAAACAAGATCCTAGAGCTTGGCATGAGAGATTGACCGATTACCTGCTAGGAACAAGTTTTACCCAAGGGGGAGTGGACAAAACACTATTTATACAAAAAATTGAAAGTAATATAGTTATTGCTCAAATATATGTTAATGATATAGTGTTTGGTTCCACCTCTGATCAACTTGCTCATTATTTTGGAGAACAAATGACGCATAAGTTTGAAATGAGTATGATTGGGGAATTGAACTTCTTTCTAGGACTACAGATTAGGCAATTAACTGATGAGATTTTTATTTCTCAAACTAGATATGCCTTAAAATTAGTAAAGAAGTTTGGTTTGGATAAGATTAAGGATACTCGCACTCTTATAAGTACAAGTGTCAAACTTAGTATAGACACTAAAGACAAATATGTTGATTCTACACTTTATAGAAGTATGATTGGGAGTTTGTTGTACTTAACTGCCAGTCGACTTGATATAGCTTTTAGTGTTGGTATTTGTGCATGTTACTAGGCTACTTCTAAAGAGTCTCACCTTATTGCTGTTAAACGTATTATTAAATATATAAAAGGGACTATTAATTATGGACTGTGGTACCCATCAAGATCTAATACTGATATTGCTTCTTTTTCTGATGTTGATTGAGCTGATAATGTAGATGATAGAAAAGAGTACTAGTGGATGATGTTTTTATATTGGTAATTGCTTAGTTACTTGGCATAACAAGAAGCAAAATAGTGTCTCCCTTTCCACTGCTGAGGCTGAGTATATAGTTTTTGGTAATTGTTGTACTCAGATTTTGTGGATGTGTCAAATATTACAGGATTATGGTTTTTCACAAAGCACAATGCCTTACTTGAGGAATAGTTTCACAAAAATGGAGACGAACCGAAATAACGTCCGATCTTGTTTCTAGACTTTTTCCTGTGATAATACTAGTGCTATAAATATTTCTAAAAATCATGTTCAACACTCTAGGACAAAATATATAGATATTCGAGATCTTGTTGAAGATAATGTAGTGTCTCTAGAGTTTATATCCACTGACTCTCAGTTAGCAGATATCTTTACAAAACTATTAGATTTTCAAAAGCATATAAGTCTTAGAAAATCTATTGGCATGCTTTCTTTAGAATATATATCTACAAATGTATCATTCTAGGAATATCTTGCATTATAATTTCTCCTATAATTGATACATTATCATGCATTTTTGTTATAGTGCATTTTTAATTTTGTTTATTATTATGCATGCATCATGTTTTTGATAAATTTTAGGATTGTTCATGCATACAATATGTCATAAAACATCATAAAAATTATAAAAAAATAAAATTCTTAGAAACATGTGAGCAGGGTAGAGATAATGAGCTAATTGTTAACTCATCATTCGAAATAATTGATTATAGTTAAGTATTAGTTGATTTGTGTATATGTTATGACTAGAAAGATATTATGTATGCAATTACCTCACTCATGATTATATTGTAATTTGATTAAATTGGATTTTTTTTTATATAGTCCACATGAGTGAATAAATGAGTGAAATTGAAACCGTGAAAGATAATTTTGACCTATAAATACATGCACATATTCTCTATGGGACAACTATTGATCTTTGACTATGTAGTTGAAAAAATAGATTTGTTTCAATGACAAGGGAAGAAGGGGAGTAGTAAAGAATAAAAAGAAGTAATATGGAGAAAAAATTGAAAATTTATTTTGAAAAAAATTAAAATGCAAAAAGTAGTTTTCGATATGATTAACTGGGTCTTGGTATCACCAATATCACTGTTCGTGTTCAAAGGGCAGAAAACTAATGAACATAAATCCCATGGAAGAAGCTCAGGCCCAGTTGGTTGGGACTAAAAATCCTCGCTGGAAAGTCCAGAGACTTAGAAATACAAAAAGGGATAAAGTATAGTGAAGTTGTGTCATGGCAAAGATTGATCAACGAAGTAGAAGAAAGGAGATTAGTCTACTATAGAGAATGTTTACAAAAACACAAAAAACTAATTCATGAAGATTATTGTATATGAGTGAGTGGGGATAACTTGTATACATTTTATTCTAACAAAATTATAGCATTTGCATGATTAATGATTATTTGATTTCATGAGCATACAAGAATAATGAATGAATTTTTTTTTAAACCTCATGTTTCTATGAACAAAATTTTATTTTTTGATTTTATTGAGCCTTTTACATTCATGCATTAAAATTGAGTTCATGCTTTGGAAATATTTTTGTTACCCGAGAATCTGGATATATTCTTTAGAGTTCTAAGTTTTTATATAAGTTTTGCTTAGATTCTCTGATCTTCCCGAATATTTTCCCAATGTTTACACTTTGTATCTTCTCCTTCAAAAATCTTGATTTTATTATGATTTATTAACTTGTCATTTCAGTGACAAAAAGGGGGAGAAGTATTTAGTAAGGGGGTGATATACAGTTAAGGGGGAGAAATATTTATTTGAGGGGGAGAAGTATTTATTTGAGGGGGAGAATTATTTGTTATTGATTAATGGTCATTATGCTTCATGTTGATATTGATTAACTATGATCATTTAATATTGATTATTTCAGCTATTTGTTTTTCACACTTGCTTTTCACAGGTTTGTTTGTTTAAGTGTTGTGATTGCAGGATTGGTAGATCATCATGAAATCAAAAGAAAAGTCCATCTATGTTTGTTGGTGTGTGTTCATAGGTATAGATTTTATTTTATTTTATTTTATCGTGATGATATATTTGTAAAACATGTTTTTGTCTCAGAAATGCCAAGGGGGAGATTGTAAGAACATTTATTTATGTAATGACATTATTCTGATCAAAAACCATGTTGAGATTTTTGTGTTTTAGATTGAATTGTTAAGTATTAAATGTATGTACAAAGTGATGAAGATACAAAGAAAATTCAGTGGAACAATGGCTGGAAACGGCAGTGCAATGGAGAAACAAGTTCAAAGAAATTTGTATTTTATTCCACCAGGTACTCGTTGGGAATGTTACCGAGTACTCGGTAAGATGCGAACTTTTGCTCATTTGCGTAAAAAGTGAGAATTCCACTAGAGAGTTTTGCGAACTTGCGCACACTTTCGCAGTTGGGTGTTCACCGAGTACTCGGTAGAATTGCCACTGAATAATCGGTAAGTGGCTACGCAGATTTATTTTTGGGAGTTATTATATTGAGATACAATCAATTCCTAACCATTTTGGGACATGATTTGAAGCTATTATTAGTATATTGGATCATCATTGATATATTTATTTATATTTGGAAGATTTAAATGGTAGAAATACGAATTCTAATTGGAAAAGAATTCTTACCATTAATTGAAGATTCTTCTCTATATATATGAGTTAAACCTAAGATAAGGGTATGACTTGTGGCTTTTGAGAGATCTCTGCAATTATTCTACAGAGATATTTAGAGAGAAAAAATTATAGAGTGATTATATATTTTCTAATTCTCTCTTGGTTTAAGATTTTCCAATTGTGCTTCTACACCAAAGATCGTTATACACAATTGGATGGTCTAGTTGCTAAAAAATCATCACACCACCTTGATCGAAGCAGGAGGCTTCATGGTTATTTGATCCGTTGAGAAGTGGAGCCGTCAGAGTACGGAGATCGGAGAGAGAGCTTCGTGGAGCGCGAGTGATTTAAGACTATCAGACGTCGAGTGGAGAAAGGTAGATCAATAGTGATTTGTAAGTCTAAAACTTCATAGAGTCTTGTACTTCTTGATTCATAGTGCATCGATACCCAAACGTATCCGTGATTTTTTACTTGGAGTCTTTCCAAGGTTTTTCCACGTAAAAATATTGGTGTCGTCTCTGATTTATTTTCTGTACTTATATTTATTATTGCGTGGTTTATATTGTGATATAATTAAATTAAAATTGACTATTCTGCAATTAAAATTTTAATTTATCAATTAATTCATAAAAAGCCTATTCACCCCCATCTAGGCTTATTTCACCGTCTTTTAAGTAATTTCAAAAATTAAACACATTTTCTAAAAGTCTAAATAAATATCATTTAACAAACTTAATATCATGTTTTATCAATGTATCATGCTAACCCAAAATAATAAATAAACACCAACTTAGAAACTAAAAGTTACTAGTACACAACAAAAGTTCATAACCAAATCAATAAACATGAGTTCCTAACTCCATTTCAAAAAATAACACAAATAAAATTAAAAGTTAGCTAAATAAGATCATTGCTATTGTCAAAGTCTCCATCCAAGTCATGAAGACCGTTGACATCATCATCGTCAATATCACTGCTATTATCCTCCTTATTATCAACACCATAGATGTCAATCTCACCAAATTCTTCATCATCATCTACTTCATGAATTTCCTTCATTAAAATATATAAATAAACAAAGAAAAATAGTATAATTCAGATAATAAATATACAAATTTAAACAAAAAAGTTTGAAATTAAAATATAAAATAAGAATATATAAAACTTACTTGCGCCCGCTAAATTCCTAGTCATCATTTCCACCACATCATCTTCTCCCCAATCATCTTCTTGAGCTTTGTCATCAAGAACTCTTAACGACTCAGTTTTTGGGGGAAGAACCGGTTTTTCATTTTCTGTAATCCTTTCGTCATCGAATTGGACATCATCAAGATAAATTGGATCTATGACACCCTTTATTTTCATGTTCCTCTCCCTCAACTTTATGTTATACAAAACAATTACCAAATCATTCAATTTCTTTTGATGCAATCGATTTTTCCGTTTTGAATGCACCTAAATCAATTGCCAAAATAATAAAATTAAGTTACAACTTCAATAAACATTTAAAGCTTTTAATTAGTAAATAATTAAAATAGTTTAACATTTTACTATCTCAATAGCATTCCAATTATATTCGCATCCCGATGAGCTACATGTTAAGCTCAACACTCTAATGGCAAATCGTTTCAACTCGGGGCACTCATCTCTATTCGATCTCCACCAATCAGCTGTTAGACAAAAAAATTACTCTAACTGTTTGAGAAAATACATTAATAAGAAGATAAGGATTTTAAGAAGTTTAAAGTGTGTGTGTACCAGTACCTACGACTAGTTGTTTAGGATACATGCAACATGAAACCTATGTTATTGAAGTATAGGGAAAGATGGAGGCACTCAAAGTGAAAGCAACTAGTAGCTTTGACATACTTTAGTTACTGCCCATTTTATATAACTTGTTTTTTACATACTTTAGCTAATGCCCATTTTATACAACTTGTTCTTTACATACTTAAGCTAATTAAGTAGCTATGTATTCTTTAAACTTCAATAATACAATTAATGATACTTGATAAGTCTAGGTCTGTTTTTTTTTACCTTTGTTGATACAAATTGTATTTTCCTCTCAGCATCAACATGATAGAAATTTCAGAGGAACAAATTAAAATAGCATACTGACATTATATTGAGCAGACATGAAGGAAACCATAAAACATAGCACTTCAGATACTGTATGTAGAAGATTTGAAATCAAAGGCAAGTAGTAGGATTTCTTCATATATAAATCTATATTAAATGTGTCAATTTTCATTATCATATGTTATGTAACAGAGGTAGATGTATACCATAAACATGCATGAGGGATGTTTCACTTCATGTGCTAGACACTTGAGTTCTTAATATACGAAATGCAGAGGCATAAGAGTACCTGTAGACTTCTTGTTCCTTATCAGTTTTGCATTTTCTATTCCAAATAGTTCTCTTGCACTTGTGAATGCATCAAGTTTCAAATCAATTTGCATTCTTTCATCATTACTAGAAACCATTCGGTTAAGACAATCATATAGTCTTATTTTTACATCTGCATCTGAATAAAAATTTGGACTATATTGGGATTGGGGATTTAGGAAATATCCGACCGCATGCAATGGTCGATGAAGTTGAGATTCCCATCTTGAATCTATGATCTTACAAATAGGTTCATAACTGCACATTCAATATTTAAATAATATATCTTACTAGGGATAGGGGTGGTTGACCATGCAAATTGCATTTACTGTCAAGATAGCATGGAAGACAGAGACCACTTATACTTTCATTGCAATTTTACTAAAAGATTGTGGAAGCATATCAAAAGCAAGTGTTATGTCTCATGGCCTGAAGGGGATTGGAAATATGTTATGCAATGGTATATCACCACTTTGAAAGCTAAGACTTTGAAATTTTTAATCAATAAAATTGCCTTTTCTACAACTGTCTATGAAATTTGGCTTGAAAGGAATAGAAGAATCTTTAAAAATAAGTTCAAAACATATGAAGAAATAAAAAGCAAAATTAGAAATGTGGTGAGATGGAAGCTATTCCATTTGCATTTTGTACCTCATACATGTGAGAATATCAGACTGCAGTATGATTGGTCGCTGCCAGAATCTATATTTGTGACATAAATCAATGGATTGTATTTGATTTATGCAGAATGATGAACTTGATATTGTTGATAATATTTGTGTGAACTGGTTGTGGTTTTTGATATGGTGGGTTTATTGTTGGTGCTGGTGCTTGGGTAATGTTGATGTTGATATACGGGGTTGGTGTTTTTGCAATACTATGGTCTGGAAACAAGTTTTGGGTTGGAATTTGAAATCAAGGAGGGTATTACAGAAATGGCATTGATATATATTTGGTACTACAGAGTGCTGAAGATCTGTATGGTGGGTAATGATGCTGAGAAGTATAAGAGGGCTTTGGTTGATAAGATTACGTGCATTCTAATTGATATATATTTTGTTTTTGTTTCTGTGGTGGGTCTTTGGATTCCACAGATGTATTTTCTCTTGGGGAATGCCCTAAGTACTGTATATGGCATTAGCCTTTTGTTATTAATATAAATCTTTCTTACCTTTCAAAAAATATATATTTAAATAACATATTATAACTCTAAATTTTAAATTTTTCACAATCTTATAAATTTGAAAACTTTATATATTTACTTCTTTAAAATTCCTTTGAAATTCTTTTGAATTTGTTCCTTGGCACGATTCATTGTTTTATAAATAAATCCCAGAGTTGGTCTCTCATTAAAATCCACCATGCGAAATACTTTGACGAGAGGCAATGAAGCTCTTAGACATACACCAACATTTTTCCAAAAGCCATAATTGTCTAAAGACATGCCCTCAATTTTTTGACCTTTCTCTTCATTTGCAAATTTATTAGCTCTCCACATATTAGATGTAAAAAGAGACATAACTTCTCTTTTTAGCACATGAAGATGCTGCAAAGTTAAGCAGGAAGTAGCAAATTGTGTCACTGCAAATCTAATAAGGTCCTTGCCATTTGTCAATTCCAACATCCAACGGATTAATAATGCCCTTGAATAAATGTATGAAACAATGCTCCTTCTTTTTGCAATTGTCACGCGATGGGTTTTAATATATTTTTCAAAATCCTTAAACATCAAATCAATGCAATGAGCAGCACAAGGTGTCCAATACAACCTTTTCCTCTTATTCATCAACAACTCTCCAGCCAATTTATAGTTCGAAGCATTATCAGTCACAACTTGAATAACATTTTCTTCCCTAACTTTTTACACAATCTCATCTAACATTTCAAAAACCATTTCACCAGTTTTTAAAATATCTAAAGTATCTCGAGAGAATAGAAAAATAGTTCCCGATGGGCTATTTACAAGAAAATTACATAGTGAACGCCTTTTCCTCTCTGACCACCCATTTGACATAATGGTACATCCAATCTTCACCCATTCCTCTTTTAAAGTCTCAAGACCTTTTAGGGTTTCACTCACTTCCTTTTTCAAGAATGTCTCCCGAACTTCATGATAAGGAGGAATGGGCCTCCCATATTCACCTATCTTCTTAGTCATAAGAGGAAATATAGGATTACGAACACAATTGAATGTGATAGCACTTGTGTAAAAGAACTGGGATATGACTTGACACATTTCATTTCTTTGCTCTTTTTTAAATTTCTCATTCAATATTGATTGTCGGGCCGTACTATTCATTACATATTTATCCAATAACCCATTTCCTTTTTGTTTATTTGATTGCTTGGATTCTACACTTTCAATTTCATTACCATCATCATTGTCATCATATAAGTTTATTTTCTTCTTTTGTGATTCTTGAGACTCAGCTTCAAGAAAATTTAATTTTTTTCTCTTAACTTCTTCGGGCACTTGGGGACAAGGCTTAACATATAAATGAGTACACGTTAAATGATGTTTATGCCAATAAATACCCTTACAATGGGAAACATTGCAATACCGACATTTAACTTTTTTAGAATTCTCATCCGCTATTCCATGTTCCCATCCCGGATATGTTCTTTGTCCCGAAGCATTTTTTCTCTTACATTTTCTAGGACTTGACATTTTCTAGCTAAATGTGTACTTAACTAAACATATATTATAAATCAATTTAGAACATTATTCAATTAATTCAAACACTAATTAAAATAATCCTCTAAACAAGATAAAGCATATCACAAAATTTGAGGATGGATTTAAATAAATTGTGTTATATGTTCAACTCCAAATAATTGCTACCCCAAACATGGTTTCGTACCATTCTCAAAAAGTAAACAGCACACTGAAATATTCTTCAGGAACTAAAAAACCAAGTACTACAGATTAGATGTGTGACAAGTACATTAACAGCTAGGTGTGTAACAATGATACGGGATTTTCAGACCAGAAAACAACAACACAAAACATGAATTGCTTGGAAAAAAGGACAATCACTCAATGAATTGAACTATGGGTGAAAGATGTAACTGAAGTGTACATGATTCTGTAAACGAATCCTTTCTTCAGAGATTGAAACATAGTAAGGGAATAGAAACAACAAAAGTAACAAAACTTATCAGTATTTGTTGATATAGTAGATCTAAAGAGAAATGTTCGAATGAACTACATATAAATTTGAGAATGCAGACAAAAACATACATGCTTTCAGGGTATATCGAGAAAAATTAATCAAACCAAAGAAATAAGATCAAGCTCAAGGATTCGTTTGGTTGCTAAAAAAAATATATGTGAAAACAAAAGAAAATTTCTGAAACTGAATTGGTACCTTAGATCCTTATGAGAAAGAACTAAAGAAGCACATGGAGCTGATTGAGATGGAGATTTGGGGAAGAACCTTGGAAAAGGAATATGAGTCGTCCGAGGAAGATGCGCATAGAGCTTAGATCCTTATGAGGTTGTTCTTTGTAATGAACGATATATTATGTTGAAATTGTTAGGTTTCTATTTTTATTTTTTATTATTTTTAATATATTTTGGGGCTTTAATTTTGTTGGGCCTTAAAACTTTAAAGAGTCATTGGCAGAGAGCCCAACCCAAATCATCTAAAAATCCTTTAGAAACACACATAAATAGTAGAACTAGAATTGTACGATTCTACACGATTTTACCTCGATTATACTTATATGAATGATTTTATGCGATTTAGATCATTTTGGGGTCCTAGGATCGTAGAATCGCACGATTCTACGACCTAGAATTGTGATTTCGACTACCTTGCTATTTACATGCTATGTTTGAAAAAAATTCACAAGCAATTGATTCTTCTACAAGTTATCAAACCAGTGAAACTCTCAAAAGTGTAAGTAACTACATAATAAGTATGGGAAAGAGCATAAATGATTTCGACATATAAAATATAGTGGACAATGGATGTGGTTACGGCTTATCGAAAGAGATTGGTGATGAATATGACATTGTTACACCTCCCGCAAATTATAATGCAATTGCAAATCTAAACACTGAATAAAGGAATGCATATGACATGATACTAGAATGTGTTTTCTTAAACGAACCTGGTATTTTCTTCATTGATGGTCCATGTGGAACCAAAAAAAACATATCTATATCGTGTTATACTCGCAAAGGTCAGGTCTGAACAAAAAATAGCTCTTGCCACTACTACTTCAGGAGTAGCTGGCTCAATCTTACCAAGTGGAAGGACTGCACATTCAAGATTTAAGATTCCAATAATTGCAAATGAGTCCACTATTTGCAACATCTCAAAACAAAGTTCAACAACAAAGTTGATGCGTAAAAAAAATCTCATTATTTGGGATGAAACACCAATGGCTAAACGGTATGCAATTGAGGCATTTGATAGGCTTCTCCGAGACCTCCACAGTACCACTACACCATTTGGAGGAAAAGTAGCAATATTTGGTGGAGATCTTCGTCACGCATTACTTGTTGTACCACGCTGAACTTGAGCTGAAACCATTGAAGTAAGTTTCGTAGAATCTTACTTATGGCCAAAGATGAAAATGATACAACTAAAACATAATATGAGAGCGAGATCTGATCCTTCTATTGGAGACTTCCTATTATGTGTAGGGAATGAAGAACAACCAACCTTACAAGACAACCTGATCAAGTTAACAGATTTTTAAAATGAAGAGAATGCATAAAATGAGTTGATAAAATGTAGTTTTTCCTCACCTCACCGATAATCTTCACATTATGGAATATATTACAATCCGAGCAATTTTAGCTGCTAAAATATATTTTGTTGACAGATTGAATGAGAAGCTTATTGAACAATTTCCAAGGGAACCAACTACATATTATAGCTTTGATAGTGTTATTGATGATACAAGAACACATTACCAAGAAGACTTCCTTAATTCTTTAGCCCCAAATGGTATTCCACCACTAAATTAACATTAAAGGTTGGTTGTCCAATAATGTTACTAAGAAATTTGGCCCCTCCAAATGGTATGTGCAATGGTACAAGACTTATCTGTTTTGGACCAAAAAATAATGTGATCAATGCAAAAATCAACCATGGAGAACATGTTGGAAAAACAATATTGATCCCTAGGATACCTCTATACCCAACAGAAAATGAGATGTTGCCTTTTCAATTTAAAAGAAAGCAGTTCACAATACACTTGAGTTTTGCAAAGGACAATAAACAAGACAAGGGTAAACAATTCCACACATCGGAATATATATGTTTGATCATGTTTTCTCTCATAGACAATTATACGTAGCACTATCTAGATGAACATCAATGTCAACTACCATGGTACTTATAAACAAGGATCAACGATTCGCTGAAGATATTGGTACGTATACTAAAAATATTGTTTATAAAGAAATTCTTCTATCGGAAAGGTAAAAGTACACTCAAATTTCGTATAAGTTAGTGCAATACTAAAAAAATATTTCATGCTACAAATTTATTTATTTATTTTGAAAGGTAAGAAGTATATTCAAAAAGAAAAAGAGCCAAAGGCTTTACAAGATTTCAAGGGCATACCCCAGGTATTACAGAGTTTATGAAATCCAAAAGCCACAATAAGAAAAAAATAATGCAACAAACCTTAAAAAGAAACACAAAAGGCCTAAAAAGCCATATTAACAAAACAAAGATACAACCCCACATAGGTGAGTCACAAGAACCATGCATCTAGTAAGCTACCAACTATGCACTTTCAATGCCAAAAGTCTCAACATGCAACAAGCCAAATTCAGCAGCTCCAACATTGATCAAACCAGTAGACCAACCTCTAAAACTAAGTCTCCAAACATGAAGCTTAATAAAATGCAAACTCCTAAAGCAAAAAAGCCAACCCATGCTATCTACCCCAAACCAACCCATAACAGCTAGAAACCAAAACCTGCCCAGAGCCAAACACAACTGAACCATGAATAGAATATGAGGAAACCAGTCTCTAATATAAACCATAACATAACCCTTGAGAGAACCATCCCAGAACTTAGCAACAACTACATCAGCAATCCATGCACAAACTACATAAACCAACCAGCTCATAAGAAAACCAACAACAACAAATCCATCAGCACCATTCTCAAGCTTAAGTAGCACCATGCTTAAATATAGAAAGGGGAAGTTGCCACTCCAGAACTAGAGCATGACAAAGAGGAGTCTCCTTCAAGTTAGAAATGGAGAAAAACTTCAACTTGAACAACTTTAGCAAACAGTGCATCCAGAGTACAAAACTCATTCATGAAAATTCTCCTATTCCTTTCAAACCAAATTTCATAAATTGTAGCAGAGAAAACTAGCTTGTTGAGAATAGTCATTAGAGATTTACCATTCGAAGAAAGAATAGCCCATGGTATGATTGAATCCCAGTCATCATGCCAAGGAAGCAAACCATTTTGAACAACCATATTCCACAACCTTCTAGTGAAGCTTCACTTGAAGAATAGATGGTCTCTATCCTCCATATTAAGCCTACAGAAGACACAAGAAGCATCATGTACAATCCCAATGGAGAGTAAGAAGTGCAAAGCATTAAAGCCTATTAAGATGAACCAGCCATAGGAGAAAAGAATGTTTGGGAGTTCTGTGAGGGAACCAAATGATACTAGCCCAATCAACCTTTTCCACCTTGTATATAACCATATCCCAAGCAGAATTGATTGTAAACTTCCCATTAGTAGGCATCCACAGTAATCTATCCTTTATAGAAACATTGAGCCTAAAATCAGCAAGAAAGTTCCTTTTGAATTCAAAGCTGGAAAATGTCACCCATGATTACTTATAAATCTATTAACAGTGGTATTTAACCCAATGCTAGAAGGCCTAATAATAGCTGGAATAAAAACCTTCACAAGAGGCCCTTGAGGGTGTCAATTATCATACCATAAAGAGGTGCTCCTTCCATAACCAATTAAGTACTTTATAGCATTTCTAACAAAGGGTCTGAGTTTAAGAATCTTTTCCCAAGACCAAGTACATATTCTAGGAATGACAATCTCCCAAAAATTTCTACCTTTAATGATATGCATCTTGACCCAAGCCACCCATAGAGAAGAAGAGTTAAATTAAACTAAACTCCATATATGTTTTAACATTGCAGCCACATTCCACTCCTCAATATCTTTCATACCCAAACCTCCCTCCATAAAAGGAAGACAAACTGTACTCCAAGCTACCTTGTAACCCCCTTTACACATCTTAGAACCAGTCCACATAAAATTTCTGAGAAGAGAGGTTAGATCTTTAAGCACAAATTCAGGAAGCAAGAAAATGGAAGACTAATAGACTTGAATTGAAAAGAGAACAAACTTCACCAATTGAAGCCTACCTGCAAAAGATAAAAACTTGCTAGACCAACTTGAAACCCTAGTAGAAATCCTATCAAGAAACAAAGCACAATCCTGTCCTTTTAGCTTAGTAGAGAGAAGTGGCACTCCCAAATATCTAATAGGAAGAGTACCCAGTTGGAAGCCAAGCCTGGTATTGATATGAGCTAAGGTATAAGGATCAACTCCAGCTGTGAACATCACACTCTTAGCAGGACTAGGAATTAAGCCAGATAAATCACTAAATGCTTTTAAAATTTTCAGAATACAATTGACTAAGTCCAAATCTCCATAAGAAAATAGAAGTAAATCATCTGCAAAAAGAAGGCTTGAGATATTCTGTTGTCTACATTGCCAATGATGAGTGAAGTCAGAAGAAGCAGTTTCCATAAAGAGCAAACCAGTGAGAACCTCCATTCCCATGACAAAGAGATAAGGAGATAAGGGATCACCTTGTCTAATACCCCTAAAGCTTTTAAAACCCCTTGAGAGCACCATTGATGTTGATAGAGAATTTAGGGGTTAAAATACACTGCATGATTAGCTTAATGATAGGTTGAGGGAGTTTAAAAGCATATAAAACAGCTTTCAAGAAAGACCATGATATAGTATCAAAATCTTTAGTTAAATCAACTTTCAAAGCTACTCTAGGATCACCACCTTCTAAATGATAGTCTTTAAGAAGCTCTTGAGCAAGCAAGATGTTGTGGGAGATGTTTCTTCTAGAAATGAAGGCCCATTGATTGGGACTAATACAGTGAGGCAAACAACCCTTGATCCTATTAGCAAGTACCTTAGAGATACACTTGTAGATAGTAGTGCATAAGGATATAGGCCTGAAATCATAAATAAAAGTAGGATTCTCCACTTTAGGAAACAAAGTAATGATAGTGAAGTTAAGCTCAATTTACAATTGGTCTGGATGGAAAAAAGCTTGAATAACCCTAGTAATGTCAGCTCCAATAACATGTCATGTGTGCTTGAAAAATTGAGCATTGTAACCATCACTTCCTGGGGCTCTATCATCTTTAATGGAAAACATGAAGTTTTGATCTCTTCATTTGTAATAGGCCTTGAAAAAGAAGCAATAAGATCATCAGTGAGAGGAGAATGAATATAAGGGCTCAAATCAGGAATACTACTGGCACAAAACCTAGCATTGAGCAGCTTCATATAAAAATTGACAATCTCATCATGAATTTGAGTTGGCTGGTTAAGCCTAACACCCTCCCTTAACTGCAAAGAAAATATATATTATTGGATTTTTTCCTAGCTTTAGCCACCTTGTGGAAATAGGAAGTATTTTTATCACCCAAGTGCAACCATTTCACTATAGATTGTTGCTTATAGAAAGACTCTTCAGCTTGAAAGAGATGAACATAGATAGATAGACATTCTTGCTTTTGAAGCTTCAAAGCAGTATTACCAGGATCTAAATGCACCCTCTTTTGCAAATCCTTAAGTTTTTCTCTGGGATCTTGAGTTTACTCAGTGATATTACTATAATGAACCTTATTCATACCCTTCAACTCAGTTTTCAAAAGCTTTAATTTATGGACAACTTGATATATAAGAGAACCAGGGACATTTGTAAACCAAACTTGCCCAACAATGGTCATAAAATTAGGATGAGAAAGCAAATAATTATTAAACCTGAATGGAGTACCTTTATGTTGAACCACAACATCAAGCTTTAAGAGCATCAAGGCATGATCAGAGACAATATGATCAGAGACAATGCATGGTTCAAAAAAAAGGCTCTGATTGAGGGAAACCACAATTCCAAGCATCATTCACAAGAATCCTATCTAATGTTCTAAAATTGGTATGGTTAGGCCAAGTATATTGGATGCCAGAATACTTTAAGTCCATAAGAGAAGCTTGCTGCAAACATTCACCAAATTCTCTCACAGAGGAGTCCCAAGTAAAAGTACCTCCAAATCTTTTAGTGCAATATCTCAAAGCATTAAAATCACCTGCAATGAACATAGGGAGCTGAGAAAATTGAGAAGCATAATATAACAAATCCTTTCAAAGTTGTCTTCTACCAATCACCTCATTTAACCCATAAGCAAACCCTCCCAAACAGTCAATCTTGCCATCAACACTTTTAATGGAGCAAATGATAATTTGAGAAGACTGAAAGAGAGAGAGAACATGAAATTTAGAAGCATCGCAACACACCCATATTCTACCATTTTGAGCAGTAGCATAATTATGAAGGCAATTTCATCCAGCAAGCATACAATTAAGCACTCTTGAAGCATTTTCCTGCTTAACCCTAGTTTCAATTAGGCCAAACAAAGAAAGGTTTGATTTCTTCACTATCATTCTAACTTCCCTTTGTCTTTTAGGGGCATTAAGACCCCTCACATTCCAAATGCCACAAAACATGGAAAAAAAGTATACACAAACACCCAAACCCAAAAATCAAAGCCCAACTCTCCCTTTAGGAGAACTGTTAACATTTCTTATAGTCTTTACATTGGAGACGACCATCTTAAATTTCTTATCAGTTTTACCCACTTTAGCTGCACCAACTGGGACCACATTTACGTCATTACCATGAGTAGTATCACTAGTCTCTACTCCAGAATCAGAAGCAATAGATTTGGAAACATGTGACTGAGAAATAGTAGAGGTATCCACATTATCATCATTGATATCTGGAAGACTGAGATCATGCTTTTCCAGAACTATAGCATTCTCTATCTGTGTAATACCATGGCTAGGCTCAGCCTCAACATCTTGCAACACTTCTAACTGATTGGCAGACTACAAAGCTAAATCATTACCCTCAGGAATGGAATCCAACCCAGAGCCCTTAGAAGCCTCAGCTGGATGATTCTGCAAAATAGATTCAATAATTGCACCCACAATATCAGTCTCAACCCCTACATTTTGAGCATCATTCACAACAACCACACCACAGCCTCTGAAACTGTATTTCCATTTAGAGTAACATCAACTACAACTTGTTGCTTAGTGGAAATTGCAGTTTCTTTACCTTTACGGTCAACAACCCTCCACTCAGAGGTAACATTCACTCCTTTTTTAGCAGGATTAGATGATGTAACAGTAGCTTGTGTGATAGCTTTAGGACAAGTTCAATCCCAATGGCCAAAGATCTTACAAGATGAACACCTAACAGGATTCCATTGGTACTCCACAACCACAGTTACAAGCTCACCTGAGGCTAGTTTGACATCAAACTCTTTAACAACCTCTTGATTAGAATTAACTTCAACACACACATACGCAAAATTAATACGTTCTTGCTTCTCTGTTGGTGAGTCAATATATAAGGGTTTACCCAAAGCACTAGCAAGCCAACCTAAACCCTCATCATCCCAACACTCCATAGGGACATCAATAAGTGTAGCCCATAATGGAATAGAAGAAAATGAATCTTTATGCAAAGAAAGACCAACATGCCACTTTTTCAAAATCAAGAAATTATTTGCAAAGTGCCATGACCCATTCTCAAGAATAACATCACACTCATGCCCGTTTGCAAATTTAAAGAAATAAAAGCCTTTATTCATACCATAAACCTTTTGCAGCCCAACATTGCTCCAAAGCCTGGTGGATATAGAGTTAACGACTGTGAATGGTAGTTTTTTGTCTAAGAAATAACCCAATAGACAAGACTTCCACTTTTGTGCCCCAGACTCAGTCACAATTGCTGGAGGAGAGACAATAATCCTGTTATTTTCCACAGTTGGAGGGTGGAAAGAAAGTATCTTCTTTGGGGCGTCAACGGGCTTGACAACATTAGCCTAAGAAGTTTTATGGGCTTTAGCAGACACCAAAGGTGCAAGTACTACATGAGTCGGCTGTGAGGTTGAAGAACTAACATGCCCTTGACTCTTGTTACGATTATTAGCCAATGCTTGAACCACCCCTTGTAGTTCAGTCAAAAGTTTAGAGAAATCAGTTGAGGCCGCCATTAAACCCTAGATGAATCAATGGCAGCAGAAAGCAAGACGAAAGGAAAAAAAAATAAAGAGCAACCAAAAGGAAAACGAAGACCACAAAAACCCTAGAAATGAGAAAAACCCTAGCATTAAATGAACAGAATAAATGAAAATTGATGGGACGTCAGGTGTATAAAAATGTAGTTAAAAACAATACCTTAACGACTCTAGGTTTTACCCTACGCAAGCGCATGTATCATTTATAGAATAGCAAATGGCTTGAGTAAAGGATATCGATCCCATAGAGACTATGATTGTTCACTTTAGCAATTCAAAAATACTGAATTATATTTTTGAAAATTATTTGCTTTGGGTGGTCAAAGACCAAATTATCTATTTTAACTAAAATTATATAGAAAGCAAATTAAATTGGTTTGTGATTCAAATAAGAGAGAAAACTAGAGTTTTTATCACTCCACCACTGACCGCATAATATAGTTTATCGATGTATCAATTGTAAGAGGGTGATCCATAACTGTGAATCAGGTTGTATCACAAATAGCTAAATATGACCCCAAAAAGGAGTACCATCAACCGGATCGCGATAACCCGTCTCATGACTAACCTAACTAGTACATGTCAATTATATTACTCTAATATACTCCTACTACATTAAAATAAACTAAAGCATGTCTATATTAAATCGCCAAGACATGGCCTGTGTCAACCCAGGGTTTCAAGTTTTATTACCACCATTGTGTAGAAAACCATAATTAAGCATCCGAGTTCCTGCTCATATTGAATAATCATAGTTATGCAAAATAATAATACAAAAGACAACATGTATGCAAATACTCCCACTTACTACCGAACAACAATTATATCAAGCTTCATGTCATGAATGGTTCCCACTAATAGTGAATGATTTCGCTACTTTCTACTCTAAATCCAGACAACCTTCCGTGATTTTGTGAACACTCGACTATGATATTTCAGTTTCTCTTCTCCTACTTCATTTATCAAACTTTGCCATTTTTTAATAAAAACATATCTTTACATCTTTTCACTTTTCATCCATTTTTATCTCTCTAAGCTCTGGACTTTTCAGCGGAGATTTTTAGTCCCGACCACTTGGGCCAGCGCTTCTTCCATGGGATTTATGCTCATCAGTCTTCTCCCCATTAAATGCGAACAGTGATATTAGTGATACCAAGGCTCAGTTACTCATATCAAAGAACTTATTTTTGCATATATATTTTTTTCAATGTATATTTTTTTAATTTTCTCCATTTCGACCATAACAACTCCCCATCTCCCCTTTTATTGTGGAAATATTATTTTTCAACTACATAGTAAAACATTAACCTATTTCTCATAGTGAATGTGTGTTTGTGCTTATAGGTCAAAGTCATCTTTCTTAATTTCAATTTCACTTATTCACTCATCCATGTAAAACCACATCACTTCATTACTTTGATCTAATCATTACTCTCATAAATGGGAATATCATATCACATACTACTCATGCATCATATACACAAACTTAATCAAACTGTAGTGCAAAACATTCATGCATGAAAACAAAGAATTACTCCAAAAATTTCAAAACAAATTCAAAAACATTTTCTCTCAAAAATTTGTATTCATTGTAATACTATATCCTCACCCCCAAACTTAAACCAGACCATGTCCTCATGGTCAAAAATAATATAGGAGAACAAATACAGTTACCCTTAAAGCTCAATTCTGGATTCCAAAGCAAAGCATGAATCCCCTCCCCCAAACTTGATTGAGATTACTTGTAGATATCATCAACAAAGCACAAATACCCAATCATAGCAAGGGAAAAGAATTTCCATCATAAATATCCAAAAATCAACACATGTTTTCAAGGAATCAAAGATTCTCCTATTTTTTTCTTTTTCTTTTTTAGAACAAAATAATAATAATAATAACGATTTGGCATTAAGGGCCTACAATCCTAAAATGAGATAAAAAAATAAAAAAAAAGACGTGACCTTAAGGGTCTATCGTCCCTAAAAACAAAATAAAACATAAACAAAAATTCTAAACGCATTTCAACCATATCCGGCAATCTATAGTCTTTTTCAACTTTTCCAAATTTTCCTTCGGATATATCTTCATAATTGTCCATCGCATCTCATCCAACTCTTTTATCCTAACACATAACTGCTCAACAATGATCTTCGATAATAAAAATGGGTACGGAAGATAATGTTCAAATTTATCGGCACCTGCCCATTCTCTACTCACAATTGCTCTAGCAATCGATATCTCAACCATAATTAATGTTGGAACACACATTTCATACCCATGTGTTAGGGCATACAAAGTTCTAAGCATAGTGTGATATCTTGTACTACTCTGATTATTGGGCCGAAGTTGAGCCGAAATGACATAATCCAAATAAAGAAGATCCACCTTCAACCACCAATTATAACATGTCCTATCTCTTGGATCTGATACTGCACACAATTCCCGAACCATCTCCTCATCCGTATGTGGCCATATTTGAGGATGTTCCTTCAATATTCCTTGTAAGTTTGTCAGAGTACCGATCGGTATATTTCACGTATCATAAATACTTCTTTTTCCAATCACAATAGGATCACTCCACTGAGTCACTTTAGCCTTCATAACCTCAAATCCTGGCAGTCCCGAAATTGTCATATTTTCATAGAATTTTCGGACCAAGCCCGGATACACCTTTTCACCCATCAATTTTTCTAAACTTTTCAATCCTTGTTCTTTAAGGATTTTTCTTTTGAGTGCAATTAATACTCGATTCATCCTCTCCGGATGAAACATCTCTTCAAATTGCAACCTACATTGCAAAAACAATTTCGGCGTAGTTCGGCTTCTATTCCGACTCATAGCTCCTTCATTCGAGCTCTTCATATTCACATATGGTTTCGTACCTTCTATAAATTCCTCCGGGTCATAATAATCTTCATTAGCATTATCCATACTAATCCCCTTTGAGATAGACAGAATAGAAGAATAATAGAAGAAGAATATATATTCTAATGATCACTCCTTAAGAATTGTGAATTGTGAATTGCGTCTACTTTATGGATGTATTTATAGATGGATGTAGTAGAATCAGAAGATAAAAATGATTTAAAACCCTTAGCTGACTAGGAAAAGGGAAACAATAACTAATCCAACTCCAACTTGTATTTGCATTCCGTCTCCTTGTCAGATTATGATTACTCTAAAAAGTCTACAAAAGTTCTATAAAAGATCCTAAAAATAACTTAAACAAATCCTAATACAAGTATAGATACAAACCAGGCTAAAACACCTTCCAAACGGGTCAAATTGGTAATTTTTCAAAAACTCCCTCGTTGTAGCCTACGCTTCAAGCGTGGGCTTGGCCCAGATATATATATATATATATATATATATTAAATACACTCATCAATCCAACACATTTACACCCCCAAACTTAAACACACAAATGTCCGCATAGTGCGTTTTAAATTATTGAAAGAATTCAAACTATCAGCACATGTAAAATACGCGTAAAAATCCAGGGATATATCCAACTCAATACAATTGATCAGTAAAACTTAAATTTTATACACTATGAAAATATCAAAAATATTTAGAAGATAATCGTTCAAGCAATCACATCAAGCCCTATATGAAACTATCTGCTCGACAATTTATCTCTAATGTAAAAAAAAATGAAACAAAAATAAATCTAAAATAAAAACCTAACTAAAACTAAGTTAAGCCTCATCATCAGAGGTCGGTGGGGGAGGTGGAATCTGCACACCCATATGCTGACTCATACAGTCAAACTAATGAAATAACCACCTCTAATTTCTCCGTCGGGTCTGTCTCTCCTCTGCCAAAGTTCGCTCTATCCCCTGCATCCGTGCAATCAGAGCATCAAACTATGCATGAGACAGAGTAACAGTACCACCCGCAGGTACCTTTGGCAACATAACCTCTTCCGCAGTAGCCGGTATCTGTGCATCATTAACAGCTTCAGCCTCATAAGCTATACTTGCATCAGTCTGACTAGCATCATCAGCCTGCTCCTCGGCCTATGCATCTAGTAATATGCCGAACCCCAATCTCTACCTCATAATAACATCTCCATGTAACCGGGTCCAGACACCAGTCCATATCCCTCTGGCATACGGAGTACCATATCTGAATATGTTCAACTCACCTGCATCCATCTCAATCCCGGTATCCAGCATAATCTTCATCACCAAGCATAGGAATCGAATGAGAAACAGACGCTGACCAACCTTAGTCTTCTTGCATAAATGAATATAATGTGTATATAGGCTCTCCCATAAAATTTGTGGGATAAAAATCCACCGCCTGAACTCGAAAGCATAGTGGAGGGCCATAAATGGTGCATAACACATGGTGGTATGGTTGTGTGGCAGAATCTGGGATCAAACTATCATATCCCAAAACTAAAGCATCGGGTGATAGTTCACCTTCTTCGTGCAGTTCCGATGTGTATCAGCCCACTGCCCCGCAGTCTGAAGTGCAATAATCTCATAAATAGATGGGAGTATCTCGGGCATAGGTGGGAACACTGCAGCTAGCTCAGGTGGACAGTCATCTGGAATACCACATGCCTCAGCAATAGTCTGGGGAGTAATCTCAATCTCAGTACCTTGGAACACTGTTCGTAGTCTCAACCCCCTGCTGAAATGGCACATGTGTGGCCAGAACTCCCGGATCATATCCTCGTAAATATGCGGAGTAACCGGGGAAAGAATAGGCAGTAGATGTTGAGCCCTCAATCAGTCGATTGTCCAGGCAGGTATAGGCTGTAAATCCTCGAATATCTGCAATAAGTATGTTCGCTCCTACTGATACCCCTTCCGGATCGCCCGGTCTAGTAAATCCTCTACCGATGTTGTCCAGGGTACAGGTAAATATGTAGTCAAAACTTCGAGGTCACCCTCCACAGGTGGCTCTGGTACCCTCTCATCTGCTCAATCATCGTCCTGAGTGGCGTCTTCCTCCTGTTCAACGTCATCTCCCTCTGTATCCTCATCCATCTCCTCAGCCTGCTGCTCCGGCATAAGTGGCGGTGATGGTGCCCAAGGAGCAACTGGTTTAACTACTAGGCGACCATGTGGCAATAGGATGTCGCATCCCTGTGTTGAACTCTCTGGCTCATCTGCCTCAATAGATGAGGAAGATGAGGATGCCGAGTCGACATACTGTGGTCTCCTGGCGCGTGTACACCGACATCGAATTGGGGAGGGTGCAGTAGATGACGATCTCGAATTCTATCGCACCGGTGGATCAGCCGTAACTGCAGCTTGAGCCAGTCGTCTCGCTGACACCTTGGTCCGTGCCATGCCTACAATAAGGAATTTTCAAAAAATAAGCGATAATGAACCGGACACCAAATCAAACTCAAACTATATCTAAATATATCCAATATGATGATTAAACAAGCCGTCGTCCCAAAAATTCGATATTTAATCCGCTTGCGAAGTCGAATAGTTCAACTTTTAGAAAATGAATCAAAACACGATTTTGATCGGACTCGTTCATCAATACTAGTTTAGAATAGGTAAGTAAGTCATATGAAATCAAAATAATGGAACAAAACTCACCAAATCGAAATAAATGATGATTTTCCAAAAATTAAGTTTCAGAGACTTTTCGAGTTCTTCACGTGAATCCAGACAAATAACCAATTAATCTAACAATCCGCTTGCAAAGAATGATGAGGAATTGGATGGTTAAACGGTAGGAGCAAACCTCTCGAAGAATGGTGAGAATTGAGAGAGAGAGAGAAAAGAGTTTAAATGGAATGAAGGGGAGGGGGGAACTGAAGACGGGCCTGTTTATAACAAACTCGTAGCTACACTTCAAGCGTAGCTTGACCTACGCTTGAAATGTAGGTCCCTGGCCCCAAAAACTAATTGTGCTCTTTTGTCGTCGTCTCGTCCCGTCTTTAACTCCACACGTCTTAAATGCTTCCTAGGATTTATTGACACTCCATACCTAAATGATGATGGCCTCGCGACTCGATTTTACGGACTCGATCTTAAATGCCGAAATAACTAAATTACCATCTACAGATACAAACTAGGCTTCAAAGCTACTCTTCTTTACCTAGTATTAATGTTTAACATCGTTGGTATGACGTTACTGCTTCTCAATACTCCGGATCAATCTTATCCAGCTCGGGTGGTGGTTCAGTTAGATCGATCGTTTCTACCACACACTCAGCTGGTTGTACCTCTATATAATGCTTCAATCTCTTTCCATTCACTACAAACTTCTTTCCAATGTCAAGATCATCGAGCTCCACGGCTCCATGGGGGAAAACCTTCGTAATCTTGTATGGCTCATCCCATCTCGATTGGAGCTTGGTAGGAAACAACTTGAGTCTCAAATTAAACAGCCAGACTTTTTGGTCGGGCTCGGAAACTTTCTTTCTAATATGTTTATCATGAAATGCTTTTGTTCGGGCCTTGTAAATCCGAGAATTTTCATACGCATTATTTCTCAACTCCTTAAGCTCTTGAAGTTGGAGTTTCCGCTGCGCACCGACTTTCTTTATATCAAAATTCAATCTTCGAATAACCCAATATGCTCGGTGTTCCAGCTCTACAGGGAGATTACATGATTTACCATACACAAGACGATATGGCGACATACCAATTGGTGTTTTAAACGCAGTTCTATACGCCCAAAATGCATCATTTAGCCTTCGAGGCCAATTTTTCAAATCCGAACGCACAATTTTTTCCAAAATATTTTTAATCTTCCTATTAGAAACCTCCACTTGGCCTTGTGATTGGGGGCGATATGGTGTACCAATTCTATGAGTACCATCATACTTCTTGCACAGAGTAAGAAGAATCTGGTTGTCAAAATGGCTTCCACCATTATTGATCAAAACTCTTGGCATACCAAATCGTGAGAAAATGTTCGACTTTATAAATTCTTCCACCATGTCATGGTCATCACGTTTGGTGGCTATAGCTTCTACCCATTTTGAAACATAATCAACCCCCACAAGTATATACTCCTTCTTATCTGTTTTAAAAAATGGTCCCATAAAATCAATACCCAACACATCAAATAATTCTACAATCAGAATCGGGGTTAATGGCATCATGTCTCGTCGAGATATGGATCCAAGCTTTTGACATCGCGGACATGTATTGCAAAACTCAACAGCATCTTGGAATACGGAAGGCTAGTAAAATCCACTCTGCAACACCTTATGGGTTGTCTTCTGAGCTCCGAAATGCCCTCCACACTCCAACGTGTGACAAAATGTCAGTATATTTTGCACCTCACTCTTAGGGACACATTTTATGATAATCTTATCAGAGCAATACTTGTACAATTGTGGATTATCCCAAATATAAATTTTGACTTGGCTGAAGAATCGATCTTTCTCATTCTTAGACCATCCTTTTGGGATTCGACCTGTGGTTTTATAATTGACAATGTCAGCATACCACGGTATTTGTTCCACCATAGCCACATTGAACAGATGTTCATCAGGGAAAGAATCCTTAAGAAGAATATTTTCCTTTGGATTCGACAATAATCCTTGACAAATGATCCACAACAACATTCTCTGAACCCTTTTTATCTTTGATTTCCAAGTCAAATTCTTATAGCAGCAGAATCCACCCAATCAATCGGGGCTTAAAATCTTTCTTTGTCAGCAAATGCCTCAGAGCGGCATGATCAGAGTAAACAACGACCTTGGTGCCTAATAGATATGATCAGAATTTATCTAAGGCGAAGACAACTACCAGCAACTCCTTCTCGGTAGTTGTGTAGTTCATCAGAGCTTCATTCAGAGTCTTATTGGCATAATAAATAGCATACGACAGCTTATCTTTTCTCTGACCCAACACAACTCCTATGGCACAGTCAGAAGCATTACACATGAGCTCAAATGGCAGAGTCCAATCTAGCGGACGAATAATCAGGGCTGATGAAAGTTAAGTACGCAATTCCTCAAAAGCATGAAGGCACTCTTCATCAAAGATAAAAGTAGCAACCTTAGCCGATAAGTTGCATAACGGCCAGGCTATTTTGCTAAAATCTTTGATAAACCTTCGGTAAAACCCGGCGTGGCCCAGAAAAGAGCGTATCTGCTTAACAACTGTGGGAGGAGGCAGTTTTAAAATTAATTCAACTTTTGTTTTATCTACCTCTATCCCTCGCTTAGATACAATATTGCCCAATACTATCCCCTCTTGAACCATAAAATGGCTCTTTTTCTAACTTAGGATCAGATTTTTCTCCTTGCATCTCTTAAGTACCAGCTTTAGATGTTTTAAACAGTCTTCAAAGGTTTCACCAAAAACTGAGAAGTCATCCATAAATACTTCAAGAAATTTCTCTACCATGTCAGAGAAGATAGATATCATACACCGTTGGAATGTTGCTAGCGCATTACACAAACCAAATGGCATCCGTCTATAAGCAAACGTGTCATATGGACAAGTAAATGTGGTTTTCTCCTGATTAGCAGGATCAATCGCCACCTGATTATAGCCGGAATATCCATCCAAAAAGCAGTAGTAGCTCTGACCCGCTAACCTTTCCAGGATTTGGTCAATAAATGGTAACGAAAAATGATCATTCCAGGTGTTTAGGTTGAGCTTTCTATAATCAATACACACACACCACCCTATGGTCATGTGTTGTAAAATTAGCTCACCTTTTGAGTTTGGCACCACTGTGATGCCCGACTTCTTCGGCACCACCTGAGTTGGACTTACCCATTTGTTATCAGAAATGAGGTAAATAATACCCGCATCCAGCAATTTCACTACTTCTTTCATCACCACCTCTTTCATATTTGGATTTAGCCTTCTCTGCATTTCCCTTGATGGCTTTGCATCATCCTCAAGATGTATGCGATTCATATAAATTGAGGGGTCTATGCCTTTCAAATCAGTAACGCTCCATCCTATTGCCTCTTTGTTCTCACTCAGAACCACGACTAGACTCAATTCTTATTTTTCTGTCAATTTTGAAGATATAATCACCGGAAGAGTCTCACCGGGTCCTAAGAAAACATATTTCAATTTTTCATGTAGTTCCTTGAGTTCCAAGGTAAGATGAGTAGTTAAGGAGGGAATTGGTGGGATATTTGAAACAATCGGGAGTGGTTCAACCGGTTCCCGCCATGGTTAAGTATATAAAGTAGTCTCCATCACATCTAACTCTTCATTTTGCAGCTTCAAATGTGACTCCCAATCAGCCACTTCCTCATCCGACCATTCTCTAGTCATAAATGACTCAAGCTCGTCCTTCTCCAAGATATGAGTTACAAAATCCGCAATGATATCATCCAGTTCATCGCACTCATTAATCTGAAAACATTCCCTAGATTCAGGCAATTGATGGCTTCCTTCGAACACATTCATCCTGACCTTCATATTTCCAAAGGTCAGATCCATGGCTCCAGTTCTGTAATTAATGCATGCATTTGCCGTTTCTAAGAATGGTTTTCTCGGTATTACTGGAATGTGCTTCTTCGAGTCAAGGATAGGTTCTGTATCCAGGACTACAAAATCAACCAAAAAATAAAACTTGCCCATTTGAACAATGACACCTTCAAGCACTAATCTTACCTGTTTGATTGATCAATCAACAAATTGAAGTACAACCTTAGTGGGGTTGAGCTCACCTAACCCTAGATGTTGGTAGACTGAATAAGGAAGCAAGTTAATAATTGCACCTAGATCAAGAAGAACTCTACCAATTTCCTAGTCATCGATGACACATAGAATAGTGCGAGTACCGGGATCTTTCCTCTTAGGTGGAGTATTGCTTAAAAGCAATGAACTCACTTGCTCAGTCAAGAGTATTTTTGTTAGATTTTTCGCTTTGCTCTTTCACTTTTGGGTGCAAAGATCCTTGAAAACTTAGCGTAAGACGGTATTTGGGAGATTACATCTAAGAGAGGTAAATTGATCTTGATTTGTCGGAATGTTTCCAACATATTAGATTCTTTCAACTTTTGGTACTTTGCCGGTTCTCTAAGACATTGAGGAAATGGCACTGCCTCCTCGTAAATTGCCTTATCTGGCTCCTCATGTAATGTCTGATTGACATCGTCTCCTACTGATGGTTGGTCTTTTTGTACTCTTTCAACTTTTTTCCTCTACTCTTCTTCAGCTTCCTTCCTTTGTTCTTGTTTTGCCTCATTTCTTCTTTGTAACTGTAACACCCCGTGTTATTTTTCTTTTTCCTGAAAATATTTCTGATTTAATTTTGGTTGTGACGTCACTTGTTCAAGACGTCCTGGTTATCCTTGGTGTTTCGCATGTAAATTTTTCGCGTTTAGTTTTAAAGTTGACTGGACGACATTACGCGGGTTCTTATTCTCGACTACACGGTTTTGTTTCGACATTTAGTGTTTGGAGTTTTGACGGAGCGACGAGACATTTAGTTTATTCGACGTATAGGGTTCCGACGATTTGGGTTCCTACCCCGGTGTATTTATTTCGGACTATTTTAGTTATTTGGCATCCCGTGGACTTACGGGTTGGTGCGATATTATTTGGAGGCTTCCTGTAGTTATTGGGATTTATTGTATATATATATTTAATTGTAATTATATATATATATATTGTTTTGGGATTAGTTTGTAATTTCGGATAATAGGAGGGTCACTTGTGATTTAGCAGATATATAAATATATACACACATATAGGGTTTGACAACATATTATTCAAGTTTTTGGTCACACTAATGTCACATGGCTTATTGGAAATAGGTTGCACAAAAATTCAATTAAGATTGAATTATATATATATATGCATATATCGGTGTATTGGAAAGAGTAGGGCACGCAGCTTCTCCTTCTTCCTCCTTATGAACGACGACCTTACTTATCCTCATTTTCATGCCGTGCCTGGTCTGCTCCATCATCTCATCTCCATCACCGACCAACAAGATAGAGAGAGAGAGAGGAATGACGAGAGCAAGGGAGAAGAGAGGGAAAATCGTTGTAGCGTACGGTATTTTTACGTGCTAATTTAAATTTTTTATTTTTATTTATTATTAAACAATTAAGTGCTTATGTGCCTAACATGGTGACGTGCTTACGTGAATTATGCGAAATTGAAATTTTGAGTTACATGTTATATGTTATATTTCATTTCGTGAATACTTGAAATTAATTGAAACGTTTGGAAAATAAATAAACGACAAAAGCGTAAACTAGAAATTTTCCATGTTTTGAGTTAGTGGGTTTTGTAGAGAATTATTGACTAAGTGTTGGGGAGATGTAGAGTGGCAATATTGTAGTTGTGTAGAAGATTTGGGCAAAATAGTAAATTGGGTTCATAATGGCAAGGGTTGTGATTAATTGGTAAAAGGGTGGGTAACTTAGACATTTCACTAGTACCTTTAATGTTGTCTTCCTATTAGCCATTGGATTATTCTACAATGCCCATCTTCAATTCTAGTCATTGGATTGAGAGGTGAATTATTGGAGTATCCTTACACAAGAGTAAAGTCTTGCTAACCACAAACCATTTCACCTCTTCACACGTTTTTCTTTTTTTCTCTTCTTCCCCATTTCCTTTGTGTTACGCCTCTCTCTCTCTTCCTCCATGGATGCACAAGACTTTCTCCTCTAGTCTTGTTGATAATAGCTTGAAGCTTGGGTCTTATTGGTGCTTCATTGTCCACAATTGGTGTTGATGATTGGTAAGTTCCTTCACCATTTCCTTGATTTCTCCCTTTGAATTGAAAACCTAGCTTTTATTTCCTTTGAATGATTTCTTTTATTCCCATAGATTTGCGGAATTTCCATGGTTGTAATTGATTGTTGGTCCATTCTTGTAACTCTCCCTTCCATTGAATTGTTATTAGCTTGAGAAGACTTGAAAATGTTAATTTCGGGAATGTATTGTTTCAAGCTTGCTTGATGTCCACATTGTGTATCTTGTGTTGAATTTATTGGTGAGCTCATTTCCTCTTAATTCTTCCTTTTCCCGAAACCCCAGTTTAGCCATTTTGGGGTTTTTAGCCTTACTTTGAATTCTTGAATTTTAATCGGTTGTTGCTATTAAAAACCACTAGTTAAGAATCCATATTTGTTTTAATGTTGCTTGAAGGCTTGGGAGACCTTTGATTCAAATTCTCGAAAATCATCTTCTTGAAGCTCTCTTGGAAATTCTTGACTCGGTTGTTGTTGGCGTCAATTGAACGGATTGCTTGCGCCCTATTGCTTATTATTCTCTTGGATTGAGGTAGGGGAAAAACGAGTTGCTTTCGTTTGTGTACGAGGGTGTGTGTGTCTATGTGTATATATGTCGTATATATATATGCGAGTTGAGTCTCGACAACTTAGACGATGAATTAGGTCCCCTTGAAAAGCATGAGTATGTGATTCTAATGCTTGTTGTGAAATTATGAGCATGATGTTAATTTAATTACAATATATTGCATAAAGAAATAAGTATGTATTGTGATGGAAATTGTGAACCTTGATTCAGTTGAGTGTGCCACGTAGTGTGAAAACGTGGGTATTGGTTCCTACATTTTGCGTAAATTTTGTGGGAGTCGTCTTGTGTTTAGATCGTCGAAACAACTGGCCAGGGGGTACTTCTTGCTCCCACAGAACTAAAAAGCTGAGAAACGCAGACGATAGGGGGAGGACATATCGTCCAAGGCCCTATGTGTGCGACTAGGTTGTGGAGCACGTCTTCCCATTTAAAAGTGTAAGTGTCAAAAGCACTTGGGAATGACGGTTCGATGAGTCTACTATTCCCTAGTGAGCTTGTATCCTCAGGGGAATGGTGGAGAATGATCCGTTCATCCTTGGGAAGGGTGTGTCTTTGTGTGCGTGTAATGGGGGTGTCGGTCACCTTCCATCTTAATTATTATACATATGTGATTGTGATTTTAATAATGAAAGTATGTTATAATTGTGATAAATTATGTTGTGAGCATGTTGGGGAGCTTGATTGTTGGGTTTGATGGGGTTCCGGATTGGCGTGAGAGCCATGTGGAACAAGAGACCGACCTAGGATTAGTTGCATGTACCTTGGGTGGGTTGTACCACTCGGACTACAGAGATTAAGTCAATGACGCTTCCTCTACTGGGCTAGTGAGCTCACCCCACATTATATACATTTTTTTCAGGTGATGATTCCCTTTTGGGAGGTCCGTAGTCTTCCGGTAGAGACTCGGTGTTGGTTCCGTCCTTTTTGCGTTTATGGAGGCGGAGTACTTTTGTAAAGCATTGATAGACATTGTATAAATGTGCTTATTTTGTTTAGTGCTTCATTAAGTCAAAACTATTTTATTTTAATCCGTCTAGCATGTTAGCCGAGATGTTGGTGTTGATGTACATCCCTTGGAGCGCTAGGCGCGGGGAATATATTCTTTTGGGCATTTCGGTGTCGAATTGTGGAAACATGTAATTTTGAACAACTCTACTATGTTTCGCCTTAGGGCACTATGATGAAAATATGAAACTCTTTTATTTGGAATTTGGAGTGTGGAATGAATTATTTGTCTTGAATGTGATTATTTGGTATTCGGCCGAAACGGCGTTTTTTTAAGTTTTCAAACCAATCCTTTCGTTTTGGATGGAAAAACCCGTTTTCGCCTACCCCCATAAAAACCAATAAAAACTTGTGTTTTGAACTAATTTGAAGTTGTTTGAAAGAAATTGAGATTTTTGAATCGATGGTTTACTCAAACGGAAACCGGGGGCAAGACGGATGATTTTTACAAACATTTCAAGTAAAAGATTTTGAGGAAAAATAATTGTTTCCTTCTAGTTCTTGAGTTTCGGAAATATTAGTAGCAACCTATTAATGTCGAAGCTATTTTCTTTATTCTATAAGTGTTCAGGATGATTTAGAGACCAATTTTCCCCTTCTGCAGACTTGTAGTGGAGTTGAGTTCTAAGGTAGCAGACTAAGTCTTCACCATTCCTTTTCAATACATTCCTTTCTTGGTTTAGTCGACTTCTTTCTTGGTTTAGTCGACTAGAACCCTCCTTATAGTCGACTAGAACTTCATGTAGTCGACTAGTGCTTTGAGTAGTCGACTGAATCCTCAAACTCCCATTTCCGCAAGCTACTGACTGATCTAGTCAACTAAATACTTGTTTCAGTCGACTAAGGGTTGTTTCAGTCGACTAGATGATCCTTGTAGTCGACTAAAAGTTCTTTCAGTCGACTACAGCTCGCGCACTCTGCGCACACTGTTCAGTAATTTGGTCATATCTCGAGCTATGTTTGTCGGATGAATGTGTTATTTAGCTTTTTAGAAAGCTGACTTCAAGTTCTTGCATTTAGGATTTTGAATCGCGTCATTTGAGTCAGTTTTGAGTGAGTAATGGTCGACTGAAGTTGACGGTAGATTTTCGGACCTTAAGCGTGGAAATGCTGATTTCAAAACGTTGTAGTTTCCACCTCACACCTTGGATTTTGTTTCCGTTTGTTCCTATGGATTGTGCTAGGTCCAAAATTTGTGTTTGTAATTGGAACTTACCATTTTACCCTTCAAATGACCATTTTACCCTTGGTTGAACTTAGGGTGTTCCGACGTTTCGGTTAAGGTACTGATTGCTTCGGTTTACCTTCTTTTAATCTCGTGTGATCCTTTTAGCATCCTTGAGATGTTTTATTTCTATCTTACCCTTGTACGGGCATTTGATGACTCGAGGGATTTTATTTCATTTTTATTTCTTCCGCATTCACTTTCTTAGTTCTTAGGCTCGGGTTTTGGAGTCCTAGGAAATTCGGGGCGTGACAATCGCGGCTTGGGAAACCACTCGACTTGGTGGCGGTTCACGGTTGGACTAGAGGTCGCCGAAGGGTGCACGATGGTGGGGGAAGGTCATCGGAGCTGCTGGTGGTCGCTGGAGCTGCGTGCAGTGGAGCGGCAGCAATTCGCGCGATAGGGGCGAGTTCGGCCGAACTTCGGCCGGCAATTTGATGACTGCGATTTTTAGAGGGAAGCTTCGTATCGATGCTAGGTACGTCATACTAAAATTTCGTAATTTTCCATTGAGCGGTTTGTCGGAAAATCGCGTTTATAGGTTAGAATTTTCGTTTGGGTTATTTTAGATATACCCAAATTGATTAACACATTGCTAATGGGCTTTATATATCGTATAGGTTGTCGAGGCGGATGTTTCGGTATATTCAAAATATTATTCGAGTGACTTTGATCGACGAGCTCCATATACGAGCTCCGGTACTGTTCACGGTGGGCCGTTTCGGGCTGTTCTGTAAGCATATATTAAGATGGAAAATTTTATTTTCACTTCAGTATCGTTGACATGGTTTGGATGTGCAAACCCGTATTTATTTTAATTTAGATATATTAAATTGTGAATTTAAAATATCTATAATTGGATTAGAATTGAGGCAGGACTTAGAAATAAATTCAAGAAATTAATTAAATTATCTTCGTATGAAATTAAATAAATTCCTATTTGAATTGAAATATAATAGGTGTCCTAGTAACCCCTTGAGAATTAAAAAGGGTTAGTAAAATTTGTAAGGGTTGGAAGTGAACTTAGACAACTATACTAGTTCCCTTTTGACTGCGTTAGGGGATATGTGAATGTGAGGGACGTGAAAACTTAGACGTTATGCTAGGTTCCCCTTATGATACGTGGATTATTTCTTTAAGGGAATTAAAAGCATGTTTAAATGAATGACCTTGTATACTTGTGAATTAAAGTATAATTGACGAATTGCAAACATGATTATGTGATATAATTGCTTGTCGTGGTTTATTGTTTTATTATTTTAAAAGCATGTGAAAGAGGTTATGAGATTCATGTGGTAGCATGTGGATATTTTTATAAATATGATGTATTACATATTTATGTTGAGACATGATTATTATTGAGGCCCTGGATGCATATTGAGAACATCGTGTTGTGTCAAATCATGGTGTTGGTATATGCGAGAGTGTAATCATGTGTGGGTGTCTTTGTGTCGAATTGTCGCAACAACTGGCCAGGGGGTGTTCCCAACCTACGAAAATAATGAGTCCGGGAATGGGGTATGGGGTGAGTCGTCTCATTCTCGAAGTTGCGGGTCGTCTCGTGCATCCGTTATTCGGATCTTTTGTCATGGGTCATCTCGTGCAAACCGTCTTCCTTGTTGAAAGTGAAATGTTAAAATTCACTTGGGAAGAATCGGTGCAGTACTCTTTTCCCCATAGTATGGGTAGAGTGCGTATTCGTTAACCTGTGATTGGGCAAAGGGTGGTATTGAGTCACATTGTATTGCATAGCATTATGTGATTTCATTTGACATGTATATGTGATATTATTACATGTGATGTTAGAGTAGGTTTATATGTGTTATTATTACTTGTGGATTTTGGAGCATGTTAATTATGAATATTGCAAATTAAATTCATATTTTATAAAATGCTCAACTGAAAGTGAATAATGTGAAAACATGAATTAAATGCGGTAATTATAAAAGTATAATGAGTTGTATATTTTTATACTTGTGATTATATACTTTTGTGTCATTGGGGGAGGTTAAATATATTTGTGTAGTGACATCTGTGGATAGTTGAGGTTAGTGAAGGACTGTAGATTCTATTTTGAGTTGATGCCTTAGAGAAGGCGGGTGACGAGATTGTAAACCTAGTTGATTGTGTAGTATCAACGGTGAGTTGAGGCCTTGAGAAGGCGGGTGATAGTCTTGTGGTTTTGATTGGTTGCATATTACTGACCCTTGATGTTTCTTTCCCACTTAGAGGGATGTATCCTTATCGTACTTTTAAGGTTTTGAGTGCGGTTAGACGAGGTTGTGATTGAACCTGTCTAGTTAAGTAACAATGGTCTCTTGATTTTATTAGTAATCTAGAGAGTTAGTATCAAATGTGAAATTGAGGTTATAATGAATTGGAAGAGGTATTGATTGAAACTAGTTAGTTTCGTGGTATCGGCCACTAGTTTTCCCTTTTCATGATATTAAGGGGTCTGAGTGATTTTATTAAGTACTCGAGGTACTGTAGCTTGACAATCTTGGTCCTAGTGCTTAGTTCATTCTCCTAAGCATTTCTTCTACTGTACTCTGTATACTAGTACATGTCTTTGACTCATATGGCAGTCCTTGAACCGTCGGTTACGGCGTGGTGCCGAACTTCTTCCTCGTGGTGTCATTTGATTTGTGGAGTTGGAAATGGATGGTTGTGTTCCGTGAGTCCAACGTATTGTTCTTCCTTCATTATCCTCTTAGACATTATAGGAATCCTTGGAGTTGTAATCACTTTTATCTGGCTGTCTATTGGAAACGGAGTTTTTCAAGTTTTGAAAATAAACTCATTGTATTTAGAAGGAAAAACCCGTTTTCGCCTGCCCCCGTAGCCAGGACAGGCGAACGACGGAGACCGGGGGCAAGACGGTCATTTTTACTGTATGGTTTCTTAAAGGAAAACTATTTTATTACTTTTATTGAGATTCTGAGGTTACGAGACTTCTTTCTCAAAAATCTCTACCTGTAGTGTTTTGAAAGGTGGTTCTTGATTCACCTTTGCTTCGGATCATTTCTAAGTCTCGGGTATGAGGCTTGGTGTTGTTCAGTACACACATATAATGTTGTCTTTTCCTTCTTCTTGGTTGTTGATGTCACCACCTAGGTGATTTGAGTTGTTACACGTGTTAGGGGCGTGGATATCGAATGGATTGGTTTCTTTTGTCTGGGTGTTCTCCATAAGCAGTTGTGGTATTCTTAACCTTGACGTTGTTGTCTCGGTTATCCGTTAGGTTAGCATTGGGACTTTTTTTCCCCTTACTTTGGTTCCTTGATTCTTATGTGGTTGTCAGGAGAGTAGTGTTCAGGTACTCTTCAAGATGTGACCGTTTAGCGTTCCTTATCCATGGTGAGAACGTTAGTGATTTGATTGACCCTATTGAGGATAGTATTATGAGGTCGATGTGATGATGTGATTTATGGTATTGATGAAGAGATATGATTGAGGTGATACAGTCCTTGAGAGGTAGATTTTATCTATGAATGGGATGAGGTTTGTTATATATATATATATATATTGTACATATATATATAGATGACGATTGGGTTAGTACACAGGGACGTGAGTGATTTTCCTCCTGTGTTCTTGGGGAGTGAGTTATGAGTATTCCTTGGTACTAGAGGTGGATTTTGATCCTTGTGGATATTAGAGGTGAGTGTGTTTTCCCTCTGTTTAGATTTTCTGGTTAACGTTGTGAGGGTTTAATGATTTGTTAGATTGGACCTAGGTGTCATGTACCTAGTGTACGTTGGTGAAAGTAATGTAGACTATCGGTGTTGGTACTTGGAGTACAAGTCTTAGTTGTACCTTATAGACTCATGTTGTGTACTTATATGTATATATATATATATATATTCCCGATATATACTCGTTTACGGTAGCATGAGTACGTGCCTTGGGTTTTCGGGACTGGGTTATGTTGTGGGCTATATATCTTGCTAGATAGTTTAGCATTACCTAAACAGTCAGAGGATGTGGTAGTTAGGATATCATTTTTCCCACTGAGCTTATTTGCTCACAGGGGTATTTCATCACCCCCTGGTATTCCCACGCCAGGTTGTAGGAAATGTTGCGGCTACGGACAACATACGGTGCAATGGCAGTTTCCTTTTGTTTTCCTTGTTACAGGTTTTGGAGTTGCGCAGAGTACTACTGCTATGGAAGCAGCGCGACTGTTTTGGGGACAATAGTTATCTGCTGTCAGTTTCTTTTCCCATTTTGTATAGGATTGTCATATATTTCTCTTGGGAGCCAGTTTGTTGGCATATCCCTATTGGTGTATCTTTTATTTCCTGTATTTATTATTTCAGAATGTTATTGTATCTATTCTGCACTGCCATGTGCTTTTCTGTATTCTTATTCGAGCATTTGTGGCTCTGTTGATTATAGAGGATTGTGTAGGGGTAACGGTGCTTCTTTCCACTGCCTCGTCCCTAGTAGGATTGATGAATGTTGGGCCTGTGAGCCATTGATATTATCGAACTGTTATTGGCAGGTTATTCTGTTGTGGTTGTGTATTCGGTGGTTCCATTTACAAACGGAACTCTGCCGGATTTTTGTTAGATTCCGTTGTTTTGTTCTATCATTCATTTGGGTATGAAATATACCATTGTTATCATTATTCCATATGTTTTCATGGTTAATGATATCTTAATTGGTCATTCATATTAAGGATCATATCCTAGATTCCTTGAATTTCCCGGTTCAGGAGTCGTAGGAATTTAGGGGCGTGTCAGTTGGTATTAGAGGATACTATTGAGTTTCTAGTATTCGGTTAGACATGGAGTATATTTTTTCATTGTTATTCCATGTATTTCCTTGTTATTATTGACTCTAGTGGTTGCTTGACTTACGTCACCCTTTGGAAATTCGTTGATTCTCTGGGTTGGAGTTTCGGGAATTTTAGGGGCGTAACAGCATGGTATCAGAGCACTAGGTTTCACTGTCTTAGGGACGACAGGTGAGGGTCGGTGGTATGTTGACGTTAGATGTTATGTACGATTTCCATCTGCGTTTCCTCTGTGTGCTTTCGGGTTTTAGTGTTTTCGTTGTGTGGCATTGAGGACGTGTCTTACTAGATATATCCAGTTGTGATTAAATTTCAACGAAGTAGAACCACTCCTCAGTCACTTTTTCTTTTCGTGCTCGTATCATAGGTTAACTACCGAGGAATGTGAGTAGATCATTCGGTCTGATCAACCGAATGTGTCTCGCAGACTAAGGTACTTCTTGATTTCGAGGATGAAATCTCCTAAGGTGGTAAGGTTGTAACACCCCATGTTATTTTCTCTTTTCCTGAAATTATTTCTGATTTAATTTTGGTTATGACGTCACTTGTTCATGACGTCCTGGTTATCCTTGGTGTTTCGCGTGTAAATTTTCCGCATTTAGTTTTAAATTTGACTGGATGACATTACGCGGGTTCTTATTCTCGACTACGTGGTTTCGTTTCGACGTTTAGTGTTTGGAGTTTTGACGGAGCGACGAGACGTTTAGTTTATTCAACGTATAGGGTTGGAGTTTCGGGAATTTTAGGGGCGTGACAGTAACCTCTCTTCATGCTCCACCTCAACTCGACTATCCACTTCTCAGAGTCATGATTTCCTAAACCATTTCATTAGGTTCATTGACAAATGACCCGAGCTCCAGTGCTTGTTGTAGCCTTGGGTTAGTGACCGGCGGACTAGGTAATCTCCCTAGCTCTCTCATATTCTTCTCATTAGACATTTGGCCCATCTACATATGCAGTTGTGCCAATGATTGGGTATGAATACCTAGCTTGTTATGAATATCCAATATAAGTTGCTCTAGCCTATTAGTCTGGAAATCGGGTGGAGGAGTTTGGCTTCTTGAAGGCTGGATTTGGTAATTATATGGCTACACAACTTGATTGTTATTGAATGGCTGAAGAGCTTGAGAATTATTGGATGTTCTGGGTCGGTAATTGGACTGATAATTTCTAGCCATGATTGTTGGTTGTGAGTCGAATGATTGTTGACTTTATTGGAACCTTGGTTGTTGGTTATATGATTGTTGTCTCTTAGTGAACCTTGGTTGTGGGTTATATGACTGTTGTCTTTCTGTGAATCTTAGTTGTTGATTGGATGATTGCCCTTGTTGGAACTTTGGTGGTGGATTCTCTACATTGGTAGATTTGTAAGACATGAGTGGGTGATTTCTGGTATTAGAGGTGTATGAATTGGTTAAATGAGCATTATTGGAATAGTTCCACGATGCATTGGCATCAGCGGCCATTATCTCCTAACACTCATGTGGGTAATACTCAGCTTCAACTTCAAACGTTTCTCTAGGAGGGGAATAACTTTGCTGCATAAAATTTTCAATTCTTTCTAATTTCTCTCCAAACAATGTCATTATATCTCTCACATTATCATGCTCTACAACATACGATTTTTCAGATCTCCTATCCTGCTGCCCACCTCTAGACCTCAAATCAGATTGATATTGAATTGTGTTTTCACTGATATGATCAAATATCTCCAAAAGATCTTTAGCTAGTTTCAAGATAAACTGACCTTGTGTGGCTGCATCTATCAAAGTCTTATGCACTTCTCTAAGTCCCATGTAGAATTTTTTAGCAATATCTTGTTCAGAAAACCTATGGTAGGGACACTTATATAGAATTTCATTATACATTTCCCATTCATCATGAAAATGCTCACCGGGTAAACTGCCTAAAGCTTTTGATTGCATTTTGTGCTTTTGAGGTCTTTCCTATGGGATAATGTTTTTCTATGAATTCTCTCTTAAGGGTTTCCCAGTCAATTTTAATTTCTTTTGTTAATTTGATATACCATCTTTTAGCTCTCTCTTTCAATGACCAAGGGAAGAATCTCACTCGCAAGTCATTTTTGGGTAAATTGTCAAACTTAACAGTAGAGGCTACCTCTAGGAAATCATTGATGTGCTTGTATGGGTCCTCTATCCTAAGGCCTGAAAATTTTGGAAGTATATTGATCATGCTTGTTTTGATCTCAAAGTGCTTCACTCCTTCTTCTTCCAAAAAATTAGCATAGAAATTGTACGCATCGGGTGCGTAATATCCTTTCAGTAATGTCTCTCGTGCCCTTTGTTGGTAGGCTCCTTGGTCAGCCATGTTTCTTCTTGTTGGCGATGATGCTCTTCAATAGATCGACGTAAACGAAAGAGAGTCTTTTCAATCTTAGGATCATACTTGACTAACGCAGTGCTTAAATTAGAACGGGTCGGTCTATCGGTCATACGCTACTCAATCAACTATATATTTTTTTCGAAATTATTTTTTTATTATTATTTTTTTATTTTTAAAAAAATAAAATAAAAATTAACTACTTCTAAATTACAGAAAATAAAGCAAGAATTAATATGCGAAAATCTAGGTAACTAAAACTCACAAAAGTTCCAGATGCAACTTTAGAAGCTCCGTTTTTCCCTTTTATGCTCAGAGTACTTGTCAATCACACACAAATTTCAACTTTAGCTACAGCTACAATAACACAATGCAAATAAACTACTAAAGCTATTGAACAATGCTCAGTCCCCGGCAACGGCGCCAAAAACTTAATGGGACGTCAGGTGTATAAAAATATTTGGTTAAAAATAACGCCTTAACGACTCTAGGTTTTACCCTACACAAGCGCACGTATCAATTATAGAATAATAAATGGCTTGAGTAAGGGATATCGATCCCACGGAGATTGTCATTGTTCACTTTAGCAATTCAAAAACACTTAATAATATTTTTGAAAATTGTTTGCTTTGGGTGGTCAAAGACCAAATTATCTATTTTAACTAAAATTATATAAAAAGCAAATTAAATTGGTTTGTGATTCAAATGAGAGAGAAAACTAGGGTTTTCATCACTCCACCACTGACCGCATAATATAGTTCATCAATGTATCAATTACAAGAGGGCGATCCATAATTGTGAATCAGGTCGTACTGCAAATAGCTAAATACGACCCCAAAAAGCAGTACCATCAACCGGATCGCGACAACTCGTCTTATGATTGACCTAACTAGTACATGCCAATTATATTAATCTAATATACTCTTACTGCATGAAAATAAACTAAAGCATGTCTATATTAAATCGCCAAGGCATGGCCTGTCTCAACCTAAAGTTTCAAGTTTCATTACCACCATTATGTAGAAAACCATAATTAAGCATCCGAGTTCCTGCTCATTGAATAATCATAGTTGTGCAAAATAATATATCTATTCTATCTAAGATAAGAATTTAGAACAAATATAGAATTTTATATTGCAAATCAGTACGGTCTCTTAACTACTACAATCATCATAGCATGGTCAACAGTTTCCCCTTGTTACAATTGAAAACAATGAAAGAACTACATTACTTGGCTAGGGTTTTGCTAGAAAACCTTAGATACCGAGTTAGTTGACCATGGAAGATGGTCACTGCATCATTAATGTAGAAATGCTCTCCATAGTCCTCTTCTCCGGTCTCTAGGTTTGAATATGGCTCTCAACAACAGTAAGTCTGAATGAATGAACGTCTCCCCAAAACCAACCCTCTGAATTTCTCAAATCAGAACTCTTCTCTTTGTATATATAGGCAATGGTATAGAGAGACCCATTTCAGTCTCTTCACTCCAAAACTCATGTAAACCCTAACTTCTCATATATATAACTGTATATACATATATATAGAGGTCTGGAGTCGCAGACACGTCTTCCAATTAAGCCGGGGGTGAAACAGGAAAAATCCATGAAAAACCACCAAAAAGTTATCGCACTTACGCTTCAAGCATAGGTCTCAAGCGTACCTCCAAGCGTAGAAATGTGATTTCCAGCCACTTTTTGAAACTGGAAGCGTAAGTATTTTGTGAAAAATCACTTTTCTCTATGAATGCACCAAAATCCATCTTAAAAACCCACGATACTTTTTACTAAAGATGACGGCTTTTGGAAATGACGTTTTTGCCCTCCGGGAGCCATTTTTGTCTCGGACTGCCTCTTTGACTCTCCTCTTGGATAGAAAGAACATACTCTTCAGTTAATTCACCGAAGTTAGCTTCATCTCTTCATTAAGCTTCTGAAACATGTCTTAACACGCAAACGCAATAAAAATATCAAGTAATGGAATGAAAAAACGTAACAATAGTGAGTTAAGGGGTCAAAATGACTAATATTTGACACTTATAAAAAATCTAGCAATAAATGCTAGCATGCATGAAGAGAAAGAGGAGAACTATGAGAAAACCCTAAAGGGAAATCCTAGTTCAAAGAGCCATCATCATCTCGAATCACTAACTCTCTCTCAATCGCCTTCTCCAAATTGCCATCATCCTTCACTGCGAGAACTAGTTGGGCAGTTAGGACTACTAGTTTTTCCTTTATTAATTTTAAGAGAAATCACTGCATTATCATACTTACTTTTGCCCCTTACTGCCACAAATTTATTTACTAAAAACATTTATGAAAAAAATACATGCATAATAATTGGGACAATACTTGGGTCCTCCCCGAGAAGATGAAGTTGGTCCTTCCCTCTTATTTGGCCCAATAAATTTGGGACATGTGGCTAAAATGTATTAATGAATATAGATGAGTATTACCCATTATTTTATGGTTTTAATCCAGGCGTGGATTTTTTTTCTCTTATTCATCTAATCTCTTTGTTGTCGACCACCATTATAAACCCTATCTTTTCTTTTCCCACCGCCGGTCATTCTCTTCCTTTTCAATAGCTCGCTGTGAAATTTTTTTTGAGATTAAATTGAAGATGCAATGAAAATTAAAACTAAATTATACCTTTGGGTTCTAATTTGCGTGCAATTTCTAGGCTTATATTTCTCAACCCTCCTTTCTCTTTCATGAACTAAGGTTGCAAGTCTGAGGAAAATTGAAATTCTCCGAAGCCTTATCGGACTTCCGAGTAAACCAAAAAACTTGTTAACTTACATAATTTTGAATTACTCACTCACTATATATGTTTCCCACAATCGATATAGCCAATTAGAGAGACAATTGTAGCTCTTAGAATTAACTTTGTTGAAAAACAAAGGGAATACTATTTTGCTAATTTGCATATGATATAACAGTGAATATATACAAACTAGTTTGCTAATTTACTAATTTGCTATATGACATAGATGGTCAAAAGAGTTTGTTTTTTGAATATGATTAACATTGTGAGGTGACAACCAATTCCTTTTTCATAGAATTTTTTTCCACCAGGGAGCTATTAAAATATGAGAAAAAGAGAAGAGATGATGTTTGAGAGAGAGAAGCCTGGAAACTGCGGGCATATTAGAAATGAAAGAGACAATTTTGTTTCTCATTTTAATTGCATATTCTATTTCATAAAACAAAACAATTGGGGAGGAACACAATGGACGGTGGCAGGAGAAATGTTTTTAGGGTTTATGATGGTGGTCGACAATGAAGAGCTTTGATGGATAAGATGAAAATAATAAAAATTATTTAACTCATTTTAACCATGTGTTTTAAATTTATTGGGTCAAATAAGAGGGGGGATCAACTTCATCTTCCTCGGGGAGGACCTAAGTATTATCCTAATAATTGTGACTTATTTTGACACTGAAATGTTCCATTTTCATATTTATTCTTTTTTGCATTAATAATTTCTTTGATCATCCAGAAATAATCTTGAAGATGAAAGATCACCAGAGCATTGATTTAATTGGCTCACTAAATATTTGGCAAACACATTTTTGTTGTCCTTCGAAGAGGAAATATTGATGAATACAAAAATGGCAACCAATCAGGAACAAAGATGAAATGTATTCTAATGGATAATGATGTAAGTTTATCATGTTTCAGTTTAATTTATAATTATATGTTAATTTTCTAACTGAGCAATCTTATTACTCTATTTATACATCTTTTTTCAACTTTTTCAGGGGACAAAATTTCAAGCTATCTTATGAACACATGAGAGGACTTCTCATCAGATGAGAGAACTTTAAACCAAAGAACAAGGAAGATTTAGGTAAAAACATATAAACCATGAGTTTAGATGAGAGATATAGAGAAAAATGGAGACAAAAATTGAAAAAAAATGATGCATCTTTCATTATCCGATGATAATAGAGGGTTTTGGAGTATGTGAGGGTCTTTGGAAATTGATAGGTAATTGGGTAGAGAGTAAGTGAAGGGTGGGTTCTTTAGGCATTAAAGGGTGCGTCTGGAAATTCAGTTTTTGTTATGTATTTTTATTTTTTTGGCAAACAAAATATGTTTGGGAGATCCAAACACTGTTTATTTTGTTCTTAAACAAAAAAAAAATTCTTTGCACAGTGCTGAGAACATGGGAACACCAAAAATGTATTTTTTTGTTCTCAGCTTGGATTTAAAAAATAAAAAATAAAAAAATTACAAACTTTCATCAAACTTCTCGGCACCGCCATCCTCCACCACCCTGGCACCTCCACCCACCTCCAACCACCACCGACGACCACCTTCGATTTCTCACACCATATATATACAGACACACACACATACATATATATTTATATACACTGCCATCGACCCCCGCCATCCCATCACCGTCACCCTAATTGAACCCCACCTCTGTAACACACACACACACACACACACATATATATATATATATATATATATTTATATATGTATACACCCCCATCACCCCCAAACCCTAACCCACAATTGAAACTCCAATCAAAACACCGGCGAACGTGTGTCCCAAACCCTAACCCACAATTGAAACCCCAATCAAAACACCGGCGAATGTGTGTGTGAGAACAAAAATAAGATAAGTTGGTCTCAAACACAACTTTGTATTTTATTTTTAGAATAAGAAAATATAAGATAAGAATAAAAAATATTCTTTTTTTTTTTCCTAAAACAAAAACAAAACAAGCTTCCCGTGGGCCTTTGCATTTTTTATCCTTGCATAGTAAAAAATTGATTAAAATAAGCAAAGGGTGGGTGTTACTGCAATTTACCTGTGCCAAACCATATAAATGCAACCACTTTATATGTACTCGATGGATATACACTAGAACTACCTTTAGGTCCTTTTAGTATCAAAACTTGAAAAACTCCACAAAATCTTACTTTTAAATTTGTTAAATTATTACGCGATTTCGTATATTCAATAAAGGTGTAATAAGTTTATTCATGGATAAGAGTTGTGTTACATCGTTTTAAGTTTGTCTTCAATTGACTAATTCTCTCATCATCACAACTTATATAAATATGTTGCAAAATATTAATCATTCCAAAATTCCATTTTAACAAGTAGCTAGAGCTAAGTAAACGATAAGTCGCACATGTGATTTATTAGGTCGTGTCTGTGTAAGTATTTTATCTTTTACATACTACATATACGATTTCTTTTATCTTTTTTTTTTCTATTTTCTATTTTACCATTATTATTTAAAATAACAATACCAATATGTTACATCATTTGCTTAAGTAAATTACTATTATTTTTTTTGAATAATAATTAACAAATTATTATATATTTATAACACTTTAATAATAATTATAGATTTCTTTTCTATATAAATATATACATATGTATATATACACACACATTAAATCTTGGCTTTGATTTTTAATCAATATACATATATATAAAAGAGTTGTTGATTTTGATTTTTAATGTATATATACATATATACCTATATAAAAAGAAAAAATAAATCAATCTTGAATATTTGCAGTAATAAATTTTCCTAAAAAGGGATGTCTTTTGGTTTGTGTTGTTTTGCTATGCAAAGAAAATTTGTTTATATATATATATATATATACTAGGGACTTTGGCCCAATTTCTGATACATGTCATATCAAATTATAATCAATTTTTTTCTTATGAGGTGGGATGGTATTCGTGCTTCCTTTGTGGTACTCTTCCTACTCTAAATTTTGATCCCCAACCATTGTTATCTTTGATTCTGGCTGCTTTAGTGTTGGGCCTGATTTTTAAGCATATGGGCTGTGTTCTGGGTTTTGTTGGCTAATTGGGCCGATAGGCCTCATCGAATGTTAATTGGGCCACTCCCTAATGGGCCTCACACCTATGAATGTGTACCCTACCATATTTGATTTAATAATTGATGAAAATATGTCAATTTGTTATTTGGTCATATCAACAATCAAAATATGATTTTTCTTCATTGCTGAAAATTTGAGTTTTGTTGGTTAGAACAGTACTCAAAATTTTAATATTCTTTATAAAGTTTACGTGTAAAAAAGAAAAAAATAAAAAAATAAAAAATAAACCCTAAAATAATAAGTAATGTATAATGAATCCTAGAAGTGGTCCCACAGAGTTGAAAAGTGGTCCTAGCTCCAGCTTTTTCCTCGTGCATTGATGGACAATGGGGGACACTTTGTCTTGTTTTCTTATTTTAGCCATAAAAGGGAAAATATATGTAACCTTGTAAGTTGTAACACCACAACATTGTAAAACACTTTCTTTTCTTTTTTTCTTTTTTCTATTTTTTCTATTCTCATTTTTATTATCCGCATTTTACTCAACCATGTCAGTTAAAGAATGGAAAGTGACATTTCCTCACAAGATTAAGGCAAAACTTAAAATATTAGTAGTTAAAAAGGCACATATACATATATATGTATTTTATTTCAAAAATTAAAGCATATTTATTTTATTTTAATTATGCTACAAACATATATTTAAAACACATACTTATATAATTTAAAAGAAAGACAAAAAAAAATTACAATACAATTTGAACAAGATCTTCAAGAAAGAGTATTTATATGTGAATTCTCGATTGCTTTATTATATTTTGTAGAATAAGGAAAGAAGCATAAAATGTAAATTAAAATTTTATTTTATAATAATTTTTTTAATTCAGAATAATAAAATTAACTCAGAAAGTAAATCCTTCTTTTAAATTCTATAATTTAAAGGAACAAAAAAGAGTGGAAATCTTGAAAGAAAATACAATCATTTTTTATAATTTCTCGAAAAGATATTGGAGAATTCATTTTTTAAAACTAATTCATTTTGTGTTCTATTGTTAAAAAAACAAGTTGTTATTTTCAAAATATTGAAGCAATAGAATCAAATTCAAGCGGTGAAAAATATATATGAAAAATTGGGTAAATGATACGTTGCGCATCTCTAGCCGTACATTTTCTCCTTTTGGTATTGATATCTTCTGTAGATGTGTACCTCTACCTTCATCACCTGTTCATGATACAGCCTTAAATGGCCTTATTGTATAAGGGTAATTTGCAGTAACACCCCCTCAGGTTTCGTCAAACCCATCTACCGGTTGATTTTCGATTTGTTTGCACTAACACCCCTGAGCATTAGTTCCTTTTGCAATGACACCCCTGAGCCAATAAAATGACCAAAATACCCTTGATAAAATTCGAAAATATTATATGAAATATGAAATGACCTTTATGCCCCAACCCCAAATATATACAATTTCGAAAAACATATATATAAATTCAAAAAAATATATAAAATTCGAAAACAAATATTTAAATTTTGAAAAAAAATATGAAATTAGAAAAAAAAATATAGATTTCGAAAAACATATATAAATTTCAAAATATATATATAATTAAAAATATATATATAAAATTTGAAATCTATATAATTCAAAAATATATATAAATTTTGAAAAATATTTTAATTCGAATATATATATATTGCAAAAAATATATAAAATTAAAAATATATATATTTTCAAAAACAAAATTCAAAAAATTATATAATTTTGAAAAACATATATAAATTTCAAAAAACATATATAAAATTCAAAAAAAGATAAAAAATTTGAAATATATATATAATTCAAAAAAATATATATAATTCGAATATATATATAATTCAAAATATATATATATATAAAATTCAAAAAAATATATAAAATTTGAAATATATATATAATTCAAATATATATATATATATATATATATAATTCTAATATAAATATAAATTTTGAAAAATATATAAATTCGAATATATATATATTTCAAAAAATATATATAAATTTCAAAAAATATATATTTTCAAAAACAAAATTCAAAAAATTATATAATTTTAGAAATATATATATATTGATAAAATGACATATATTTTCTAATGAAGTGAATCAAACTACTTACCACCAACATCAATTGGTGGTCTTCTTTTATTTATATTTTTCCAAAATATATATATTTTTTCTGAAATTTATATGATGTTTTTAAAATTTATATAATTTATCCGAATTTTATTAAAACAATTCAAAATTTATATATATTTGTTTCAAAATTTATATATATATTTCGAATTTTATATATTGTTTTTGAATTTGTTTTTTAATTATATATATATTTCGAATTTATAGATATAAAATGGGTAATCTCAAAAAATTCGTGGACAATTCATCTATGACAAACCAAGTTGTTGGGTAAAAATTCAAAAATATATATATTTTGGAAAATTTTGGACAATTCGTGGACAATTTTGGAAAAAATATATATATTTTGGAAAAATATATATATTTTGGAAAAATATATATAAAAGAAGGCCACTAATTGATGTTGGTGGTAAGTAATTTGATTCACTTCATTAGAAAAATATGACATTTTACCAATATATATATATTTTTCTAAAATTATATAATTTTTTTAATTTTGTCTTTGAAAATATATATATTTTGAATTTTATATATATTTTTTGAAATATATATATTTTCGAATTTATATATTTTTCAAATTTTATATATATATTCGAATTATATATATTTCAAATTTTTTATATTTTTTTGAATTTTATATATATATATTTTCGAATTATATATATTTCAATTTTTTATATTTTTTTGAATTTTATATATATATTTTGAAATTTATATATGTTTTTCGAAATTATATAACTTTTTGAATTTTATTTTTGAAAATATATATTTTTTTGAAATATATATATATATTCGAATTAAAATATTTTTCAAAATTTATATATATTTTCGAATTATATATATATTTTTAATTATATATATATTTTTTGAAAATTATATATGTTTTTCGAAATTTATATTTATTTTTTCAAAATTTAAATATTTGTTTTCGAATTTTATATATATTTTTTAATTTATATATATGTTTTTCGAAAGGCATAAAGGTCATTTCACATTTCATATAATATTTTCGAATTTTATCAAGGGTATTTTGGTCATTTTATTGGCCCAAGGGGTGTCATTGCAAAAGGCACCAATGCTTAGGGGGTGTTAGTGCAAAACAATCGAAAGTCAACCGGTAAGTGGGTTTGACCAAAACCTGAGGGGGGTGTTAGTGCAAATTACCCTAACAACAAATACAATTGCAATTTTATTCCCATCCAACGGTGGACAATCAAAGTAGACCCACCACACCTGTACATATATACACGTATATATATATAATTGTTAGGGAAAGAAAAGAGAACCGTCCACTCTAGTCTTGCGAGTCTTACCATTTTAGAGAGAGAAAGTGAAGAGAGAGAGTGTTCCTTCCGCTGAGCAACAGCAGAGCACCTGAAACTGAAGCTGAGAGAAGCAGATGCAACCGACAAGCGGAGGCGGAGGCGGAGGCGGTGGCGGAGGCGGAGGCGAACTGAGTCGCGGACTCGCCCGGTTCCGCTCAGCTCCGGCGACCTGGTTGGAGGCTCTGCTAGAGTCGGAGGAGGAAGAGGACTCGCTGAAGCCGAATCAGTGCTTGCCTCAGCTTCCTCCCGCCAATTCCGCCGCACCCACCACCCGAAGCTCCGCCGAGAGCTTAGCCTCCGTGCCGGATCCGGTAGGGCTGTTCGACACCAGTGGCGCCGCCTCCGGGATGAGTTTTCTCCGGCAGAACAGCTCTCCGGCCGAGTTTCTGACTCAACTCACTTCTGGGGGTGATGGGTACTTCTCCAACTACGAAATTCCCGCCAATTTCGACTACCTTTCCTCTTCTATGGAGGTTTCTCCGCCCGGTAAGCGAAACCGGGAGGGAGATTCAGAACACCAATCAGCAAAATTTTCATCTAAGTTGGTAACTACTTGTGAACTTTGATTTTTTTCAAAATGTGAACTTTGATTTTTTTCAAAAATAATTTCACATCTATGTAGTATTGAATATATATATATATATATATATATATATATGTACATACTCGTGTATATTGGGGAGGATGTAGTATATCAACATAATTGTCTGCTAAGGTATACGTTGTTCATACTTATATGTCGACACACTAGTATATTGGGAAGGACAATGTGTCAAAATGTCCGATATTTTAGAAACATATGAACTTCGAATTAATTGGGAATTTGTTTTACATTTATTATATTAATGTGGTATTTATAGAACATTGTACTCCTATGTTAAGTTCAGTTATATGCATATACTCATGGGTGTATATGGACACATGTATACATAGTTGTCTGAAAAGTTGTATGCATATACTTATTGGTATTTAAAGAATCAAACATGCATATTGGGGATTGTCATAGGACTAGGGGTGCACACGGTTCGGTACCGTTATTTTCAATTCCTTAGAAATGAGAACCGGAACCAAACCCTTAATGCAAAGAATCAAACCGAATCAAACTGTTTTTTTGGGTTCAGTTCCGGTTCTTACTATCGCCTTATGTAAAAATTAAAAACGTCAAGTATCAAAACAAAATATAATTATAAACTAAATTAAATATCTCAATTATTACAAATCCAAAATCAATTGTATAATTAGTGAAATGGAAGTAATTATTTCAAAGTTACATCTCCTAAAATTATAAAGGTATAACTATTGACTTATAACTTTTAAATTATATAAAAGTATAAATATAATACTAATAAAAAATAATAATAATAATAAAAAATAGTTCGGTTCCGGTTCCGTTTGGTTCTACATAGTTAAGAACCAAAACCAAATATAAAAATCCGGTTCTTTAATTTTTGGAACTGAAATCGAATCGAACCACCTTGGAACCGAAGCAAACCATCAGTTCGGTCCGGTTCTTCGGTTCTTTTTTATTTTTTTGAAAGTCAAGCATTTTATAAAACAAACAAAGAGGCAAAGCCATTACAAATTTTCATCATGGGGCATACCCCATGCTAACAGAGGTGAAAACCCCAAATCCACCAAATATCAAGTAACCAAACCCTAATCAAAAGAGTACACTGAAAAAACTCACCAAAGGTATTACAATAGCTAACCTTACAATCATTCAAAATACAAATAAAACTCCAAGGATATGACCAATGATTGCCCCAAATACTTCCTCCAGTCTGAAATAAGGCTTTCAATCTGTGAACAATCTGACCAATGCAACCATTAGACCCAAAACTCAGCCCACTGAATCCACAAGACCAGACTGCCCAAGCAACACAAAATAAACCAATTACTCTTATCAGATAGAACCACCTAGTGAAGCCCATCCAAATAAATCATATTAAACCGGACTTCAAAAGCTGAACCATTCAGCCTATAGACTAGCACAGGGTAAGCCACAAAACTAGAACAGATCACAAACAGAGCCATGACAGTCCACAAATACATCACATCAAGTAGCCAATTACAGAGATCAATATACCAACACTGCATGCAAAAGCCTTAGAGTCCCCTAATTGTACAATGTTTCAAAGAGTCCCCTAATTGTATTTTTACATGGTTGTGTGCTAAGGTATATGAATATATTTATAGGTGTGTATTAGGAGGTTGTAGCATGTATACAAAATTGTATGCTAAGTCGTATACTGAAGAATTGCAAAGTGGACAATGTGTCAAATTGTTCGGTAATTTAAGTAAAAAAATTATGAAGGAATATGAATAATGACAACTTTTGAGGCCTATATTACAAATACAGCATATTTTGAAAAACAATTTCGAGGAAAGAGTCGATAAACATTTTTATTTTATTTTACGTATTTGACAATTTTAAAAGTAAAATAATTATGTATTTGACAAGTTGGTATATATTGAGGTCATATAGGGGTGGCAATTCGTGTTCACGGGCCATAATTGTGTCGTGTTGATCTATGAGGATTACGCGAAAAAGCTCAATCGAAATACGACCCGTTTAATATAATAATCGTGTCGGAGGCCCTTAACACAAACACGACTCGTTTATTAAACGTGTACCTGTTTGCACAAAAATGGGTACTCGGGTGTGCCAGACTCTGGAAGAGTCAAGAGTACTTTCAAAAGAATGTGCAACTGTTTTTTTGGAAGTTGATGGATGAAAATCAAGCGATTGTAAATGGATTCTTTTTGCCTTAGTCAAAAGGACTTAAATGCTAAAGTTGAAAGAAAAGGGATAAGAAATTGAGAGGAAAAATTGGCAGAAATATATTTAAGCTAGAAGAAACGCAAATGGAAGAAAGTAAATTGTTGCTGGAATTTAAGTACTGGAAGATAAATGACTAGAAGAAAGTAAACTTCTGGAATTTGAATGCTGGAAGATACTTAAATGACAGAATTGAAAGTGCACAAAGTAAATTGCATGAATTTACAGTGCATAAAGGTAAACGAATTGAATTTTTTTTTTGACTTGTATTGAAATTACTAGAATTGAAATACAAGGAATTAAAAATACATGATAAAGTGAATGACAATCTAAGAAAATTGCATTATAATGATTTGTTGTGCCTTAGGGGGGGGGAGTTACATAATGTGTTCTATTTATAGCCTTAGTGTGCATGTATATGTAGTCTTCAACCTTTTTCTAGAGTGTGCCAAGTGTCCATAAAATTACCTACTTCTTTGTTTAATTATCTCATATTCTGCCATGTGTCGGTAGAAGTTACATCTTCCATTGGCGGTTACAACTGCCATCTTCCAGCTGTCTTTCTTTCAGACTGCCACGTGTCGGTAGAAGTTACATCTTTCATTGGCGGTTACAACTGCCATCTTCCAGCTGTCTTTCTTCCAGACTGTCACGTGTCTCATGATCTCTTGGTTGTTTTACACTTCTTCATTCATACTTAAATAACTTGATGAATCTAGCCTTAATTTAGGCCAAATTAGTATCCTTAATCTCAACTTAGTGGCCTCCTTTAAAAGAGCAACTAACTCCCACTAACTCCTTAATTTTAGCAACTAACATATAGTGGCCAACTCTTTCTTCCAGATCATCAGCAACCGTTTTTTACCACTTAGCTTTAGTAACCGCTATCTTCCAGGTTATCAGGAACCATTTTCTTCCACATAACTTTCATAACCGCCATCTTCCAGGTCATCAGGAACTGTTTTCTTCCACATAGCAGTAACCGCCATCTTCCAGGTCATCAGGAACTGCTTTCTTCCACATAACTGACTTCAATTATGCTAATTGCATGCCACATGGCCAAAAAATAGGCTACCACATGGTATGAAAATTTTGGGTGTCAACAGTACCAGGACATGACCCGTTTAATCCCTCTAATAAAAAGGTCAGGTCATGACACGACACCTTTAATGACATGTTTAACCCGTTTAACTTAAGTGGGTCATGCAATTCGTTTGCTAATAAATGAAATAAACATTATAACCAAAAATAAAATGAAACAATGCTAAATTTACCATAATTGATAGAATAAAATTGTAAAGTGAATAACAAATACAATAGTTAAGTTGAAAATATATATATATATATATATTTATGTTAAGTGGGTTAAATAAGTTATTAGTTAATCGGGTTGACTTGAGACGATTATGACATTATTAATGAAATGGGTCTAATAGTGTTAAACGAGTTAAGCTCTAGAACGCAATCAGGCCACGTTTGATTAAACGGGTCAAGTCGTGTTGGCGGGTCGTGTCAAATTTTATCACCCCTAATTGAGGATTAAAATTGCCCCAAACAACTTTTTAACAATTTTTACCTTATTATTCTTCACCTATAAAATATTCAAAATACTCATAATGTCCCCACATAACCAAGAATCCATTATAAGCTTCATTTGACACAGAACACCCCTTCTTAACCTAGGCACCCCCACCCGCCACTACCACAAAGCCCTCTGCATTAAATCCTTCTCTTACTAGAAAATCATAAAGAGATACAAACAGAAAACAAAAGCTCTGATATGAAGTAAAAAATTAAAAAGAAATAAAAGAAGAAGAATATCAATAATAAATATATATTATTAAATGAATTGTATTTTTTATATGTGTATTGTAACAGTACATAAAGGGCCTATATATATAGGCTGAGAAACCGATGTGGGACAGACTAATTGTATTTTATATATTTCAACACTCCCCCTCAAGTTGGACACTGAGATCTTTGCAAGTCCAACTTGAAACTGAGAACAACGTCGCCTCTAAACACATCCTGATATATCTTGCCACTTGACATGTATCATACTACCGAACAAATTGATAGCCACGTACCACGAACAAATCGAAAAATATTGATATTGAGATACTGATTCCGAGATCTCGGGAAAACCACCGAGAAAAGAACACTGAAGTCTCCAAACAAATCAAAAAACAATTGAGAAGCAGGGCTCAACCTGTACTAGTAGCATAAGGGATCAGAGTTCCACCTGTACCGACACAAATCGATAGCATAAGGGATCAGGGCTCCATCTATATTAGTAGCAACGAATCAGCAGATGGAAGAATCAACAAGAATCACATAAACCGACCCATAAACAAGGACTAACAGCATCAATGAACCCATAAACAAGGGCAAAAGCATGGGAGATTAGGGCTCCCAAACCCTAAAAGGCGGAAAAAGCAAGAAACAAGAATTTTGATGGGGTAAAAAACAAATCCCACCAATAATATAATATATATATATCATATCAATATATATTAATTGAAGATCGCTGCCGGAGATGGGATAGTTGCCGGAGATGGGATATGGAGCACCATCTCCGACATAGATGAAGATAAGCGGAAAGAACTATCAAGAATCGGTAGACTCTGATACCAACTAGAAAATCATAAGAGATACAAATAGAGAACAAAAGCTCTGATTTGAAGTAAAAAATAAAGAGAAATAAAAGAAGAAGAATATCAATAATAAATTTATATTATTGAATGAATTGTATTTTTTTATGTATGTATTGTAACAGTACATAAATGACCTATATATATAGGCTAAGTATACAAGCATGTTTACTAAGAAACCGATGTGGGACACACTAATTGTATTTTGTATATTCCAATACTCCTCGGCTCTCCTTCCCTTCCTCCACCCCACCCCTTTTCTCTTCTAAAAGTTTGACAAGTTCGTCGAATACGTCCATGGCAGCATGGTCGTTGGCCCCGGCACCAACTTCGGCGCTGCCTTCGTCGTCAGGAAGTAGAGCAATGCTTTACTTCTTATCAACTAGTGTATTCTCCTCTTGCTTTTCATCTGAGTCAACTATACTCCATGATCTGCATTGGAGCTTCCACGATGTTATAATATATTTTCCAGTGAAACAAAAGATTGACTTTATGAGAATAAGGTTCATGATTTGTGTCAAATGTTTACTTGAAGAAATAAAAGTTTAGTTACACTTTTTTTTACATACGTGAAAAACTACTTATTATTAGTAATTCGTGGATCATATTTGTTAAAAATTTGGTTAAAACCAAAAAAAATATATTTTTAAACCTTTTTTTTTTTTTTTTTTTGTAATATGAATCTTTGCAAAATGATTTTTATTTTTTTAATTCTTAAAACATTTTTTATAAGATAAATCATAGATATCATAAAATTTATAGTTTTTCTAGTGTTTTTAAAAGAAGAAATAAATATTTTTGAGGCAGATTCAAAGTGGATGAAATACGCATGGTTGTAGTGGGTGAGAAAGACGACTAAATGGAGAAGATTATATTGTATGGAAGGGTTATAATGTACATAATTTTTTTTTTATTATCAGGATATTTCGATAAAATACACTAGAATATTTGGGTTAAAGAATGCAAAGGGGTTAAAGGCATTATGAACAAAAATTGTATCGATTTTTTCTTCGAAATATTTATTGGAAGTTGTTTGTATTTGTAATAGGATAAAGGGCATAAAACACCCATATAGTTTGGTCAATGGGCACTAAACCCCCTATACGTTCAAAACATGTCTTTATAGTTTCAATTGTGATAAAAAAAGCCCCCTGCCATCTTAATGCTGTTAAATAAGAGGTGAATTTACTTTGTTACCCCTCCATATTTAACATTAAAATTAATTTAAAAAATTAATCAATTAACAAATTACCAAAAAAACCCTAGCCGCCACCACCACCATCTTCAGCCTCACCTTGCCGCCGCTACCAGCACCACCATCTTCAACCTCACCTCCTTGCCGCTACCACCGCCACTCTTATACCTGATTCTTGATTTCTTTTGATACGGGATCTCATAGTCAGATTGGCTCTCTTCGGATTCATTGGAGGCCTTAGCTCTCTTAGAGTAACTTCTCATGTGACCAAACAGAGCTTTCATGGAATCAAACTGTTTCCCACATTTTTCACAGAGATTTCCTTCTTTTTCTCTAATTAAGTGACATCTCATGTGAACAGAGCTCTCGATGACCCAAACCCTTTGCCACATTCTCTACAAACATTGTATTTCCTTGAAGCACCACCATGTTTCGGATTTGAAACTGTAAGAGTGGAAATATCCAAACCCATTTAACCCCATCGGGCATCAGACCCATCGGGCTGATGGCCCAATAAGATTTTTATAAGTCTAATTTCTAGGCCCATTTCATTTGTGTATTTCTTTGGCAGGTAGAAATAGAGATATCATGGTGATGCAATCAAGAAGGTATTGCCCTAATAGGCCTAAAGTCCAAAAAGAAAATGTATATAAGAAAAATCAAGAGTTAATAAAAGGAAGTTTTTTGAGTGTTGTGCATTTTTTGGCATTTACACTTTGGCGCCGTCTGTGGGAAATTGGTTAAAGGAGTTCCCGATTTTTCAAATCTACCCTTCGGGATCTGTAAAATCGCTTCCTTGCTCCCATCTCATTAAGCTGAGTTCGTTTGTTAAACCAAAAGATCTTTGACCACCTTTAAAGACCTTCACCCACTACTTCTCGGGCAAAGATGTCAGTCACTCGTTCGCAAACAGACATTCCAACCACTACGGACAGTCGTGCGGGAGGTCCCCAGTCCATGGAGCAAATCCTTCAATGCTGGGTAGCTGTTGAGGAATGCAGCCTGGCCTTGGAAAAACAGAATGCGAAGCTCATGGCGAGGTTGGCTCCACCAGCAGGTGCCCCTCCGGTAGTTGCACCCGACCCTCCGGTAGAGGCGCTCGACCATTCTCTGAACCAGCAAGATAACGACAGACCGGAAGAACACGCCGAGTCTTCCCAGCGCTCAGGAAAAGCTCTCGCAGCCGACGAGTCCATGACCCCCCAAAAACTTCAGGCAATGATGGATGAATTCCAAAGGAAAGTCCTCGGGGACTTGAGGGCCCAATCTACCGATGACATGGCCATCCAAGCGTCGACCGAGCTGATACAGTCACCTTTCGTCCCCGAAATAACCTAAGAGCCTTTCCCTAAGAAATTTGTTATGCCTCAGTTCACCCCATATGATGACACTAAGGACCCCGAAGAGCACATTTATCAGATCCGCCAGAAGATGACCATGTATGCCGAAAACAAGTCCTTGCTCTGCAAGGTGTTTTCCACTAGTCTTGTTGATGCTGCTCTATTATGGTTCAGGAAGCAGCCATCCCGATCCATCGCCAGCTGGCAGTTGATCAGGCTCTTCATTGCTCAGTATTATGGGAACAAAAGACAGAAAAAGACCATATCCTGCCTCTTCACCATGATCCAAGAGAAATGAGATTCACTGAAAAGCTTTCTATCCCGATTCAACATCGAATCTTCTTTTGTTGATAACTGTGACCAGCACTTTGCTGTTGAGGCCTTCCGGATGACCCTCGTTCGAGGGACTAAGTTCCACCAGTCTCTGGTAAAGCGCCCTCCATCTGGCATTGGGGAGTTAAACTCCAGAGCTCAGGGATACTTGAGGATTGAAGAAGAGGAAACCGTTAGACAGAAGAGGGCGGCCTTGGTCAGCATTGAAACCCAATCAAAGGATCGGGCTACTGATCGAAAGCGTTCGACTTCATCAGGATCATCAGTTCCACCGGGATCATTAGCCCCGAAACCATTCAAGCGCTCCAAATTCGAGGAGAGGATGACACCCCTTAAGGTTAGCCTCGCGAAGCTCTACCAGAAGAACAAAACTAAGGGAATTTTCTAACAACCCCCAACCATCAGACAACCACTTGACCAAAGGGACAAGTCAAAGCACTGTGCTTTCCACGGTGATTTCGGGCACATCACAAATGAGTGCCGTAATCTCAGGCAACAGGTGGAGGCATTGCTGCTTCGCGGAGAACTTCGGGATTACGTCCAAAGGGACAGACCAAGGACCGATCAACGCGCCCCTTGGAACTCCTCAGACGCACAGCCGCTCAGGATCATTAACATGATTCATGGTGCCCCCCCCCCCCCAAGGAGACGGAAGGATCACGCCGGAGTCACACGCGGAGAGCTCACAAGATGAGAAGAATCAATGAAATCAATGAGATCCACCACAGGGCAGGAGAAACGCAAATCATTTTTTCGACATCAGACTTTCGGGGTGTTCAGACTCCACATGATGACCCTCTGGTTGTGACCCTAATGGTAGCCAACTGCCTTGTGAGGAGAGTCATGATAGATCCTGGGAGCAGTGCCAACATCATCACTAAATGGGCTTTTGAGAAGCTCGAGATCAACCCATCCAAAATTGTGGCGTCTTGGTGCCCCATTGCAGGTTTTGATGGAAGGCAAATCGAGCCGATCAGGGAAGTCCAGTTACCGATTTCTGCTGCTCAAAGGACCCTGACTGAGACATTTGTTGTGGTGGACGCCAAACCTTCATATAATCTGCTCATGGGAAGGGGGTGGATTCACCGAATGCAAGGTGTGCCCTCAAATCTTCACCAGGTCATGAGATGCATTAGCCCCGACGGTCTAGGTACCATCGACATCAAAGGTGACCAGGTGGCCGCCAAGGAGTGCTACGCGGTCACCCTGAAGGAGATCCGGAAGGGGAAAGTCCCAATGGCGCCCCACTCCAAGGAACAGAGCCCAAGCTCCAAATAGCAATTAAAGGAGTGGGATCTGGGTACCCCAATTGTGGTCGAACCGTTGCAGCCAGTCTGTGTTGTGCCCGACAGCCCGGAAAAAGTTACTTTTGCAGGTACAAATCTTACCGACTTTGAATTTAAGGAACTAACATAATTACTGCAGGACAACTTCGATGTCTTCACATGGGAGCATACAGACATGCCGGAGATCAATCTTGATATTGCCCAACACTCATTGCATGTTGACCCGAATGTCAGACCCATCAGGCAAAAGCAGAGGCGCATGGGGGCACATCAGAACCAAATTATAGCAGATGAAGTATCCAGATTGCTCCAAGCTGGTTTTATCAGAGAGGTCAGGTATCCCGAATGGCTTGCCAACGTAGTGGTCGTGCAGAAGAAGAATGGCAAATGGAGGGTTTGTGTTGATTTCACTGACCTGAACAAGGCATGCCCGAAGGACAGCTTTCCACTGCCAAAGATCGACCAGATGGTTGATACTACCGCTGGCTACGATCGTCTGACTTTTCTGGATGCTTATTCGAGTTACAACCAGATAAAAATGAACCCGATGGACGAAGAAAAGACCTCCTTCATTACTGAGACAAATACTTATTGCTTTAAAGTTACGCCCTTCGGACTGAAAAATGCAGGTGCCACTTTCCAGAGATTGGTCAACAGGATCTTTCAGGGGATGATGGGTACAGTAATAGAGGCTTATATTAATGACACTGTGGTCAAGAGCAGGAAAAAGGAAGACCATCTTACCTACTTGCGACAAGTGTTTGACACCCTCAGGATGCATGGCATGAAACTTAACCCAGAGAAATGCTCATATGGTGTATCATCCGGACAGTTCTTGGGACACATCGTGGACCGAACCGGGATTCAGGCCAGCCCGGCACAAGTCAAGGCCCTGATGGAAGTGAAGGAGCCCCAGACACATAAAGACGTTCAAGGCAAAGAAGGGAGAAATCTGGGGTCCTGAATAGTCTGAGGCCCTGGCGAGGTTAAAAGAGTACATGACCATGCCCCCAATCCTATCCGCACCGACTCCCGATGAAGTCTTGCATCTGTACTTAGCAGTATCCTCTGTGTCGACCAGCGCAACCCTCATCAGAGAGGATAAAAACCTTCAAATGCCAGTCTTCTACACCAGCAAATCCTTGGCTGAGGCAGAGACCAGATACAGCAGGCAAGAAAAATTGGTTGTCACTGGTGAATGCCAAGAGACGACTAAAGCATTACTTTGAAGCTCACCCGATCATTGTCCCGACAGCCATGCCCCTACGGGTTATTATGTCAAAGCCTGACCTCTCAGGCAGAATCTCCAAATGGGCCATCGAATTGGGCATATACGACTTGGCATACATACCCCGTGTTTCCATTAAAGGACAGGCAGTGGCAGACTTTTTACTTGAAAGTGAAACTGAAGAGCCGGACCAGAAAATTGAACCTGACACCTGGAAGCTTTTTGTGGACGGATTAGCCAGCTGTGCCGGATCAGGAATCGGTTTAGAAATCTTGACACCCGATGGAACACACCTTCATATGTCAGTGCAACTACAGTTCCCAGCCACGAACAACGAGGCTGAATATGAGGTCGTCGTATCTGGCTTGAGGTTAGCCCGAAGCCTCCAGATCCAGGCCCTAGCAGTACACAGTGACACTCAACTGGTTATTCGGCAAATCAAGGGAGAGTACGAAGCAAAGGATCCGAAAATGGAGTCTTACCGAGCACTCGTGTTAAAAGAAACAGAAAGTTTTCAAAAAATAACCTTCACTCAGATCCCGAGGAGCGAGAATTTTGTAGCTGATCACCTTGCCGGTCAGGCGTCCTCAGCCGGAGAAGACCTGACCCGGGTTGCACTTGTGGACTTTATAGTCAGACCAAGTATTCAGGAGCCCGAACAAGTGATGCTTATCCCATGGGAGCCCAGCTGGATGGATCCCCTGATGGATTACCTACGAAGAGGAACCCTCCCAGAGAACAAAGCTGAAGCTCACAAGATCAGGAGGAATTCAACCAGATACTCGGTTATAAACGGGCAACTCTATCGAAAATCCTTTTCAAGTCCTTACTTGAAATGTATTACGCCATCAGAATTAAGAGCAGTGATGCAGGAGATTCACTGTGGAGCTTGTGGGAACCACTCCGGGGGTAGATCCCTTGCCTATAAGATACTCTCTCAGGGATATTTCTGGCCCTACCTGTCGCGGGATGCCGAAGAATACGTCCGAAGGTGCAGGCCATGTCAGATGCACGGAGACGTTATCCATCGGCCACCTGAGTTCTTACATCCCACCATAGTACCACACCTATTCTCCCGATGGGGAATGGATATAGTGGGACCGCTCCCGAAAGCGATCCGGTCAAATGCTTATGTCCTCTGGCCACTGATTACTTCACCAAATGGGTGGAGGCTAAAGCCTTCCCCACCATCAAGAGTGGCCACGTCATCAAATTCATATGGACCCACATAATATGCAGGTTCGGGCTACTGAAGAAAATCATGATGGATAATGGGACAAATTTGGACAACAAAGAGGTTAGAGCATTCTTTGTCGAGCATGGTATCAACTAGAATACGTCTTCCGTCGGGTACCTGCAAGGGAACGGACAGGCAGAAAGGACAAATCGAACCATATTCAACACCCTGGCCAAAAAACTTGAGGAAGCCAAAGGGGTCTGGCTAGAGAAACTACCTGAAGTCCTCTGGTCATACAGAACGACTCCCAAACAACCCACTGGGGAGACCCCCTTTGCCATGGCGTACAACGCTGAGGCTGTGATCCCAACGAAGATCAAGGTTCCAACTCTACGGAGCCAGGCCTGGGTTGAAGGACCGAATAACCAGCACCTGGCTCGAAATCTTGATCTATTGGATGAAAGAAGGGAAGTCGCCGGGATCAAGCTCGCCGCCTACCAACAGCGCATCCGGAATTACTTCAATCAAAAAGTCAAAAAAAAAAAAGTTCCAGGTCGGAGACATGGTCCTTAGGCGAAAAATCGGGCTCGTAGGCAAGTTCATGGAGCCTTGGGAGGGCCCGTACACCATTACCGAAGTCATCGGTTGCGGGGCATACCACGTTCGAAGAAATATTGATAGCGGAATGGAACCAAACTCCCAGAACGTCTCTCGCTTGAAGAGGTACTACCCTTAAAGGGCTAAATTTTACTTTTACTTTGATCTTTTTGTAAAAAGGCTATAGCACCTGATCAGTAAAAAAATATTTTTATGGTAAAATAGCTTGTAAATATCTACTGAAACAAATTTGCAAAAAATAAACAAAGTGTTGCATTGTCTATCGCATGGCCTGAAGTGCCCGAAAGACACAACATAGATCCTGAAGAGATCACAAATTTGCAAAAAATAAACGAAGTGTTGCATTGTCTATCGCATGGCCTGAAGTGCCCGAAAGACACAACACAGATCCTGAAGATATCACAATTTTGCAAAAAATAAACAAAGTGTTGCATTGTCGATCGCATGGCCTGAAGTGCCCGAAAGACAACACAGATCCTGAAGAAATCACAAATTTGCAAAAAATAAACAAAGTGTTGCATTGTCCATCGCATGGCCTGAAGTGCCCGAAAGACACAACACAGATCCTGAAGAGATCACAAATTTGCAAAAATAAACAAAGTGTTGCAATGTCTATCGCATGGCCTGAAGTGCCCGAAAGACAACACAGATCCTGATGAGATCACAAATTGGCAAAAAATAAACTAAGTGGGCCTCTCCGCTTAAAAACACAGATCCATGCAGAATAATATAAACATTAAAAAATCAACTGGACGAAAACAATGATCTTTCATTCAAAAATGGGCCCCGATGGCCAAGGCTTACAAAATGTGTTATAAACAAAAAATCCTAAGGGCCAACGCTAGTGCCCGCCACATCGGAGTTCACGGGAACAATGGCCCCATCAGGAGCTGGAGGATCAGAATCGGTCATAGCACTCATCCCAGGGAGAGCTTTAGTCAGCAACTCACAGAAACGAACATCATCAGGACCTCCAACCGGATCGTCGTACGGTGGAGCGATGCCCAAGCTCTCATCCAATTCTGCCACCGAGGCGAAATCCCTCTCCTCAACGGGTTTCTGCATGTCATTGAAACACGACCTCCATCCGAACCCGATTCGGTACTGGGAGGTGTAACAGAAGCGTTTGTACATCTCATTGTCACCCCGATGACACATCTCCACCATCGACCTCTCCACCGCAAGGAGATTCTCAGTCTCGACCTTCTCCTCCAGAAGTTTCGCCTTAGAAGCCTTCAGGCCCTCATTCTCAGCCTTCAGGCTTTGCATTCTCTACTTTCAGGGCCTCCGTTTCAGAGAATGGGGCCCGCCGTACCGCTTCCATCTCCTGGATCTGATCACGGGCCGCCCGAAGTTGTTGCTCTGCGGTGATTGCCCTTGTTGTCTGAGCTTCCAATTTTTCATTGGATATTAACAGTAAGGAGGCAGCCTTTTGCCTGGCATCTTCCTTCACCTTCAGGAGTTCATTAGATTTACGGAACAGTTTATCGTCCTCCATCTTCGCATTATAGGCTTGGGTCAGATAAAGCATCTGCCAAAAGAACAAGTGTTAGTTTGATAAACCGATTGATCTGTATATTGAAAATTTGAAAAAGAACAAGGATGACTGATGAGACAGTATATTGAAAAAGTACCTTCATGGCAATCTCTGGACCAGTCAAGGCCAGTTCTTCCCGATTGATTTGTCTCAGTTTCTTTCTGTCCGCAGGAGTCCAGATCTGAGAACCCATTGCCCGAAGGGCTATGTCGTTGTCAATAATCTCATGCCCCCTGACCAAAAAGCCACCACCAGGAAGTGATATCTTTGGCGCCCATGGGACGGGTCGCTCCACTTCAGTTGCAGCCCCAGTGTCCTCTACTACGATTGGAGACGACGCTGTGGTCAGACGGGGCCTAACCGATCGGTCAGGAGTAACCTCCTCTAATCGGGGATGTACTGTCCGGGACAAACTAGTTTCTCCCTCAATCAATCGGGACTCAGGTACGGGAATGTCTCCTGAAAGAGGAGCATAGGGCGTTCCGGCAACACCAGCTCCTGAATGAGGGGGCGGGGTGACCTGAATGTTTCCCATCGGAATGGGTGGAGTCACCGGAATGTTTCCCGCCGGTGGGGGAGGAGGAACAGATCTAGATGGAAGAATCGGAGTACTTTGTCTCCCCTGACCGTTCTGGCCCTCCTCTGATACTGAAGAGATCGCTTGAGGGCCAGGAGCCCGTTTGCTCTTCTTCTTAAGCACGGCTTAAGGGATTCTCAACATTTCTGATGTGAGTGCCTACAAATTAGAATTCGTTAGGAAAACACTACACATCCTCAGGGGCTGCCCCCAAATTTTTTATTTAAGAATACCAAATCGGGACTTTATGTATCCTGGAGTTTTAAACTGGTCGGGAACTCCCAGAAACTCCAGCATGTGATGGCCCAACTTGTCATCGCACTGTTCACAGTAGCAGGACCCTTTATGGTAAGGTTTGAAAGAAGGGAACAGGGATCTGTCAAACTCACTGGGGACTTTCAATTCGGTTGAGCCAAGAAGCCTCCAATTCCCGCTCACTAAGATCATTCTTTCCTTCCACCCCTTGTTGGACTTCTCGGTGCCGTCACAAATCTTTCTCCCACTGAAGGGAAAAAAGATTGTACCGACCCCTACAATCCTTCTGGTCCTGTATCTTGTAGCAGAACAAAAGCTCAGCTAAACCTAGGTCAAGACCCAACTCCCGATTAATTATCAGGAGCATGGCCACGATCCTAAAGAAGTTAGGCCCCACCTGAAGCGGGGCCAGACCCAAAGTAGCTAAGGTGTAAAGGAAAAAAGGGTGAATCGGGAATTTGAGAACCTGAAGATGGAAGACTGACAATCAAATCTGATGGTCCATGACCCCCTCGCCCTTCCTAAAGTCATATTTTTTGGGATAATTCTTAATGATAACCCCATCGGGTATCCCACATTTAACCCTTAGTCTTTTTAGTACTGTTTCTACTCTATGTGTAGGAGGGAGGGGGTCGGCATAAAATTGGTCTCCCGAACTCCCCGCAGCCGGATCCCCAACCGCTGTGACGTTTTGATTGACCTCTGGTGGACTAGACCCGACTGTCCTAACCACCTCTACTGAGGGAGAACTAAGAGAAGCATCTGGGTCCACAGGAGAGGGGAGGCGGTCGCTACCCGACCGGGTGTCATCACTATCGGACATATTGAAACAAAAGTAGGAGAGCTGAAAGAAAAGCACTTACTCTAAGATGAATCCCGAAGTAGTTTCGGGCACTTTCTTGGAAAAGAGAGTGGATTCTGGCAATGATAAGCAAAGAGCTCAAGTGCGGAGAGTTTTTTGAGAGTTATAAGTTTTGAAACGCAATGAACATTCGACATACGCAGTGGGTATTTATAAAAGTTTTTGAAACGCTTGAAAAGTCGTGCGCTCGGGAAGCGAAGCGTCGCATCGTTTCACGTGCGCCTCCCCAGCCTCCTTCTCGTCAATCGAGGCCACCCGGACCGTGAATTTCAAATGTTCGAATGATGATACAGCCGTCGCATTAATTACATCAGCCACGTCACCCCGACAGGGGTAATGTATCTTGATCTCCACTCTATCTCCTTTCTAATGGGCCTGACCGTCCGGCGACTCATCACAAAGAAGCAGGCCTATGTAAGAGTGGAAATGTCCATGCTCATTTAAGCCCATCAGACATCAGACCCATCGGGCTGATGGCCCAATAAGATTTTTATAAGTTTAATTTCTAGGCCCATTTCATTTGTGTATTTCTTTGGCAAGTAGAAATAGTGATATCATGGTGATGCAATCAAGAAGGTATTGCCCTAATGGGCCTAAAACCCAAAAAGAAAATGTATATAAGAAAAGTCAAGAGTTAATAAAAGGAAGTCTTTTGAGTGTTGTGCATTTTTTGGCATTTACATAAACCATCCAAGACTTTTTGGGGAAGACTTTTTGGGGTTCTCTCTGAGGCCATAACAAACACCTTCACTAACCACATTGTTGTTCTTTGAGCTTTTCTTGCTTGAAATTCAAATTGCCATTTCTTGAATGTGAAACCGTCCAAATCTTTTTAGGGTTTAATTTAAACCCATTATTCGTATCATCTTCACCTTCAAAACCCATATCACCATCAGTCTGATCTTCAAGCTTTTTCGCTGAAATCAACCCTAAATGAACTCTCATGTGACCTCCCAAGGACTGTCCACTGGAGAGACTCTTGCTACAAAACTTGCATATAAACCTCTGTTCTTGATCTTCTTCCATCGATGAATGAATGAAAAAGCACAAACAACTGAGAATTGAAAAACCTAGACCAGACAACCTCAAATTTTTAATAAATGTGAATCACTAGATCACATTTGATGGAAGCACAACAATCCTAGTATAAAAAACAGGTGATTTTCGAAAAAAAATCAAAGTTCTCAAGATTGTGATTAGCGAATTCAGTGAGATCACAAGTGTAATTGGTGTTGAAGTGATCAACGAGGACCTATATTGGGCATTAGATCCTATAGAGAATGGTGTGGTGTATCTTCACTTTCTCTAAAACACTAGCTAATGGCCGGGTGGTTGCGGTGGTGGTAATTGTGGCGGCGGCGGTGGTGGGTGATGGCGGCTAGGGTTGTGGTGGTGGCTAGGGTTTTGGGATGATAATATTGGGGTTGAAGATGATGATGTGGCATTAAGGGGCAAATGGGTCTTTTCATCACTTCTTAAAGGGGTAATAATGGCATTTAACAGGTCATATGAGGTGCACATGATGAACTAACGTCCATTTTTAACGGACGACTAACGGCACAGAGGTATTTGTCCCACTTTTAAAACTTTCGAGGACTTTTTTGCCCAAAATGAAGGTTAGGGGTGTTTAGAGCCCATTTGTTTCCTATAGGGGTAATATAGCCCCCAAAGTCGTCATCTTCTGAATTTTCCCAAAAACAATTTCTCTCACTCTTATTTGTTTTTTTTATGTGTGGTATAGAAAGGAGAGCAAAGTGGAATTAGTGGTGTGTTGGATGCTGAGATGGATCGGCTTTTGGAAGATTCCGTTCCGTGCAGGGTTCGGGCAAAGCGAGGCTGTGCTACTCATCCTCGGAGCATTGCTGAGAGAGTAAGGATTGTGCAGAAAATTTATTTGACTTTTTGGTTTTGTTGTTGTTTTATTTAGTTATTTCCCTTTAATTTGCAAGAGTTGTTATAATTCTTTGAGCTAGTTTATATTGTTTGTACCAAGTTGGAGTCTAAATATAGGTTCATGGAGCTGACTCCATGTAGTTAGGAGCAAGGCTTAGTTGTTGTGGTGGTGGTTGTTCTGCTAATTTGGAATGGAATGTTCTCCTTACATCAGGTTCGGAGGACTCGAATCAGCGACCGAATAAGGAAGCTTCAGGAACTTGTGCCTAATATGGATAAGGTATCTAATATATGGTTGCAGTTTCACTTTTATTGATTTCACTACTCTCACTGTGTTATTAAATATGCGCTGGATGGATTTCTCTTAAGGGTTAACATATTAGATCATTTTTCATATAGTGATTTTGTTATGAAGTTTGTTCTATGTAAATCGTAATTGGCATCTCTTCCTTGGATTTATTGCAATCTAGGCTTCTATTACATTTTGTAAAACCATTAAGTGGACACAGTAAAATCATGCTTATTCTCATTCATGGAAATAAGTGCATACATGACGCTGATTGGAATGATAAATTTTGTCTGTTGCATGGGTATATTAATAGTGATAATGAAATAACTGTTACAGTTAAGTAATCCAAAGAATTAAATATTTGACTTGGTTTCCCAAGGGCTTGAATTGATGAACACATGTAGGTTTGAAAGAAAATGTGACTAAATATTTATGAGGGAGGTATCTATAGGCGCGGGACAAGTGACAACTACACATAGTAACACATTAATCAAACTGCCAATGAGCTTTTAATTAACCTTCCTCTGGAAGCTAATTGTGTAGGTGGGGGGGCGGGGGGTGGGGAAGATTCGTCCACAACGCATAGAATGCTAACCCTTGAATTCATTCTAAAATTCATATATCAACACGATGCAAATATAGGATTTAGAAGTTATGTGCAAAAATCTAGTAGTCTAGGTAAAGATCAAGACTAATTCACAACTCAGCTCAAAAAGAATTGTTGTGCAAGGGAAACAATAAGAATTAAGGAATGATACTGGAATCCTTTTCCAATCAATGTATCAAACATAGAACAGGTACAAACACGAAACAGTTAAAGATATATTTGAGTGGAATATTTCCCTACAATGTACTAATTTTGACTACAATAAATGAATGAGTAGAAGAAAATGCAACCCATGACACTATCCATGGGTTCCATAAATCGAAAATGATTTATTGTACACAAAGGCAAAGTAGAGAAAATTGTGTTCATGTCTTAACTTTAAAGCCATGTGTTTTAACGTTATTGCAAATTGTGTTCATGTCTTCGAATCATTCTAAATTAAAATTTCCCCCGGATTTTGCTCAAGTACTTGCTAGATATTTGTCATTAGTCATTATTTGGCAGCATAACTTGAATAGGCCCAATCAATGTCACGGTATTTTTTCTGTCAAAATTTCCATTTAAGTTTTTCTGTTCCCTAACATACAACTTTTACCGTTTGATTAAGAACTGAATTCTTATTTGATCGAGTCGATGGAAGTTTTTCTTTTGTTCGCTTTACTGACTAGGCAGCTTTAGCTCACTCCCAAGAAGCTCATTATCAATTTCATAATTTTTGAAAAATCATGAATGCTTTTGGAAAAAAAGAAGAAGATATAAGGCAATTTCTGCTTCAAGTGTTTGTGGTAATGACATTAAGGTGATTAGTATTGTCATGTAGAACATTACCAGCTTTAGTCAATGTTATACGGGAAATGTAAAATTGATAGAATATGAAGACACGAGAATAGATGGTTATGGCTTCAAGCGACAGAGCAGTAAATGTCACAGATGGTAAGGGTTTTGCTTGGTTTGTATTTCTTAAAACAGTTTTCTGAAAACTGAAAATAAAAAAAACTGTAAAAAAGTCTGTTTGGTTCAGTTTTCTTAAAACAGTTTTCTGGGAGAACTCATTTTTATTGTTCTCAGAAAACTGTTTTCTGTTCTCAGAATTCTCGAGAATAATTTTCAAATATACAAACCAAGCAGGCCCTAATACTTTTTTATGGTTTTGTTTCTATTTTTCAAGGGGCAAAGCAGTGTGGCTTTTCCTTTGTGGATTTAATATTTTCTTACTTAAGTTTTGAGTTTTTGCTCTTCCTACTTAGCTTTTTCTTCCTTGTTCTCTCTCTTTTTTTAATTCTTTTTTTGATAGTTACTGCAGAATGAAATTTACCTGGTTCTTAGTATTTTGAATTGCAGTAAGCATTAACACGACTGTTCTTGTGCCAATTTTACTTTGGGTGTACATGAATGATGAGGTTTTCCAGGCCAAAAGGGTTGTTAATACAGAGTTCGTGGGGCATACTTTCTAAATCAAATTGTTAGTGGAGGCACTGAAATGTGGAGGGTTTATATCATAAATATTTGCAACCTATATATATTAGAACTTGTTCTCTCTTGCTATTCTCCATATTAGATGCTTATTTTATTCTTCTTCTTCTTCTTCTCTCTCTTCCTCCTTTCTATTAACAAGACTGATGGTTTCAATCGTTAGTTTCTCTCTCTCTCTCTTGCTGCCTATTCTTTTGAAATGCCTATTTATGGAATATATTTGTTTTGATAAAGTATGATTATAGGCGGAAATTAACTATCCACATACTTGGATATATTAAAATTGGGTTGATATTTTCAATTCTTCACTTCTCTGTTGTGCCACCCGATTGACAAGCTCACAATGTCATTTCCTACTGACAATTGTAACTGGTTTTTTTTAGCTCCAAACCATTTTTTCACATTTCCTGGATCAGTCGATCCATAGAGGTTTTCCCTACTTCCTTTGAAGAAGTGTGGTTTCCTTTTCTAACCATGATGATTTTTCCTCTAAAGCAACACTTAACTCAGGAGCATTCTTTTTCCGAGTGGGAATTATAAATTGGGGAAATTACAGATAAGTCGTACTTTTTATGTCACAGGACAATCAAGTCCTAACTATGAATAAAAATATGATATGTTTGTTCATGGTTAGGACTTAATTGTCCTACAAAATAAGTAGTAGGACTTTTTGTCATTCAACCTTGTAAATTTCTAGTGGCTGAGGGACGTTTGAGCTATGGTATTGGCAGTGTTCAGGATGCAGAGGCTTTTGCCAGCTTCTGCAGCTGATATCTTGAATCTTAGACGGCATGTGTAGTGGGAAGCAAGCTAGAGATGCACGGAGGGCAGGCACACTTTGTATTTGGTGGGGATTTGTGGGGTGAGTGAAATATACTATCTATTAATGGCCTGCACAATATGGGTGCTGAAACACACTATCTTTAGTTTCTAATTTTTGGTTATAAGGAGGGTGTGCATACATGGAGGTGGTTTTTCAGTTTTGCCAATCACAATGAAGTGTTTTCTTGGTATCTTTAGGTTTCACACCTGATTCGAATTCCTCAATGTTTAATGTTTGTAATGGTGTATTTAATGAGATAATGTGATGTCCTACCGATGGACCATTTCAGGGCATCCTCCTCCATGTACTTTTTTTGCTACACTATGAGATCTTGAAATCTGCAGAAAGGAGGGAAAAGAAATGAAAATAAACTAGGAAAAAGCCACTAACTAATATTGAACCTCATCAATTAAGAGTGTTTGGAGGAGTGGACTGGGAATAAACTAAACATTTGACATTATACCTTCTCTCTTGCAGCCACATTCTCATGCTTGTCAGCGCAAGCTTTTAGCATGGCATCATGCAATGGCAAAATGACTAAGTTAAAATTAGGCAAAAATGATGTTTTTGTTTCGACAACTGTGTCTTGCGATTGATGATGGCGTATGTTTGCCAAACTTGCGTGACTTTGACATATCAAATTTTCTGTTGATATATACAGCAAACCAATACAGCGGATATGCTGGAAGAGGCAGTAGAGTATGTCAAGTTTCTACAAAAACAGATTCAGGTATTCTCTCTGCTAAGCTAATTTGACTGTTGTCGACGGTACATTAAAAGATAAAAGGATATAGTAATCTAACAATGATTATTTTCCAGTCTTATTTAGCTAACAATTGAATTTCGTTTTATTTTAGAATTTGATGTAGCATGGCATCTCTCAAGATTAGCTCTGTTCTTAAATTATTGTCGCACTTGAAAGGATTTTTGTTTTTTAACTTGTCAAAAAGAAAAAGGAAATTGTCATTAAATGAGAACCCAAAACATGGCAGGAGCTAACGGAGCATCAAAAGAAATGCAAATGCGTAAATAAAGATTGATGGGAAGATGATAGCCAAAAGTGTCCTCCTGCCACTGTGGTCCACTTTTCATAGGCAATCATCATGCAAAGATCTGCCTTCAAAATGCAATTTTGCCATCCACTGTTAAATTTCTCATGCATGGTTTAAAGTTGGGGCTCATAGGAGCAATGTAGCTGGAGAATCCGTAATCAAGAATATCTGCTTCATCTTTGCAAAAAACGTCTAGGCAAAATTCCATAGGTATGGTTGTAGTTGTAAAATTTTGAGCTCAGTAATATCTTTTCACTTACTACCCATGAGATTCTTTTGTTAGAAGTATTTATCCTCCATATCCACAGTTGTGTATTTGGAACTTGTATTTCATAAAGAGCTATTTAATCAATAGAAGCCTTTAAATATGTGTAATTTCCCTACAACATTCCCTACCTATATTTTAGCTTGGTGATATTTCTGAGAATGCATGCCAGATCATATCTTATGGTAGTCGGGCTCAGGAATTTTTACAAGTCTTATTTATGTTATAATGTCGATCTAGTTTCTAAAATTCAAGAGAAAGTTGCTTCCACTATTGAGTTTGTCAGTGTTACGGTGTAGCGGAAGCAACAAGCAACAATGAAGAATATAAAAGAGCACTCACACAGAACAAACACAAGATTTATATGGTTAACCCAAAATTGGGTTTCGTCCATGAATGATAAGAGATTTCACTATAATCATATAGAGATATTACAATAGTATAGAACTACTATCACCGGTAAACGTACACAAACTCCATCTGAGTTTTCCCAGTGTACCCGCGACTCCTTCGCACGAGACTCCTTCTTGTCATCGGTGTGCACTCTACCCAACTCTTAAACTCTCTCTACCCTTCAAAGCACATCCCATGGGCTACATCTTTCTTTCTCATGAGTTTCACTCTCAACTCTAGGTATCCATATATAAAGCAAAAATCGCACTCATTGTTTTTTTTTTATACAAGTATGAATTAAGAAAAAAAACCATTCAACCGGGGAGCACGCCCATATATGAAAAAGCCCTATGAGCCAAGCAAGCTAAAAAATTCTAACTTTTCATCTAAGGATGTACAATAACGACCTTCCACCCAATAGAATAAGTTTGAAATAAAAACATCCTTTAAGACCCCTACTTGGGACTCAATACCCTCAAAGCATCGTTTATTCTGCTCAAGCCATAAACACCACCATAAGCAAAGCGGGGCCACCCTCTGAAAAGCGCGAACACGCAACTCAATATGCCTACCCCTCCAAGCAACCAAAACATCACGTACAGACATCGGCATAACCCACTACACCCCAAAAAGAGCAAAGAGAAAGCACCAGCAATCATAGGCTACTGGACAATGCAAAAGGAGATGATCAGCTGATTCCCCCTGCTTCTTGCACAGAAAACACCGGTTAACCACAATCACACCCATCTGCCTCAAAACATCTAATGTGAGAATGCTACCCCAAGCCGCCGACCAAGTGAAGAAGGCCACCTTGAAGGGGGCCTTAGAACGTCAGACCGCCTACCAAGGAAAATCCCCCTCTGTCCTGGAGAAAGGAAACAAAAAAAAGAGGCCACCGAAAAGCACCGCACGGGAGAAAGGGTCCATAGCAAAGAATCCTGCCCAATACCCACCACCTGAGAATACAAAAGCTCCAACAGACCGGCGTCCTCCTCCAACTCCCAGTCCTGGAAATGTCGCACGAACAAAACATCCCACACTATCCTACCGGTATCAAGGTGATAACAATCGGCTACCGAGGCATAACGATCACGGGCAATCCTGAAGAGCAGGGGAAAAGAAGCGGTTAAGGAGCTCTCACCACACCACCAGTCCGTCCAAAAGCCAACATGACGTCCATCCCCTACACTGAATCTACAAAACCTAGCAAAAGCATCCCATCCCTGACGGATAGCCTTCCACACACCTACCCCATGACGGATCCGAACCTCACTAGAACACCAACCACCCCTGTCCTCCCCGAATCGACAAGCAACCACCCTCCATAAACGGTTCCTCTCCGAACCAAAACGCCACAACCACTTTCCCAACAACGCATGGTTGAAGGGAATCAGCCGCCGAATACGCAGACCCCCTTTCTGAAAGGGTTGACACGACCTCCCACCGCACAAGAGGAAACGAAGCTCTCACCCCAAGTATTACAATTCCTTGGAGATTAAAACTTTCATTTAACAAGAAATTACCATATAAAATATACTCTAAAATAGAAAACCTAATTAGAATAAGAATTTGATACACTTTCCCAATAATCTCCATATTGGCTCAAATTCCATCGCGTCAATTATCTCTTCCATGGCATTCATCGGGGACAATTCATTGAACCTCCGATCGTGAGGATCCTTCTACAAAACTATCATTGTCCACACTTGACATTGTTCGATCTGTCAAATCTTTGAGGCTTCACCTTAATGACTCAAGCTCCATGCCATGAATTCATACACGATCTTCGAAGAATCATGACAACAAAATCAATTGACTCCACCTGCAACTTCAACCCGTTGCACATCGGTTGAGACTTCTTGTGTTTTATGAATATTTTTCAAAACATCCCAATTCGAACCATCGGCTCTGATACCACTTGTTGGGGCGCAACGGAAGCAACAAGCTACAATGAAGAATATAAAAGAGCACTCACACAGAACAAGCACAAGATTTACATGGTTCACCCTAAATTGGGCTACGTCTATGGATGAGAAGAGATTTCACTATAATCATATAGAGATATTACAACAATAGAGAATTTCCACTACCGGTAAACGTACACAAACTCCACCTGATTTTTTTCCGTGTACCGGCGACTCCTTCGCACTAGACTCTTTCTCGTCATCAGTGTGCACTCTACCCATCCCATAAACTCTCTCTACCCTTCAAAGCACATCCCATGGGGCTACATCTTTCCTTCTCATGAGTCTCACTCTCAACTCTATGTATCTATATATAGAGCAAAAATTTCATTCCATGTTGGATAAGGATTACAATTCCTTGGAGAATAAAACTTTTATCTAACAAGAAATTACCATATAAAATATACTCTAAAATAGAAAACCTAATTAGAATAGGAATTTGAGACACTTTCCCAATAGTCAAATACGCAATGTATCCGTGTGTCCCTTTAGGAAGTTACATACTTTTGAGAATGGTTTCCATCACATCAAATAGAGCCAGCCATGTTATTTCTCCAAGTTACTGTCCCAGCTTAACAATGGATGCCCCAGTGTACATATAGCACTAGCTCTCAAATTTTGGTTTTAGTTATTAGAAAAATCAATTTTCCTGGAAATTATAATTGATCTTAAAACTAGAGATTTATTTAAGTTTACAGGCAATGGGTTTCATCGGCAAAGAAATAAAGTATCATTATCATCATCCTTGCGTTTATTCCATATGGATGGGTTCAGCCACGTAGAAAATGAAATATGACAGCTATTAAACGGAAGCATTAAAGAGGGAAAAAAAGAAAAGAAACAAGAGCTTATCAATTTAAGCAACAAACTCATGTATCTTGAAAAATAAAGACTTGAAGTTTCGCATTTTTCCAGTAAAATTAAGGCGATAGCCACAAACTATTATTTGGTTACTTGTGGAGACTTGAGACTTTCTCTAGGAAAATATACTGTTCTAAAATTAACTTCTAAAACCTGGTGCTATATGTGTACATCAAGGTTCTGTACTATCCATTGTGGAGTTGAAGAATATTATAGACTTTGTTGCCGTGATGGGAACTTTCCCATGAGTATATACTTCATAGCAGTGCCTTCCTAAAGTTCCTCTGCTCTCCACAAATTCTGTGGTGTGTACGCACTCTCACTTTCTATGAGATATTAAAAGAAACTGCTTGGTTGCTAACTGGGACATGAATTTTCTCTCCAATAATCATTTTGTGGTGTGCGAAACGGAGCTTTAGAGATGTTCTTGAACGAGTCTTTTGCTCTCTTCTGGTTCCTTTCTGTTATAGGGAGTTCTCTCTGCTTAGGCATGTTCAATTGTGGAACGGCATGCTGTTTGTTCTGAACTCTGGTATACAACCAGCTAATCTTTGGTGAGGTTTTTATGCATTTTTTTTTTTTGGAAAGGTAAGAAACTCACACACACTGCCTCCACTGAGGCTCGAACCCTTGATCTCCCATTTGGGAGTAAGGACAGGTACCGCTTGGCCATTAGGCCTTTGGTGAGGTTGTTATGCTTTTAAGTAGTGGCTTGCTGCTAGTATTTCTTCATCAACAACTTGGTCAACTTCAAAGAATGGAAGAAGTATAGATGTTCTGCTACAGGTACATTTTGTGTCAATTTGTCTGTAAGTATGATTTTTTTTTTTAGTTACGCAAGATATGGTCTATTGGTTTCAGAAATATTGGAATTTTGGGTGCAAATTTAAGGATAAGAATATAGTTTCGTGACAATATCTCTTCAAAGACCTGTTCAGCTTGAAGTAATCACCGGAAAAAGTGATGGTATAGTATTTTGATATTAAACATGTAAAATAGTAGATATGATCAATGGGTGTTTATTGCAAGTGAAGTGATTTTTTTTTTCTTTTCTGTTTACTCTTTTATTTTTTTGAGGAAGTTAAGAGTCTGTATTTATTGGAGTTTTGAGGGAATGGTTTCCAACTGGTAATGCTGTTTTTTGTAATAGATGGTGATGTTTCTTTTATGTGGACAGTAACTGTTTTGATTGGTTTGGACTTAGGAGGATGTTTTTTAGGTGTAGAAAATTATTTCATATTTATAACACAACAATTATTATGAACTTGTTAAAAGGTGATTTGGGACTGTACAAATACTTCCATAAGAGTGATGGTGTTTTTTGCTAGGGATGTGATGAAATTGAGGGCAAAAGATAAACAGATTTTAATTTTGGAGATGATGGTATTGAGTTAAGATATATTTCTTCTTTTATTGGCTGATGGTTTATAATTCTACCGAAATCTGGTATAAAAGATAGATTTCTGCAATTGATGGTATGCCATCAATGGTTTTTCCTGTTAATTCAGGATTTTGATTCACAACACCATAAATGTTACCTAATTTTGATCAAATTTTATCATAGAAACTGGTAATATTTTCTGTTCTGATCTTTCTTTTGTTGTGGAGATTGAAATGAAAAATTAGAACCCATTGTTACACCATGCTCAATAAATCCCAATTTTTTTGGCTTGATAGATAAAAAAGAGGAATTTTATGGACAGTGCAGAGGTGATTGAACAGTGTATATATATGATTTTGATAGAAATTTGAGGTTGACCATTTGGTTAAATCAAGTGTTGAACCACTCTCAAATGAGAGTACTTTGACCTGAATGAATCTCAAAATCTGTAAAAATAATGGGAGTTAAGTCCAAAAAAAAAAAACCCTTATTATTATTTTATTATTATGATTTTACTACACGCAAACATTTTACTTCAAAAAGTAGATATGATGACCCATTACAGTCCTGGTTATTGTACTTTTCTGCCTCTTGTGTGAATAATTGAATTGATTGAGATAAATTATTGAAACTTTATTGTGTAATTCAAAGTATATAAATTCATAATTTTTTTTTTTTATTATTTTTTTCCTCAAGCAAAGAACAAAAACTACACAGAAATAAAGGATAGATCCAAAGAAATAAGATTATGCAGCCAAGACGGTCACACATCTCACTCCACGTCTCCTTGCATACATCGAAAAGCCCACTGATTTAAACCATAAACGACTTTCTTGCAGCACCTCAGTGCCCACTGCAGTTGAAAATTTTTATCCACAGTATGAAGCAAATAATTGATATCTTCAATAACTGCTAAAGAGAGACTTAGAGATGTCAATTTAACCCGACCCCGCCGGTTTCCAACCCGCTTCGCCCCTAATGGGGTGGATTTGGTAAGCTTTTAAATGGGTTTGGGGTGGGTTTGGAATTCAAAATCTAAACCTGAAGTGGTTTTGGGGCGGGTTCGGGTTCTCTGTAAAACCCGACCCGAACCTGTTTATGTTCAAATTTAATATTTTATTTTTTAACATATCTTTTTAAAATAATCATGCTTTTTATAAATAAATTCGAAGTGTGAGATAATATGAAATACATCAATAAATTTCTTTAAGTTTTCAAATAATTATTTTAAAAACATTCCATAAAAGTAAATGTCCACCAAAAAATATTATACTAATGCATTTTCTTAATAATGGAAGCAACAAAATAATTTAACTATTGAAGTTCAATTATCGATAATAAATTCTAGTTTTATTTTAAACATTCTCAAAAGAAAAAAATGCATACTCAGCTATAATCAATCAATTACTATTTTAATTGTGTAATTTATATGAATACAGTATACAATACAAATTGTATCATGACCAATATTACAAGATTAGTCACTCACTTTATAAGGCCAAGAGATGTATGTTGACACCCCAATTTGGCAAGTAAAGTGGCAAGGAGTTGTGATAGAATTGGGCTAAAGAATGAGCTGGCAGAGGCAAGTTTCAGGCCTAATTCATTGGGCCAAAATTTAAAGAGAGGAAGATAATGACTTGGACTTGGATTAATTAAATGGGTTTGAATGGGTGTCCAAGTTGGTACATCAATTAAAGATAGAAGGAACAAAGGTATAGATTTTGGGTCATTAGGCAATGAGCAGATTGGGCCGAAAAATTAGTGATACTATATCCCATCAGCGTCAATTGGGCAGGTGAAGAAGTATTGTTGAAAAGAAACCCAATGTACAAGGAGTATGGCTGAAGCAATATTATTGTTGGAAGCTTTGAAGAAAGAAAGGATGAGCATGCTATAAGATAAGGAGTTGATCAAGTTGTTAATTAGTTAAGAGTTTGAAATCCAAAGATCATCACAAGATAAGGGATGAAATGAGTTCTACATATACAATATTGTCCAAGGAAAGAAGGAAAAGAATTCAAAATGAAGAAGAGTCTTACATCAACTGGCCAAATAAATTAGAAAAGTTATCAATTTAGTTGTATTTAAATTTCAATTATTTTTTAGGTTAAAATTTAGATAGGATAACAAACTTTTAGATAAGTTTGTTATTTTATTTTTAAACAAACTTTTAGATAAGTTTGTTATTTTTGTAAACAAACTTTTAGGAAATTTGTTATTACGGAGTATTATAAATAGAGACATTTATACAACTTTGCAAGAGGTCTCACACCAATCACATAATTCAAGTACTACACTTGTCATTTTATTTCAAACTTTTGTTTTTAATTTTCTTGCAAAGTCTTTACTTTTTCAAAGTTTTTTTTAATTTAAATTCAGCTTTATCATTTTTAGTTCAAGTCTTCTTTCATTACTTTCAAGTTATTACTTTCATTCAATCTCGTTTATTTCAATTGCCAGTTTAATTCATTGCCCTGTTATTTCATTTTCTTACTCAACTCTCAAAGTTTCCTTTTATTTCCAAAGTCTTTTATTTTAATCAAGCCTTGTCTATTTATATTTCAGTCATTCAATCTACTTTCTCAATCATTGCTTTTAATTCAATATTGTCATTTTATTATTCAAGTTGTTTCAATCTCAAAGCTTTAATTTTATTATTCAAGTTTTATTTCATTCAACATTCAATACTTTTTTCATTCAAACATGTCGATTGTTTGTATGAAATTCGTGATTTCCAATGTTACATTCCCAACTGTTAAAGGTCCTCTTCATTGAGGCACAGAAAAGAACCCCAAGTGAGAGTTCCATGTTATCTCTCTCACGTGCGCCTGTAGAAGTCAAAATCAAAGGAGACTATCGTTGTTTTCTGACAACCTTTGGAGTCGAGGTCAAGGTTCCTGGCACGCCCCCGCAAATCGACATAATCGGCTGAACTAGCCGATTTTGGAGGAAACAATGTATTGCTACTAGATGTTAGTGTTGCAAAGATGAATTATGTTGGAAAATATTGAATGAGGAATTAAATGATATCTCAAAGTGATCTATTTGAAAGAATGGAATAAAAATTCATTCTAAACTGGGTCGGATTTTTTGACCCGCGGGTTACCCATAGGTTGTGACTGTCTGAACCAATGTCTATACAGTTAGAAAGTTGGAAGTGTCTCTTTCAAACTGTGCCAACAGTTTGGACAACTCTACCAACCCTTGCATCGACAGTTGGGCAACGAAGGTCTACAAATACCCCACAAACTCCAGTTCATTCTTACGCATTTCATTCCATTCGTATACACATAATACATATATATTCACATATCTTCTTCTCCATCTCTCTCTTTCTGTACATGTTAGTTTAGTGTTTCGAGTTCGAGAATAAGCACAAATTTGAGTTCGCTAGCCTCTGGAGATTGCAGTGTTGCTTCTACAAAGGTGAAAAGTCTGTTCTATCTTGAGAGACAATTGCTCATCAACCCTGAGCACCGAGAGGGAACAAATTTGTCTTAAGAAAACTGTGGTTGCATAGGGCTCAGATTCATCTTTTTTGTCTTCAATTTTCAAGATTTTTGCGATTGTACTGTGAGTTACTTATTTTGTTCTTGCTTTACTGTTTCCTTCATGTTCTGTTCGAAATATAGATATATATATATATATATGTGTATATATATATATTGATACAGTCCTGTTTATACATGTTATATATATATATATATATATATATATATATATATATATATATCAGTAACATACGATTGCTTACAAATTACATATCAAAATTGTGTTCATTCACAAGTTAACATATTACACCTTAGTCAATTGCTTTGAACTTCTATTTCGTTATCAAGTGAAAAAAATTGGGTTAGTGCTTTAGTGTGTATTTTTTTGTCATGTTGTTTCATTTAAAAAAATTAAGTTCATAATTTAGTAAAATTGAGGGTAACCCTATGGAACCCGATTATTCTGACGATGTGGTAATGGTATTACAGATTAAAACATGTCGTGGATTTGGGGTGGATTTGGTATTAGTAATTTTTAAATGGGGTGGTAATGGGTTTAACCAAACACGTCCCAAACCTGACGTGTTGTCATCCCTAGAGAGACTTTCATTTGGACAAAGAGTCATGACTCCTTGACAATCTCCTTCAATAATCACACTAGAGTACCCACAGTTAAAAAGCATCTTGATACCTTCTTTAAGCATGAGAATTTCAGCCATAAAAGCTAATTTAACATTCCTCAAAAAGCATGTAGCAATTCTAATTGGTCTTCCTTGACTATCTCTGAGAACAAATCCACATCCACATCCGTCATTTGAAAAACAAAAAGCAGCATCAAAATTGAATTTAAACATCTCCATGGGAGGAGCTTCCCAACACTTTGAACTGGCCACTTTGCAAGATCTGATTGCCATTGGTTGCAGACCACTTTCCCAAGTTCATGAAAGTCATGAAAATTTGCCAAAGCTTTATCTAGAATATCCAGCACCGTTCATTGTTTTCCATTAAAAAGAAAATCATTCCTACACTCCCACAATTGCCAACAGATGAAAGCTCCGAGACTGAAACATAAATATTTGGAATGATCATTATTCCACAACTTAGCCATGAGCAACCATATCTTCTTCCATTGAGGACAAGTAGCCACTTGAGAGATGCCTTTGGATTTAAGGTTGGCTAGTACCGGAATTTTCTCACGACAGCTTTGCAAAAGGAAAAATTGGATTTTTTTGTAGGTTTTAATTTTCCAAAAAAGATTCCATTGACTCTGAAATTCTGGAGAAATACTACTGCTAGTAGAACAAGAAGATTTACCTTTCGGGTTATTGAGGGAGCCTGAAGCTAATTTGTAAGCACTTTTTACCGTAAATTCTCCATTTGCAGTAAGAACCCATATTTTCTTGTTCGACCCATTTGATTCTTGAAGGGGAATTTGTAAGGTTATATGAGAATAACGACTATTGAATAAATTTTTTATGATGTCCTCCTTCCTCATTGATAAGATCTGAAATAGTGGTGATAGTTGTACCTTTGTAGCTAGAAGAAATAAAAGGATTGGAGGAATCAAGTAACCAAGACAATTGACTTTTTTCCCTGAAGCAATCTTCCTCCTCATACCTCTCTTACTAAGTTATTGAGCTGATATACTACTACCCTGTTAGGAAAGTGTCTCAAATTCTATTGTAATTAGGTTTCCTATTTAGAGTTTTATTGTAAAAGGAATTTCTTGTTAGAGAGTTTTATTCTCTAATGAGTTGTAATCTTTTTCCAACAAGAAATTGTTTTTCTTGTTCAACAAGGAATGGGGTTTAACTCTATAAATAAAGACCTAGAGTTTGGGTTGAGACTTAGAGATAAAATATAGAGATGTGGTGAGGAAGAGAGGTGTGAGGGTGAGGTGTATGCGATTACATCAGGAGAAGGTGCAATGGCCATCTATAATATCTTCCTAATGAATATTTTTTCTCCGTGGACGTAGACCAAAGTTGGGGCTAAACCACGTTTAATATTGTGTGTTATCTATGTGATTTGTGAGTGAGAGTAAAAGCAAGTGTAGATGATCTTGGGCATGATTAATTCCTAAGTGTGAGATGGGAATTAATTCCTAACAAGTGGTATCAGAGCAAGGTTTAAGCACGCTGGTGTCAAAAAGTTCCGGGTTGAAGCAAAGAAGAAGCTCGCACGTTCTGGCCCAGATTCGAAGATCGGAGTTGTTCGAAATCAGAAACCAACCATACTAGGAGATTTGTCTTGATGAGATGAAGCCGGGACAATCAAGCGCATCGCCGGAAACAGCTGCACCCGCCCCCATGCGCCGCTTGAAGTTTCAGCCAGATTTTTTGGCTCCACGCGCAGAGTTTTATTTCGGGCCTATTTCTTGGAGCATCGTTGATCAAGACAAGGTGTATATTATATCAATGGAAATATCTTTCGAAGACGAATGTTTTGGCATAAAAATAAGCCCCATAGGAGGAGGCACGCACCCAGAGAAGTTTCTGACATCGTCAGTAATTTTTTATCTTTTGTGTTGATTTGTTTTTTGGCCCGTTTGGAGTCATTTTTGACACGTTTTTTATGCGGTCAGAGACGTTCTTAAGGTTTTGAACCTCTCCGGACGCAACCGTATGATCGGTTTTGCGTGATTCAACTCCAAACACCTTGAATAGGCTCAGTGGGAGCTATAGGAGAAGAAAAGGCAAAAAGGTCAAGTTGCAAAGCTTGATTGAGGCTATTTTTTTATGTCAATGAGGTGGAGGTTATGTTCCTGTTGATGCATGGAGGCATATGGCGCATAGCAGCGCGGTGGAGAACGCGTAGCAGTGGTGGCTCGCTGGTAGCTCGCATGTGCTAACAAAATTATTGGGTTTCAAGTTGATGATGATGCCGAGTCATTGAGTGATTTGAGTGAGACGGCAAAGAGGAAGGTGGTCGGGACGAGGTTGAAGGCGCTCGTGGGACGATATGTGAGGAAAGAATTCGAGGGTAGTGGTGTTTTTCTTGGGAAGATTGTGTAAAGTTGATTATGAATATGGGAACTGTGAGGATTTGAGACTTGGCGAAGTGAAGGAGTTTCTGATCAGTGATGATGATTATGATAGTGATTGGATAGTATAAAAAAAATTGAGATGATAAAGATTTGATGAAGGTGGAGATTGCCGCTTGGTATAGAAGTGACCGAGATTAAAGAAGATAAAGATGATGAAGTAGATGAAGAAGATGAAGTGATCGCGAAGAATACGCGGTTATGAAGATAGTGTTGAAGATGATGTTAATGTTGAAGAAACGCACATAGTCACGGTGGAGGTGGAACATGATGCGTGTAGATGAAAAAAAAGAAATTGAAAAAGAAGAGTTTAGATGAAAAATAAAAAAATAATGAGTAGAAGAGTGTTGATGCTTGAAGCAATGTAAAGCTTTGAGAAGATGATAGAATTCGAGCCAATGTGGAGATTGTTAGGAAAGTGTCTCAAATTCTATTGTAATTAGGTTTCCTATTTAAAGTTTTATTGTAAAAGGAATTTCTTATTAGAGAGTTTTATTCTCCAATGAGTTGTAATCCTTGTCCAACAAGAAATTATTTTTCTTGTTCAACAAGGAATGATGTTTAACTCTATAAATAGAGACCTAGGGTTTGGGTTGAGACTTAGAGAGAAAATATAGAGATGTAATGAGAAAGAGAGGTATGAGGGTGAGGTGTATGCGATTGCATCAGGAAAAGGTGCAATGGACACCAGGTGTATGCGATTGTATCAGAATAAGGTGAATGGACATCTGTAATATCTTCGTAATAAATATTCTCTCTCCATGGACGTAGGCCAAAGTTTGGGCTGAACTACGTTAAATATTATGTTATCTGTGTGATTTGTGTGTGTGAGTAAAAACAGATGTAGATGATCTTGGGGGGATTAATTCCTAAGTGTGAAATGAAAATTAATTCCTAACATTCTCCATATCCATGAAGGTTTTAAACCATAATATGCTTCCAAGAAATCTTTATTTGAAAAATATTTCTTTTTAAAAATGCTGAAAAATAACGACGGCTCTTTTAGTGATAATTGTCGCCCCAAATTCCTAGAACTCAGAAAACCGAGCCTAAGAACTAAGGGAGTGAATGAAAGTGAAAGAAATGAGAACCAATGACATTCAGTCATCAACACCCACAAAAGGGTTGTAATGAATGCTCAGATACCATGCTGTCACGCCCCAGAAAGGGTGACGCAAGTCAAACGACCACTAGAGTCAACAATAACAAGAATATACATGGATTAACAATGAAAAATATACTCCATGCCAAAAAGAATACTAGAACTCAATAGTATCCTCAGATACCAACATACACGCTCCTAAATCCCTAAGACTCCCGAACTGGGACATCCAAGGAATCCAGGATGTGATCTCTAACATGAATGACCAACTAAGACATCATTAACCATGAAAGCATATTGGTTGATGATAGAAATGGTATATTTAATACCCAAATGGATAATAAACAAAGCAGCGGAATCTAACGAAAATCCGGCAGAACTCCATTTGTAAATGGAATATCCGGACAACCAACCACAACACAATAACCTGCCCAAAGCAATTCAATAATCACAATAGCTTCCAAGCCCCACATTCATCAATCCTACTAGGGCCGAGGTAGTGGAAAGAAACCAAAACCCCTCCAAACCCTCTAAAATCAACAGAGCCACAAATGCTCGAATAAGAATATAGTAAAGCACCTAGCTGTGCAGAATAGATACAACAACATCCTGAAGGAATAAATACAGGAAAATAAAGAATACATCAATAGGGATATGCCAACAGACTGGCTCCCAAAAGAAATACATGACAATCCCACCAGACATGAGTAAAGAAACTATCCGCAGACAACTATCGTCCCAAACCTGTTGCTCTGCAACCGTAACCACATCACCCAACACAACTCCAAACCTGTAACAAGAAAACCAAGGAAAACTGTCGTTGCACCGCATCTTGCCCATAGCCGTATATTTCCTGCAACCTGGCGTGGGAATACCATGGGGCAAATAAAATACCCCTGTGAGCAAATAAGCTCAGTGGGAAAGGATACTCTAACTACCACATCCTCTAATAGTTTAGGTAATGCTAAACCACTCAGTGAGATACATAGCCCACAACATAACCCAGCCACGAAAACCCAAGGTACGTGCTCATATACTACCGTAAGTAAGTATATAACGGGGATATATATATATATACATATATATAAGTGTGTATATATATAAGTACACAAAATGAAACCATAAGGTACGACTAAGACTCGTACTCCAAGTACCAACTCAGGTAGTCTACACTACTCTCACCGACGTACACTAAGTACACAACCGCCCAAGTCAAATCTAACAATCATCAAATGCTCACCACGCTAACCACCAAATCCAACAGAGGAAACACACTCACCTCTAATATCAACAAAGATTAATCCACCACTAGTACCGAGGAATACTCGTAACTCACTCCCCGAGAACACGGGAGGAAAAACACTCACGTCCTTGCGTACTTACACAACCACCATCAATATATATATATATATATATATATATATATATATATATAACAAACCTCATCACATTCCTAAGTAAAGTCTACCTCTCAAGGCTAGATCATCTCAACCATATCTCTTCATCAATACCATAAATCACATCATCAATAAGATTAATCAATCACTAACACTCTCACTATGGATAAGGAAAATCACCCAATCAACTCACTAAGGGTACACGAACTCAACTCACAAGAACGACCACCTAAGGGTCACCAAAACAAAGCAAAGGAAAAGAGTTTCAAATGCTAAGCCAACAGATAACCGAGACAACAACGTCAAGGTTTAAAACACCCGAACAAGAAAAGAACACCATAAGCGAACAAGGAAAGAACACCATAAGCGAACAAGGAAAACCAAAAGCGAATGGCCGAGAGTGAAAGTTATAAAAATGATGAATCACAGGGATTCAATAGTTTTTAAGAAAATGTTTTTAAAACTCGAACCAATCCATTTGGTATTCATGCCCCTAACGTAAGAAAAACTCATATCACCTAGGTGGTGACATCAACAACCAAGAAGAAGTGAGAGGCAACACTATATGTGTGCATTGAACAACACCAAGCCTCGTAACCGAGACTTAGAATGATCCGAAGAAAAGGAGAAACAGGAAATCCCCTTTCAAAACACTACAGGTCGAGATTTTGAGAAAGAAGTCTCAAAATCTCAGAATCATCAAGACAAGTAATAAAAATAATTTTCTTTTAAGAAATCACACATTAAAAATGACCGTCTTGCCCCCGGTCTCCGTCAGTTGCCATCACCGGCTTTTAAAAGTTGAAAATCTTTTCAATAAGATCCTAAGATCATTTTATAAGGTGTTAAAACTTTTAGTTGTTACGGGGGTAGGCGAAAACGGGTTTTTCCCTTTAAATATAAAGAGTTTATTTCAAAACTTAGAAAACACCGTTTTCGAAATGACAGTCAAATAAGAGAAAACACAACTCTACGGATTCCTATAATGTCCGAGAGGACAGTAGAGGAAGAACAATACGTTGGACTCACGGACCACAACCGTCCGTTTCCAACTCCACAAAATCAATGACACCACGAGGAAGAGGTTTGGCACCACACCGTAACCAATGACTCAAGGAATAACATACAAGTCAACAACCCCGTACTAGTGTACAAAACACAGTACAATGAATGCTTAGGGGGATGAACTAAGCACTAGAAACCACGCTAAAGTAACCTAAGTACTTAATAAAACTCACCTCAACCATAACCTCTTCTCACCCAATCAAAATCTCAAACTACAGTTGATAACCATATTCCTCAAAAGGCGAAAGACACCTAAAGGTCCCTACTACAACTCACAATCTCATCACCCGCCTTCCCGAATGCCTCAATTCATAACTGATACTAAAATCAATCTCGGATCTCAAATCTCTAACAAGGTCACACAACTGACCACGACTACAAAACTACTAACCATAGTCACGAGACTACTAACCACAATGATAAGACTACTAACCGCCTCCTCTAAGGCATCAACCTTAAAATCAACTCTACGGTCTCCACTAGCCTCAACCAACCACAGAAATCATAACGTCAATATACCTAACCTCCCCTAAAGGCATAAATGTATATGACAACAAGTATAAAGATTATAATCCATTATACCTTTTAAATTACCACATTTACTTCGTGTTTCACATTATTCATTTCCGGTTGAGCATTTATAAAATATGAATTTAATTTACAATATTCATAAATTAATATGCTCCAACATAAATATATACATATCAATAGATCACATGATGATATGCAACGCACCGTACTCACAGACCGCCTGTAGTACACACACACAAAAACACACCCTTCCCAAGGGTACAAGATCATTCTCCACCATTCCCCTGAGGATACAACCTCACTAAGGAAGGTAGACTCATCGAACCGTACATCCTAAGTGTTTTTGACACTTACACTTTTAATCGGGAAGACGTGTTCCACGACCTAGTCGCGCACTAGGGCCTTGGACGATATGTCCTCCCCCTATCGTCTGCGTTTCTCAGCTTTTTAGTTCTGTGGGAGCAAGAAGCATCCCCTGGCCAGTTGTTTTGACGATCCAAACACAAACGTCTACTCGTGCCTCACGCACAAAGGAAGTAGACCACACCAAATGAATCTCTCTGCAAATGGTGAAATCATGCACTAACACCCATGTCTGACAATACATGGTGTACGCAATAAAATCATGTCCAACATAAAAATGTCATGCATCATATTTATGAAAATACTCACATGGTAATATATAAATCTCAAAATCTCTTTTCATACTTTAAAATACAATAAAACAAGTAAATCATATGGAAACAATTTCATATTCCATTCATGTTTTCAAAATATATATTTTCTTTAATTCTTTAGAAAATATTTCAATTTCCCTTATTATGCATTTAAAATAATTTAAACAGATAATCCACGTATAATGAGAGGAACCTAGCATAGCGTCTAAGTTTCTCATGTCCAACATTTACAAAATTCTCTAGTCTATTTAATTCACAAGGGAAATTCTAAGCCGTCTATTCATATTCGATTCATATAGGAAATTATTTAATTACATAGGAAATAATTTATTTAATTTTATTAAATTAATTCCTAAGTCCAATTCCGATTCTAAACGAATTATAGATATTTAAATTAACGATTTAATATATCTATATTAAATTAAATAAGGGTTTTGCACCCCTAAACTACTTCAATAATGCGGAGTGAGAAATATAATTTCCCACCTAATTTACGTTTACCAAACAGCCCGAAATAGCACAGTACCGTCGCCCGAATATGAAGCCCGCCGACCAAAATCGTCCGAAAACTATTTCAAATATATCGAAATGTCCGTCTCAACAACCTATACGATATATACAAAGCTCATTAATAATAGGTTAATTAATTTGAGTAAATCTAAATTAACTCAAACGAAAACTATAACCTGTAAACGCGATTTCCGGGCAAATCGTTTAACGTAAAATTATGAAATTAATGTATGATGAATACGTGGTTGAGAGGAAGCTAGTCACCGAAAATCGGCTCAAACCGATCACCGGAGGTCGACCGAAAAAATGGCCAAAGCCTGGCCGAAATCGCCCATGCCTGCGCGCTGCTACGCGAACCAGTGCGCCTCCAGTTCCGGCGACCCACGCCGCTCGTGCCGCCGCCTCCCGCCACTGCGAACCGCCGTCGCCCTTCAGTCATCGTCGCAGCTCCGAACCGCCGCCCATGTCTGCGCATCGCCGCCTAGTCACGCGGCTTCTTTCCTCCCTCAGCCGACCCCCCTCTCTCTCTCTCTCTCTTTCTCTATGCAAAACAAAAATGGAGAAAGAGGAAACAGATGGACATGGCTGTAGTGGCGTAAAGAGAGGAGAAGAAATGAGGAGTATAGCCGGTCATGGTGCAGAGAGAAGAGAGTAGTTCTGGCATAGCAGGTTGATGCGTGTAAGCATATACATATATATGCTATAATTACACAACTAGCCCTCTAATTCTCCTTAATTTCAAAATGACCCCACTTCAATATATATATATATAATTATATATATATATATATATATATATATATATATACAGTAAACCCCAATAATTATCGGGAACGTCCGAACATAATCTCGTAAGCCCGAAATAATAACGGGACGCCCAATCAAAAATATATCGGGGTAGGAACCCGACAATCGGAACACCGAGAACGTAAATTAATACGCTTCACACCGGATCCGTAAAAGTACTAATACCGTAACCGAAATAATCGAAACGATATCGTGTAGTCGAGAATAAGAATTTGCATAGTTGTCAAAGAGAAACCGGAATGTCGTCCAGTCGACTTTAAACTAAACGCGAAAAATTTACAGGTATCAAATACCAAGAATAAATAATACGTCTTGAACAAGTGACGTCATTACTGTAATTAAATTTTAAATAATTTCAGAAAAAAGGAAAATAACACGGGGTGTTACAATAATCTTCATGCGACTTTGGCTAATGATAAGTTCACAAAATCACTATTTTAAATGTCAAAAATAAATCTTTAATTCACCATTTTATTGCATAAATGTTCTTATATATATCTTTTTATTTCTTATAGGTTTGAATTAGAAATGATGAAGAAAATATATTAAAGTGAAGAAAGGAATGCACATGGATGGAAGAAAGAATATAATGCACATGGATGAAAGATGAAGAATATAATGCACATGAAGAAAGAAGAAAATGACTTGGAAAGCATCAATATTCAAAGAAAAAGAAAAGAAAAGTAGATCTAACTTTACTTTACAAGATGTCATTATATTCCAATTTTCTCTATAAATAGGAGATGAGTTGGAAATTGTAAAGAGTTAGATGGTAGAGAGTGAGAAATTGTAGAGAGAATTTAGTCTCGTATCAAGTTTTTATTTTGTTGTAATATTTTTCTTAGTTAATGAAAATTTCTTCTATCATCATGTTTTATTCTTATATCATTATGCTAGCTTAAACATCTTCTCAAGGGAGTGATGAAGCCACCTTGGGTAAGATATACATAATTTTATTTTATTTCTTATTGTTTAATTCTCTTCCCGAATTAATTCTTTCAAGTGACAAAACCTACAATAGAGGTTGAAAATAGAGGAAGGATTCTCCGTGATTACCAATCAATGGAAATACGGGGAATGCCTACCACTATTTATATTTATTTATTTTTAAACCAAAACATTAGAGGGAGGATTTTCCGTGATTACCAATTAATGGAAATACGGGGAATGCCTACCAATATCTATGTTTATGTTTAATAGGTTGGAGGAGAATTTGCAATAGAAATATATAATATTATTTATATAGACCCGGGTGGTGGATTCTCTTCCCTTGAGATTTCTTCCATCATTTGATAATTATCTAGTTATATTAGTTTACTATTCAAAAATTCAAGAATTGTTTTAAGTAATTTCTTTTTATCTCGAAAAATATAGTTTTGGATCCTAGTCTCAAACCGATTTCTATGTTGAGAGTGGTTCGACCCTACTTATTGCTATACTATTTTAAGTAAAGTATTTGTAGGTATTATAAATTTTGTTGACCGGAGTTTGGTGAAGCAACGACAAAAGAAACATCAATTCACCAACCGTCAAATGGCGCCGTTGCCGCATCAACATTGAATTCGGAGTCAAAAATTCAAGACTACAAGTTTTCGGGAACCAACCCGAACTTTCTATCCCTCCCTTTATTTTAATTTTTCTATATTGTGTGATTTTTGTTCATTTTCGAAAAAAGAAAAAAAAAAAAAAAAAAAAAAAACCCAAACTGCAGGACACTCCAACAGTAGGTTATTGAATTTAGAAGAAAAAAAAAACAAAACAAAACTTGAGTTATTAGTTGATACATTCTGTCCATATATATTGCCTGAATATGTTTTAGCCCAACTAAGAAATCCCATTTGAAACTTAAGTGAGTATGCATGTGTCCCGTTTTTGTTCGTTTCAATGTATAAATCATTTTGCATCTCTCATTTTGCTTGAAACTACTTTGAAGATTGTATCTGAGTTACTATTTTTTTTTAAAAAAATTATATATATAAAAAAAATAAAAATAAAATCATTCTGCAGTATCAATCAGGTTCATTTGAGTTAAAAAAAAAAAAAAAAAAAAAAAAAAAAAAAAAAAAAACTGCAGTTTCGAAGTTGCAGTTTCATTTTCTTTCCATATTTTCAAATTTGCATTTGAGAAGTCAACTTCAAGATTAAAAATAAAATTAAAAATTAAAAAAAAAGATTAGTTTAATTATTATTATTTTTATTATTCACTCAATTTTGTTTTCATTTTATTTATTTACTTACTTGTTTATTTTTGTTGTTTCTTTTGCAGGAGATACCGTACCGGTTCGTCAGCCAGGTTTCATATCTCTAAACCCTTATTATTATTTTTCTTAGATTAGGTGAACATTTTGCATGCGAATTCTAGGATAGAATAACATTAGAAATTACCCTAAGTTCCCATCCTTTGTATTTAGTTTATTTCTATTTTATTTATTTTTAGTTTTTGTTTTTCTAGACACAAATTTTGCATGCGAATTTTAGGATAGAATAACATTAGAAATTCCCCTAAGCTCCCGTTTTTTTTTTTATTTCTTTTTCTCTTGTGTGTGCATATTTTAATTAGCATTTTGCATAAGATACTTAAGGGCAAAATTCCCACAAGATACGGTCGGGATTTCATCACCCGTTTCCGTGGCCCACAAATCAAAAAAATCCTTGCATTTGTTAAACCATGAGCCTAATTTTAAAATTCATTAGCAATAATCCAATTTAGGGTTACGAGCTCATAGGCCCTCTAGGAAGGAAGCGGTTGGTAATCACTCCAGTGAGTCATTATCAAATTGATAAACGGTAGGAAATTCTGTCTAGGAGTGTGGCTGACGCGCCATTAAGCAGGCCACGTGCCTCGCCACACTTTCCTGGGAACTACTCCGTTGTTAGTTTGATGATCCTTAACTGGTAATCTATCGACTTAATCTGAAATAGAGTAGGAGCTGTCTAATTAGGAGAGAATTAATTTGGACACCATCCTATTAATTCTCTACAAGATTAGATTTAAAAATTCATCACCCTTGAATTTAAGCTCAAGATAACAAAGCCAAAAAATTTGTGTGATTTGCCCATCATCTAGTTTTTTTTTTTAGGTTTCTTTTTGTTTATGCCCCAGTGGTTACGAGTTAACAAGCGTTTAGTTAGGTTTCCTAGTGATCTCTCACTCTTTGATTTAGAAGAAAAATCAACTACCTTGTTAAATCTGTCAACCACCAATAATTCATCAATGGCTGCACCGAGAACTCTTAATGACTACTTTGCCCCAATCACAGCCAACCCACCCAATTGCATTGTTCTACCTGAGAATGATGCACCCCAGTTTGAGATTAGACCCGCCACAATCAATATGTTGCCAAAATTTCATGGACTTGAAAGCGAACAACCCTATATCCATTTAGGGAAGTTTTTAACAATATGCAACACATTCAAAAATCAAAATTTGAATGAAGAGGGTGTCAAACTGCGTCTTTTCCCCCTGTCCTTAGAAGATAGAGCTGCATCATGGCTAAACTCCATTCCACCCGACTCCATTCGATCATGGGATGAACTTGCAAGGAAATTCATGAGTAAGTTTTATCCCATGCAAAAGACCGAATCAATGAGAGATGCCATTAGTACTTTTAGAGGGAAAATTGAGGAACAATTCCATCAAACTTGGGACCGATTTCATGACTTGCTACTCAAATGCCCACACCATGGCTTTGATAAAGCACAACTAGTTCATTTCTTCTATAAGGGACTTTCACCTATGAACCGAACCATGATTGAGTCAATGCACCAAGGAAAGTTCAATGCCCAAACCCCTGACCAAGCATATATATTTTTGGAGGAACTAGCTGAAAATGCCCAAAATTGGAATTGGAACCAAAATGATAATGAATTTTCTAGGAATGATCAAATGAATAGAACATCTGGTTTTTATGACATCAAACCTAAAAATGAGTTAAAGTCTGTGATGAAAAGTCTTGCTGAGGGAGTGAAAGACTTAGGCAAAAAGTTTGATGCATTTGCCCTAATATCTACCCTTGCACAATGTAATGTTTGTTCTGGTTTATCCCATCCAACAGAGGAATGTCCGGTCTCTTGTACATCTGAACCTTCGGATGCGCAAGTTTGTGCTTTCAATACCTTTAGGAGACCATTGCCTAATATATTTAGCCAAAGTTATCATCCTGATACTAGAAACCACCCTAATTTTTCATGGAGGCAAAATTTACCTCCACAAAACTTAAGTGGTCAGTCTGGTTTTCAAGGTAACTCCAATAGGCAACCTCAAACTCAAGGACCAATAATTCCTCAAAATCAATTCCCTAGGAATAACCAGTTCAATCCAAGCCGAGATTTAGCAGTTGATCCCATGAACAACTATGTTGCTCCTGTCCCACCGGTCAATAATACTTCCAATTATGAGGACACTTTGAAAATGTTTGCCCTTAATCTTGATCAATCCAATAAGCATTCCAATCAGAGATTTCAAAAGTTAGAAAATAACTTTGATCTCTTGACTCAAAATCAACTGCAATTTCAGCAGTCTCTCCAAAATCAGTTGAGTCAACTCACTGCAGCTCTGTCTGAAAGACAAAGGGGTACATTGCCTAGCCAACCCGAAATCAATCCAAAAAGACAAGGAGTTAATCTTGTAGGGACTCCTTCCACTTCTGACCAATCAAATGCCAATGTAAATTCCATCATTACCCTCAGGTCAGGAAACAAAATTGATAATAAGGTTGAGCCACCCATCAGTGATGAAATCGAACCATCCAAATCTCTTACACCCAATTCCCAAAAATCCAAAAAGGACCAAGGTCCTAAGCTTGATGAGGTCATTCCAAAGCCGTTTATTCCACGTGCACCTTTTCCCTCTAGACTAGTCAACAATAAGAAGGATTCTCAATACAGTGAAATCTTAGAGATTTTTCAAAATCTCCAGATTAACATTCCATTTCTCACTGCTATTAAGCAAATTCCTTCTTATGCAAAATTCATTAAAGACTTAGTCAAGAGGAAAACCAATATCCCTAAGGAAGCCTTCATAGCCCAACATTGTTCATCCTTCCTACAAAATCAAGCTGTGGTTAAACACAAAGACCCTGGTAGTCCAACTATCACTTGTAGGATAGGAGAAAATTTTGAAGGTCAAGCTTTATTGGACCTTGGTGCCAGTGTCAATGTGTTACCGTATTCAGTCTACTTGGATTTGGGATTGACTGATTTGAAGAAAACTGATGTTAGAATTCAGTTAGCTGACCGATCCATCAAAATTCCAAGGGGTATCATTGAGGATGTGATAGTAAAAGTTAATGATTTTTATTACCCCGTAGACTTCATTGTGTTAGACACTCAACCAACCCAAGGTAAACAAATTCCAATCATTTTAGGTCGACCATTTTTAGCCACAGCCAATGCAGTGATCAATTGTAGAAATGGTAGCATGACCTTAACCTTTGGGAACATGAAAGTGGAAGTCAATGTGTTCAATTTGATGAAACAACCCATTGAATCAGAGTCTGTTGAAGATATTTGTCTCATTGATTCTTTGACCCACCACACCTTTAACCACTCATATCCTGAGGATCCACTCCAGCATTGTCTAGCCCATTTTGATGATAATTTGGACGAAGCTAATAACATTAGCCAAGTAAATGATTTGCTAGACTCTGCCCCACCATTTGAAGCACCCAAGTATAAATCCAAGTTTGAATCATTGTCCTTGCCAGTTAACACTGAATCTGAAAATGCAAAGAAACCACCTAATATTGAATTAAAGCCTTTACCCGAGACTTTAAAATATTCGTATCTTGGTGAATCTGAGACTTTTCCAGTGGTAATATCTTCTGAGTTAACTGAGCAACAAGAGTCCCAATTAATTGAGGTTCTTAAGACAAATAGGGAAGCCATAGCATGGTCCATTGATGATATCAAGGGCATTAATCCTCTAGTGGTGCAACATCGCATTCACTTAGAAGATAATGCGAAAACCTGTAGACAACCTCAAAGGAGACTTAACCCCAATATGAAAGAAGTTGTCCGCGAAGAAGTTATCAAACTTCTTGACGCTGATATCATCTACCCGATTTCTGATAGTCAATGGGTGAGTCCAATCCAGGTAGTTCCTAAAAAGTCTGGCATCACTGTTGTGTTCAATGCCCATAATGAGCTTGTTCCTACTCGCATTCAAACTGGATGGCGAGTTTGCATAGACTACAGGAAACTGAATAGCGTGACTAGAAAAGACCATTTTCCACTTCCCTTCATCGACCAAATGTTAGAAAGATTAGCTGGTCAGGCCTTCTATTGCTTTTTAGATGGTTATTCTGGTTACAATCAAATTCCTGTCCACCCTGATGACCAAGACAAAACTACTTTCACCTGTCCATTCGGTACATTCGCCTATCGTCGCATGCCATTCGGCTTGTGTAATGCACCAGCTACATTTCAGCGATGTATGATGAGTATATTTAGTGACATGGTTGAAAAGTTTCTAGAAATCTTCATGGATGACTTCTCTGTCTTTGGGTCATCATTTGAGCAATGTCTAGACCATCTTTCTCTCGTACTTCAACGTTGTCGTGACAATAACTTGGTACTTAACTGGGAAAAGTGTCATTTCATGGTCCAAAAGGGAATTGTCCTAGGTCATAATATCTCCAGTGCAGGAATTGAGGTAGACAAAGCAAAAATTAATCTAATCTCCAATCTACCTATCCCCAAATCTGTTCGAGATATTAGAGCATTACTAGGTCATGCCGGTTTCTACAGGCGTTTCATCAAAGATTTCAGTAAGATAGCTAGACCTTTGACCCATCTTCTAGCTAAAGATGCACAATTTGAGTTTACTGATGCCTGTAAGTCCGCCTTTGAGTACTTAAAGTCAGCACTCACTACTGCACCTATCATTCGCTCACCTGATTGGAACTTGCCTTTTGAAATTATGTGTGATGCGTCTGATTATGCAGTAGGTGCTGTTTTAGGCCAAAAAGTGGATAAAGCACAACATGTCATATACTATGCTAGCAAAACCTTAAATGATGCCCAAATCAACTACTCAACCACTGAGAAAGAGTTGCTAGCAGTCGTGTTCTCCTTTGAGAAGTTTAGATCTTATTTGGTTGGATCTAAGGTCATCATATATACAGATCATGCAGCGTTAAGACATCTTTTGTCCAAATCTGATGCAAAACCTAGGTTGATACGCTGGATCTTACTCCTTCAAGAATTTGACCTTGAGATTCGAGATAAGAAAGGTTCCGAGAATGTAGTCGCTGATCATTTGTCCCGTCTTGTTATTGAATCCACTAGTGACTCCATTCCCATTTATGATTATTTTCCTGATGAAGAATTATTTGAAATATCTCATGCACCATGGTATGCAGATATTGTCAATTATATTGTGACTAGTCAAATTCCTTCCAACTGGTCCAAACAAGAGAAAGATAAATTTTTGGCCAAGGCTAAGGAATATTTCTGGGATGACCCCTACTTGTTTAAATATTGTCCAGATCAGATCATTCGTAGGTGTGTTCCCGAGGTAGATCAAAAGTCTGTCATTTCCTTCTGTCATGACCAGGCATGTGGTGGCCATTTCAGTTCCAAACGAACAGCTGCAAAAATCTTGCAATCAGGATTCTATTGGCCAACAATTTTCAAAGACACCCACACATACTGTCTAGCTTGTCATAGATGCCAATTGCTAGGTAAGATTACCAAAAGAAACGAATGGCCTCAACAATCGATTCTCGTCGTTGAAATCTTTGACGTATGGGGTATTGATTTCATGGGACCATTTCCATCCTCGTTTGGCAATCTCTACATCCTTTTAGCAGTTGATTATGTGTCAAAATGGGTAGAAGCTTTAGCCACCAAAACAGCTGACCATAGAGTTGTGGTGCATTTTTTCAAAGACCAGGTTTTGCCTCGGTTTGGAACACCTCGAGCCATAATCAGTGACAATGGTTCACATTTTTGCAACAAAGTCTTTGGAAAGTTGTTGTCCAAATATGGAATCAATCACAAAGTGGCCCTATCATATCACCCTCAAACCAATGGTCAAGCTGAGGTATCTAATAGGGAGATTAAACAGATCTTAGAGAAAACAGTTAACCCCACAAGGAAGGACTGGAGTCTTCGTCTCCAGGATGCTTTATGGGTATACTGTACTGCTTACAAGACCCCTATAGGAATGTCCCCATATCGATTGGTCTATGGCAAAGCATGTCACTTGCCTGTTGAACTCGAACACCGTGCTTATTGGGCCATCAAGGCCATGAACTTTGACTATGATAAAGCCGGTCAACGTAGGACCCTTCAACTTGATGAGTTAGAAGAAATCAGAAATGATGCCTATGAGAGTTCAAGAATTTATAAAGCCAAGACTAAGTTGGAACATGACAAACACATTATCAAAAAGGAGTTTTTCATAGGACAAAAGGTTCTTTTGTATAACTCCCGTCTTCAATTGTTTCCTGGGAAGTTAAGGTCACGTTGGTCAGGCCCGTACTATGTCCATCACATTTCTAGTCATGGTGCCATTGAGTTACAAGACCCTAAGAATGGACAGTTGTTTAAAGTTAATGCTCATCGTCTAAAGCCTTTCCTAGAACTTGAAACTTCTGAAAATGAGGAAATTCTCCTCATTGATCCGATTTATTCGGACTGATCTGTTTAGGGGTAGCACATCTGTTGAGTCTGGCTGAAGACGTTAAACTTAGCGCTACTGGGAGGCAGCCCAGTCAGTTGTGTAAATTTTTCTATCAATTTTATTTTTTTCACTCTATTTGGATATGTTTAGATTTTGTTTGGGGGTAAAGTCTGTCATAATATTTTCAATCACTTGACTTTTCTTTTGCCAAGAATCTTTGCAGGGACTATACTCCAAAAACACCACCTCAATTGCGGTAATTTGTTCCAATTTATCTCTTAGATGTATTTTTAAACACTAGGGACAGTGTTATTTTTGTTTGGGGGTGGATATATATTTAATCAAAATAGAATTTCATTATTAAAAAAATAAAAAAATACAAAAAAATAATAATAATAATAAAAAAATAATAATAAAAATATATATATATATATATATATAAATATATTTTGAAAAATTGATTTCGTTTGGAAAAGTTTTTTGTTTTTATGCATGAGTGTTTTGCATTATAAGTTGATTAAGTTTATGTTTATAATATATCCGTAGTATGTGATGCGATATTCCCGCTCATGAGAGTAATGATTAGATTTGAGTTAGTGAAATGATGTGGTTTTACATAGGTAAATAAATTAGTGAAATTGAAACCGAAAAGGACAGCTTTGACCTATAAGCACATGCACACATTCACTATGGGAAAAATAGTTGATCTTTGACTATGGAGTTGAAAAATTAGCTTTGCCGCTATAAAAGGGGAGAAGGGGAGATTGAATGGAGAAAATTTTAAAAAAAAATATTTTCAAAGAAATGCAAAAAGTAGTTCTTCGATCTGAGTAACCGGACCTTGGTATCACCAATATCATTGTTCGCGTAAAAATGGGAGAAAACTAATGAGCATAAATCCCATGGAAAAAGTTCGGGCCCAGTTGGTCGGGACTAAAAGTCCTCGCTGGAAAGTCCGGAGCTTATAAATACAAAAATGGATGGAAGTGAAATGATGGAAATAATGAGTTTTTACGAAAAATATGGCAAAGTTTGATCAATGAAGTAGAAGAAGAGAGATTGACATACCATAGTAGAATGTTCACAAAAACACGGAAGGTTGTCTAGATTGGGAGTAGAAAGTAACGAAATTATTTACTTCAGTGGGGATCATTCATATCATTAGCTTGAGATAGTTATTGTTCGGTAGTGAGTGGTAGTATTTGTATTCATATTATCTTATATATTGTATCATGGCTTGATTAATGAATATGTGAATGCATGAATGCATGAAAATGAAGAATGAAAAAGTTGTGGGTAATATATCCAACCCTCACGAGGCTATTGCTCGTCCACTGGGTAACCTAGGGGTTTAAGGCCTTATTGCATATGGTAAATGCAATCGAAAGCAGCCTGCGAAAGTGACACATCTTTAGTTAAAATTAATAAGAGTCTAATTTTGCGAACTAATCTATTTTGTCCTTATTTGCTAGAGGACTAGCAAGAGCTTGTTTGGGGGTAATTTGATAAGTTCACAAAATCACTATTTTAAATGTCAAAAATAAATCTTTAATTCACCATTTTATTGCATAAATGTTCTTATATATATCTTTTTATTTCTTATAGGTTTGAATTAGAAATGATGAAGAAAATATATTAAAGTGAAGAAAGGAATGCACATGGATGGAAGAAAGAATATAATGCACATGGATGAAAGATGAAGAATATAATGCACATGAAGAAAGAAGAAAATGACTTGGAAAGCATCAATATTCAAAGAAAAAGAAAAGAAAAGTAGATCTAACTTTACTTTACAAGATGTCATTATATTCCAATTTTCTCTATAAATAGGAGATGAGTTGGAAATTGTAAAGAGTTAGATGGTAGAGAGTGAGAAATTGTAGAGAGAATTTAGTCTCGTATCAAGTTTTTATTTTGTTGTAATATTTTTCTTAGTTAATGAAAATTTCTTCTATCATCATGTTTTATTCTTATATCATTATGCTAGCTTAAACATCTTCTCAAGGGAGTGATGAAGCCACCTTGGGTAAGATATACATAATTTTATTTTATTTCTTATTGTTTAATTCTCTTCCCGAATTAATTCTTTCAAGTGACAAAACCTACAATAGAGGTTGAAAATAGAGGAAGGATTCTCCGTGATTACCAATCAATGGAAATACGGGGAATGCCTACCACTATTTATATTTATTTATTTTTAAACCAAAACATTAGAGGGAGGATTTTCCGTGATTACCAATTAATGGAAATACGGGGAATGCCTACCAATATCTATGTTTATGTTTAATAGGTTGGAGGAGAATTTGCAATAGAAATATATAATATTATTTATATAGACCCGGGTGGTGGATTCTCTTCCCTTGAGATTTCTTCCATCATTTGATAATTATCTAGTTATATTAGTTTACTATTCAAAAATTCAAGAATTGTTTTAAGTAATTTCTTTTTATCTCGAAAAATATAGTTTTGGATCCTAGTCTCAAACCGATTTCTATGTTGAGAGTGGTTCGACCCTACTTATTGCTATACTATTTTAAGTAAAGTATTTGTAGGTATTATAAATTTTGTTGACCGGAGTTTGGTGAAGCAACGACAAAAGAAACATCAATTCACCAACCGTCAGCTAAAAGAGCTTGATTGACAGCCTTGATATCCTGAAAGCCAAGCCCCCCTAACATTTTATCTTCATACATTGTTTCCCAACTCACCCATTTAGCTTTCCCTTTTTCCTCATTGCTAGCCCACCAAAAAGCAATCATTTTACTTTGAAGGTGTTTGCATACTAAATTCGGTAATTTAAAACATTGTATAGCATAGGTAGGAAGAGAGGCAAATGATTTGTTGGATTGCTTCAAAAAAATTGAATATATTTGTACAAATGAATGATATTTTGGTCACGGGCGAGCAAACAATGTCATATACACTAGCATATAGGGTTGAGAGCATTTAACCCCATGTAGTATACATATAGTGGGAATAACACCCATGTGGTTCTTTGAGACCCTATTATTCAAAAATATGTGTATTTTGTCCCTATTATGACATGAATTGTCTGCAATGCCCTTATAATAAGTTTTTTTAAAAAAACAAATTACAAAAACAAAAACATAAAATATGTTTAAAATATATATATTTAAGAAAATCCTCAGTTTTTATTTTTCAAAAATATTAAAATTATTTTGAAAAAAAAAAGCCTATTTTTTTTAAAAAAAATATTTTTATTTATTTAACATTTGATTAAAAAACTTAATCCAGTTTATTTTTATTTTTTTTGAAAAAATAAAATAAAATTACAAAAACAAAAACAAAAACAAAAAACTGAAATGTTTATAAAAAATATATTTAAGAAAATCATCACTAAAATAATTACAATTTTATTTTCAAAGATATTAAAACAACTTTGAAAAAAAATAAGCATATTTTTTAAAAACTTTTTATTTTTATTTATTTATTTATGATTAAAAAAATAAATCCAGTTTCTTTCAAATTTTTTATTTTTATTTAATTATTTAATTTCTTTATTTTACTATACATTATTTGTTATTAATTCAATATTTGTTATTTTTATTAGATAAGAAGGGGTATTTTAGGGATTTCATATTATTTTAAAGTAGAATGGGGTAAGTTGCAATATTTTGGAAACTTTTGTAACAAATGGGGGTTTTGCGCTCCTAGTATGAAACTAATGTGGATTTTATGTAGAAATGGCAAAAAAACCCACCCCGGTAGGGAACCGCCCTAATTTAAGCGGGTTTGGGGACCCGATTAAATAAATGAAGACAGGTATGTGGGTGGGGGAAAATCCCCGGTTGGTAATTAGGGTGGGTATGGGGACGGGTCTCCCCGCCCCGCCTCACCCGCCCCGATTATTATACTTCTTTTACTAATATACCTTCAATATTATTATATATTATTAATATATACCCTTTATATAAAATAACTCCTTCATTCTTTTATATTTCACTCAATATTAGTCCCCTTATTCTTTCACTCTTTTACTCTTTTAGTCTTAATTTCATATCAATTATATTAAAAATTACATGGTTTACTTTGTTTCTCGTATAATAATATAATATATCCAAAATATAAATTAAGAAATTATACATTACCTTCATTTGTATAATTTTTTTTTAAGTGTGAAAAACCGCCTTGCTCCCCACCTAGCCTTACCCCGCCCCGCCCAACCCCATTTAATAATAGGGTTTGGGATGGGTATGGGGGTAGCAAAATTAAATGGGGAGAGGGATGAATGATGCAATCCCCGCCCCGCCTAGCCCAATTGTCATGCCTAAATTTATGGATGTGATTGGGTGAATAAAATAATTATTTTAAAGGGTAAATTATAGTTTCACCCCGAGAAATATGATAAATTACACTGGCACTTGTCTTTTGGATAATTACAGTTTCATCCTTTAAAATTGATATGCGTTCCTATCCACTAATCGGAGATGTGAAATTACTTATATACCCATACCTATTTTCATTTAAAAATTAAAAAATAGTAATTTAGTCAATTATGATTTTAACCCTCAGTTTGTTTTAGCTTAAGAAATCCTATATCTCAAGAGTTGTAGGGAGGAAGAGAGCGAAACCATATCTAAATTTCAAACCTTGGGCCTATTTGGAAAGTGGTTTGGTTTGGTTTGGTTTTGTAATTCTCCGTTATTTTATTTATTTAAATTGAATATATTTAATTTAATTAATTAGTTAATTATGAATTATTTAGTTGGACTTGTTAGCCAATGAATTCTTATATTTTTGGGCTCATTGGAAAGATTAAATAAATAAATAAATATATATATTTATATAAAACAATACTACATTTTCTATCAGTCGATTTTATAGAGGGAGAGTAGGAAGAGCCGCGTGGAAGAGGAGAAGAAGCATTGATCAGTTTGTCGTGTGTGATTCCAAGATCAAACAAGTAGAATGTTCTTCTATTCTCCTTTGCACTTATAATCTTTATAATCTTATCATTGTGTCTTCTTTCTATATGGTTTTGTGTATACGAATAATTATATACTACACTTGGGTGTTTTGTGCTATAATTCTTGTATGAATTTGTAGCTAAAATTATATATATATATATATATATATATTTCTGTATGATAGTTGTCGTGATTGTGTCTGTTAATTAAAGGAGTATCATGTTATTTAATGTTGTATATAGTGGATTTTTCATGTATTTATATATATAGATAGGAGAATTTGGGTGTGAGTGATGATGTGTGCACATCCATCTGATACGCAAAACTAGGATAGGAGTTGGTACCCTTCTGGACGCACAGTACAACTAACATAGGTGGGTAGAGAATTGAAGAAAGACTTTTCTTCTACAAAAATAAAATGATTTGTGGATTTTAATGATATATTACATTTATATTAGTTGAATAATCAATTATATGTCTAGCTTTTTAGTTTTGAGGCATGTACCGACAAGTTGTCCCATGGTTGACCATATATATATATATGTTTTTTATCTATTGGTGATTGAATAATGTATTAACTTTGTTCTTATTTATCCATAGATATGTGTGTACACTTGAAAATTGATATATCTTTGTAATCCATACATGTCCAAGTCAGTAATTTGGAGGAATTAAATTAGCATAGTTTCATGCTCAGTGTGTATAAGCATAGTTGGGTAGTGTTAGAATTCGTAAATTAATTTAGGATAATTAAAGTTTTGGCAATACTGAATTTATTGATTTATATTTATTTTGAAACAAGTAGGTAAAAAAATTATGCTATTTGCTTATGTCGATGTTGGGATCAAACTTGTTATATTCTCCGGCACTAAAAAAAAAAAAAATATTTATTATTTATTTTATTTGCTTTATTGAGGAATGGAGGAAACCACGATGAACTGACTACTAAGTTAGTCTCATCTACACCATAGTCGACTAGTCACGACAGTGATAGGTGGTCGGGTACGTGGTTATGGTTAGGCATGACTAAGTTGCCTATTGACATGTGATTTAATTTTGGTTGCACTTTATTTATTTTGTCTTATGACTTGTGATTTAATTATGGTTGCACTTATTTGCTTTACCTTATAACTTGTGATTGAATTATGGTTGTGTTTGATCAGTTTTGCCTATTTGTTTATTTATTTATATATATATATATATTTTATTTTTTATTTTTTGGAGGATATTTATTTAGGAGTGGTATTTAAAGTTATAGAAATTATCATTTTTACTCTTATACTTTGGTTGGGTAGATGATGGGATTATGGGTACTCTGTTTGGGATCATGTAGAGTCTACTTTGCTCGTGGGTCTGACCCAATATTTTATTGGAAATAGTTTAGAAATAACAGTAATTAAACCCAACTTTGAGCTTAAATAATTATGGGACCCGAACTCCGAATTTAACGGGACCAAGCACTAATGTGTTCTCCTTGGTGAGGAGATCAAGTTGGTATAATTACATGTTCAAAACTATTAATTATTGAATGAGAAATTATCTCTCAAAGTGACCCATTTGAACTTGGGTAAGTATGTTTGTCCCACATTGGAAATAAAGTAAAGTGTAAAGGTGTTTATATATGGTTGTTTTGGATGGGTGACTTGAATATCTAGAGGCATGGGAAGAGAGCTAAACCATACATGAATCATGCTAGTCTTAGACCAACCACACACGCGCGCGCCGCTGGTCGTGGTCCGGGTCGTTGGTTCTACCCATTTCTTTTATTTTTTGTGGAAAAAACTGCAAATGTCTCTTCTGAAGAGTTACATATACAGTTTTATTTGCAACCAACACCTATACAGTTTGAACGCCTATTGGAGTGAATACCAATACAGTTGAGATACCTCTCTATTCTCTATATCTATAGGTTGTTGCAGTTCATTCTAAAATACTTTTTTATTTTCACTATGTCAGAAATATATATTCCCTCTACATACGCATATACATATAGATAGGTCTGGTTCAGGTTCGGGTACAACCACAGAGTTTGAGTTTGCCGGTTTTCATCACTGTAGTGCTGCAACAGTGAAGGCGAAATTCGTTCTATCTTGGGAGGCATTTTATTAGGATTCCTTAAGCACTGTAGAGGGAGCAATGTTGCCTTAAGGAAACTATGGTATCACACAGGGCTCGGGTTTTCTATGGTTCTTCTTGCATTCTGCATTACTGGTCAGTTTATTGTTTCTTGCAATATATATATATATATATATATATATATATATATATATATATATATCTACAGTTGTATGCATGTTGTATTATATATATATAAATATAACAGAAGAGCATGTTTATTTAACAATCTTAAGGCAATAATTTTTTACTGTTTCATATTCTGTTAGATTTGTATATATATAGTTCGTATACCGTACGTAATTTATACATATATTATGTATACATATATTTCGTACATATATATCTATATATATATTTGTGTACATACATATATTACTTCGTATATACAACATATCTTTTGACAGTGTTCTTGTTGGTATGAAATTCTGTTTCTTTTTGTAAATTGAGTTTCATTGTACCACTGCTTTCATTATTTTGTTGTATATCTGTTATATATACATTCTGTTAGTATATAGATATTTACATTCTGAAATTGTATTAGTATAGACATTTTGAAATTCTGATATTTACATTCTGCAAATTGTGTTAGTATTTACATTCTGAAATTCTGTTCTACTATTTACATTTTGTTAGTATATACTAATATATATACCACATTATTCTGTTATATATATATACCACAGAAGTATACATTGTTTCAGAATTGATAAATATATTTAAATATATATTGTAAGTTTATTCTGTCATATATATATACGAATATTCTGATATATATTTATATTATGATATTCTATTTTGTTATATATATATATATATTCTGATTTTAATATCTGATATATATATATACTGAAATTTGTATTCTGATATATATATATATATATATATATATATATATATATTATGTGTATATAATATTATATATATCTTCGGTTTTATACATATATATATATTATTCTGAAAACAGTATATATATATTTAATTATATAAACTGTTAATATAATTATATATATATATATGTTTTGAATAAAATTTTATTATATATTGTGTATCTATATATATATATTTTACTGGACTTTTACTTCGGAATTATATATATATATATATATATATATATATATATATATATATATCATCCTTGTTTGTTTTATTATATTAGTGTGACATTGTTATTATATTATTGTGTGGGACTAATTAAACATTACATAAAGTAGATTTCTATTTTTGTAACAGAAATGACTACTGGTAATCCAACCACAATCTCTGTCCCACATGGGGAGAAGCTTGAAAAATTCAATGGCTCCGATTTTAAGCGTTGGCAACAAAAGATGCTGTTTTATCTCACTACTTTGAATCTGGCTAAATTTTTAATGGAAGCAATTCCAATAGTGGCCGAGGGTGAAACTGATAAAGATAAACTGGATGCAATGGATGCATGGAAGCATTCTGATTTCTTGTGCAGGAACTATATCCTAAATGAATTAGATAACACATTGTATAATGTATATAGTGGTGTGCAAACTGCAAAGGAATTATGGGAATCATTGGATAAAAAGTATAAAACTAAGGATGTTGGCACGAAGAAATTCATTGTTGGCAAGTTCTTACATTTTAAAATGTTAGATTCCAAAACTGTACTCAGCCAAGTGCAACAGCTTCAAGTGCTTATTCATGATATTCATACAGAAGGTATGTCTCTTAGTGAGTCATTCCAAGTGTCGGCTATAGTTGAAAAACTACCACCACTTTGGAAAGATTTTAAGAACTACCTGAAACATAAACGCAAGAAGATGACTCTTGAAGAGTTGATAGTTCGCTTGAGAATTGAAGAGGACAATCGTAAGTTTGAAAAGAAAAGTGGTGTATGGCATCCTATGGAGTCAAAAACAAACATTGTGGAGGAAGGATCAACTTCAAAGACTAAAAAGAGAAAGTTCAATGATGAAGGTCCAAGTAAAGGATCTAAGAAGTTCAAAGGCAAGTGCTTCAATTGTGGAAAGCTGGGACATCTCTCTAAAGACTGTCGAAAGCCAAGGAACTTCAGGAACACTAGACCTCAAGCGAATGTGACTGAGGCAGATCGACTTGCAAATGATGTAGGTGATATGAATCTTGTTGCTGTGGTTTCAGAGTGCAATTTGGTGGGCAATAACAAATAGTGGTGGGTGGACACTGGTGCTACTCGTCACATCTGTGCCAATAGATGGATGTTCACTACTTATCAACCTATGAAATATGGAGAACAACTCTTTATGGGTAATTCTTCTTCTTCTAAGGTAGAAGGTAGTGGAAAAGTGATCCTGAAAATGAATTCTGGAAAAGAGGTGACTCTGAATAATGTGTTACATGTGCCGGATATTCGCAAGAACATGGTGTCTGGATCTCTGCTAAGCAAAAATGGCTTTAAATTAGTCTTTGTGTCTGATAAGTTTGTACTTACTAAGAATGAAATGTATGTAGGAAAATGATATCTCACTGATGGGCTGTTTAAGCTAAATGTAATGACTGTTGTACCCACAACTAATAAGATAAATAACACAGTTTTTTCTGCTTATATGCTTGAGTCTTTTGATATTTGGCATGCTAGATTAGGCCATGTTAATTATGATACTTTACGTAGATTAATTAATTTAAATGATTTGCCTAAGTATAAAATTGACCCATATCATAAATGTGAGACTTGTGTAGAATCGAAATTAACAAGAAAATCTTTTCAAAAGGTTGAAAGATGTACTGAGCCTCTAGACTAATACATACTGATATATGTGATTTAAATTTCTTGGAAACTAGAGGAGGAAAAAAATATTTTATTACTTTTATAGATGATTGCACTCGATATTGCTATGTTTATTTGCTAAGAAGCAAGGATGAGGCTATTGATATTTTCAAACAATATAAAACTGAAGTTGATAATCAACTTAGCAGAAAAATCAAAGCTATAAGAAGTGATAGGGGTGGTGAGTATGAATCTCCTTTTGAGGAGTTCTGTAAAGAACATGGAATTATTCACCAAACTACAACTCCCTACTCACCTCAATCGAATGGTGTAGCTGAAAGGAAAAACCGAACTTTAAAAGAAATGATGAATGCATTTTTGCTAAGTTCGGGAGTACCACAAAACTTGTGGGGGGAAGCTATACTTTCTGCTAATTATATTCTTAATAAACTGCCTCAAAAGAAAACTTTTAAAACCCCATATGAGTTATGGAAAGGTTATAAGCCTTCCTATAAATACTTAAAAGTGTGGGGGTGCTTAGCAAATGTGGCAATTCCTAAACCTAAAAAGGTGAAAATATGACCAAAAACCGTGGATTGTGTATTCATCGGTTATGCCCACAATAGCAGTGCATATCGGTTTCTTGTTAATAAATCTGAGATTTCTGATGTACATGTAAATACGATAATTGAATTAAGGAATGCTACATTCTTTGAGAATGTATTTCCATATAAAAGGACATCAGATTCAAGCTCACAGAAAAGGTCAATTGGTGATATGACTCAAGATAGTCAGGAACCTATAGACGAAGAATTTATAGAACCCAGACGAAGCAAAAGAGCAAGAATCACTAAGTCATTTGGGCCAGATTTTGTTATCAATTTGGTAGAGAATGAACCTCAAACCTATAACGAGGTCATGTCTTCACCTGAAGCAGTTTATTGGAAAGAAGCTGTGAATAGTGAAATTGAGTCCATTATGCAAAATCATACATGGGAACTGGTAGATCTTCCACCAGGCAATAAACCATTGGGTTGTAAGTGGATCTTCAAGAAGAAGATGAAGGCTGATGGATCAATTGATAAGTATAAGGCAAGACATGTAGCTAAAGGCTATAGGCAAAAGGAAGGGTTAGATTATTTTGACACTTATTCACCAGTTACTAGAATAACGTCCATTCGCATGCTAATTGCTATAACAACTTTAAATGGATTAGAAATACATCAAATAGATGTAAAAACAACATTTCTAAATGGTGAATTAGATGAAGAAATATACATGGAACAACCCGAGGGGATCATTTCTCCTAGCCAAGAGAGAAAAGTGTGTAGGCTTGTAAAATCATTGTATGGACTAAAACAAGCTCCAAAACAATGACATGAGAAATTTGACAGTGTTATGATGCAAATGGGTTCAAGATAAATGAATGTGACAAGTGTGTTTATGTTAAGAGTTATCATAATGCATATGTCATTTTATGCCTATATGTGGATGACATGCTTATTATCGGCAGTAATAATGATGTAATCAATTCTACTAAGCAAATGCTAAAGAGTAGATTTGACATGAAAGATCTTGGCATAGCTGATGTTATTTTAGGAATTAAGATTTCTAGAACATCAGAAGGACTTGTGTTATCTCAATCTCACTATATAGAGAAAATGTGTGACAAGTTTAAGAAATATGGGATAAGTCCAACACGAACACCTGTGGATGTAAACATTAAACTTTCTACGAACAAAGATGAAGGTATTTCACAATTGGAATATGCTCGGATCATAGGAAGTTTAATGTATGTTATGAACTGTACTCGACCTGACATAGCATACTTTGTTAGTAAGCTGAGTCAATACACAAGCAACCCAGGTAAATGTCACTGGAATGCAATACTAAGAGTTTTGGGATACTTGAAGTATACTCAAAATTATGGTTTGCATTATACTAGATATCCAGTTGTACTTGAAGGATATAGTGATGCTAATTGGATATCTGATTCCAACGATTCAAAGTCCACTAGTGGATATATTTTTACTCTTGGAAGTGCAGCAGTGTCTTGGAAGTTCTCAAAACAAATATGTATTGCTCGGTCCACAATGGAATCTGAATTCATTGCATTGGACAAAGTTGGAGAAGAAGCAGAATGGCTTCGTAACTTTTTAGAGGACATTCCAAACTGGCAGAAACCAATGCCAGCTATTTGTATACATTGTGACAGTCAATCTATGATTGGAATGGCTCAAAATCACATGTATAATGGTAAGTCTAGACATATCCGTCGTAGACACAATACCGTGAAACAATTGCTCTCAAATGGTATAATATCCATTGACTATGTAAAGTCTAAGGATAATATAGCAGATCCGTTAACTAAAGGTTTGACAAGAGAGCAAGTTGAAAGATCATCGAGGGGAATGGGCTTGAAGCCTCTGGGTTAAAAGACACCATAATGGCAACCCAACCTAGTTGACTGGAGATCCCAAGATCTAGGTTCAAAGGGACAACCGAATTGTGCGTGACTTAGTTAAAAGCACTACGGAGATTAAATTAAACTCCTTCCCATTCATATGAAGAGACAGTGCATATTTTAGGGTAAGCTATCCTTTTAATGATGTCTATGACTTAGAAAAATCCAAGTGAGGAAGAATTCCTAATAAAATCACCTATGTGAGTAGAAGGGGCCACTTCTAGGAGAATTTTTTAAGGCGGAATTCTCTGACAAATACTCATGAAACCAAGTGGTATCCAAGGCCAAAATGGATACAAACGTGAGAACCCACTGTGTTCGAAGGGGAACTGTGTGAAGTCTACTGTTTTGGTTTACACAAACAACTGATAGTTCAAGGCATCACGTCCATTGATTAGCCAGTAAATCCGATAGTCTTTCACAAGGGAAAGTTCAAGGCTCTAAGACTACTTATCATGATACAGTAACCTTTCATTGTACTCGAACTAGTGTCTGCATATTCTTCTGCATTTTGAACTGCTAATTTCTATTCATGTGGGGGATTGTTGGAAATAGTTTAGAAATAACAGTAATTAAACCCAACTTTGAGCTTAAATAATTATGGGACCCGAACTCCGAATTTAACGGGACCAAGCACTAATATGTTCTCCTTGGTGAGGAGATCAAGTTGGTATAATTACATGTTCAAAACTATTAATTATTGAATGAGAAATTATCTCTCAAAGTGACCCATTTGAACTTGGGTAAGTATGTTTGTCCCACATTGGAAATATAGTAAAGTGTAAATGTAATGACCGGGTTAATTTAAATAATTTCTTTTTCTTCGGTTAATATATATATTTTTATCTTGTGCATTACGTGGCATTGCATGTGTTTTCGTGCATTAAGGATTTCATGATTTGAATTTTTGGGTTCATTCCTACGTTTTGTAAAATTTTCATTTTTGTCGTTGACCGGGTAGTTTCGATATTTTAATTAAATGTGGGGGTTACTTTTGAGTTTGATAAAGATGAGGGTAACTTTTGCAATATATTCATTATGTGTAAATGTGTGACCGAATTCCACATGTTTATTTTTATTTTTATCTTCAACTTTCCAAAAGCATATTCCTCCATCATTTAAAGGTGCAATCATACATCTATTATATTGACACCACTTTATGACATTATTGATGAAAGTTTTCAGCCATTATATTGATGTGTTGAGGTTAGCTTTTGCATATTCTCAACAATCAAGCAAAACCATTTTTTTCATCATTCTCTATTTTTCTCCTATCTTCTTATCTCTACATTTTGGGCATCTTAGAGTGGGGATTCAATTTTGTGCTCAACTAGGAAGTTGTTCTACGTGTTCCGATCTTCGGTTTAATACCAATTACGGTATGTGATCTATATTATTTAATTTGATTTGATTTTTCAAAAATTCCAGATTGCTAGTTTACATGTTTAATGAAAATCAAGGCTTTAGATCTCTAATTTATAATATATGTACGGATCAAAATTAGTTTATGAAAATTTTACAGATCATATATAGGTATGTGATTATATGTTCCTGAAACTTTCAGAATTTATAGATAAGTAGAGAGTTAATTAAAAATCTAGGAAAAAACATGTTATTCGGATATTGTTGTTGCTGCAGACCGTTTTTTTTTACTCGGTTTGAGAAATTTATAGACCATGTTAAATTATTTATAAATTTTTGAAACTTTTACAGTATGCTTTTGTATATGTCTATTATCATCTCTCAAAATTTCAGATCATTTAGATAAATATTAATTTTTCTAAAAATCACGGAAGTACGCTGTCCAGTGATATTTTACTGCTTGCTGATCCGATTTCGGTTTCGGTTTAGCCAATTGTTTCATATGGTTTCGTATTCTTATAAATCTTGAAACTTTTATTATAACATTTTGTATATGTCTAGGACATATGTACTGAAGATCAAGAATTTTAAGTTAATTTATACTGGTAATAAAAATTGTTGAGTAGTAACTGTTCAGTTTTAACCGTAGTTTAAAACCGGAACTTGTGTTACCGATTTGAGCTATCTATAATTCTAATTTTGTACTTATAATTTTATCACCTGATCTTGAGTATATAAGATGTAAATCTGGAGATTTCGGTAGTCATTTAATTCATGGATAGGTTTGTAAAAATCTTGGAGTAAAGGGTGTTTAGTTTTCGGAACTGTTAGGAAAGCTGTCTTTTATAATTATTTTGGACCACTGTCCTTTGATTAAAGCTTATGAAAATTTTACAGTAGACCTACGTAGAAATTTGGAGTGTATCCTGTAAATTTCATATTTTTATCAAACCTGTAGATTTTTCTAAAAATCGTAGATTACCTGCTGTCCGTTTTACGGTAGTATTCGAAACCGAACTTTTCGATTCTTAATTAAGTAGCTAAATTTTATCTATTAATTCCGAATATTTTTGAGTAGATATTTATATATATCAGAATGTTTATTGGAAAATATTATTATAAAAATAATTATGGTTATGTATATAAAAATTATTCAATATGTGTTAATTGGTTTCGGGCATAACAGGGTACAAATGAAGGCGTGAAGGGAGAACCGTCCGTTTATTCATTCTCTACACAACCATATTGTTTTGATTGTTGGTATTTTTACTGGATATTTTATCAAGTTGAGGTAGGGATTTATTGGGGTATCGTGTGAGTTTAAGAATCTTCATTTATGCATTTTAATGTTTATATATAGATTCATCATCTTATTGTGCTATGTTTGACATGAGTTGTGAAATTGCATTAATGTGTTTAAATGCATTGATTCATGCCATGATAGAATTTTATTAGGTGGATCATGGAGTGCGGATATATTTATTACTTATGTGCGCATGTGAATGACATTTATGAATTATGAAATGTGAATGGTGGATTGATTGTTGATTTTGGGAAATGGTCGTGTGGTGTGAGCAATGGGGGGACGAAGGAGCTCCCGGGGTGCAAGTCCTCGAATTATCGCGCGATTGGTTGACGTCACCGTAGGGTTAGTAGCCCCAAGACGACTAGGCAGATGAACAGGTAGTTCATGTCCTAGGGTTTGTTTCACGACATAATTTTCCCATTTGATGATTTTGAATTTGATGCTATTTCGGTTGTGATAGTTGGATTTGAGTTCATATTGAGAGTATTGGTTTTAATTTCGTGATTATAGAACTTTTAAATTATCTTGATGGTATTATTTAAATTATTCTACATGAGTTTATATTGTGATTCCTTATGCATTTATATCTTGACATTGGACTAGGGTAGAGACTTGACCCTATACGTATTCATTAATTTACATACTTGCGGAATCTTACGCTTCATGATTTTTCTCTACTGGGCCGTTTGTGCTCACCCCTTAACATTTTTCAGGAAAAGAACCATTGGTGGATGATGCGTGAGCTATTGGAAATTTGTGGAATTTGAACCTATAATAATTACATCTTTATGTAATAATGGAGATTGCGTGCTTATTATGATTTGTATTGTTTTTGGCTTTGGACTAGTGTGTTCGTGTTATAATTTGATTTGATTTCGGAATTTGTATGTGATTTTATTATTTATATTTCGCTTCCGCGCTAGTGAATTATAAACAATGTCGGTTGACCAGTTTGACCATTTGGTATTTTTATGAATTTTAATTAAATTTAAGTCATTATCCGGATTTTCGGATTCGGGGCGTGACAGTAAAGGTGTTTATATATGGTTGTTTTGAATGGGTGACTTGAATATCTAGAGGCATGGGAAGAAAGCTAGACCATGCATGAATCATGCTAGTCTTAGACCAACCACACACGTGCGCGCCCGATCCGGGCCGTGGTCGTGGTGCGGTGCGGTGCGGGTCGTTGGTTCTACCCATTTCTTTTATTTTTTGTGGAAAAAAATGCAAATGTCTCTTCTGAAAAGTTACATATACAGTTTTATTTGCAACCAACACTTATACAGTTTGAACGCCTATTGGAATGGATACGAATACAGTTGAGATACCTTTCCATTCTCTATATCTATAGGCTGTTGCAGTTCATTCTAAAATACGTTTTTATTTTCACTCTGTCAGAAATATATATTCCCTCTACATATGCATATACATATAGATAGGTCTGGTTCAGGTTCGGGTACAAACACAGAGTTTGAGTTTGCCGGTTTTCATCACTGTAGTGCTGTAACAGTGAAGTCGAAATCCGTTCTATCTTGGGAGACATTTTGTTCAGATTCCTTAAGCACCGTAGAGGGAACAATATTGCCTTAAAAAAACTGTGATATCACACAGGGCTCGGATTTTCTCTGGTTCTTCTTGCATTCTGCATTACTGGTCAGTTTATTGTTTCTTGCAATATATATATATATCTACAGTTGTATGCATGTTGTATTATATATATATAAATATAACAGAAGAGCATGTTTATTTAACATATTTCAGGTCATCGACAGTTCCAGCTACAAGGTTGAGGGTTTATCTTTTTTCTTCTTGAGTTATTTAACTTTCCGTCTTGTTTCAGTGTAGAGACTCAATTCATAAATAGTTTTAGACTCTTTGTTTTCATTTATGATTAGGGGTCCATATATATGGATTCCCGAGTTGTACTCTTGGGGGATTTTGATTTCTTAATTTATTTATTCAAGAAAATTTAAACTTATGAGACTCTATTAATTCTTTATTATGTCTTTTGATTCCTTGCTTATTTATTATTGAGTGTTTATGCGCCTTAGTTTTTGGTATAGGCCTGACTAACTTATGTATGAAAATTAGGGAGTGTCACAGGTTTGGTTTGGTCTGGTCTGGTCGCTGATCTGAAACTCTGTTTGGTAAGCGGTCTGGTCTGGTCTGAAAAAAATTTGAACCAGACCATATTTGGCAAACTGTTTGGTTCCAAAAATATTGAAACCAGACCATGTAGATGTACTAACCAAATTTAATACAATTTAAATACCAAACCAAATTTTAATTTTGTTTACTGTGAATTATCATTGCCCTACAAATATTCTCTTAAATTATAAATTGTACTTTGAACTATTCAACTTGTTGCAATTTAAGACAAACTCATTATAAAAGACTATGTTATCCTTATTATTAAGTTTATTTTCTAAATATTATTCATTATATTTTCTTTCTTATCTAGATACATATTAATTACGAAATTTGCCTTAATATTACTATTAGTGATTTATCCTAACAACAGGAAAAAAATTAGTGTTCTAATTTCAAAATGATTATATAATTCGTTTGAATTTTTAATTGTAAAGATTACCTTTGATGCATATAATATAGTCATGAAACAAATCAATTACCTAAATAAATAACTTGCAAAAAAACAAATTACCCAAACAAATAAACTTACATAGCCTTCTCTCTCCTACCTTACAATCATGAAAAGGAATTAAAATTACTAAAATTGTTGGACACTAGTTTTATCTAAAACTTACATTATCCAAATTAAATGAAAAATATATCATCGAGATAGTATTTTTCTGCATAAGAAAATGTATTATTATGATTTAAAGCAAAATATGTTATTGAGATAGTATGTTATGCCTAATAAAAGATATTATTACCATTTAAAGTATACTCACAGAACATTAGCAATAAAATCTAATACTTAGAGATTCTAATATAGTTTTTTTTTTGTTTTTGTTGAAAATTTACATATATTTCATTTAATTTGGATAATGTAAGTTTTAGAAAAATTTACATATTTTTCTAGTATAGTTTGGTTATTTCTCAGTTTATCACCTTAAATTATGATAATATTTTATTAATATTACTAAATCAGCATGAAAAAGTATATATATTGAATTAATCCCCCCCCTCCCCCCCCCAAAATATAAGTATCTATATTGACCACAAAGTTGCACGCTCAATTGTGAAGACTTTTTACTATACGTTATAAATCATGATGTTGATGTTTACAAAAATCATCATTTTGATGGTTTTGGACATTTGGGCATTTTGACATGTTGGTTTTGTGTGGTCTGATTTTAATATTAGAAATCAAGTCCACCAAATATGGTTTGGTCCGAAAAATAAAGACAATACTAGATCAAATGGGCCCAAAACCACTAAACAATGAGGTCCGTCTAACTACAAAGTAGTTTATTTTTCACTTTGATAGAATTAAACAAAATAATTACATATTCAATGAAAAAATAGAAGAAATCAAAATTTTGTGGATCTATACTCCTAACAAAATAAGGCTCATCATATAAATGAGCTACAAATTAAAGTAATTAGTTCAATTTTTATTGGATTAATTTAAATTGGGCAAAAGTGAAAAATTCCCCAAAGTACCACTTTGTTGCAATATATTTAACTATTTTTTTAGCAAATCAGTCCTAAACTATCAAATTGTTATAATTTGCCCCCATTGATCATCACTGGAATTACTTTTCTGGGCTCTAGTGGGTGAGAAATTACCTAATGTACCCTTATATTTTAATTCACTAAAATTTTAAACAAAAGTAAACAAGTTAAACTACCACAATTTTTTTCTGTGGGTATTTTAGTGATTTTGCATCCACTCTGTGACAACTGGGATGCTCAAGGAAGATAATCATTTTAAAATACTAATTATCACATTATAATGTTATTTAAAATATTATAATATAATAATTATCAATAAGTGACACATACATATCAACATTTAAGTGACAAAAAAATAAAGAATTGACAATGAAAAAATATAAGAACAAAAAACATATAGGGATCCGTGTCATTATGTTCTTGTGATTCAACTTTTTCAAGTGTTATCAAGAATCGAGCATTAAAGGCATAGAATAATAAACAAATCCAAAGTCATGTTGTTCACCCTCAATGATTCAGCACACCTTGAGGAATCATCCAATAAAATTGTTCAAGATCAAACTTAATTCTGAAACGCTGAATCAGAAATTCTTGTCAGTACTTTTCAACAACAAATAACAAAATTCTAAATAACCTATTCAAGATCCACACCCGACAGTCCGGATCCACACAATAATAAAGATTGAATCAGATGACTTAACCTTTGTGTAAAATAGGGTGAAATGCTCTCACAAATCACACCCCCTTAAGTTTTTGTGTATTACTTCTTGCGTGTATCCTCTGCAGTGCGGAACCCAGCAATTCCTTGCAGTGCGGAGATGGACGACCCAGATTCATCCACATTAGCCACTATCGAATCAATAAACTCTGGCGTAATAATACTCTTTTTTTTGGCGAGCCATCTTTTCCGCTCAGGTGTGTCAGGTAAGTACTGTTGCTATAGTAAAAGCAGAAAAAAAAAATCCCCAAAAATCAGAATTTTTTTTTCCTTCACCACTCTTTCTCATTTTTCACTATTTTTAGGGAAATCATATATTTGCCCATGTTTTTGAAGTTTCAATCGGATTTTGCTCAATTCCTCTCCATTTCAATAATAATAAAAAAATCCCATATGATATCGAAAGCTATTTCGAACCCTTGGTGTCCCTCATCTTTGTGAATCGGTAAAATCCAACAATCTTCGAATTCGCCGAGGTAAGGTAGTGATTTAATTTCGTTTTCTTTGTGTGTTGTATGTTGTTGGATAATTTCTTGGTCATCATTTGATTTTGAATTGAAAATTAGATTTGTTCGCAATTCCTCTCCATCTCAAACCTTTTATTTTTCATATGATTTTGAATTTAATTTTATTAGTACAACAATAGGTCCCATATAGACGACACAAAAGGAACCAAAAAATTATTCCAATGGAAGCTGATCAAAACAAACAAACTATTTTGGTATTTTGGTGAGGAGATGACGTGGGCGGCCATAAAAGAAGGTCATTCCGGATGCTAAAACCGTGGCTTCTCCCACCAACATAGAATCTTGTTCAACAAGTATACATAAACATACCAACAAATTGTTAAATTTCAAGTATAATAATTGTTTAATGTACTATATCTTAAAAACATATATTTGAGATTTTGATGCAATCTGTTTACTCGCTAAAATTGTCTATTGGGTTAATGTATTCAATAATCCTTGGTGAAAGATATATTTCAAAATTGTGTTGTCACAGTGTGGAAAAAAATATGTGAATGGTTATTGGTGTGTATGTAAACACAAATTTTGTATCCGAAATTCTAGGAAACAAAATAAGAGCAAACAATTAATTTTTATTGATAATAAATTATAAAATAATGTGGTACAATTCTCTGTGTCGATTCTTAAATAAATAAGAGTCTTCCTCTGATTAAATCTCCTAAAACGCCGGTGCAAGGGCTTTGAAAGCTTGATCTTGAACCATTACTTGATTGTTGCTTGTTTGTGTTCTTCGAAATTGAAGAGATCTTGATTTGCTGAAGGTCTTTGAAGAAGAACGGCACAGGTGTGGCGTGCTTGTTGTTCTTCGTCTTCAAGAATTTCAGAGGTTTTGTTGAGTTAGAGTCAGCAGAACTTTGTTGCAGTCTTCTTCTCCTTATCTTCTTTCTTTTCTTCCTTTTCTCCCGTTTAAAAGTGTTGGGTGGCCTTGTATTTATAGGCCAAAGGTGGGGTCTTAATTTTGGAAAGTACCCACCAATTATGCTTAAAATCCCATAAAATAATATATATTTATTTATTTATTATTTATAGGAATACATCCAAATTTAATTTTGAATTAAAAGCATATAACTCCAACCTCTGAGAATTTGACACGTGTCCATTTGTGGGATCCGTAATTGTCAATGAATTTGACCAAGACTTATTGATTTAAGTCGATTGATTCAACGGTGATTAAATCATCACCAAATTTATGTGTCTACCGTGTATAAAATAGTATAAAGAATTAATGTACTTGATAGTGTTTGATAAAAAAATATTGATGATGGTATGGGAAAACTAATAAAGTGTCATGTCTTGTTTTCTAATTTATGTTTGGTTCAGACTTTCATGTTCTCGATATTTGTTTCATGTGAAAAATGCAGTAGAAACATTTTCCTTCTTATGCTTGTCCTTCTCATTATAAATCCCTTTGCATAAATTTTTTTAAAATGTGAAGGAGACGAAGAGTAAGATGAAAAATGTTTATAATCGTATTAAATTCCGAGAAACAAATTATTACTCCCTCCGTCCCACATTACTTGTCCAATTTGAAATTTTTAACATTTTATGGATTGAGTTTGACTAGTGTGCAATTTTCAATTTTGCCCTTAATAATATAGTATTATGGTGGGGTCCGGTATTTGTTTTCAATTTTCAATTTTTGTTGAAAACAAACAAAAAAATCCTAAATCAGAGAAATACCACAAAATAGTTTGTCTTTTGTAATTGTTATTTATTTAAAAAATCTTCGTAAAATAAGAACTCTATATTCATACAGAGAATATTGGAAATGAGGATTACTCATGACACTTCCCTTGAAACCGTAATGATCTTGAGGAAGAGGATCAAAAGTCTGCGTTCTTCATGAATAATTTGTCTAATAAGATGTGGATTGTTGGATGGCTTTCTCCAGACTTGTAAGGAAGAAGATGTTTAAAAAAATCACAAGTTAGGATCTAACACTTGATCTGTCTACCAGCTAACGTCACAAACCAAGTCTAATGGGATAAATACATGAACAATAATTCATATTATTTTTATATTAAGTAAATTTCAAAAATCTCTCCCAACATAACACTTTTACCACTAGTAAATAATAAAGGTATATTCATAACAACTAACACTTAAAATAATAAATACTTCTTCTTTCTTTTGTTATATAAAATAGTATTAAGTAATTACTTAAATTATTTAATTTTAATTAAAATTTTATTTAAAAAACTTAAGATTATTGCTCAATTAATTAATCTTGAACTTTATTCGTATATTTAATTAAATTTGAGTGATTATACGTTATCAAATTAGCATTTATTTTTATTAACAGTGGATGATAATAAAAAGGTATTAAATGTAATTCATTAAAGATAAATAATATTATATATGACCAATTATCATTGGGTATTTTGTAACAAAATATTATAATTAGGTCCCGTTTGAGAGGTGTTGCCGCATTTGTGCTGTGAAAAAAAAGTAAAGCTGAAACACATGTTTTTGTTGTGCAATGCTGTGAGTCTAAACTGGAATCATGTTTAATACTGATGCTGTTGTTGTATGAAAAATAAAAATATTTTCTTTATTATTTTTAAATTTTCATTATTTAGTATTTTTTTTATTCCTTATTTTTTTTATGCATTATTGAATATATTTTGTTTATTAGGTGATAATATATTTATTATTTACTCACTGTATTTAATTTATATATATGTTTGATTTAATTTGTTATTTATAATTATTTTATTATTACATATAAATATTATTTGAATTTATTCATAATTATCTAGATCCAAAATATTGCTTTGATTAACCCATTGCCCAATCCTACAGGACCAAAGCAAATGTTCAAATTTGGTCATTTTAAAAGTTTTGCTTTTGACACGGTTGAAATTAAAGCAATTATTACCAAACACACTTTGTTTTTAAAATCATGAACAGTAACAAAGCATATGCAAAAAAGCATCCCGAACAGGGCCTTAATGAAAGTTTAGTCCACAAATTATACTTCAAAAGAATTATTTCCCAATTTGTACTTAGTTTAGAAATTTCGTTTTTTTATTTTTATTGTTTTTATACATATAGAGAGAGCACCTATTTCACACACTATTATTTTCCCTTCGTGCAAAGGAAAACCAGAGAACGAATGAGCGTGAAATTTCGAACTCTATGTTGCTGGAGAGAAAGCCCGCGAATTTCAAATCTCTCTCTTGCGTCACCCAATTACCCGATCTTCTCCGTAACCCTAGACCCTCCAAGAACAATGTCACTCCACTCCCTAACCATGACCCATCTTTTCAACTGGGTCGCTCTCTCGACTCAGTTACCTACACCAGACTCGTCCAATCCTCGACTCGTTCTGGGTCTTTGATACATGGCAAGCTCGCACACTCTCACATCATCAAAACTGGTTTCAATCCATGTCGGTTTCTGGAAAACAATCTCATTAATATGTATTGCAAGTGCGGTGAATTGGACACTGCACGCCAAGTGTTTGATAGAATGCCTAAACGAAATGCTGTTTCGTGGAATTCCTTGATTTCTGGGTATGCCGGGAGGGGTTTCTACGATAAGGCTATATGTTTGTTTAATGAAGCCAGAATGGCAAACTTAAAACTTGACAAATTCACGTATGCGATTATGTTGAGTATGTGTGCTCAAACTGGGAGTTTGGAATTGGGGAAGAGGATTCATGGATTGGCTATTATTGATGGACTCGGTGGACAAGTTTTCTTGGCCAATTCCCTTATTGGGTTTTACTCAAAATGTGGATGCCTTGACCAAGCAAGGGTTGTGTTCGATAATTCTGATGAGTTGGATGATGTTTCGTGGAATTCAATGATTGCGGGATATGTACAGAGTGGAATGAGTGGAGAAATGTTTCGTCTTTTGGTGAGAATGCATAGATGTGGAATGGGTTTCCAAAGCTACGTTCTGGGGAGTGTTCTAAAGGCGTGTTGCTCAAATGTTGATCATTCTGTGGAATGTGGAAGAATGCTTCACGGGTGCGCAGTTAAACTCGGGTGGGATTTGGATGTTGTTGTTGGGACTGCATTACTTGACATGTATGCGAAAATAGGGGACCTGAATGATGCGACATTGATTTTCAAACTTATGCCTGATAAGAATGTGGTCATGTATAATGCCATGATTAATGGGCTGTTTCGGACAGAAAATATTACTGATCAATTTGCAAAAGAAGCCTTAAATCTTTTTTCTGAGATGCAAAGTTATGGAATAAAGCCCTCAGAGTTTACATTCTCAAGCATTATCAAGGCTTGCAATGCAACTGAAAATTTTGAAAATGGAAAGCAAATCCATGCACATATTTGCAAGCACAATCTTCAGTTTGACGAGTTCATCGGCAGTTCACTTATTACATTGTACTCATTAATGGGTTCAGCTGATGAAGGGGTGAAATGTTTTAATTCAACTGCTAAGTTAAATATTGTCACATGGACAGCTATGATTGATGGTCATGCTCAAAATGGACAATTTGATAGTGCGCAGTCCCTGTTCTGTGAATTGAGAGCTTCTGGAATAAAACCAGATGAGTTCACAATATCATCCATGTTAAGCATTTTTGCAAATTTGGCTGCAGCAAGATCAGGCGAACAAGTGCAGGGACATGCAATAAAAACTGGAATTGGTAACTTCACTAGCGTTCAAAATTCACTGATATGCATGTATGCAAAGTCGGGAGATATAGATTCGGCTAATTTGGCCTTTGACGAGATGGATACCCCTGACATGGTGTCTTGGTCTGTGGTAATCTTTAGCAGCGCACAATATGGATGTGCAAGGGAAGCTCTGCACCTCTTTGAGTTGATGAAAGATTGTGGGATTGCACCAAACCACATTGCGTTTCTTGGAGTCCTTACTGCATGTAGTCACGGGGGGCTTGTCGAAGAAGGTTTACGGTAAGTTTTCAAATCAGTCTTATTCCTTTCTGCTGTTGTGGTGCACAATGTGTTATATGGGTTTTCTCTCTCTTTATTCCGTGTGTGTGTTGATTGGGAGGGAGATGTATATTGAGTTCTTCCTTCATAAGTTACAACTAGACAGAATATGGGAAATTCTTTTTGACGGAATGTTAAATTTGATAAATTCTTTGATATGTACATGTTTGTGATTATGCTGGAAATTAATTTGAGCAAAGACAAAATAACGCATGATATAAGGGAAAAGAAAAGAAATATCTGCCTTCGTTCATGTACAATTCAGAATTCCTCTTAAATTTTTGAAACACGCTGGGATTGTTTGCAATATTTGGGGAAAATTTACTTATTGAATTTTACACTGTTACATTAATAATTGTGGATAATTGAGGGGCATAATTGGTAAAGGTAGGACAATATTTGATCATTTGTCGCAGATTAGCTTTTCTAGTAACTAGTAGTACTTGTAGATTCCTCATAGACTTAATTCATGTTTCTTGATGCGGCAGATACTTTGAAAGCATGAAGAAAGATCATGGCATTATTCCAAATGAAAAGCATTGTACCTGCATTGTCGACCTCTTGGGTCGTGCTGGAAGACTAGCTGATGCTGAAAACTTCATCATAAACTCTAGCTTTCATGATGTTCCCATAATTTGGCGAGCGTTGTTGAGTTCTTGTAGGGTCCATAAAGATACTGCCACTGGAGAACGTGCTGCAGAGAGAGTGATTGAGCTAGAGCCTCAAGTGGCTGCATCTTATGTGCTTCTGTATAATATTTATGCTGAGGCTGGATTGAAATTGCCGGCAACGAAGGTTAGAGACTTGATGAAAGAACGGAGAGTTAAGAAGGAACCTGGTCTAAGTTGGATTGGGCTAGGAAATAAAGTTCATTCTTTTTTGGCGGGTGATAGATCCCATCCTCTTAGTCAAATTATATATCCAAAGTTGGAGGAAATGTTGCAGAAGATTAAGAAGATTGGTTATATTGATGAAGGGCTTGTTCCTCATGCATCTGAACTGGACCAGAAAAATAGCTCTCTGGTGAGCCACCACAGCGAAAAGTTAGCCGTGACACTTGGAATAATTAGTTTGCCAACATCCGCTCCTGTGAGGGTTATGAAGAACTTGAGAGTCTGCCGAGATTGCCATACAATAATGAAATTCTTCTCAAAGGTGGAAAACCGGGAAATTATTCTTAGAGACCCTATTCGTTTCCACCGTTTTAGAGAAGGTTCTTGTTCATGTAGGGACTTCTGGTAGTAGGAGTGAGATTCTGTCTGAAGAGACATTTTCCCCCTCTAGTAAACTAGGAAAGAGTTCATCATATTTTGGTGCATTAAAGTTCCTTTATAAGAGGGAACAATATTTAGTATCTGGCCTATCCAGTGAAGTAGGGAAAGCGCTCTGTGCTAAGTAGGAATCTGATTACGTATATTTTGCGGATCAAGCCAGAGAGGAACCATTCCTTCTTCTCGATGATTGCTTCGTTCTGCTGTGTGTGAACTATAGCATAAGAAAAGCTATTGTGTCAACCAAATCAGAAAAACGTGGCAGATGATTCCTGGATTTTCAGTTTGGCAACATCAGCTGCTTTGAGGATGATGAGTTTATTCTTTCGATGACTAGTTTTCCCACACAAATGACACTGATGAGGAGAAGGCTAGAAAACAATCTTGAAGGGTATAGATTTGACTTTGTTTTATTGATGTATTTATTTATTTATTTTTTCAATAGGGTTCTTTTTCTTGTGGAAATGCTGGTACCAGGAGTAAGTTGGGCACTGTGACTATTGCTCTCTTAGAATCATAAAACAGAATTTCATGTTGTCTACAATATCAGGTATAAGACAAAATTTTCAAGCCAGCAGAAATCTGATTTAAATATTGGAAGTTACGGAATGGGTAGTGGGTAAGGAAAAGAATAGGAAGTTTTGACATCAGAGAGTCTGGAGACATATGAAAACAAAGATGAAAATTGCCAAAACCAGTAACGACTGCTGAATGTCAAAGTCTGTATGAGGTTCTGGTAATGTCAGGGTGATGTTTAGGTTTCTTGGTTTCAAATCCTCGTTGTCACGAACCTTGTCCCCCCAAATTGTGATACTTCCAACCTTCCATTACCTGACGTAGTTGTGAAGGACCTAGTCCAGTTGCTACCATCACCAGCTAAAACCTACTCCCTCAAACACCCCCTCACTGCTGTCAAGCAATTGTTGCCCCATAACTTCTGGCATATGCTTGTATGGTTCCAACACTCAATTCCCAATTTCCCAAGAATTCCTTCTCTATATGATTGGCAGTCCAGGACAAACTATTGACACAAGATAAGTCAGCTCTGCATTTCACAATGCAGCCAATCTGTGTGCCCTCTGTCTCAATGCAGCAGAAAGTCATCATCACCTATGCCACAAATGTGCTTATTCAAGAATTATGTGGAATGGGATACAAGAAAAGTGTGGATTATTTACTTTCCCTAATTTATTACAAGACTTTCCGATTTAGGCCTCATCATATTGGAGTCAAAGACTCAAAACAGTAGGGATATGACATGGAAGCTCGCATTGGCAAACTATGTGTACCATACCATCAACTACTACCACAACCACCACAAACTTCCAAACCAAGCACCACCACCAGAACTACAATCACCACCACACCCCCGACCATTCCAGCCGCTGTAACTAACTGAAATTACCTAGACGATCAATGGAAATAGCCTAGAGGGGGGTGAATAGACTTTTTGTGGATGAATAGGCTTTTTGTGGATTTATTGACAAATTAAAATTAATTGCGGAAAAGTCAATTTTAATCCAATTCTCTATTAAGCTATATCATGCAAGGAATAATCTAAGTGCAGAAAATAAAGCAATTGAGATACACGATATTTTTACGTGGAAAACCTTGGAAATACTCCAAGTAAAAACCACGGATACGTTCGGGTATCGATACACTATGAATCAGAGAATTTGTACAGACTCTATGAAAACAGTACTTACAACATATGTAATATGCTGTTCTTCACTCGACGTCTGAAAGTCTAGATTCACTTGCGCTCCACGAAGCTCTTGCTCCGCTCCGTACTTTGACGGCTCTACTTCTCAACGGATCAAATAACCACGAAGCCTCCTGTTCCGATTTCCGCACTTAGATGGCTCTGTTTCTCACACAGATCTAAGCAACCACGTTGCAATAAGTGGTGTGTAGATTTTTCAGACTCTAGGTCATTTAATCGTTCATAAGATCATCGATGTAGAAACACAATTGAATTAACCCTAACACAAGAAAGAACTAGACGATATAGAATCACTCAATGTTTTTCTCTCTCTATCTTTATCTCTGTAGAATGATATGAATCTGTAGAAAACTTGTAGAGATCTCTCAATGGCTCAAAGACTGCTCTCATTGTAGAAGACCTTGGTATTTATAGACCATAACTGATGGAAACCCTAAGTTTTGTCATTTCTCGTAATTTCACATCGACTCAGCAAACCCCTAATCTCTGATGTAAATTATGTGTATTGCACGTATACCAAGGTGTATGAGTCGTAGTAGTATCATAAAATCAAAACGGGGCACAACCGACATCACGGCTAAAATGCAGCATAATTTTTAATCGTCGCTACGCTTTAAGCGTAGGTTCAAGCGTAACTTTTTACTTTCCGATCACTTTTTGCTTCTGAAAGCGTAGGCTTAGGCATAGGCATTTTTGTTAAAATTATTTTTCTCCGCAATTACGCCAAAATGACCATCTTGAATCCATGATACTTTTTCCTTGAAGTGACGGCTTTGGAAAATGTTGTTTTCGCCCTCCGGGAGACATTTTTCCTCAATACGCTCACTTTTGCACTTCACTTGTATTCTTCACAACTTCAATGCTTGATTTCGCCTTTGTCGAAGCTTGTATATGTCGTTGAAACCAAACCGACCTATCTAACACTCAACATGGTTATTGTCTAGAACATGCCATACATAAACAATTACAATAAATGTTCTTACACTAACCATATAATACAACCACCACCATCTAACTTTCAAGCTTGTTGATCTCTTAAACTTGTTTATTGTTAGTGCTAGTTGCAGATTTTATTATCGACTGGGTTGGGCTTCATGATGTTTGTGTATAGTTGTTTACCATTGTTTCTAAACAAGTATCGTTTTTTTGCCCGTTGGGCCTAGGCCCACATCTGTTGGGGCAGGCGGTATGCCCCTTGTTTCTATGTACATATCTTTTTTGCTTTAATTGCATTTACTTACTGAAATACAGAATACTCGTTGTCATGTTTAAGGAAATACTTCTGGTTGGAGATGAATGGAAGATTTAAATATGGAATAATGGATGGGGTAAAGTTGCTAATGCTTTGATGAAATTGGATCACGCACGCACGTAAGACTTTAGCCTCAGCATGCTTTGATATTCCGGATATATGGTTGCCTGTTGTTATGGAAATTGTTTCTCTCTTTGATGTATGTCTATGCATATACCTAGATCATGTTGATGATTATACTTTTTAGTGTTGATATATCAATTCTGGTCATTCTAAAAGAAGTGTAGGATAAAAAGGTTTAAAAATGTTGAACTTGGTCTTATGGTTTTATCTGTTATTTATTTGGAGAATGGAGAAACCAATGCTTTAATTTAATTGAAGTGTATATAGTTAAAATCTAATTTTTGCTAACACTGTAATAATTTTCACAACCTGTTCCAAGGGTAATTTTATGTTTAAAGTTTGACCTGCGAACCTTTCAGAACTCGGTAATTTTCAACACTCCCCACAAACTGTCTTTTCAATCATTATGATTAGTAATTTTACAACCTTGCGAAACTGTAATTTATAGCCTCTCTACATAAACCATGTCTTTTTAGTCATTGCAGTCAGTATTTCTACGAGTTAGTTATAATACAATTACTCTAAAAGCGTACGCTAGTAGAGAGGGTGTAAACATAAATACAACTACAATCTCTCTCTCTCTCTCTCTCTCTATATATATATATATATATATATATCTTGGATCCTCGGACAAGGAGACTGGCAAGTAGAGAGTCATCAATTTCATATTCAATAAGGCCTTTATTTGCTTGATGTAGGATGGTGACGGGGTTGCTTCATATTGTGGTGGGGCAGTCCTCTGATGCAGACTTTATCTAACCTTTGGAGAATTGAAATCCAAGAAGGGCCAGGTACTTCCAAACCTATCACAGGAATCGGTATATAGCTCTAATGAGTCACGATTCTTTGTCTATTAGTAGGATTTCACATACTCAAAGTAGTTTTTTCATAAAGCAACAGGTTTTGTTGGTTCAGTTACCTCTAGGAACATATAAATGCTCTACCCAGACGTCGGTTCTTTAGTTACAAACTCGAAGACATGAACATGTACCCTACCCATCTAAAATCACATGAACCTAAGTATAAAATGCTTAACAATTTACCCCCATTATTTTGACTTCATATCCTAAACTTTGATTAGAAATAAAACACCTGTACACATCTAAAATACTCATAACATTTGAGATTCAGTTTCAGTAATTATCATATATATGTTAACTTTATTAAGTACTTGCAACTTTTTATTATTAATGAATTATTAATAGAAGTTCAACATCATATATTTTAGTTATTTTAAGAAAGAAAAACATAGTATATAATTCTGTCCAGATTAGGAGGGGTTCACCTTAATCTGAACTGCTGGATTTACATGCCGAAATTCCGTACACAAAACGCTTTAAATTAGAGATCAAGTTCAATAGGTTAGGATAAAAGGATCTCATCCATATACTTGGGTATCTCATTCTTGTACAAAGTACACTCTTGTGCTTCAGGGCTGTGGTACCACACACTGGCCAAGTCCCCTGGGTGCGGGGAACTATTGCTACAAGGTGAACAAAAACATAATGATAAAACTCATGCTGTAACCTGTGTGATGACTTTAGTGAGAAATGGAAAAATTAATTCAGACCTAACAAATTGAAAGAAAAAGGATATCCGTACTTGCTCACTAACCTGTGGCAGCTTTGAAGATTGCGGCAACAAATTGTCCTTAGTCTATTATGTACTTTTTCCTTGTAACTCTAGGTTTTCAGCCTAATATATTGCTTTTCTTTCACTAACAATCGCCAAGGCCAATATGAAGGTTTTAGAATTGCTGAGGGGATTAGCTGACATTAGCCTAGATCTGTCATGTGCATAAGAAGTTTAGCCTTTGTTCTAATGGCAAGTCTTCAGCACTGTTTGAAAAAAATAAATATTTTTTAGTGTAGGAATTCAGTACCAAATCAGTAGTTAAGGAGATTGAACTTACAATTTATTTAGAGAAGTGATACATTCAAGGCTACCTTTCATTTTAGGTGTTGAACACTGGTGACAAGTCACCTTCATCTGACTTAGGTCTCATACTATTTTGAAGTGAACTTATTTTCTTATCTATGGCACCAGGTAATTTTAAGTACTTCTCATTTATGGCTTGGAAACATTTTTTTCTATCTAATGATTCTGTTTGACATATCCTTTGTTTTGTGTGTGTGGGTAGAAGGACTGTGTTCCCTTTAAATACTCTGCCATCCATGTCTGAAGGAACCTTTTGCAGCAAAAACGGACTTGTTGATAGGAAAACTATAAGGGTCCGTTTGGTTGTGCGGATTTGGAATTGAATTGGAATTGTATTGGAATTAGAATTTCTTGGTATTTCAATTCCACAAATGCAATTTCAAATACATTGTTTGGATAAATTTTGGAATTCAAGTGTAATTGGATTTCAATCCCAAACCCAATTTGAATGTAAAGATGATAAATTTAGAATTAAATAAGATAATATATATATATATATATATATATATATAAATGTATATTTAAGTATATGTATGAATATATATGTATGTGTATGCATGTATGTATGTGGATGTGTATATATGTGTGAGTTTATACTTATGTATATATGTGTGGTTACGTATTTGTGTGTATGCATGTGTATTCACATTTGTATATATATGCGTCGTATATATGTCTATCGCATATATAAACCTGTGTGTATGTATGTTTGTATATAGGTGTGTCACGTGTGTATACATATGTGTATATAGGTGTGTCACGTGTGTATACATATGTGTATATATGTTTGTATATATCTATATAGGCATATGAATATATATAAGTCTTTATATTTGTGGTGGTGAAAAGTTAGTTATTAGAGAGAGTATTTACTAGGTTGAAAATTTAGAAAATATTTGGAATTGGAAATCACAACTTCTCCTGTGGAATTCAAGTTGTGGAATTGGGTTTTCCAATTGCAAAATATTTTGTTGCATCTGAACAATGAATTTGGATCTGGAGCTCCCAAATCTAAATCCAAGGCTCCAATTCCGCGCTGCCAAACAGACCCTTATTTTAAAATGGTAATAGAGGGCCCTTCTTGCTGAGATGACTTTACTTTAATGAAGACCACTTTAAGGGCAGTAGGATTGGAGATAATGGGAAAACAACTTAACCTTAAGAAATTGAATGGCAGCCAATTAAGAACTTGGAAAATAGTGTGAAGTGCTGTGACAAAAAGCAAGAGAAAGGAAAAGTGCACTTAATTAAATGAATAATGAGTAGAATTTAACTTTATTCTTGGAGCTTGAATTTGAAAATCAACTTTGCTTACTAGAAATGTCACGCATTGCCTAATGTCCCCTTTTTGATCTAGGCAACTTTGGATGATGACGCAAGTATACAGTCATTGCGTCCATGCCGCTCTTTGATGGGGGCATATGCCATTCAATCCATCCATGCCTTGGTAAGTCACTTGAACACCTTTGCCTTTTTATCGATTAAGTTTTGTTTTGCAGCTTGATTTCAAACTTAAATATTGAATAAGGAAAGTGATTATTCAATTAATTTTGTTTGATAACCAAATATGGGATATCATTAAATTAGTAACTTTACCTAAAATGGGGTAATTTGTTTTTGGGTGAAGAAGACTCTGTTAATCACAAACAATGGGCACTCAAAATCCAAAAGGTGTTAAGGAAGTTCTCTTTCATATCATCGCTTTGAAATTTTATGAAACAACAGTTCAACCCATCTAAGTGTGGGTGGGGACTTTAATGTTGTTCGGATGCCTTCAAAGAGATCTTCTGGTGGTCGGTGGACTAGGTCGATGACATGTTTTTCTGAGTTTATTGATCGGCAGGCGTTGCATGATCTCTTTCTGGTGGGTGCATCATTTACTTGGTCTAGTTGCAGGGAGACCCCGACTTTCTCTTGCAATGATCGTTTTCAGGTGTCTGGGAATTGGGAGGAGCACTTTCCGGAGGTGATCCAGACCATTGCTACTCGGTTCACTTCGGATCATGTCCCGATTTTATTGGATTGTGGGGGTATTGTTGCGGGGAAGCCTTCGTTAGGTTTGAGAATATGTGGCTCAGAGCTTGGGGATTTTCAGCAATGGGTAGGGATGACAAAATGGTCCGACCCGGCCCAACCCGATTGGGGCGGGTTTGGTAAATTTATAAACGGGTTTGGGATGGGTTTGGTATCCAAAATTAAAACCCGAAGCGGGTTCAGGTTGGGTTTGGGTTTTCTGGAAAACCCGTTGGTAACCCGACCCCAACCAATTTACGATTTTAATTTTAATTTTATATATATATATGTGCGTCGTTGTCTATATATAACTCATTAATTTGATTCTTGGTGCTGACATTTATATATATATATATTTTTTGGAAGAATTTCAGTCAATATGCGTATATATACATTTGTTTGTCTAAATATGTGGGATATTTAGTTTATAACGTAAAGCAGAATATATGCCTAAAATAAGAGAGGATACTTGGTTTATAACTTAATTTGTTATTAAACGCATTATAACTTAATTTGTCATCAAATAATTTAGTAAATCAACTGTGCTTCTAATTTATTAGAAATAATTTAGTACAACCGATGGTAACCCGATGGAACCCGTTTATACCGACGAGGTGGTAATGGTATTACTGATTACAACTTGTCGCGGGTTTGGGACTGATTTGGTATTAGTAATTTTTAAATGGAGTGGTAATGGTATTAGCCAAACCTGTCCCAAACCCGACCCGTTACCATCCTTAGCAGCGGGTGTCAGAGTGGTGGGCTTGCGCTGTTAGGTCGGGTTCTTCGAGTTTTGTTTTGGCTTCAAAGTTGTGTTTATTGAAGTCTTCGCTCATCACCTAGAATAAAGAGGTCTTTTAGCAATCTTGTGTGGCATAGGAATGTGTTGTTGGTCGAGATTGATGACATTGATAGAGTTGATCTAGGTGGGGGGCTGGATGAGGCCACGAGATTGAAGAGAGAGCAGTGTATGACCGACATTGAGGAGATTGCTATTCGGGATGAGATTTCATGGAGGCAGAAATCTTGTGCTATTTGGCTAAAAGAAGGGGATTGGAATACAAAATTCTTTTACCGTTCGGCGAATGCTCACAGGAGGAACAAGATCATTGGGAGTTTGACCATTGAGGGTTCTCTATTGTTCTCTGAGGAGGAGCTTCGCATGGGGATCCCAGCTTATTATGAGAGATTGTTTACGAAAAGTGACAGTTGGAGGCCTAACCTGGATGGTCTTATGTTTGACTCTTTAGATGAGGGGGACATAGATAGGCTTGAGATTCCGTTATCGGAAGAGGAAGCGTTGAGGGCGTTGAAGCAATGCAATGGTGATAAAGCTACTGGTCCGGATGGGTTCTCTATACATTTCCTTCTGAAGTGTTAGCCTACGGTTCAGGAGGAGGTGATAGAGCTCGCAACTTATTTCCCCGCTTCTTTTCCATGTGGTGATGGAGGCTTTTAGTCGGATGATGACTAGAGCGACAAAGTTGGGTCTCCTTCGTGCATTCAGGGTGGGTGATGTTGCTACTCAGTTTGTGGATATTTTGCCCTTGCTCTTTGTTGATGTACTATTGTTTTTTGTGATGCGGATGAGGCTCAACTTCGGTATATTCGGTGTATTCTGATATGTTTTCAGGCTGTTTCCGGTGTAAAGATCAACAATAACAAGAGTTCTTTAATCCCGGTTGGGGAGGTGGGTAATATGTTTGCTTTGGCTACGGCTCCCAGCTGCAGGGTTGGCCAGCTTCCATATGAGTATTTGGGTTTGCCTTTGGGGTCTGCCTTTGGGGTCGTTTGGTCAGAGACAATCTCGTTGGGATTATGTGGTCGAGCGTGTGGAGATGCGGATGATGGGTTGGAAGCGGCAGTATCTTTCCAAAGGTGGGAGACTCACTTTAGTTAAGTGCACGTTATCCAATCTTCTTACTTATGTTTTATCCCTCTATCGAATCCCTCGTGGTGTGGCGCAACGGATTGAGAGGCTCCAGAGACAGTTTTTGTAGGGAGGGAGTAGTGAGAGACAGTTTATTCCTCTGGTGCATTGGGAGGTGGTTTGTTGCCCTGTTCGGGATAGGGGTTTGGGTATCTGCCGGTTGATGCCTTTTAATAAGGCTCTCCTGGGTAAGTGGTTGTGGCGCTTTGGGATTAAGAAGGGGTGGTTGTGGAGGAGGGTGGTTGTCTGTTGTTATGGGGAGGATATGGGCGGATGGTGCTCTGCTGAGGTTTGGGGCCGTAGAGGTATGGGGGTGTGGAAGGACATTCGGCAGGGTTGGGAGTCCTTTGCTCCTTATTTTAGGTTCAGGGTGGATGATGGTCGTTGTGTTTGTTTCTGGACAGATTGGTGGTGCGGTGAGGGTTCTCTTACCTCTTCCTTCCCCCAGTGTCACGGACTTTAACGCGTCTGCGCGCCAATGCCTGCGCGGTGCCTCACACCCTGTACGCACCTACACACAGAGGCTTGGCCATCCATACTACCTCGCATGGGGCTGCACTATCTTGTGCTGTGGAACGCCCCAAGCAAAGTACGCCTTCTTATCAATGCATACCAACTGGTTTCGACCTGCCTTGGTCTCCTCAGGGAAGCGGCTCTAGCTCCCGACCAGTTTGTGCAGGGATGTCATACTCCCCTCTAGGAGGTTGTCACCATGGAGACCCTACACGCTCTTTCCCTGGAACTCTTCCAGTCACTTAACATTAAGCGCATCCACCAGTCAGTATGCCCATCTCTTGATACTTTAAGGCCTTGTTAAGACGGTTAATAATATCTCAATGAAAACTGTCTAACAAAACTCCCCCATTTAAAAATACGCAACGCCCTCGTTGCGGCCGTACCACCCTGCCTGTCCACCTTGGCACCGGGACTCCCCCCGGAGGTGACATCCAAGTGGGTGCTTGGCGTAGCACGATCAGGGACACTCAACTTGGCTCTGATACCATTTGTCACGGACTTTAACGCCTTTGCGCACCCATGCTCGCGTGACGCCTCACACCCCGCACGTACGGAGGCTTGGTCAACCATACTACCTCGCATGTGGCTGCACTATCTTGTATTGCGGAATGCCCTAAGCAAAGTACGCCTTCTTATTAATACATACCAACTGGTTTCGACTTGCCTTGGTCTCCTCAGGGAAACGGCTCCAGCTCCCGACTAGTTTGTGCAGGGATGGCATACTCCCCTCTAGGAGGCTGCCACCACGGAGACCCTGCACGCCCTTTCCCTGGAACCCTTTCAGTTACTTAACATTAAGCGCATCCACTAGTCAGTATGCCCATCTCTTAATACTTCAAGGCCTTGTTAAGACGGTTCATAATATCTCAATGAAAACTGTCTAACACCCAGCTCTTTAGGATCGCTTGGGATCGTCATGCTTCAGTAGCGGACTGTTATCACCTCGGTACTAGGAAGCTAGTGTTGGATGTCAGTTTTGTGCGTTACTTTCAAGATTGGGAGTTGGAGGAGGTCTACGATTTGTTGAAGCTTTTGTATTCCCAGGTTGTTGGTTCTGGTTCGGACTCTTTGCTTTGGCTTCCGGCCTCTTCTTGATGTTTTTCGGTTTTTTCCTATTTTAGTTGTCTCTCGCCTAGGGCGGAAGAGTTTTTTCCTTGGAGGGCGGTTTGGTGTCCGAAGGCCCTGCTTAAGGTTGCTTTTTTCACTTGGTCGACGGTGTGGGGCCGTATTCTCACTTTGGATGTTTTAAGACAACGTGGTTTTATATGGTTAATCGGCTCTTTTTGTGCAAAAAGAAGGGGGAGTCCGTCGATCACCTCCTTTTGCCTTGTCCGATTGCCTATGATTGTTGGTGCATTCTCTTTTGTCTTTTTGGTGTTCTGAGGGTGATGCCGTGTTCTGTCCGCGATGTCTTGGCTTCTTGGAGGAGTGTGCGGGTCGGTGCTCATGCTCGGCTTTTTTGGAGGGTGGCTTCCCTTTGCCTTTGGTGGAACATTTGGTTGGAGCGCAATAGATGTTGTTTTGAGGGTGTGGAGTCCCCTTTAGGGGCGATCAAAGATTCTTTTATCTCTTTTTTGTTTTGTTGGGTGGAGGGTCGCAATTGTTTATCTATAGTTGAGAAGATAGAGTTTTTTGGGTTCTTTTGGCCCTTAAGGTACCTTTTTGTATTTGGTACACACTCCCCTTTTGGGTGCTCTTTTTATATATTACTTATAAAAAAAAAACCCTATCTAAGTGGGGTTATGTGGCTCTATAGGTTGAAGTGACCAAAATTGTTATTACCCTTGAAATGGCACCAAATTACCCCCCAAAAAAGCATAATTTTCATGGAAAAAATACCCTTAAAAAGGTTATCCAATCACTTAGCTAGGTCCGCGCACCCACAATTTCCTCAAAGACGGAGATACACATTGACACACCATATACACAAACCAATTTAAACCAAAGAAATTATATTAGCTCATACTCGTATCGACTTGAAGAAATACTGTCCAATGCAAATACTCTCCCATAATTATCTACAACATTGAGGTAATACCCTTCTTGCTGGTTGCCTGTTCCTTTAGGGAGAGGACTAGTAGAGGTATCTGGATTGGAGTAACTGGGAAAATAAAGAAATTGAAATGCACCTACTTAAGAGCATGGATTTGTAGAATTTGAAGCGCAGGGAAAAAAATCAAGAGAGTAAAATGTGCAATGACAACTAAATAAACTTTAGTTATGGAGCTTGATTTCAAAGATCTTCATGGCTTTCTAGAAATGACACGTACCTTCCTCTTATTATTATTACTATCGTCGTTAAGGATGACAATGGGGTGGGTATCACCCGCCCCGTCCCCGAACCCGATTATTTTTCCCCACTCCGTCCCCGCCCCGCCCCGCCCCGATTACGTATTATTTTTATTAAAAATATATTTTTTAATAATAAAAAATAATATTATTTTATTTCTAATTAATATTATTATTCTAGAATTTTTTTCTAGAATAAATTTATATGAAATCAAAATCAAACAATAAATCTATATGAAATCAAAATCAAAGATTTCAAAAGCATAATAAACAACCCGTCAATACATGTTTATTCATATATATAGATAAATATATATAGCTAATTGGGGCGGGGCGGGGGTGCCCCATACCCGCCCCGATTATACTCGGGGAATTTTTTTTTGCCCCATACCCTCCCCGGTTAGCTAAACGGGGCGGGGCGGGGCGGGACGGGTTTTTTTGCCATCCCTAATCGTCATACTTTTTTTGTTTCTTTTTAGAAGTATCACTGTTTTGTATACTTTCTTGATCATAGCAACTTTGTTTGAGACTACAAGCTAGAAATACCTTTAGGTTCCCCTGTTTGATATGGACATCTCCTGTTCAGTCCTTCCATGCCTTTGTAAGGTAATTGGACCACTTTGCCTCTATCAAATGACGTGTTATATAGCGACTTGATTTAGTACTCAATTTTGAATTAGTCAAGTTATTGTCCAATTGATTTTGGTACTAACACAATTTGGAGCAATTTAAAAGAGTTATTTCCAATTAAATAGTGTTTAAAATTTGGAGTGAAGACGACTTGGTGTACATTGATACTGTACAATTAAAATCCAAAAAATGTGTCCTTTTAATATTATCGATTCAAACAGCCTTTTTATTTTCAGTGGTTAAACTTCAGTTCGATCCAACGCCTTAACCAATTTAGTAGGATTATGTAGCCTTATAAAGTAGTTGTAGTCTATGTAGCACTTATACGGATACGGGGTGCATATACGATACGATATGGACACGGGAATACGGAAAAAATAATAAAAATAGGATACGGGTACAGTGGGATGCATCAAAAATAAAAATAAAAGAATAATAAATTTATATAAAAGAATATATATAACTTAATCAATTTCCTATAATATGAGAAATCTCAATGTATTATATCCGATGTTTATAACTAAGATGTATACAATTGAACACAAAATATGATATCATCACACATTTAACATAAAATACACTAAACATTTTCACCATTGCATCATTCACCAATTTAGCTATAATATAAGTCATATAGTCATAACTTCTTTTACCAAAAAAGGTTAAAATACATAATTTCATCACAAAAACAGTAGCTATATAGTTCTCAAACAAAAGCCACTACAACCAGTAGTTTTACAATCTAGAAGCCATGCTTCATTACAAGAAAGAATATGTTTGCAACAGAATTTAAAAGACATAATTTCGGGTCATATCCTGAACGTATCCTAGGCGTATCTTGGCCGTATCCAAAAATAAAAAATTAATTATAAAAAGTTGGATAAATCTATTAAGTATCGGACACTCGTCCGGACGTATCCTAGGAGTATCGATGCTAGACACGTGTCCGATACCGCCACGACGCCTTCGGAGAAGTATATGTGCTTCATGGGTTATAGTGTTGGAAAAAGGCGGTTCGACCAAATAACATGATTCATGCATAGCCAATAAACCCATACTTTTGTGGGCTTCACTTGATGTCATCCAACTTCTTTTATTTTCATCTTTCATTTAGAAGGGAACTTTGACCAAACACTAGGACAATTTATCCTACACATTTCTCATTTTCATGTAGTCCCATCCAGATCCCTACTAAGTTTCAACCAGGTGGTTGATCTTTGGCCTAGTTGTTAACAAACTCTCAGAATAAATGTGAAGAGGAGGTGTAACTTTGTATTTGATTTCTCCCTAGTATTTGTTGATATATATATATATTATAAGTATTAAAATCCTTGTCCAAGTGCATAAAAATATTGATATTATTATTGTCCTAAATTCTATATGATATATTAACAAATTAAAGCAATTCAAATGTCACATAATTGGAAAATGAAGGTACAAATTTAATACACATAAGCTTTTAATGACTAGCTTAATACTCGTGCTAAATTTCTTTTGATTGTTATTCATATAATATGTAATTTAAGTAGTATGCTATAGAAGCAACTTATATCAAGAATTTCAAAAGGTTTCCTGGGAATATGGACAATACTTTGCATTATTAGGTATTAGTTATAGTGTGTGGGTGCTTAACCCAATATGGGCCAGGCATATATGGTTTTGTGTTCCCATTTATGGGTTGCCCTAATATATATATATATATATATATATATTTGACTACTAACCAGAAAGTTAGTAAGTCAATATTACACTAATTTCAACATGGTAGAGTCAGATACCGAAGTTTGAGAAACTCTCTCCTCACAAAACCCTAACCCTAATCCACACAAAACCCTAACCCTTGTTTTTTGTGAAGCCAAATTCCGCTACGCAGATTTAAATTGGGGATCGAGCTGCCCGGTCAGCTCGCGGGGTCTAGGGGCAGTGCCCCTGCGGGGTTTAGAGGTAACGCCCTGAGAAATATTTTTTTTTTCATTCTTGGTCTGTTTCGTAATTCCATTCATGAAATCCTAATTTCGTAATGGATCCTTGACTGAAACGATGTCTTGATATGTATAGGGCTGCGGTTCCCCCTTGTTTATGTGATTAGGGGTGTGGTTCCTCCTTATTAGTTTTTATGTTTCGATTTGCAGGGTCATCTCTGGATTTTTTTATTTAAAATTTTATTATGACGGATTTGTCGTCTTCTGGCAGTGGGGCTGTTGAGAACAAGCCCATTATTTCTGAGATCGTTTCTGCCTCTACCAAGCTTATAGATCAACGTTTAGATGGATCTAATTTCCAGCATTGGAGAAAGATTATTCTTTTTGCTATTCGTGGTATGGATAAAAAAGATCATTTTACTAATGAATTCCTGAACCCTCAATCTGACCCTGCAAGTTATAAGATTTGGTTACGTGATGATGCACGGTTATGTAACCAACTTATCAATTCTATGGAGCCAAAGGTAGCCATGTTAGTTACCCAATGTGATTCAGTTAAAGAGTTGTGGGAGTATCTACAGATTCTATATTCCGGCCGAGATGATATGAACAGATTACATGATGTATGTCAGTGCTGAGCAAAAGAAAATTATCAGTGATTATTTTGCTTCGTTCAAGAAAACATATGAAGAATTTAATATGTTGATGCCTATTACGTCAGATATTCATCAAATGTAGATATAGAGAGAGTAGTTGGTTATTCTTGCATTCTTGAGTGGTTTAAAACTTGAATATGAATCGGCTTGGTCTCAGATTCTAGCGAGTCGCTAAACTTCACTTACAGAGGTATATTCTAGGGTTCAGCGCTCTACTCGACAATCTTCAAGATTCAGTGATAATGGTGATAGGACTGCCCTAACAGGTCAATCCGGAGGCAATGCTAGGGGAAGACGAGGAGGCCGTGGGGGTCGAGGAAGATGCGGGCCAGATGGTCGAGTTACTTGTTTTCACTGTGGTGGAATTGGTCACATGCGTGACAAATGCTGGAAGTTACATGGTAAACCACCTAATGTTCGGTTCGCAAATATGATATTCGGGACTAATCAGTTTACCCAGGATATTACTATTGATGATGGTTGTGTGATTTTATCCGCTGAGGAGTACTCTCGCTTGTTATCTAATCAGGCCTCTATATCTGCCACTATTGCTCACACGGGTCCATCTACTACTTGTCTTTCAGTTTCTCCTCGAGCATGGATTATTGATTCTGGAGCTTCAGACCATATGACTGGCACCACAGGTATATTGAGTGCATATTCTCCTACATCATCTCTTTCTGATGTTCGGGTGGCTGACATATCATATATTGTTGTTTGAGGGATTGGGAAAGCACCTCCTACACTTAGTTTACAATTGTCATATGTTTTATATTTGCCTGATCTTCCTTTTAATTTGATATTTGTCAGTGCACTAACCAAATGACTTAATTGTTGTGTAATTTTCTATGGTAAATATTGTGAATTTCAGGATCGGTCGACGAAGAGGATGATTGGTAGGGGTCGTCGCGCTTCAGGAGGACTCTACGTGCTAGATGAGGAAACAATATCCATGGCGTGTTCCGTTGTGTCATCCACTCCTTTCGAGCTTCACTGTCGCCTTGTTCATCTTACTCTCCCCAGTTTCAAGCGTCTATATCCAGCTTTTCAGTATTTACCAGAGTTGTTTTGTGAGTCGTGTCGGTTCGTGAAACATCATTGTGTGTCTTATGTGTCTAGGATAAATAAACGAGCATGTGCTCCATTTGATCTAGTTCATGCTGATGTTTGGGGTCCATGTCCAGTTCAGTCTAAGTTTGGGTTCCGTTATTTTGTTACATTTGTGGATGATTATTCCCGTGTTACTTGGTTGTAGCTAATAAAACAACGTTTTGAGATATTTTCTGTCTTTTGTGCTTTTTACAATGAAATTCGTAATCAGTTTTCTGTGTCTATTCGCACGTTGCGTAGTGACAACAAACGTGAATATTTTTCCTTTCCCTTTACATCATTCATGACCTAAGAGGGTATTATTCACCAGTCTTCATGTTTAGATACCCCCAGCAAAATGGAGTTGTTGAACGTAAAAATTGACATATTATGGAAGTTGCTCAGGCACTTATGTTTCATACGAGAGTCCCTAAAATATTCTGGAGCGATGCAGTATTGATTGCAACATATTTGATCAATCGGATGTCATCGTCTAATCTTAAAGGGGAGATTCCATATAAAGTATTATTTCTTAACCAGCCTATTCATTCTCTCCCATTACGCATTTTTGGATGCACATGCTATATTCGGGACATTCGACCTCAGGTGACTAAACTTGATCCCAAGTCCTTACGGTGCATATTTCTTGGATACTCACGTACTCAGAAGGGCTATTGGCGTTTCTCTCCTGAGTTGGGGCGGTACCTAGTGTCATTAGATATAGTTTTTCATGAGTTTTCTTCCTTCTCGTCACATATTTCGTCCACGGATCCACCTCTCACACTGCCAGTTGATGAGTTTTTGGTCTATGACTTGATTCGTGTCACATCTGACCCCTCAGTTCCCTCAGTTCAGCCTGTGCGTCCTCCCCTCTAGACATATGTCCGTGGACCACGTCAAGTGTTTGGTTCTACTCCCGTAGCTGATCCTGAGCCGCCCCCTACTGCAGCGGACTCTTGGTCCTCTGATCCTCTAGTGCCAGTTCAGACATCTGATGATGATTTGCCTATTGCTCTTCGAAAGGGTAAGCGCAGTTGTGTTAGTTATCCTGTATTTGTGACCCTCTCCTATGCAGGTATTTCTTCATCATTACAGGCTTTTGTATCAACTCTAGACTCTCTATTTCTGTGCCTCGAAATCTATCCGAGGCTCTCTCTTTAGCAGATTGGCGAGCAGCGATACAGGATGAAATGTCCGCCCTAGAGGCCAATTAGACTTGGGACTTGGTGCCTCTCCCGCCAGGCAAAAGACTTGTTGGTTGTAAATGGGTATATGTCGTTAAAACGAATCCAGATGGTTCTGTAGCTAGACTCAAGGCTCGCTTAGTGGCAAAAGGCCATGCTCAAACTTATGGGGTGGATTATATTGATACCTTTTCTCTTGTGGCTAAATTTGCATCTGTACGTCTCATTATTTCTCTTGCAGCTACGTCTGGTTGGCCGCTTCATCAGTTAGATGTTAAGAATGTGTTCCTGCATGGTGATCTCCAAGAGGAAGTTTATTTGGAGCAACCACCTGGTTTTGTTGCTCAGGGGGAGTCTGGTCTTGTTTGCCGCCTGAAGAAGTCTCTATATGGTTTGAAACAATCCCTGCGCGTATGGTTTGGGCGCTTTAGTGACGTTATTTTAGAGTTTGGTCTTAAACGGGCAGCCAAAGATCACTTGGTCTTTTATCGCTAGTCGGATGCAGGTAGCATTTACTTATTGTTTGTGTTGATGACATTGTGATCACTGGCAGCGATGGTGCATGTATTTCTTCACCAAAAGCATTTCTGCAGACTCGGTTTCAGACAAAGGATCTTGGTTGTCTTCGTTATTTCTTGGGAGTTGAGGTGGCCTGTAGCAAACGGGGAATATTTCTCTCTCAAAGAAAATATGTTCTAAATCTGTTACGCGACACGAGGATGATGAGTGCTAAACCATGTGATACTCCTATGGCTCTTGGAGTTAAATTATCTGGAGAAGATGGAGATTTGTTCTCTGATCCTGAGTGTTATAGACGTTTGGTTGAGAAGCTTAATTATCTTGCAGTAACCCGCCCTGATATTGCCTTTCCTGTAAGTGTGGTCAGTCAGTTTATGCCAGCGCCTCGTGTTCCGCATTAGGATGCAGTGATTCATATTCTATGATATAGTAAAGGTGTTCCAGGTTGAGGATTATTGTACAGTAACCATGGCCATATGCGGATTGAAGGGTTTTTCGGATGCTGATTGGGCAGGATCCCCGTGCGACAGGAAATCTACTACAGGTTACTGTGTGTTCGTTGGTGGTAATTTGATTTCCTGGAAGAGCAAGAAACAAAATGTAGTGGCTTGCTCTAGTGCTGAATCAGAGTATCGTGCATTGACTCACTTAACTAGTGAGGCGATATATTTGCAACAACTTCTCGATGAGCTTGGTAACAAGTCCTCATAACCGTCTTTGTGGTGTGATAATTAAGCAGCTAAACATATTGCCTCTAATCCTGTTTTTCATGAAAGAACAAAGTATATTGAAGTGGATTGTCATTTTGTGCGGGATAAGCTACAAGGTGGACAGATCTCTTTAAAACATGTGAAGACCAGTGATCAGCTAGCAGATCTGTGTACTAAATCTCTTATGGGCAATCGGGTTTCTTATATATGTAACAAGCTGGAGCATAGATTAATGTGTGGGTATCTTTGGGCTTGACCCAATATGGGGCAAGCCCATATGGTTTTGTGTACCCATCTATGTGTTGCCCTAATATTTATATATATATATATAGGGTTGCTAACCAGAACGTTAGTAAGTCAATATTTCACTAATTTCAACACTAAGAAACAAGTCATTGCGGCTTTGAATATTCAATTGTTTTTATAAAAATTTAAAATGGACATTCTTATCTCTCTTTCTTTCCTATTTTACCACTCCCTTTAATTAAATATTTTATAACATGTAGAAAGTCCATAAGGGACAACAGGTTGTGGCATTTAAATAAATCTAGTGCTCTAATAGAGTAGGTAATCCTTATTTTGGACAATGCAGCAGGACGAAACATTATTACATATGCTCTGATGAAATCATATGGATGATATTGCTAACACAAATCCATGTATTGAGACGATAAAAGTAGACATAATTGCACTTACGGTTTCTTTAATTTACGCTGTATAAGTTAATCCCCTCATTTAAATTATAATCTGCATAATCTTGCCCATAATTGAAGAGATAACAGATTGGATTCGAGAAATCTTTGTCAAGAATTAATGCCTTTTAGTGCTAGCAAATTTGGAAGCTTATCTGTAGAATCGCTTTTAAATATCAAGTCCCCAGTTATAACTGTACATGTGGCAGTACTCTATTTGTCTGTTGGGAACAGCCGCAGGAGTAACGTCAATTTTCTATATAAATGTATATGATATCTTTGCCTCTAGACCAATTTCTCTTCAAAATCTAGAGTAGAACATAATTTTTATAGAGGGTGTTCATCTCAATATCCTACCCTAATCAATGGCTTTGGAAGATCTTTTGATATATGTTCTTATGGGATCAATATCCAGAGGGCAAGCAAGATTTGAGGACCCAAGGATGGAGAATCGACGGCGCGAGATCAAGCTAATGTTCTACGAATTCATGTACAGTGGGAAATTGCCTGAAATGCTTAATGCAGATGATGCGAAAGATCTGCTTAGTTTCATAGATGAAGAACTTGAGGGTATTCAACACAGGATTGAAACCCTCAAGGCTTCTAGCTCTACATCGGTCACTAATGAGGGTGCCAATGAGAATGGAACTACTTCTGGGACAGAGAAGGAATCCCCTTGAAATTAATTGTTATCCAGCTTCTGTGTTGAGTTTGTTGTTGATGGAAGTGCTTGGTCTTTTGCTTTCCCTTCGAATAAATATTTCGATCTTTAATAATCTATTTCAAGTACTCTTAAAAGATGTCTTTCATTTTTAGTAATTTGCTTGGCTTTGACTTTGAATAAATGTTAGTCCTTTTATTCTTGATTGATGTCTTAATTTTTAGTAATCTGCTTCTATGTGGTGTTTGTTGGTCATGGAAGTGTTTGGTGTGCTGCTTTTTCTTTGAATAAGTGTTGCTGTTTTTGTTTCTCCATTTTAAATATTCTGATGATGTCTTTAAATTTTAGTAATGTCTTCAGTCGTTATTGTTTTATTATTTAAACAAGTCATTTGAACTCTCTTTAGTGGAGTATCTCCCTCTCTAGCACAAATTATAGTATTAGATATATATGTATTACATTAGTCCGAGGATGAGAAACAGAATAATTGATTGATTGTGTAATGAATTTCTTGCAACTTTGGTGTTTGAAATGGGCTCAGGACTAAGAAATACTGAAAACAATATCATTTAAAAGGCAAGTTAACGATATTTATTGACGAAGTCGCCCTTCTTCTGTCCTACACTTTCTTGTTCCTTTTCTCAGCATTTTCTTGCCAATCACACTGCATTTCCTTATAGTCTGGGTTGTGGTATGTTAGTCATAGGATGTCAGACCTACATCATTGCTATTAGGTATAGGATGTGAACCCATATACATCACGCCTGGTTTGGACAAATTCCTTGAGAAACTTTAAGGTTTTGAAAGGGGCTCTAAACTGTACAAACCCCAGAAGGGGCAACAGATGTGTACCAAAACTCTTAAGCTTCAGTTTTTAGACTCTGAAACAATATACGAGTTAGAATTTTGAAAATAAGGCAGGTGGGCCCGTATTGATGATCCTTCTTGTGAGAAAATAAGAGACAAATATTTATTTTCCTGCTGTGGAATAGAAACCCGATCCTTGAAGTTTTGAATGAAATGATTTACATGTTGAGTGGTCCATGAACTACATAAGCTCAATTTTGTAACCACTAAAGGCGCGCAGTCATTTTCGCCTGTAATTCCAAATAAGTTAGGTCATTATAGGAGGGTTCAGATTGGTGAGTGGGTTATTGCGATCTTGGGATGATCTGTGACACAATTTTGACTTCGCTACAAACTGACGTTTTGAGCAGAAGTATCAATTCAGCGGAAAAATGATATAGGTAGTCAGGGAAGAGGGAAATGGGTAAAAGATGAGGAAAATTTGACATGTAATTGTTTTGGACTTTAGAGACAAAGAAACACCAAAATGAAATTGCCTTATCAAGTTACAGGTGTTGAATGTCTAATTTTGTTGGAAGTTCCGGAAACATCAGGCCAAGATCCACTTTTCTTGGTTTTAGAAATTGATCAGCATATTTAAGGAATTATTGCCTTTTGGAGATGAATGGGAAGATATGGATATGGAAGAAAGGGTGGAAAGACAATGCTAATGCCTCGTCAGCTGGGACATTTCAAGTTTCTAAGCTAAGCATGGGTTACATTATCTGGATATATGAATTCAATGTTGCTACTGAAGTTCTGATCATTCTCTTTTTTTAATTTCTGCCTATGTGTATCCCATGGGCAGCCTGTCATGGGCTCTTTAGTCGACGACATTCATAGTCTGGTCATTGCTGAGGCAGTTTAAATTAAAATGTCTAGGTTGTAAAGCTAAGCTATTTATCAAGTTATAGTAATTTGATAATTAAAATCTACTATTTAAAAGCTCAATAATATTTTTGACCACCTATGCATGTTTAAACAGTGACTTGGTCCTCTCTTTGATCCATCATATCCTTTATCATCCTCAAAATATTTTAAACGAATATATTTTCACCATTTTCTTTGAGTAAAAGTGAATCTATGATAAGGGTAGATTATTTCCCCTGGAGCTAATTAAAGACATATTATAGTTTGTTTTACTATGTTTTATTGAACAACTGGGGGGGGGGGGGGGGGGGGGGGGGGGGTGGGGAAGGGGGGGGGGAGGGGTACTTTGGTAAAGTATATTGAATACAAATGTTTCCAGTCTTTAACATTTGTTATGATATCTGTAATCCAACAGGATCAACACAAACAATTTCTCTCTCTCTCTTGGATCCTCGGCCAAGGAGACCGGCAAGTAGAGAGTCATCAGTTTCATATTCAATAGAGCCTTTGATCCCTTGATGTAGGATGGCGACGGGATTGCTTCATGTTTTGGTGGGGCAGTTCTCTGATGCAGACTCTATTTAACCTTGGCAGGATTGAGAGCCAAGAAGGGCAAGGTACTTCCAAACCTATTTAACCTTGGCAGGATTGTTTGTCTATTAGCAGGGTTTCACATACTCAAAAGTAGTTTTTTCATAAGGATGGGTAGAATAGTGGCTTGTTCAACTTTTGGTGGGTTTTCTTCACCAGTCCAGATTGAGTTAACTTTATCAAGTACTTGCAACTTTCTATTATTAATAAATAATAAATAGAAGCTCAACATCCATATATTTTAGTTATTTTGGGAAAGAAAAGAGTAGTATATAATTCTGGCAGATTAGGAGGGGTTGACCTTGACCTGAACTGCTGGCTTTACATCCAAGATTCCGTACACAAACCCTTGAAATTAGAGACCAAGTTCAATAGGTTAGGATAAAAAGGTCTCATCCTTGTACTTGGGGATTCTTGTGCTTCAGGGCTGTGGTACCACACACTGGCCAAGTCCCTGGGGTGCGGGGAACTAGTGCTACAAGGTGAACAAAAACATAATGATAATGCTCATGCTGTAACCTGTGTGATGACTTCGATGAGAAATGGAAAAATTAATCATACCTAACGAATTGAAAGAAAAATGATATCAGTACTCGCACACTACACTGTAGCACCTTTGAAAATTGCTGCAAGAAGTTGTCCTTCGTTTATTATGTAGGTTTTCCTTTTAACTCTAGGTTTTCAGCATAATATATTGCTTTTCTTTCACTAACAATCACCAAGGCCAATGTGAAGGTTTTGGAATTGCTGAGGGGATTAGCTGACATTAGCCTAGATCTGTCATGTGCATAAGAAGTTTAACCTGGGGTTTGTTGTAATGGCAAGACTTCGGCACTGTTTGAAAAAATTAAATATTTTTTACTGTAGAAGTTCAGTACCAAATCAGTAATTAAGGAGATTGAACTTATAAATTATTAAGAGAAGTGATACATTCAAGGCTACCGTTCATTTTAGGTATTGAACACAGGTGACTAGTCACCTTCATTTGACTTAGGTCTCATACTATTTTGAAGTGAACTTATTTTCTTATCTATGGCCCCAGGTAATTTTAAGTACTTCTCATTTATGGCTTGAAAACATTTTTGTCTATCTAATGATTCTGTTTGACATATCCTTTGTTTTGTGTGTGGGTAGACGGATTGTGTTCCCTTTAAATCCTCTGCCATCATGTCAGAAGGAACCTTTTGCCGTAAAAACGAACTTGTTCAAAGGAAAACTATAAGTTTAAAATGGTAATAGAGGGCCTTCTTGCTGAGATGACTTTACCTTCATGAAGACTACTTTAGGGGCTGTAGGATTGGAGACAATGGGGAAACAACTTAACCTTAACAGATTGAAGTGCAGCCAATTAAGAACATGGAAAAGAGTGTGAAGTGCAGTGAGAAAAATCAAGAGAAAGGAGAGTGCACTTAATTAAATGAATGACGAATAAATTAAACTTTATCCTTTGAGCTTGAATTTGAAAATCAACGTTGCTTGCTAAAGATGTCACGTTTTGCCTAATGTCTCCTTGATCTACGGAACTTTGGATGATGCCGCAAGTATACCGTCATTGTGTCCATACCGCTGTTTGATGGGGCATATTCCATTCAATCCATTCATGCCTTGGTAAGTCACTTGAACACCTTTGCCTCTTTATCGAATTATGTTTTGTTTTGCAGCTAGATTTGGAACTTAAATATTGAATAAGGAAAGTGATTATCCAATTCATTTTGTTTGATAACCAAATAGGGGATATCATTTAAATAGTAACTCCACCAAAGATGGGGTAATATGTTTTTGGGTCAAGAAGACTCAGTTAATCACAAACACTGGACACTCCAAATAAAAAAGGTGTCAAGAAAGTTTTCTTTCGTATCATCACTTAAAACTTAGGCATTTGGTTTTATTTTTATTTTTATTTTTTGTTTTTGTTTTGATAAAGTACGGAATCTTCATTTCTATAAAACAAAAGTTCAACCCCTCTGGTGGGGTTATGTGGCCGTATGGAAAACAATAGTGTTATTGTAGAGACCTAGAAAAATATGATTGCCATTCTCATTTTCTTTTTATACAATTATGTTCTATGTGCGCACCATATGACATGTTATAAATAGATTGTGGAAACACTTGTAATTATGGTGTTAGTAATATTCTATTGCTTTACAATAATTGTCACGCTCTAGTTTCAACTGAAGTGATAAAACCTTAGAAGATTAGAGTAAAATCTGTTATTTAAATTAATAAAGCATCAAAGCCTACTCGATATTGATTACATGTGATTCTTTGAAGGCTAAACTACAATGCCTACCCTGCGGTTTGGTCTAACTACACAGATGAAACTTATGGAAAATGTTGTTGTGGTTTGGGGCATTATTACAAAGCCACCCCCCCTCCAGAAATCTTATGTTAGGTCAGGCTCGTATTGGTTGAAAGAAATACTATCAAATGCAAAAAATGCTCTGCCCCAATTATCGACAACATTGAGGTTATTACCCTTCTTGCTGGTTGCCTGTTCCTTAATGGAGAGGACAGGTAAAGGTAGCTGGACTGGACTAACTAGGAAAATAAAGAAATTGAAATGCACTCACATAAGAGCATGAATTTGTAGAATTTGAAGTGCAGTGAGAAAAATCAAGAGAGTAAAATGTGTAATGACAAGTAGATAAACTTTAGTTATGGAGCTTGATTTCAAAGATCTTCATGGTTTCTAGTGTAATGAGGTTCGTTGCTATAGATGATGAAGAATGGCTTCTCAATTAACTAATTTGAAATCAGAGAATACGACTTTGAGAGAGAAAGTAGGGAGAGAAGCTGGATGGAGAGGGGTAGAGCCATAATGAATCCGAAGAAATGGGGCCTGAGACTAGGAGAGTTGAAACCCCTATAGGCCTCTATTGCTATTTATAGAGGTTAGTCGTGGAGCCCCTCCCTTCGCTCATTGCCTCGTCATTAAAATTACTTGTCTTCGCCTTTTCATCCGGGTCACGACCAAAAAGAAGGGAAGGTCGTGAGTCCAGCTCGCGACCAGCCTTCCTCTGGTCGGATGGGCCTCTACCCCAATCCACCAAACCTCTTTCGTTCCCATCTCCCCAGTTGGAGCCCAGTGTCACCTTATGACATTAAGATCGCCCGAGCCATGATGCGGCATGCGCTCGCTCTCATGACCCTTGAGTTTGTCAGGTTCTCCAAGGTGCTCTCTCAAGTGTATAGGTCATGTTGCGACGTATCACCTATCCCTTGGAAGGTCTCTTGTAGAGATCCCTTCAAAGCTCCCGTCATGTTCAACACATAGGTCGCGGGCCAAGGCGAGTTGGATTTTCTCACCAAGTCCGCACGATCGCCTTTTTGTAGTGTTTCTCACTACCAGTAAAATATACCTATGCTCTTCTAGATATATCCTGAGTGGGGAAAGTTATCCCCTTGACCTTTCCTAAATTGTTCCTTTATTTTTCATTCTTTTATTATTTGCTTTGTAACACTAATGCGTCTCTGTACATTTTGCCCCCTTGCATTCGTATATATGCCTTAACACAAGAATGCAATACCCCGCCCTTTCTGTTAGACGCGATGTTGATGACATCTTCACAGTCATTTCACGTTAGAGCACTTCTTTCCTCACTTTTGTCACGACCTGGGGGAATTTACGCTGACACTTGAGGATGTCGTGGTATTTTGTGTGTGCCCATTTTTGAGTCCATGAGGAGCCCAGATCCTCGATATTCTGACACAAATAGCGATCGTGGATTGTGTGCTAATGATACTTCCTGTAAAGGGGTTTGGTTCACCAGAAAAGGGGAGAGATTCAATGAGCAACCTATTTTGAAGAAGAAGCTTTATGGGTTTGATCCCCAATAGAGTTGCCAAAATGTAGGGAGGTTCGTAGCTATAAATGCTGAAGAATGGCTTCTCAATTGACTAATCTAAAATCAGAGAATATGGCTTAGAGAGAGAAAGTAGGGAGAGAAGTTGATGGGACACGGGTAGATCCAAAATGAATCCAAAGAAATGGGGCATAAGACTAGGAGTATTGGAACCCCTGCACTATGGGCCTCTACTACTATTTATAGAGGTCAGTCGTGGAGCCCATCCCTTCGTTCCATGCCTCGTCATTAAAATGACATGTCTTTGCCTTTTCATCCGGGTTGTGACCAAAGAGAAGGGAAGGTCGCGAGTCCAGCTCTCGACCAACCTTCCTCTGGTCGGACGGGCCTCCACCGCAATCCACCAAACCTCTTTTGTTCCCACCTTCCCAGTTGAACCCGGTGTCACCTTGTGACATTGGGATCGCCTGAGCCATGATGCAACATGTGTTCGCACTCATGATCCGTGTGTTTGTCAGGTTCTCCAAGCTATTCTTCTAAGATGATAGGTTATATCGCGACATATCACCTATCCATTGAAAGGTCTCTTTTAGAGTTCCCTTTGAAGCTCCCGTCATGTTTCAACACATAGGGTCGCAGGCCAAGACTAGTTAGATTTTCTCACCAAGTCCGCATGATCGCCTCTTTGTAATGTTTCTCAAGACCCTTAGATTATACCTCTGCTCTTCTAGATATATCCTGAGCGAGGAAAGTTTCCTCTTTGACCTTTCCTCCCTTGTTCCTTTATTTTCCATTCTTTTGTTATTTGTTTTAAGGTTGCAAGTCACTATCGCGACTCTCTACATCTAGAAATTACCCTTGTTCCTTCCTCTTAATATTATTACTATCATTGTACCTTTTTTTTTTGTTTTGTTCTTTTTAGAAGTATCACTAGTTTGTATCCTTTTCTTGATCATGGCAACTTTGGCTAATACTACAAGCTAGTTTACCATTAGGTACCCCTGATTGATTTGGACATCTTTTGTTTAGTCCCTCTATTAGAACTGGCAAAATGAGACACGACATGAATTAAAAAGGTTAGGATTGACCGTAAAAGGGTTGAAGCTGTATAAGGGTCGACCCGAATACAATATGAGAGTATAAGGGTTGACCAGAACACGACACGAGTAACCTGAACACGACACGTTTGACACGATTATATTTATATTTATTTTTATATTTATTTTTATTTTTTTCTCTTCTCTAATTGGTCATGAGTTGAAATATATCAATAAACTATTACTGGATCGTGTCAAATTCAATTTAATTTTGTTGATAATAGGTTAAATAGTTCATTTCGTGTTGAATTGTGTCAAATTTAATTTAATATATTACAATAAATAGGCTAAATGGATTACATGGGTTGACACGGATGACCTGTGAGTTGGGTTAGGGTTGAGCATATTTGACACGTATATTAACCAGGTTTTTTTTGACACGTATATTAACCGGGTCTTTTTTGACACGACACGATCTCAACCCGACACGAACACGACCCACCGACACGAATTGCCAGTCTTACCCTCCATGCCTTTGTAAGTCCATTGGACAATTTCGCCTCTATCAAATGACGTGTTATATAACGACTTGATTTGGTACTTAATTTTGAATTAGTCAAGTTATTGTCAAATTGATTATGGTAGTAACACAATTTGGAGCAATTTAAAAAGAGTAAAGACCATTTAAATAGTGTTTAAAATTTGTAGTGAAGAAGACTTGGTGTACATTGATGTTGAACATTGATGTTGTACACGAACACGACCCATTTTCGGGAGGGAGGGTTGGGTATTCGTCGTCTGTTGCCTTTTAATAAGGCACTATTGGGAAAGTGGTTATAGCGCTTCGGAATTGAGAGGGACTATCTGTGGAAGAGGGTGATTGTTTGTCGTTATGGTGAGGCTAGAGGCGGTTGGTGTTCAGAGGAGGTCAGGGGTCGTCGCGGTGTGGGGGTTTAGAAGGACATCCGGTAGGGGTGGGATTCTTTCGTTCCCTTTACCAGTTTCAGGGTTGGGGATGGCCGTTGTGTTCGATTTTGGACGGATTGGTGGTGTGGTGAGGGGTCTCTTGATTCTTCGTTCCCTTAGTTGTTTATGATCGCTCGGGATCGTCATGCTTCGGTAGCCAACTGTTATCATTTTGATACCGGGATGTTAGTATGGGATGTTAGTTTTGTGATGTACTTTCAGGATTGGGAGCTGAAGGAGGTTTCCGATATGTTGGAGCTCTTGTATTCGATGACTATTGGTGGTGGAGCGAATTCTTTGATTTGGAAGCCGACTTCTTCACGGCGTTTTTCCATTGCATTCTTTTTTGGTTGTCTTTCGCTTAGAGTGGACAAGCCTTTCCCTTGGAAGGCGGTCTGGCATTCGAAGGCAGTGGCATTTTTCACATGGTCGGTGGTGCGGGGTCGTATTCTCACGTTGGATATCTTGCGACGGAGAAACATGTTTTTGGTCAATCGGTGCTTCCTATGCAAGCAAGATGGGGAATCCATAGATCACCTCGTTTTGCATTGTCCGATTGTTAATGATTGTTGGTGCATTCTTTTTGGTCTTTTCGTAATGCAGTGGGTGATGCCGGCCTTGGTTCGAGATGTTATGGCCTCTTGGAGGAGCGTGCCGATTGGGTCGCATGCCCAACCTTTTTGGAGGGTTGCCCCTCTATGTTTATGGTGGGTGATATGGTTGGAACGCAATCGGCGTTGTTTTGAGGATGCAGAGTCCCCTTTGAGGGCAATCAAAGATCTCTTTATTTCTTGTTTGTATAGTTGGGTGGAAGGTTGTTGTTGTAGATCTTTAGAGAAGAAAATTGAATTTTTGGGATCTCTTGGCCCATAGAGGTCTTTGTTTATGGGATGCACTTCCCGGTTGAGTGCTTTTGTTTACAAAATACTTATAAAAAAAAAAAATCCAAAAAAGGTGTCTGTAAATAATAACACTTCAAACAACCTTTTTTATTTTCAGTGGTTAATCTTTAGTTCTATCAATGCCTTAAACAACATGATTCTTGCATGGCCAATAAACTTGTACTTTTGTGGACTTCACCTGATGTTATCAACTTCTTTTATTTTCATCTTCATTTAGTAGGAACTTGGACTAAACACTAGGACTATTTATCCTACACGTTATCATTTTCATGTAGTCCCTTCCAGATCCCTACCAAGTTATAAGTTATAACCAGGTGTGAACAAACTTTCAGAATAAATGTCAAAAGGAGGTGTAACTTTGTATTTGATTTCTCCTAATATCTGTTAATATATATATATATATATATATATTTTTTTTTTTTAAGTATTAAAATCCTTGTTCAAGTGCATAAAAATATTGATATTATTATTGTCTAAAATTCTATATGATATATTAACAGATTATAGTACTTCAAATGTCACATAATTGGAAAATGAAGGTACAAATTTAATACATAGTTCTGATGAGCTTTAAATCATTAGCTTGGTAGTCGCGCTAAATTTCTTTTAATTGTTATTCATATAATATCTAATTTGAGTAGCATGCTATAGAAGCAACTTCTATTGAGAATTTCAAAAGGTTTCCTGGGAATATGGATAATACTTTTGCATTACTAAGAAACAAGTCATTGCGGCTTTGAATATTCAATCTTTTTTATAAAAATTTAGAATGGAAGTTATTATCTTTCTCTCTTTCCTCTTTTACACCCTTTTATACGTTCTTATCTTTCTTTCTTTCCTCTTTTACAACTCCCTTTTATTAATTACTTGTAACATTTAGAAAGTCCATAAGGAACAACAGGTTGTGGCATTTAAAAGAAATCTAGTGCTCTAACAAGAGTAGGTAATCCTTTTTTTTGACAAAGCAGCAGGACGAAACATTATTACATTTGACTCTGATGAAATCATAAGGAGGATATTGCTAACACAAGTCCATGTATTGAGACAATAAGAGTAGACATAATTGCACTTGTGGTTTCTTTAATAGCTTTTAAAGCCGCATTCCCTGTTGCGGTGTATCATTTAATCATTTAAATTATAATCTGCATAATCTTGCCCATAGATTGAAGAGATAACAGATTGGATTCGAGAAATCTTTGTCAAGAACTAATCCATTTTAGTGGTGGCAAACTTGGAAGCTTAGCTGTACAATCGCTTTTAAATATAAAGTCCCCAGATATCACTGTACATGTGGCAGTACTCTATTTGTTTGTTGGGAATAGCCGCAGGAGTAACGTCAATTTTCTATATAAATGTATATGATATCTCGCCTATAGTCCAGATTCTCTTCAGGATATAGAGTAGAACATAATTTTCTAATCAATGGATTTGAAAGATCTTTTGGAATTTGTTCTTATCAGATCCATAGCCAGGGCGCAAGCAAGATTGGAGGAACTAAGGAAGGAGAATCGACGGCTCGAGATGAAGCATATCGTAAATCGATGGATGTGCAATGGGAAATTGCCTGAAATGCTTAATGCAGATGATATGAAAGATCTGCTTAGTTTCTTAGATGAAGAACTCGAGGGTATTCATCACAGGATTGAAACCCTCGACGCTTCTGGCTCTACATCGGTCGCTAATGAGGGTGCCAATGAGAATGGAGCTACTTCTGGAACAGAGAAGGAATCCCCTTGAAGTTAATCGTTATCCAGCTTCTGTTGCTTTCCCTTCGAATAAATATTTCGATCTTTAATATTCCATTTCCAGTACTCTTAAAAGATGTCTTTCAGTTTTAGTAATTTGCTTCTGCTTTGTGGTGGTTGTCAATGGAAGTGTTCGGTGTGTTGCTTTGAATTTGAATAAATGTTAATCCTTTTTAAGAATTCCTGAATGATGTCTTACATTTTCAGTAATCTGCTTCTATGATGTGTTTGTTGGTGATGGAAGTGTTTGGTATGTTGCTTTTTCTTTGAATACATGATTTTGTTTTTGTTTCTTCATTTTAAGTATTCTGATATCTTTCAATTTTGGTAATGTCTTCAGTCCTTATTGTTTTATTAGTTAAACAAGTTATTTGAACTCTCTTTAGTGGAGTATCTCCCTCTCTCACACAAATTATAGTATTAGATGTATATGTGTTATATCAGTCAGGATGAGAAACAGAGTAATTGATTGATGGTGTAATGAATTTCTTGCAACTCTGTGTTTGAAAGGGGCTCAGAGATATGAAACACCTAAAACAATATCAGTTAAAGGGCAAGTTATTCAGAAAAATCAAATACATAAAGTGCACGCTGTGAAAGGTTATATAAGCTTTTGTAGGGCAGGTTGTACCATATTATATGTGGAGATTTGGGGATATCAAATTTTCGCTATTCTGATACGCTTGGTTGCTGCAACCCAATAGAGACATGTTTTGTTCGCTGTGCACGTTACGTAGAGATTTAGGTGAGTAGGCCGAAATTAGGGATTTTTAAAAAAAAATTTATTAGAGGCATAATCATTATTATTATTCTATATTTAAGGATAAGTAATAGAAATAAAAAAAAAGTAGTGGAGCCCACCACCCCACCGGGCCTCATGCGCGCACTGTTGTTAAATATTAGGGTAAAGTGCAAAAAACCCCATCAACTATTGCCTACGAGCAAGAAACCCTCATCAACTACGAAAAAATCCCCTAAATTATCAATTTGGTGCAATTAACTCCCCTCAATTCGTAAAAGACATATTTTGTTACGCCCCAAATTTTCTAGGACTTCGAAACCCGAGCCTAAGAGCTAAGAGAGTGATTGCGGAAGTGAAAAGAAACAAAATAAAATCTCATTAAGTCGTCAAGTACCCGTTTAAGGGTAAAATAGTCATTTCACATCCCCAAGATGTCAAAAATATCACTCGGGATCGAAAAATAAATGAAACGACTCAAACAGCACTTTAAACGGATCATTCCAACACCACATGTTCACCCAAGGGTAAAACGATCATTTTATGGGTAAAATAATAATTTTAAAGTATAACTACAAAGTTTGGACCTAAAACAAGCCTTAGGAACAAACGAAACTTAAATCAAAGCCACAAGGAGAGAGATGAATTTTTGAAAATGGTATTGGACAACGCTAACCAAAACAGAAAGTTGAAGTACCCCACTTTCACCAAGGGTAAAACAGTCATTTCAAGTGCAAATAAATGATTTCAAATTTTATTTCAAGAATTTGGACATAGGACAAGCCATAAAAACAAACAGGAGTCCATTCCGACGTGCGAAGAGGAAATTACTGACGTTTGAAGATCGGATGTCGCAATGCCAAGTTGCAGCCATGGCATGCCATACCACGTAGGCCTGCTGTGTGCGCTGCCTACGTGGCATGGTGCTGGTTGCCATGCCTAAAACTCAAAAAAAATTAAAAACTTGAAATTTAAGTGTTGGGAAGCTGATGCCACTGGTTTTTCAACAAAGTTTCAAAACATGCAAAATCTCATATTTTGCAATATGGCTTCGTTTTTCGCGCCGTCGATCCCGAAAAATCCCAAATAATTGAAAAGCGAGTTTTCCATTCAGGGATCTCAAAAATAGTTACCGAATTCTCAGGAAATGCGCAAAACACAAACTTTGAACAAAAGTGATTCTTTAAAATCTCGTAAAATCTTCTGTCTTGCCCCCGGTCTCCGTTTTAACTACCGCCGGTTTCTAAAAATTAAAATCTTTAAAGAAAATGAGTTTAAGACCATCTCTAAAACAAGAAAATTTGTCGGGGTTACGGGGGTAGGCAAAAACGGATTTTTCCATTTAAAATGAAAGGGTTTGAAAACATAGAAAAACGTCGTTTTCGGCCGGACACCTAATAACCACATGCAATAACTAACATTCACATTACCCTCGAGATAAAAGAATTTATACATTTAATAGTTAAACTGCACCAAGGAAAAATAGGACATAGTTTTCATAACATGAAATAGTCTTTACATTTCCGGCACCGAAGTGCACCAACATAATATAATCCCCGCGTATAGCGCTCCAAGGGATGTACATTATACAAGCTACTCGGCTAACACGCTAGCCGACAAAAGATAAGTATCTAGCATTTTTTTACAAGTTTTACAACAAGAGTAATATATTTATACATGTGAATTACATTACTACTCTACAAAATAGGTATTTCGTTTCCTTATGCACAAAAGGGCGAAATCCACACCGTATCTTTACCGAAAGAATATTGACCTCCCGGAAAGGGATTACCACCTGAAAAATATATAAGTCGTGGGGTGAGCTCACTAGCCCAGTAGAGGAAGTGTCATCGTCTCAATCTCGGTAGTCCAAGTGGTTCAACCCAACCAAGGTTCATGCCACTAACCTTAGGTCGGTCTCTTGTTCCACATGGCTCTCATGCCAATCTGGAACCCCATCGAACCCAACAAACAAGTTCCCCAACATGCTCACATCATAATTATTCATAATTATAACATGCCTCAATATCAATATCATAATCACACATATATGATAGTTTAAGTGCAATATGACTCAACCAACCTCATATTACATACTTTGCCCAATAGATGTTAACGAATACACACTACCCATTTACAATGAGAAAGAGTACTGCACCGATTCTTCTCAAGTGATTTTGACACTTCTCACTTTCAACATGGAAGGCGGTTGCACGAGACAACCCGTGACTAAAGATTCGTATATCGAATGCACGAGACGACCTGCGACTTTGAGAATGAGACGACTCATCCTATACCCGATTCCCGGACACATTAGTTCGGTAGGTTGGGAACACTCCCTTACCAGTTGTTGCGACGATCCAACACAAGACTATTCACACACGTATACACAACCCGTATAAACCAACACCCATGTTTTTGACACTACAAGGTATAACCAAAATGCATGAAGGTTCTCAATCAAAACCATATTCCATCACAATACATGCCTATCTCAATTTGCATTATATTGGATCCAAATTATCACAATGCTTACAATTCACATTTAGAAGCAATAATTCTCAACATGCTTCATCACAATACATGCTCATTTCATTAGACAATATATTGAAATCAATTCATAACAAGGCTTACAGTTTCACTTTATAAACCATAAAACACAACAAGCATTTATATCACAAAGTCATGCTTTCAAGGGCCTAAATCATCATCTAAGTTGTCAAGACCCAACTCGTATATATATATATATATATATATATATATATATATATATATATATGACATATATACACATAAACGCACACACTCTCGTACAAAGACGAAAATAATTCGCTTTCCCCTACCTCAATTCCAAGTAAGCTACACAATATGCCCAAAAGAGGTCCAAGCCACTCTATCCCTCAAGTGCTCAATAGGATAGCTTTCAACCCTAGCAAGATAGTATATCAAGAACAAAATTTACTATGGTGTTTCAATAAACCGAAATTTATACACAAGTGGCTCCAACTACAAGAATCAATTCAAACTCTAATGATTTCTATTTTAGGATTTTATGGAGAAATGAAATCTTAATAGTACAAGATAGGAAACTTACCACTAGCTCTTCACAAGATGGAATGAGACTCATTTGGTAGTTGAAAGAAAACTCAACCTTCTATATCATAAATAAGAGAAGGCTAGAATCAATATCTATACAAGGAAATCCATAAACTTGAAAGCTAGGTTTCTTAGCAACCAAAACCCTAAAATGATTAGAAGACTTATCAAATGGTTCAAGAACACCAATAAAAGCAATCCCCAATAAGCAAGAAGAGGAAGAGAGATCAAGAGTTTGTGAGATGATTGAAGTCTTGCAAAGTGGCTAACCCTAAAGATTGTAGAGAATCTCCACTCACAATTCTCACCATCCAATGGTTGAGAATAAAGCAAGGAAAATGAATAATTGATCCAAGGGCTAACATGAGGTCTTGCCAAGTGAAAGACCATGAATAATGCATTCTTGCATTTAATTGTCAACCAAACAGGCCCTATGATCCAAGGGTTGAGAACAAAGATGGGAGAAGGAGATCAATGGCTAGAATTTAGACACCACTTAAAAGTGTAAAATGACAACTTTCATCCCAATTTAAGGTCAATTACAAGAGTGTCATCAAGCCTCTTAATTACCCTTCCACCCCTTGTCATCCTCTCTAATTACCAACATGTCACTCATGTCACAACACTTAGCCAAAATCTCTACACTTTCCACTAAATGCTCAAAATATGAAATTACTCATTTACCCTTCGGTCATTTCTTTCCCGAAATTGTTTTCAATAATTTTCATTATTCCCAAAATGAAAATACAACATGCAACTTACAATTTTTAATATCACATACAACATGTAAGTCATGCTAAGCACATAAATACATCAAACACATAATCACATAAGCACTGAAGTGTTAATAAAAATTTAAATTAGCACGCAAAAATACCCCTAAATTATATATATATAATTAAAAAATATATAAAATAAAATTAAAAAATATCAAATTATATATATATATAATTCAAAAATATATAAAATTCAAAAACAAATATATTAATTTCGAAACAAATATATAAAATTCGAAAACAATATATTAAATTTCAAAAAAATATATAAAATTCAAAAACATATAAAATTCAAAAATAATATATAAAATTCAAAACAATTATATAAAATTCGAAAACAATATATAAAATTTGAAAAAATATATAAAATTCGAAACAAATATATAAAATTCGGAGAAAAAAAAATATTATTTGAAATATATATATTTCAAAATATATATATCGAAAAAAAATTTCAAAAAAAAATATATTGGTAAAATGTCATATATTTTCTAATGAATTGAATAAAACTATTTACCACCAACATTAATTAGTGGTCTTCGTTTATATATTTTTTCCAATATATATATATATATATATATATATATATATATATATATGTTTCCGAAATATATATATATTTTAGAAATTTATATGATATTTTCGAAATTTATATGATGTTTTCGAATTTTATAAAAAAATCAAAATTTATATATTTGTTTCAATATTTATATATATGTTTTGAATTTTATATATATTTTTTCGAATTTTATATATTATTTTCGAAATTTATATATGTTTTTGAAGTTTATATATTTTTTTCGAAGTTTATATTTTTTTTTGAATCTTATATATTTTTTTGAATTTTATATATGTTTTTCGAATTATATATATATATATATATTTTATTTTTGTAAGGGTAAAATTGTATTTTTGCAATGAAAAATCTTGTGGAGGGGGTACATTGCCCATAAATTAATAGTTGAGGTTTTGTTTTGCTCCTTTAGTAGTTGAGGGGGGTTTCTTGGTTATTAGATAATAGTTGAGGGTTTTTTTTAGTACTTTATCCTAAATATTATTGGGCAAATTACACAAAGCTCCCTTGAACTTTGACATAATTATAGACGGTACCCCTAATATTTCATTAATATCAATTACCTATCTTAATAAAATCGGATTGTAGGTCGGATGATAATTTGAGGCGAAATTACTTTTATGCCCTGGATAAAATGACCATATATACAGAAGAGTCTACTATTACCTTTGTGTTGGTTTTGGCGAAATTACTTTTATTATCATTATGATGTTGACCCATGTAATGGTCCCTTAGCACCAAAGTTGGAGAGAGAGAGGGTTAAAGAAGAAAAAGGGTAGCCACCTCTTTTTATCCCACATTCTGATTATAACACCCCGCTCCAACACTTGGTATGATATTGTCCACTCTGGGCCCAGCCCGTACGGTTTTGCTCTTGAGCTCCTCCCAAAGGCCTCACACCAATTGGAGACAACACTGCACATATAAGCACATCCCCAGACCTCTACCCGGGCGATGTGGGACATCACAATCACCCCCCATTGGGACCCAGCGTCCTTGCTGGCGACCCTCGGGTGATGTACATGCTCCCACACTTAATTCCGTCCGGGCACTGGCTCTGATACCAATTGTAACACCCCGCTCCAACACTTGGTATGATATTGTCCGCTCTAGGCCCAACCCACACGGTTTTGCTATTGGGCTCTTCCCAAAAGGCCTCATACCAATTGGAGACAACACTGCACATATAAGCACATCCCCAGACCTCTACCCGGGCGATGTGAGACATCAAACTAATCTTTATTCCAGTTGGGTTTCCAGTGTAACCGAAAAGTTCTCATTTTCTCATTCTTTAGGTTATACAGAGTTGGAGGAAGATACAGGGGGAAAAAAATAAAAGAGAGCATTTTTTTATTTTTTTTTGGGCGGGTACGTTTGGAAACTAGTGTTTTCGTTTTCGTTTTTTATTTCTTGAGAACAAAATTTTTTATTGTTCTTGTCCTAAGGGTAATCCGGAAATAAAAACATGTTTGGTTGTAAATTTTGCCTAAAACTTTTCGGGAAAAAAAAAAAACACGTTTTTGAGATTTATTTGGAATAAAAAGTAGAAAACAAATTGTCAAAGGGTGAGATTAAGTTTGACTTGATTGCCATCCCTTGTACAAACCAGCTACAATGTACACTTCCAAGTCTTCCATACAACAATGAACATGACCACTCTGCTACTGTTCAAAAGATTAGCATACAGGAATATATATATATATATAAGTAGTAGCATGTATAAAGACCACATCACCCCAATTCGATTGGGGGTGTCGAGTTGTAGAGGTGAGAGTTTGTGTTGGTGGTGGTGTTGATTTGCAGTGGTGGTGGTGGTGGGATGGCGGCTGGTGGTGGTGGTGGGGGTTAGGGTTTGGAGGTTGAAGATGGAGGTTAGGGTTTGGAGGTTGAAGATGACGGTTAGGGAATCTGCAACAATTAATTTATTTTTTGGCTCAGAACAAATAGTGTCGAAAACTAAAAAACAACATTTTGGTGTTTTCAATTTTTGAACTAAGGGTGAGAAAACGTTTTTTTAGTATTCACGAAAACAAAAACCATCAAAGGCTCCCAAACGCGTTTTTGTTCCCGTGAACTGTGAAAAAAACAAGAACAAAAATGGAAACAAGGGTTTCCAAACGCATCGGGCATGATTCTACTACAGCTTACCAAAATAACAACTGGGTATGAACCAGTTTGTTGTTTGGTATGATTCATTTCCTTTGTGTTGTTAGAAAAAATGTATGGTTTTGTTGCTCATAGAGTGAAGTGAAGGAACATAGCATTGAATAATACAAGTGGGTTTGCTTTACTTGCGTTTTATGGAAGTATCTAGAGCTCGGTTGAGGAAGAATCAACTTGGTTTCTTGCAATTTCATCTTTTCTTTCTCTTAAAGGTCTGATTTTGATGAGTTTCCGAGATGGGTCTTAAAGATTTCACCTTTCTGTTTAATCTTCTTAAGTGTGCTTGTCTGAAACTAGTAATTTTGATGAGTATTTAGAGCTGGGCTTGCTAAAGGAATCAACTGCTATGTTATAATTTCAGTTTTATGTTTTGAGTCTCCATAGTAGGTTTTTAGGTCTAATTTTGATGGGTTTTTTTCCCCCTCTGTGTAGGGTTTTTTGTTAATCTTTCCAGGTTCAATTTGAAGAATAGAGGTGGATTTTGGGTGAAAATGTCGACCTCTAATGGTAGATTATCTAGTAATTTCACGCTGAAGAAGGAAAAGGAACCATTACATGGATCTGTCTGAAAATGTGAGGGTAATATGATCAATTAAGTAAATGCATGGGTAGTAAGGGAAAAATAGGATTTTTAGCCCTAAAACGTTAATTTCGGCATCTTGCAAGCGAGGCAGTTGGTTTGAAAAGGGCGTGCTTCTTCCTGAACAAGCTATGTCCAATCGACCGAAGCTGTCATGCTCTGCATGGTGTCACTATTTCTTTCGCGAAAACTCTTCATGAAAGCCATCCTTTGGCCAGAATCATGAATCAGCTCCCGGACCTCAATTCAATGGGCCTTTAGAGCTCGTGGGTAACGGAGGGGGAATGTTACAGCGGAGCAAAATTTAAGGGATGTAACTGATATTAATGAAATATTAGGGGTATTGTCTGTAATTAGGTCAAAGTTTAGGAATGATTTGTGTAATTTTCCCAATATTATTTATTACTCATGCGCTGCATACGTCATCGAGCCCTTTTTTTATTTTTATTCTCAGTTAATTTATTTTATTTTTCCATTTTTGTTCACAGTTAAATTTGAAGGATTCCCGTTAATATTCACTGTTTTTTGGGATTCCATGTGAAGCTTTTAGATAATTTTGTTATATTTTGATTTTTTGCGTACTTTAGTAATATTACTTTAGCTACGGTAATATTGACGTTATATTATTAAATTTTACGTCCACTCTTCCGTACTTTGTGATCTCGTGCACCATTAAACCCAATTTACACTCTTAGGGCCTGTTTTGTAAATAGGTTTGGTGCCAAAAATATGGTTTTGGTGCCAAAAAATGGTACCAAACCATGTTTGGTAAAATGATGTGGAAATTTGGTACCAACACTGTAGCAAACCATGGTGCCAACTTTGTGAAGGAATTTGGAACCATCAAAGTGGATGGTTTTGGATGGTGCGGCAACTGTAGCACCCCATGTGCGGGCACTATAACAACTCATGTGCGGGTATTGTAGCAACTCAGTAATAATACTAATATATTAATATGTTAATATTAATACTAATATATTAATATATTTTAATATTACAAAATTTTAATATTATATTATAATATTAAAATATATTAATATTAATATATTAAAATTTCAAAATATATATAAAATTCAAAAATATTAATATATTTTAATATTATAAATTTTAATATTAATATATTATATTTTTGGAAATTTAATATATTTTAATATTATTGTTTTTTTATCTTTCTGAAAAATTAATATATTAATATATTTTAATATTATAAATGTTAATATTAATATATTATAATATTAATATATAATATTCATATATTATAATATTAATATATAATATTAAAAATTAATATATTTTAATATTATAAATTTTAATATTTATAAATAAAATGTGAAACCATCCCAAGTTACCAAACATGATTTGGTTTTTCAGCATCATTTTTTCTCACACCAAAACCATCTGCACCAAACATGGTTTGAAACCAAAATAAAACCACACCAAACCAAATCCAACCCAACCCAAACCAAAACCAAAAACCAACACCGCACCGCACTGTTACCAAACGCGCACTTAAGTTTTACTTTTACTTCAATACTCTGTGATCTCGTGTACCACTAAACCCATACTCTATACTATAATTTTATTTCATGATTCCAAAATAAGACATTGTTTCCCATACTTTTAAGCTTTTAAATTTTAACAAAACACTTTTTAAAATTATCTTTTTTAATTTCAGCACTCTCCAAACTCTCCCACACTCTATGTTAAATTTTAACACTTTTAAACACTTTAAAATTTTATTTTGCTGTTTGCACCATAAAAATAATTTTATTCGACCACATGGCGCATTATAGTTGAAGGACTGTATATTAATATTTTTAAAATAAATATAAATTATGTAGTCCAAGAAGTGGACTTTAACTCAGTTTCAATTCAAACGGAAGAATTTGAATTCAAAAGGGAAGTTGGCTCTTAACTTTCCAACTGCTATCAACCGTTGTGATATGAAGATAAAAGGGGCTGAAAAAGTATTGCTCAGAGGTCCCCGACCAAACAACTCTGCATTTACATTATTACAATGTAGTAGTTTTACTTTCTTCTGTATTTTCTTTTCATAAGAGTAGTGTTAGTATTTATCTGAAATTCTCATACCTTCTTCCATTGTATAAGGATTCTATTTATGAAATAAAATGGACGTTTGGCTTTTTGTCCCCTCTGTTTTTATTCAGTAAATTCATTTCAAAGTTTGAATGGTTGCTTGTGCAGTTTTATTTGCTCCCACCATTCATTCCACCATTGTTATGCTTGGAAGTTCTTTTTATTGAGGCGTTGAAGAACCTGAAGGAAGGGGGTGATCCTTGCCTTCCAACAATCGTCTGATCTATGTAAAAGACCGATTTTTATTATTTCGGTTTCTATCAAGGATAGTTTGGCTATTCTCACAAATTTGAGTCAATAGACTCTAGCACGCCCTCTGTAAAATTTAGGTCATATGTTCTTGATATATGATTTACTTGTCAATGGAAAACAATTGATTTAGCCCCTAGAAATTTCAAAAAGCTAAAATAATTTTATTTTGATCCTAAGGACATTAAAAGTATAGTGGAAGGGGTTGAATGTGTTATCTATTTGATCATCCATTAAGAGCAATCTGGAGTGATAAAAAATAGTCATAAAATGGTCGACAAAAGTAACATAAAGTGTTGAAGAATAGAAGATTTTGATTGGTCGACTTTAGTTGATGAATTATGTTTTGATCTATTAGCTCTTCAAAAATATTCCGCGGCCTGCCCTTATTTTCAATGAGCTAGGGGGAATTGTTTAAACCATAAAAATAATTTTATTCAACCACATGGCGCATTATGGTTGATGGATTGCATATTAATAGTTTTTGAAATAAATATAAATTATGTAGTCCTTAAAGAAGTGGGCTTTGACTCAGTTTCAATTCAAACGGAAGAATTTGAATTCAAAAGGGAAGTTGGCTCTTAACTTCCCAACTGCTATCAACCGTTGTGATATGAAGGTAAAAGGGGTTGAAGAAGTCTTGCTGAGAGGTCCCCGACCAAACAACTCTGCATTTACATTATTACAATGTAGTAGTTTTACATTCTTCTGTATTTTATTTACATGAGAGTAGTTTTAATATCTATATGAAATTCTTGTACCTTGTTCCATTGTATAAGAATTCTATTTATGGAATAAAATGGATGCTTGGCTTTTTGTCCCCTCCGTTTTTATTCAGTAAATTCATTTCGAGGTTTGAATGGTCGCCTGTGCAGCTTTCTTTGCTCCCACCATTCATTCCACCATTGTTATGTTTGAAAGTCCTCTTTATTGAGGCGTTGAAGAACCTGAAAGAAGGGGGTGATCCTTGCCTTCCAACAATCGCCTTATCTACGTAAAAGACCGATTTTTATTATTTCGGTTTCTATCAAGGATAGTTTGGTTATTCTCACAAATTTACGTCAATAGACTCTAGCACGCCCTCTATAAAATTTAGTAAAACATTTAGGCCTTACAATTTGGCACGCTTGGTAGGACACCGACAGTGTTTGTCTTATGTTATCCTATAATAATCAAGTGTTACAAAAATTGAGGCGCTAAAAATCGAAAACGTCCATACAAAAAAAAATCAGAATTTTTGATAATCGAAAGTGTTTAAATTATGCACCGAATGTCCTCTTGCTTCTCTCCTACTAATTTAAAGGTGTTGAATATCTAAGGTGCAAAAATTCAGAAATATCAAAAGAGTTTGAGACGCTGAATATCAAAAAAGCGTCAAAAGTGTGAAAAATAATAGACCACTAAAAGGGGCTGAAAGACCATATGTTCTTGATAAATGATTTACTTGTCAATGGAAAACAACCGATTTGGCCCCTATGAATTTCAAAAAGCTAAAAGAATTTTATTTTGATCCTGGGGGGCATTAAAAGTACAGTGGAAGGGGTTGAATGTGTTATCTATTTGATCATCCATTAAGAGCAATCTAGAGTGATCGAAAACAGTCATAAAATGGTTGACATAAGTAACATAGAGTGTTGAAGACTAGAAGATTCTGAATGGTCGACTTTAGTTGATGAATTATGTTTGATCTATTAGCTCTTCAAAAATATTCGACGGTCTGCCCTTATTTTCAATGAGTTAGGGGGGCATTGTTTGCACCATAAAAATAATTTTATTCGACCACATGGTGCATTATGGTTGAAGGACTGCATATTAATATTTTTTTAAATAACTATAAATTATGTAGTCCTTAAAGAAGTGGACTTTGACTCAGTTTCAATTCAAGCGGAAGAATTTGAATTCAAAAGGGAAATTGGCTCTAAACTTCCCAACTGCTATCAACCGTTGTGATATGACGATAAAAAGGGTTGAAGAAGTCTTGCAGAGAGGTCCCCGACCAAACAACTCTGCATTTACATTATTACAATGTAGTAGTTTTACTTTATTCTGTATTTTCTTTACATGGGAGTAGTGTTAGTATCTATCGGAAATTCTTGTACCTTGTTCCATTGTATAAGAATTCTATTTATGGAATAAAATGGATGCTTGGCTTTTTGTCCCCTCCATTTTTATTCAGTAAATTCATTTCGAGGTTTGAATGGTCGCTTGTGCAGCTTTCTTTGCTCCCACCATTCATTCCACCATTGTTATGCTTGGAAGTCCTTTTTACTGAGGCGTTGAAGAACCTGAAGGAAGGGGGTGATCCTTGCTTTCCAACAATCGCCTGATCTACGTAAAAGACCGATTTTTATTATTTCGGTTTCTCTCAAGGATAGTTTGGCTATTCTCACAAATTTGAGTCAATAGACTTTGGAACGCCCTTTGTAAAATTTAGGCAAAACATTTGCTACTTTTAAACTCTCTCACTCCACATTATTTCCCACACCCTACACTCTTAAATTTTAGTTTTGAACACTCTACACTATTAAATTGCATTCTAAATTGTATACTTTTGTACATTCTACACTGTTAAATTGCACTCTAAATTGTATACTTTCGTACATTTCACACTGTTAAATTGCACTCTAAATCATCCACTCGTTGGTTATGTGAGCTAGCTTATCATTCCTAATCTTTCCCAATTATAAACGTCTATAATTCTCTGTTTGGAGATTCCAAAATAGACTGCATGGGGTTGACTCCTAATCTCTGTTTCCAGAGTCCAAAACAAACTCATCGAGGTTCATAAAAATAAGCTCATAAGTCATTTGTAACACGACACAAGATAGAGGCAAAAACAAATTGTGTAAATAAATTGAATTAAGACGGGGAAAAAGATGCCTTTCGGCTACAAGAAGAGGGGAGGTTGGGTTTTTAAAAGGAGCCCAACAAAGAAAAATATAAAATGAGCCCACATTTTAGGCCTAAATAACTAAATCTAAAGAAGAAATAAACAAACACCTGAGTGAACATTTGTCAAAACCTGCTTACATTAAACACTAATACTAAACAAACCCTAAAATCCCAAATCGTGCATTCCTTGTGAAGTCCAAGTGAAGGGTCATGAACAATCATACATAAGATAACAATAGAATAATATCACAAACATACTCCATGCGATCACAAGCCACATGATCAAATGACAGATCAACAAGAAGGGCAACTTAATACGACTAACTATGGTGGTTTGGGGGAGGGAGGGGGTAGGAGAATGGTGGTTCACTGTGATTGCCGTTGCCGTTCGCATGGCGGTGAAAAAAGGGTTATGCAAACTAGGTTCAAAGATGGAAACAGGGAGACACCAGTCAGCTGTGATTTCTTTAGCAAGGTGGCATTTCCACTCCGTCATAGAGAAAAGGCGAAGACGAATCGTGCTTTCAATAGATTTGAAGGTCGTCGACGGAGGTATAACTCTATCTCTAAAAATTCTATGATTTCACTCCTTCTAAATGTGATACACATAATTGGCTAGAGATAATTTCCAAATTGTCAATCTGCTAGGGTTTTGCTTGTCAACCCAATTTGATGATGCCCACAAAATGAAGTCTTTCCATGAATTAGGATTAATGTAAATACCACACTTTTCCTGTAGAAAAGCCCAAACTGATTTAAAGTATGGACAATTTAAAAAGAGGTGGTCATGGGACTCAGCTCCCCTTAAACAAAAGAACACATGCATTAGGCTGCATGGTATGGGTAAAAGCAAACTTGTCTTTAGCTGAAAGCTTTTCTTTAATGGCCAACCAAAGACAAAAACTATGCTTAGGGATTCTGTTTTTAAACCAAACAAGCTTTCTCAAGTGAACCTGAGGGAATGGGGGGGAGAGGGCTAAGAGGGTGTGCTTGACAGAGAAGGATTTGTTAGGAGAAGGGGACCATTGGACTGTGTTGGGGTATGGGATAGTGGTTAAGTTAAGAAGGGGGGTAAGTGATAGGTGTCAAATTAGACAGTTTGACCCCTTAACTCACTATTGTTACGTTCTTTTAGTCCATTATTTGGTATTTTTTTTATGTTTGCGTGTTAAATCATGTTTCAGGAACTTAATGAAGAAATGGAGCTAACTTCGGTGAATTAACTGAAGATTGTGTTCTTTCTATTCAAATAGGAGAGTCATAGAGGCAGTCCGAGACAAAAATTGCTCCCGGAGGGCAAAAACGGCATTTCCAGAAACCGTCATCTTCAGTAAAAAGTATCGTGAGTTCAAGGCAGTTGTTTTGGTGCATACACGGAGAAAAATGGTTTTCCATAAAATACCTACACTTGTGCCTACGCTTTCAATTTCAAAAGTGGCTAGAAAACACATTTTTATGTTTGGAGGTACGCTTGGACCTATGCTTGAAGCGTAGGCCATGTATGCTTGAAGCGTAGGCCATGTACGCTTGAAGGGTATCTGCGGCAAGTTTTGTGGTTTTTCTATGGTTTCTGCCTGTTCTAACCCCGGTTCGATTTGAAGACGTGCCTGTGACTCCGAACCTCTATATACATGTATATACACCAATATATATAAGAAATTAGGGTTTGCATGAGGTGAGGTGTGAAAAGATTGAAAAGGGCCTCTCTATACCATTGCCTATATATACACGATCATATATCAGAGAGGAAGAGATGTTCATTAGAATTCATTAGAGGTGGTTTAGTCATAAGTTTTAGAGGTTCATTCATTCAGACTTGCTGCTATTGAGAGCCATATTTTGACCTAGAGATCTGGAGAAGAATACCATGGAGATCGTTTCTATATCATCAAAGCAGTCACCTTCCACCATGGCCAACTAACTCGGTATCTAGGGTTTTCTAGCAAAACCCTAGACAAGTAATGTAGTTTTTTTATTGTTTTCAATTATAATGAGAGGAAACTGTTGACCATACTGTGATGATTGTAGGAATTAAGAGACCGTACTGATTTGCAATATAAAATTATATGTTTGTTCTAAATTCTTGTCTTAGATGGAATGAATGTATTATTTTGCACAACTATGATTATTCAGTATAGGCTGGAACTCGGATGCTTAATTATGATTTTCTACATAATGGTGGTAATGAAACTTGAGACCCTAGGTTAACACAGGTCATGCCTTGACGATTTAATATAGACATGTTTTAGTTTATTTTCATACATTAGGAGTAGATTAGAGTAATATAATTGACATGCACTAGTTAGGTCAGTGATGAGATGGGTTATCGCAATCCTGCTGATGATACTCCTTTTTGGGATCATATTTAGCTAATTACGGTACGACCTGATTCACAATTATGTATCGCCCTCTTACAGTTGATACAGTGAGGAACTATATTATGCGGTTAGTGGTGGAGCGATGAAAACTCTAGTTTTCTCTCTCATCTAAATCACAACCAATTTACTTTGCTTTTTTTTTTTATATAATTTCAGTTAAAATACATAATTTGGTCTTTGACCACCCAAACAAACCATTTTCAGAAAATATAATTCAGTGTTTTTGAATCGCTAAAGTGAACAATCTCAGTCTCTGTGGGATCGATATCCCTTACTCAAGTCATTGATATTGTATAATTGATACGTGCGTTTGCGTAGGGTAAAATCTAGCATCGTTAAGGTGTTATTTTTAACCACATATTTTTACACACCTAACGTCACATCAAGTTTTTGGCGCCACTGCCGGGGACTGAGCATTGTTCAAATAGCTTTAGTAATTTATTTGCATTGCGTTATTGTAGTTGTAGCTAAAGTTAAATTTTTATGTGATTGACAGGTACTCTAAAGAACATAAAAGGGAAAAGTAGAGCTTCTGAAGTTGCGTCTAGAACTTTTGTGAGTTTTAGTGTTGGCTTGATTTTTGCATATTCATTCTAGCTTTATTTTCTGTTGATAGTTAAAGTAGTTTAGAAGTAGTTAATTTTTATTTCACAAAATTTCAAAATAAAATAGTCGTTTGAGTAGCATATGACCGATAGATCAACCCGTTCTAATTTTAGCAATGCGTTAGTCGAGTACGATCCTGAGATCGAAAAGAATCTCCGTTGTTTACGTTGAGCTATTGAAGAGTGACAACGTCAGTTAGAAGAAGAAGCGATGGCTGACCAAAAAGCCAAGCCGCCAAGGGCACCAGAGACATCACTGAAAAGATATTACGCGTTCGATCCGTACGACTCCTATGCTGATTTTTCGGAGGAAGAAGGAGCGAAACACTTCGAGATGAAGACAAGCGTGGTTAATATGCTTCTAAAATTTTCAGGTCTTATAATAGAGGACCCATATCAGCACATCAATGATTTCCTAGAGGTTACCTCTACTATTAGGTATGACAATCTGTCCAAAAATGACTTGCGAGTGAGATTATTCCTTTGGTCATTGAAAGAGATAACTAAAAGATGGTATATCAAATTAGCAAAAGAAATTAAAATTGATGGGGAAGCCCTTAAAAAGGAATTCATTGGAAAACATTATCCCATAGGAAAGACCTCTGAAGCGCAAGATGCAATCAAGAGCTTTAGGCAGTTACCTGGTGAACATTTTCATGATGCTTGGGAGAGATATAATGAAATTTTGTATAGGTGTCCCCACCATAGGTTTTCTGAACAAGATATTGCTAAAAATTTCTACATTGGACTTCGAGAGGGGCATAAGACTTTGATAGATGCGGCAACACAAGGTCAGTTTATCTTGAAGCCAGCTAAAGAACTCTTGGAGATATTTGATAATATCAGTGAAAATACAATTCAATACCAATCTGAGTTGAGGTCTAGAGGTGGACAATAGGATAGGAGATCTGAGAAATCTTATGTTGTAGAGCATGATGATGTGAAAGATACTATAGCATTGTTTGGAGAGAAATTAGAGAGAATTGAAAAGTTTATACAGCGAAGTCATTCCCCTCCGAGAGAGACGTTTGAAGTAGAAGCTGAGTACTCTCAAAATGAGTGTTAGGAGATAATGGTTGCTGATGCCAATGTATCATGGAACTATTCTAATAATGCTCATTTCACCAATTCATACACCTCAAATGCCAGAAATCATCCACTCATGTCCTATAAATCTACAAATGTGGAGAATCCACTATTAAGGTCCCAACAGGGACAATCAACCAATCAACAACCAAGGTTCTAAAACAGAAAGCAGTCATATAACCCACAACCAAGGTTCACTGAGAGACAACAATCATATAACCAACAACCAAGGTTCCAACAAAGTCAATAATCATTCGACTCACAACCAACAATCATGATTATAAATTCTCAGTACAATTACCAACCCAGAACATCCAATAATTCCCAAGCTCTCCAATCATTCAATAATTCCCAAGCTCTTCGGCCATTCAATAATTCCCAAGATCTTCAGCCATTCAATAATAATCAGGTTGTGCAACCATATAACTACCAAACCCAACCTCAAAGAAGCCAAACTCCTCCACCCAATTTCCAAACTAATAGGTTAGTGCAAGTTATACTAGACATTCATAACAAGCTAGGCATTCATACCCAATCATTAGCATATCTGCATATATAGATGAGCCAAATGGTTAATGAGAGGAATGTAAGAGAACCAGGAATATTGCCTAGTCAGCCGGTCGCTAACCCAATGCCACAACAAGCACTGGAGCTCGGATCATTTGTTAATGGACCTAATGAGGCGGTTCAAGTAATCACAACTCTAAGAAGTGGAAGGGAAGTGGAGAGTAGAGTTAAGAAGGAACATGAAGAGAGGTTGTAGACAATAAAGGAAGCCGAATAAGCACAAAGGAAAGAAGCTGAAGAAGAGCAAAGAAAAGAGGCTGAAAGAGTCCAGAAGGATCAACCATTAGTGGAAAACAATGTGGATCAGACATTACTTGAAGAGCCAAACAGGGCAAGTTACGAGGAGGCAGTGCCATTTCCTCAGCGTCTTAGAGAGCCAGCCAAGCATAGGAAGCTGAAAGAATCTGATATGTCGGAAATATTCTCACAAATTAAGATTAATTTACCTCTCTTAGATGTAATCGCCCAGATACCACCTTACGCTAAGTTTTTCAAAGATGTTTACACCTAGAAACAAAATAGCAAAGCAAAGAATCCAACAAAAATACTCTTGACTGAGCAAGTGAGTTCAATGTTTTTAAGCAATACCCCACCTAAGAGGAAAGATACCGGTGCTCCCACTATTCCATGTGTCATTAGTGACCAGGAAATTGGTATAGCTCTTCTTGATCTAAGTGCGATTATTAACTTGTTTCCTTATTCAGTCTACCAATAGCTAGGGTTGGGTGAGCTCAGTCCCACTAAGGTTGTACTTCAATTTGCTGATTGATCAGTCAAGCAGGTAAGAGGAGTTCTTGAAGATGTCATTGTTCAAATGGGCAAGTTTTATTTTCTGATTGATTTCGTAGCCCTGGATATAGAACATGTCCCTGACTCAAAGAAACACATTCTAGTGATATTAGGAAGACCATTCTTGGCCACGACGAATGCATGCATTAACTAAAGAACCGGAGCCATGGATCTGACGTTTGGAAATATGAAGGTTATGATGAATGTGTTCGAAGGAAGCCACCAATTGCCTGAATCGAGGGAATGTTTCCAGATTAATGAGTGTGATGAACTGGATGATATCATAACAGATTTTGTGACTCAAATCTTGGAGAAAGATGAGCTAGAGTCATTTATAACTAGAGAATGGCCGGATAAGGAAGTGGCTGATTGGGAGTCACATTGGAAGCTGCAAAATGAAGAGCTGGATGAGATGGAGACTGCTTTATACACTCAACCATGACGGGAGCCGCTTGAACCACTTCTAATAGTTTCAAATACTCCACCAATTCCATCCTTAACTACTCCTTCTACCTTGGAACTCAAGGAACTGCCTGAAAATCTAAAATATGTTTTCTTGGGACCCGATGAGAATCTTCCTCTGATTATCTCTTCAAATCTGACAAAAAAACAAGAATCGAGTCTAGTTGAACTAATAAGTGAGAACAAAAAGGCAATAGGATGGAGTGTTGCTGACTTGAAAGGCATAGACCCCTTGATTTGCATGCATCGCAAACATCTTGAGGAGGATGCAAAGCCATCGAGATAAATGCAACGAAGGCTGAATCCAAATATGAAAGAGGTGGTGATGAAATAAGTGGTGAAATTGCTAGATGTGGGTATTATCTATCCCATTTCTGATAGCATATGGGTAAGTCCAACTCAGGTGGTGCTGAAGAAGTCGGACATCACAGTGGTGTCAAACTCAAAAGGTGAGATAATTCCACAACGCATGACCACAGGATGACATGTATGTATTGATTATAGGAAACTCAACCTGAACACCAGAAAGGATCATTTCCTGTTGCCATTCATTGATCAGATCCTGGAGAGGTTAGCCGGGCAGAGTAACTACTACTTTCTAGATGGATATTCTGGCTACAATCAATTGGCGATTGATCCTGTTGATCAGGAGAAAACCACTTTTACTTGTCCATATGGCACTTTTGCGTATAGACGGATGCCTTTCGATTTATGTAATTCGCTAGCAACATTCCAAAGGTGTATGATGTCTATCTTCTTTGACATGGTAGATAAATTTCTTGAAGTGTTCATGGATGACTTCTCAGTTTTTGGGAAAACCTTTGAAGACTATTTAAAACATCTAGAACTGGTACTTAAGAGATGCAAGGAGACGAATCTGATCCTAAGTTGGGAAAAGAGCTATTTTATGGTTCAATAGGGAATAGTATTGGGCCATATTGTATCAAAGAGAGGGATAGAGGTAGATAAATAAAGTTGAATTAATTTCAAAATTGCCTCCTCCCACATCTGTTAAGAAGATACGCTCTTTTTTGGGCCATGCCGGGTTATACCGAAGATTTATTAAAGAGTTTAGTAAAATCGTCTTGACGTTATGTAATTTATTGGCTAAGGATGCGACCTTTATCTTTGATGAAGAGTGTCTTCAAGCCTTTAAGGAGTTGCGCACTCAACTCTCAACAACCCCAATTATTCGTCCACTAGATTGGTCTCTACCATTTGAGCTCATGTGTGACGCTTCTGACTATGCCATAGGAATCGTGTTAGGTTAGAGAAAAGATAAGCTATCGTATGCGATTTACTATACTAATAGGACTCTGAATGAAGCTCGGATGAGCTATACAACTACCGAGAAGGAGTTGCTGGTAGTTGTCTTCACCTTGGATAAATTCTGATCATATCTATTGGGCGCAAAGTTTGTTGTTTACTTGGATCATGCCACGTTGAGGCATTTGCTAACCAAGAAGGACTCTAAACCCAGAATGATCCGGTGGATTTTGCTGTTACGAGAATTTGACCTGGAAATAAAAAAAAAGGAGGGTTCAGAGAATGTTGTTACGGATCATTTATCGAGGATTATAGTCGAGTCCACAAAGAAAACTACTCCTCTTAAGGATTCATTCCTGGATGAACATCTATTCAATGTGGCTGTTGTGGAACAAACATTGTGGTATGCTGACATCGTCAATTATAAACCACAAGTCGAATTCCAAAATGATGGTCCAAGAATGAGAGAGACCGATTCTTCAACCAAGTCAAATTCTATATCTGGGATAATCTGTAGCTATACAAGTATTGCTATGATCAGATTATCAGAAAATGCGTCCCTGAGAGTGAGGTGAAGAGCATACTAACATTTTGTCACATGCTGGAGTGTTGAGGGCATTTCGGAGCTCAAAAGACAGCTCACAAGGTGCTGCAGAGTGGATTTTACTGGCCTTCCATATTCAAATATGCTTTTAATATTGTAAAATGTGTCTGTGATGTCAAAAGTAGGGATCCATATCGTGATGAGATATGATGCCTCTAACCCCAATTCTGATTGTGCAATTGTTTGATGTATGGGGTATTGATTTCATGGGACTATTTTCGAAAGCAGATAAGAAGGAGTACATACTTGTGGGGGTTGATTATGTGTCGAAGTGGGTAGAAGCTATAGCCACCAAATGTGATGACCATGATGTGGTGGAAGAGTTTGTGAAATCGAACATTTTGTCAAGATTTGGTATACCACAAATGTTGATTAGTGATGGTGGAACCAATTTTGACAATCAGTTTCTTCCTGCTTTATGTGAGAAGTACGGTGTCACTCATAGAATTGGTATGCCTTATCACCCCCAATCACAAGGGTAAGTAGAGGTTTCAAACAAGGAGATTAAAAATATCTTGGAAAAGACTGTGCGTCCTTACTTAAAAGATTAGCCGATAAGGCTAAATGATGTACTTTGGGCATATAGGACTGCGTTTAAAATGCCAATTGGTATGACACCGTATAGACTGGTATATGGTAAAGCGTGTCATCTTCTTGTAGAGCTGGAACACCGAGCCTACTGGGTTATTCGAAGATTGAATTTTGATATAAAGAAAATCGGTGCATAGAGGAAACTCCAACTTCAGAAGCTTGAGGAGTTAAGAAATGATGTATATGAAAACTCTCAAATTTATAAGGATCTAACAAAGGCGTTTCATGATATGCATATTAGAAAGAAAGTTTTTGAGCTCGGCCAAAAGGTTTGGTTGTTTAATTCGAGACTCAAGCTATTTCCTGGTAAGCTCTAATCGAGATGGGATGGGCCATACAAGATTACAAAGGTTTTCCCCCATGGAGCCGTGGAGTTTGATGATCCTGACACTAGAAAGAAGTTTGTCGTCAATGGGCAAAGATTGAAGCACTACATAGAAGTTCAATCAGCCGAGTATGTGGTAGAAACGATTGATTTAACTGAACCACCACCCAAGCTGGATAAACTTGATCCGGAGTATTGAAAGGCAGCAATGTTGCACCAATGATGTTAAATATTGGTACTAGGTGATTGAGAATAGCTTTTGATCCTAGTTTGTACGTGTAGACATTAATTTAGTCATTTCTGTATTTAAGATCGAGTCTGTAAAATCAAGTCGCGAAACCATTGTCATCTGAGTAGGAAAGGTAAATTGAGCCAATAGGATAGATAAGGGTGTGTAGGAAGCCTTGAGAGTGCATGGGGTTGAAGATGGAATTTGAATACGAATAAAAGATTTTTGGGCCATGTTGACCTACGCTTCGAGCGTAGGCCCAACTACGCTTCAAACTTCGTTATAAAACAGACCCGTCAAGCCATTCCCCCTATTTTTTTATTTTCAAACTCCTTTCTGTCCCTCATTTCTCCACTAATCTTCAAGAGGTTTGTTTCTACCATTTATTCATCCAATTCCTCATCGTTCATTGATGATGGATTGATAGATTTATTGGTGAGTTGTCCGGATTCGCGTGAATAACTCGAAAAGTCTCTGAATATCAATTTTGGAAAAAACATCGTTTCTCTCGATTCGGTGACTTGTGTTATATTATTTTGATTTCATATGACTTATTTAACTTTTCTAAACTAGTATTTACGAACGAGTCCGATCAAAATCGTGTTTTGATCTGTTTTCCAAAAAGTTGAGTTTTTCGACTTCGAAAGCGGATTGAATATCGAACTATTGGGATGAAGGCTTGTTTAATCATCATATTGGGTATATTTAGATATAGTTTGAGTTTGATTCGGTGTCCGGAATAATATCGCTCACTTTTCAAAAATTCCATATTATAGGCATGGCCAGAGGTGGCTAGACCAGTAGAACGAGATGTTTGGTAGAGGTTGAGATCATCATCTCCCGACCAAGCACCTATTCGTCGCCAGATTACAGTTGCCTCGAGACCACAGTATGTCAACTCGGCATCATCATTTTCATCATCTTTTGAGGCAGAAGTGCCCAAGTCCACCTCACAGGGCCGTGATCTTCACCTGTCATATGATAGGTTTACAGTTGCCCTACGCACACCACCACCGCCACTTGTGCCTGAGCCACAGGCTAAGCAAATGGATGAGGATACCGAGAGTGATAGTGGTGCACAAGAGGATGATGCTGATCAGGGAGATGAAGTCGGTCATCCAGATGAGAGGGTACCTGAGCCACCAGTGGAGGGTGACCCAAGTGTTTTGACTACTTTTCTACCAGTCCCCCGGATAGCATCGGTTCCGGATTTGCTAGATCGGGCTATCCGAAAGAAGTATCAGCAGGAGCGTACTTATTTGGTGGCCGTGTTTGTGAGGCTATAGCCAGTACTTGCCTAGATAATAGGCCGACTGAGGGCCCGCCACTTACTACCTATTCTTGCCTCGGCCACCCCGCATATATGTGAGGACATGATCCGGGAGTTTTGGCTACACATGCAACATTTTAGTAGAGGGATGAGACTATTGACACTGGTTTGAGGTACAGAGTTTGAGATTACTCCCCAGACTATTGCTGATGCATGGGGTATTCCAGATGAGTGTCTGTCCGAGTTAGCTGCTGAGTTCCCACCTATGCCCGAGATACTCCCATCTATTACCGATCTTGTTATACTTCAGACTACGGGAGAGTGGGATGATGAATGAAGGAATTCCACGAAGAAGTCAAACTATCACCCGAGGCTCTAGTTTTGGGACGTGATAGTCCATTCATAGATTTTTCCACACAGCCATGTGACTATGTGCTATGAGCCATTTTCGGTTATCCACTATGCTTTCGAGTTCGGGCGGTGGATTTTTATTCCACAGATTTTATGGGGAGGCTTATATGCGCATTACGTCCACTTATGTAAGGAGTCAAAATTTTGGCAACATTTATTCAAGGTCCGATTCTCGTGCTTAGTGATAAAGTTGATATTTGATGCCGAGATCGAGATGAATGCGGGTGAGCTGAATCTATTCAGGAATGCGTCTCCATATTCCAGAGGGATGTGGACAGGTATCTGGACTTGGTTACATGGAGATGCTGTTATGGCACAAAGATCGGGGTTTGGTCTATTACCAGGCCAGGATGCACAGGCCCATGCATAACCCGATGATGTCGGTCAGGCTGATGTAAGTATGGCTCCGGATTCTCATGCCGCTGATGATGATGTTGTTATGCCACATATGTCGGCACTTGAGTAGGAGGTTATTATGCCACAGACGCCTGCGGGTGGTATTGTCACCTTGTCTCAGGCTCAGTTTGATGCTCTTATGGAACGGATACAGGGATTAGAGCAGAGATTTGATCAGGATAGACAAGCCCGTCGGTGAGATCATAGGCAGTTAAGCCATAGGGTTGATGGCATGAGGCATCATTTGGGTGTACATCTTCCATCTACACCACCGACCTCAGATGATGAGGCTTAGTGTAGTCTTAGTTTAGATTTTTGTTTTATTTTTGGTACATTAGATCATGGAGTGGATAGACTTTGTGATAGGGCTTTATGTGACCGCTTTAACGATTAAACTCTAAATGTTTATGTTATTTTCATATTTTATAAAATGACAATTTTTGAAATCAATTTTATCGAGTTTGATGTGTCCCCTGATTTTTACGCTTATATTCAGTATGCGGATATTTTGAATTCTTTCAAGTTTTAATCGCACTATGCAGACATTTGTGCGTTTAAGTTTAGGGATGCATGTGTTTTATACATATATGAATTGATCGGAAGTAGGCCATTTGAAAAAATGAATATATATTTTTTCAAGCCAACCTACACTTGGAGTGTAGCTACGCTTGAAGCGTAGGGTACTACGAATTGTAAATTTGACCTGTTTAAGAGGTGTTTTGGCCTGGTTTGAATATGTAGTTGTATTAGGATTTGTTTAAGGTTTTTTTCAATTTTTTTCTAGAATATTTGTAGAAGTTTTAGAGTAATCCAAGTCCGACAAGGAAGTGGAATGGAAATACAAGTTGGAGTTGGATCATGAGTTATTTCCACTTTCCTATTCAAACAAGGGTTTCAAATCCTTTTCCTCTTTTTGTCTTCTATAACCATCTATAAATACACCCATAGGGTAGACACAATTCACAATTCACAACAGTTGGGCAATACAGTTAGATTTTCTCGTTCTATTCTTTCTTCTTCTTCTTTTTATCCCGGGAGTGTGAGGATGGATGGTGATAATGAGAATTATTCTGACCCGGAGGAGTTCATAGAGGAGGACGAACCGTATGTAAAGGCCGAAATTTCAAGTAATGGAGCAACAAGCAGGAAAGGAAGAAGAACCACACTGAAATCGTTTTTGAAGTGCAAGCTGCAATTTGAAGAAGTGTTTCATCCGGATAGGATGAACTGAGTATTAACCGCACCTGGAATGAGAATCCTTAAGGAACGAGGATTGCGAAGTTTAGAGCAACCGGCGGGAGAAAAGGTGTATTTGGGCTTGGTCCGAAAATTCTATGAAAATATGAAGATTTCAGGAGCGCCAGGATTTGAGGTTATGTCGGCTAAAGTGAATCAGTGGATTGCTCCTATTGTGATTGGAAAAAGAAGTATTGTCGATGCGTGGAATATATCAATGGGTAGTCTGGCAAACTTAGAAGGAAGACTGATGGAGCGTCCTCAGGTATGGCCACATACGGATGAGAAGATGGTGAGAAAATTGTGTGCTATGTTAGATCCAGGTGATAAGCCCTGTGAAAATTGGTGGTTGAAGTCAGATCTGCTTTATTTGGATTGTGTCATTTTGGCTCAAATTCGGCCAAATAATCGAACTAGTGTAAGGGGATCACACAATGCTTAGAATGTTGTATGCCTTAACTCATGGGTATAAAGTGTGTATTCCGATGATGATAATGGCTGAGATGTCGATTGCTCGAGCAATTGTGAGTAGACAGTGGGCGGGTGCAAATAAATTTGAACATTATCTTCCATACCCGTTTCTGTTATGGAAGATCATTGCAGAGTAATTGGGTGATAGGATGAAGGAGCTAGATGAGATGCGGTGGACAATTATGAAGATATAGTCGGAGGAAGACTTGGATAAATTGAAAGAGACAACAGACTGCCGAATATGGTTAAAGAGCATTGTGACTAATGATGAAGAATAGGAGGATGATTGAGATTAGATTTTAGTTTTAGTATTAGGATTTTTGGTTTTGTTTTGTTTTATTTTTAGGGACGGTAGACCCTTAAGGCCACGTCTTTATTTTTATTTTATTTTGTAGGATTGTAGGCCCTTAAGGCCAAATCATTTTTTTTTATTATCATTTCTTTTGAAAAATAATAAATAAATAAATAAAGAATTTTTAATTCCTTGAAGCATTTCTGTGAAATTCTGGATATTTTTGATTTTTTTTTCCTTCCTATGATTGTGGGTATTTGTGCTTTGTTGATTATACCTACAGGTGATCCAAATCCAGTTTGGGGGAGGGGATTCATGCGTTGTTTTGCAATCTATAAGTGAATTTCAAGGGTAACTATATCCATTCCCATGTATTTTGTTTTACCATGAGGACATAGTTTGATTTAAGTTTGGGGGTGAGGGTATAGAATTGCAAGGAATGAAAAATTTTCAGAAAAAAAAAATTAAAATTTTAAAAATTTTGGAACAGATCTTTGTTTTCACGCATGATTTATTTGCATTACAATTTGATTGAGTTCATGTTTATGATGTATGAATAATATGTATTGTGATATTCACATTCTTGAGAGTGATGATTAAATCGAGTTAATGAAGTAATGTGGATTTACATGAGTGAGTGAATTAGTGAAATTGAAATAAAAAAGGACAACTTTGACCTATAACAACAAGCACACATTCACTATGGGAAAAATAGTTAATCTTTGACTATGTAGTTGGAAAAATAATTTTGCCACAATAGAAGGGGAGACGTTATGGTTGAAATGGAGGAAAAGTTGAAAATTTATTTTGAAAAATAAAATGGAAAAAACAGTTCTTCAAGTTGAGTAATCGGGCCTTGGTATCACAAATATCACTTGTAAGAACATTTTTATGTATTTTTTATTTATGGTATGTTCTAGACAATAACCATGTTGAGAGTTAAATAGGTCATTTTGGTTTCAACGACATCTACAAGTTTCGATAAGGCAAAATCAAGCATTGAAGTAGTGAAGAATACAAAAGAAGTCTAGTATTGAGTAAAAATTCTCCTGGAGGGAAAAAACGGCATTTCTCAAAGCCGTCAATTCAAGCAAAAAGTCTTGGGGAGTCAAGAGGGTCATTTTGGCGCAGTTGCGGAGAAAGTGGTTTTAACAAAAATACCTACGCTTAAGCCTACACTTTCATAATAAAAAATTGACTGGAAAGTCGAGTTTTACGCTTGAAGGTACGCTTGGACCTATGCTTCAAGTGTAGTTGCGGCAGAGTTTTGAAAAGTGTAGGTGCGGCATTATGACTGTGTGACTAGCTGTTATGTATTCTATTATGACTTGGGCTACACTCGTATATATCCTAGGACGTGTATAAAGGATTTATACACAAAAATTTGACTAGATTCATTCCCAATTATAAGAGGATTAAATAAGGGAGGAATCCTATTTCAAAAAGGAAACAGTGATTTCAGCAAGATTTTCAATCAACTTCGGGAGCTCATATCTCGGTCAAAAAAGGTCCGAATGGGGTGATTCTTGAGCCTAACATCAATATCTAGAAGTCATATTTCCAAAATCTATTACACGTCTTCATCCAATATTTGTAGCTCCAGATATGAACAAAAGAGTGAGAGGTGTCCTGCAGGAAAAAGCTAGAAATTTCTTAAACGGACTGAAATTCTATTTTGACTTGGATTGATCCGTGTTGACCCGGATGACCTTGAGTTCGACCTAAACACCTATAAGCATGTTTATATCACATATTATACATGATATTGAACAGTTTGGCTCATTTGAGTGTGAAATTACTAAAGAGGGCGAACTTAGGGTTTCTCCTCTACATTGCCTATAAATACCAAGGTCTACAAGAGAGGAGGCTAAGCTTTGAAGAGAGATTTTCTGTAGTATTCTATCTTTCATCTTCTTCTACAGAGATATTGATATAGAGAGAAAAAATATCATTGAGTGATTCTTCTAGTTCTCTCATATTTTTGGAGTTGATTCTATCGTGCTTCTACATCGATGATCTCATGCACGATTGAATCATCTAGATATTGAAAAATCTACACACTGCTAATCGCAATTTGGTTGCTTTGATCTGTTTTGAGAAGCGGAGCCGTATGAGTGCAGAGATCGAAGCAAAAGGCTTCGTGGCTATTCGATTTGTTGAGAAATAGAGCCGTCTGAGTATGGAGATCAAAACGATAGCTTCATGGAACATGAGTGAATCTAGAGTTTCAGACGTCGAGTAAAGAACAACAAATTATAGAGGTTGTAAGTTCTGTTTTATAGAGTCTACAATTTTTATGATTTATAGTGCATCGATACCCGAGTGTATCCGTGATTTTTACTTGGAGTATTTCCAAGGTTTTTCACGTAAAAAACTCTGTGTGTTATCATGATTTAAATTTCTGCACTTATATTCATATTTGCTGGATTGATCTGTTTTGAGAATTGAATTGAGAATTAGGATTTGTGACTAATTAAAATTAAATTTTCGCTAAATAATTTTAATTGATTATAAAATCAAAAAAATGTCTATTCACCCCCCCCCCCCCCCTCTAGGAAATTTCAATTGGTATCAGAGCGTGGTTGCCCCTTTTAGGTTAACTACCTAGGATTAGATTTTATACTTAGACGATGGAGATGCCTCGTGAAGGAGATTCCATATCTAGGTCCCCATTGTTTGATGGCTCAAATTATACATATTGGAAAGCGAGAATGAGAGCATTTTTAAAATCGTTAGATGAGAGAGCTTGGAATGTTGTAGAGATAGGATATTAACTTCCTACGGTGAAAGATGATGTGACTATCGAAGTTAAAGCAAAACCGTCAAACGAGTGGACTGCTCCTGAGATGAACAGTGCAAATTGGAATTCAAAAGTGTTGAATGCATTGTACAATGAGGTGAGCCCAAGTGAATTTAAGAGAATCACTACATGTGAGATTGCCAAAGAAGCATGGGATATTCTCCAAGTGACTCATGAAGGGACGTCAAAGGTCAAACAATCAAAACTTCAAATTTTGAATTCTCAATTTGAATAGCTGAAAATGGTGGAGGATGAAGTCTACGCTGAATTTGAGGCGAGACTAACTGATATTATCACAGGTTGTCATAATCTAGGTGAACCCATTCCTGAGACAACCATAGTGAAGAAAATACTTAGATCTTTACCTGAACGTTTTCAATCTAAGGTAACTATCATCTCAAAGGTTATGAGTCTTAAATAAATTAAAGTTGAATAATTAGCAGGGAACTTAAAATCTTATGAAATAGAGATGTTTAAAAATCCCCCTAAAAAGGCTAGTGGCACTAAAGAGAAGAGCATAACATTTAAAACCACTAGGGAGGATTGTGTTTAACCTGATGAAGAAAATGAGTTAAGTCTAACTGATATAGCCATGTTTGCTAAGAGATTGAATAAATTTGTTAGGGTTAAACATAATGGTCAAGGACAAAAATTTGGGGATAAGTTGGGTGAGTCTAAAAGTAGAAATAAGACTCAAACTATGAAGGACAAGTCTGATCTTAAAAAGAAAAAACCCCAATGTTTTGAATGTCAATGATATGGTCACATAGCTGCAGAGTGTGCAAACACTTAGAAAAAATCCAAAGGATTAGCTGTCAGTTGGGATGATGAAACTAATAATGGATCAGCTTGTGATGCGACATACTCAGAAGTAGGTGATGATTCTGAGAATTTCACGGTGTTTGCTGCTGAAATCAAGGAAGTTAAAGAAGTTGCTACAAGTTGGACGATGTCTAGAGAGGAAGATTCTGAGTGTGATGAAGATTATGATGACACGCTTCAAGAGTCTTACGACAAATTACTTGATAAGACTACAAAACTTCACAAAAATCACATGAAAATATTGACTAAAAGTGTTAGCATGAACAAAGAATTAAATTCTTTAAAAGATGAATTCGTAAAAAGTTCTCAAACTCAAAATGTCCTACAAACTCAAAAGGCCAAGCTGGTTGAAGATTTGAAGAAGTTTGAACTAGAAAGAATTCAGGCTTTGAAGTTAGTAGATGATCTCAATAAGGACATGGTTGAGAAATCTACTAAGATTAAGAATTTGGAAGAAGAGATGAAATATGCTAGATTAACTCTTTGTAAATGGTCTGAAGAAACCCTTAAGCTCGATGAGATGTTGAGTAAGGGAAAATCAATAGGAAATACAAAGGGTTTGGTTTTTGTTGAAGCAATGCCGAATTCGAATGTTGTTACCAAAACCACCTTTGTAAAAGGCCTCCCATGTAGCGTCTAGTTCTTCATAAGGAAATTCAAATTGGAATCCTGGTGTTCAAGCCTATATAAAAAGACCTGTTAAAAGCAAGCCTTTTCTTACCGCAAGATATGATAAGAGGTTGACTGATATAGTTCAGAGGTTCGTTCCTGTATATCACCACTGTGGTGTCAGAGGTCACATTCGACCGAGGTGTTCAAAGCAAAGAGAGAATGTGTTGAAGTCAATGGCGGAACAAAGAATTCAACAGGGAGATCATGTTGAAGATCAAATTTGATTGTTGAATGAAGAAGTGAAAATTTTGTCAAGATTGGCAAATAGAGCTCCGAAGATGAAGAAGGCATGGATTCACAAAGGCGAGCTACACTATTTTGTAGTTCATACTGCTCTTAGAGTATGCAAGTCTACTTCTTGGTATCTGGATAGTGGATGTTCGAGGCATATGACTGGAGATAAGTCATTGTTTGGATTTTTCGAGGAATGTCATGGTGGGATAATCACTTTTGGTGATGGAAAGAAGTCGAATGTTATAGGAAAATGTATGGTTGTGACTCCTGGTCTACCTAAACTAGAAGATGTGTTTTATGTAGAAGGTCTTAAAGCAAATTTATTGAGCATAAGTCAGATATGTGATAACGATCATAAAGTTACTTTTTATCTTGATAAGTGTTCGATCATTGACTCTTCTAGGAATTGTGAGATGGAAGGTATGCGTTCAACTGATAACTGCTATTGCATTGTTCCTAGTTCTGAATTGTCATGCAATAGAGTTAAACTTGATGAAGTTGAAATTTGGCATCAGCCGATGGGACTTGTTAATTTTTTAGAATTAACAAAAATTACTAAGAGGGAAATTGTTAAGGGAGTCCCTAAGCTTGGTTATGCAAAAGGGATTGTGTGTGGATCATGTCAGAAGGGTAAACAAGTCAGATATCAGCACAAAAAGACAAATGTCATTGGTACTTCTAGACCTTTAGAGCTGTTGCATATTGATTTAATGGGTCCCACTAGGACAATGAGAAAAGGAGGAATGAAGTATATTTTTGTCATGGTGGATGATTACTCAAGGTTTGCATGGGTTGGATTTTTAAGTGAAAAGTCTGAAGCTCCTGAAAGGTTTAAGAGGATTTGTTTAAAAATTCAGATTGAGAAGAATTGTTCCATTTCTAGAGTGAGGAGTGATCATGGAAGAGAGTTTGAAAATTCAGAAATTGAAGTGTTTTGTGATGAGAGAGGAATAAAACATGAGTTTTCAGCACCAAAAACTCCACAACAAAATGGAGTAGTTGAGAGGAAGAACAGGGTTATTCAAGAAATGACCAATGTTATACACTACATGGTAGGAATTTTCCTAAGTATTTTTGGACCGAGGCGGTGAACACAACATGTTATACCTCAAATAGAGTTTATCTAAGACTTGACACTTTAAAAACTTCTTATGAACTGTGGAATGGCAAGAAGCCCAATGTGAAATATTTTAAGTTTTTTGGAGCAAAATATTATATTCTTAGAGATCGTGAATCTATTGGGAAGTTCGAGTCTAATAGTGATGAAGGAATATTTTTGGGTTATTCATTAACTAGTCGGTCATATAGGATTTTTAATCTTAGAACTCAAACTATGTTGGAATCTGCAAATGTAGTTGTTGATGACTCATGTGTAGATGAGTCTCCAACATTTTCTGAGGAGAATGATGGTGAGTTGTTCTTTATGTTGGATAATGATTCTTCTTAGGGTGATAAAGAGGACAATGTGGTTCAAGTCCTACAGAATCACATGATCAAATTGGTGATGTTCAACCTACACCTTCTAAGGAACCATCTGCAAGGGTCGAGTTGAATCATCCGTTGGATAAAGTCATAGGATATGTCGATCAGATGATAGTAACTCATAGAAAGGCTAGGAATGAAGTCTCATATGCATGCTATACATCTTTCCTAGAACCTAAAAATGTCAAAGAAGCTATTCAAGACACTGATTGGATTAATGTTATGCAACAAGAACTTCAGCAGTTTGTTAAGACTGATGTGTGGTATCTTGTGCCTAGACCGAAGGAGATAAACGTGATTGGTACCAAGTGGATATTCAAGAATAAAAAGGATGAACATGGTACAATTGTTAGGAATAAGGCTAGGCTTGTTGCTCAAGGTTATACTCAGTTGGAGGGTATAGACTTTGATGAGACGTTTGCTCTAGTGGCGAGACTTGAGTCTATTCGGATTTTGTTTGCTATCGCTTGTCATCTTGGATTCAAGTTATATCAGATGGATGTGAAGAGTGCGTTCTTTAATGGTATTCTTCATGAGGATGTATATGTGAGCAGCCCAAAGGATTTGAAGATCCTCATTGTCCGGGTTATGTTTACAAGCTGGAAAAGGCTTTGTATGGTTTAAATCAAGCTCCTAGAGCTTGACATGAAAGAGTGACCGATTACCTGTTAGGAACAGGTTTCACTTGAGGGGGAGTGGACAAAATACTATTTATTCAGAAAATTGAGAGTGATACAATTGTTGCTCAAATCTATGTTGATGATATTGTGTTTGGTTCCACTTCTGACAAGCTTGCTCGTTATTTTGGAGATCAAATGAAACATGAATTTTAGATGAACATGATTGGTGATTTAAACTTCTTTCTAGAGCTTCAGGTTAGGAAATTAAGTGATGGAATTTTCATTTCTCAAACTCGTTATGCATTGGAATTAGTAAAGAAGTTTGGTTTGGAAAATGCTAAGGATGCTCGCACTCCTATGAGTACAAGTGTCAAGCTTAGCATAGATAATAAAGGCAAATATGTCGATCATACACTCTATAGGAGTGTGATTGAGAGTTTTTTGTATTTGACTGTCAGTCGACCTGACATAGCTTTTAGTGTTGGTTTGTGTGCACTATACCAGGCAAGTCCTAAGGAGTCTCATATTACTGCTGTGAAAAGGATTATGAAATATGTTAAAGGGACAGTGAATTATGGACTGTGGTATCCATTAGGTACTAATACAGATATCACATATTTTTCTGATGTTGATTGGGCTGGTAATGTTGATGATAGAAAAAGTATCAGTGGAGGGTGTTTCTATGTTAGTAATTGTTTGGTTGCTTGGCATAACAAGAAGCATAATTGTATTTCTCTTTCCACTGTTGAGGTTGAGTATATAGCAGTTGGTAGTTATTGTACTCAGGTTTTGTGGATGCGTCAGATGTTGCAGGATTATGGTTTTTCACAAGGTACAATGTTGTGTTTTGTGATAACACGAGTTCAATAAATATTTCTAAAAAACCTATTCAACACTCTAGGACAAAACATATAGATATTCGACATCATTTCATTCGTAATCTTGTTGAAGATGGTATAGTATCTCTAGAGTTTACATCCGCAGATTCTTAGTTGACAGATATCTTTACAAAACCATTAGATTTTCAAAAACATGTTAGTCTTAGAAAATCTATTGGTATACTTTCTTTAGAATAGATAACTTCTTATCTATCATTCTAGGAACACATTACATTATTTTCCTAGAATTGATAGGTAATCATGCATTTGTATTATATTTATTCATGCATGCATTTTATTTTAATAAAAAAAACATTTTGGGAATGTTGAGCTTGGCTAGAGTACAAAAGTTGTCATATTTTACTCTATTTTCATATTTACTTGTCTAATTATGCATATGTGAAGTAGAGGTATCATCATGACCTAAGATTTTTGGATGATCACTTGGCATGATTATTTTCTGTTACAAATCCTTAATCTTAGGTGTTTGTTGCTTCATAGATGATTGTAATGACTGCAAAATCTGTTAACGTTTTCATTTAACCCAAAGTGGTATGAAGGTTCATGAGCTATGCTAGATTGGTTTATGCATGGAATATATATATATATATATATATATATATATATATATATATATTGCATGTGTATGAATGTAGTGGTAATGGTGAAAGAAGAGGAAATGATAAGATGATAAAAATAAAAATGCAAAAAACAGTTCTTCAATCCAAAAAGGAGAGATAACTGATGAGCATAAATCCCATGGAAGAAGCTCGGGCCCAGTTGGTTGGGATTAAAAATCTTCATTGGAAAGTTCGGAGCTTAGAAATACAAAAAGGGATATGGTGAAAAAGTTGAAAAGATGAAAATGAGGAAATTGTGTGAAAAAGAGATTTTTTTTTTTTTGACTTCAAGTTTGGATCTTGGATTGAATTATCATCACGTTTGGTGTGAAGATTATCAGATTTAGTATGTATTGTTTCATCTTACCTTAGTGCTTGCACATGAGAATTTTCATATATATATATTTTCAAAACTTGACTTGTGTATTCTTGAGTTTACAAGGTATGTGTGCTGATTTTCTTCTAAACCGTGTGTATAATGGCTGAGTTAGATATGAGAATATGATGTTAATGATTAGTTTGTTGTCTCTATTGCGTTACAGATTTCTGAAAACAAAAATATATTTTTTATTTTTATTCATGACATTGTGCATTCATGCATTAGTATTAGGGTCATGTATAGTAGAGATTTCTATTAACCTGAGAATCTGGATATGATCTAATAGAATTCTGTATCGTTGAGTATTTTCTTGCATCTCTCTACATTGTAACTATGGCATATACTTTCTTTGCTTGACATTTCAGTGACAAAAAGGGGGAGAAATATTAAGTAAGGGGTTAATATTGTTTGATTAAGAGGGTGAAGTATTTAGCAAGGGGGATTTTATTCTCAGGGGGAGAATGATGATCATTATGTGTGCATTGTTGTTATGATTTTTGATGATCATTATGTTGGTTTATATTTGTTTTCCACACTTACGTTTAATGGTTTGTTTAGTGTAGTGGTTACAGGATTCGTAGACCGTCATGAAAACAAGGTGACAATTTATATCTATGTTTTTCGGTGTGTGTTCATAGGTATAGATGTTATGTTGTTATTTGTGAGGCTATATCGTGAAACATGGTTTTGTCTCAGAAATGCCAAGGGGGAGATTTTAAGAACACTTTGGTATATTGTTTATTTATGGCATGTTCTAAACAATAATCATGTTGAGTGTTAGATAGGTCGTTTTGGTTTCAATGACATCTACAAGTTTTGACAAAGGCAAAATCAAGCATTGAAGTAGTGAGGAATACAAGAGAAATGCAGTATTGAGTAAAAATGTCTCTCGGAGGGCAAAAATGGCATTTCCCAAAGCCGTCAATTCAAACAAAAAATTTCGGAGAGTTAAGATGGTCATTTTGGCGCAGTTGCGGAGAAAAGTGATTTTAACAAAAATACCTACGCTTTCATAATCGAAAAGTGGCTAGAAAGTGAAGTCTTACGCTTGAAGGTATGTTTGGACCTACGCTTTAAGCGTAGCTGCGGCAGAGTTTTGAAAAGTGTAGGTGCGGCATTATGACTGCGTGGTTGGTTATTACGTATCCTATTATAACTTGGGCTACACTCCTATATATCCTAGGATGTGTATAAAGGATATATACCCAAAATTTGACAAGATTCGTTCCCAATTATAAGAGGATTAAATAAGGGAGGAATCCTAGATCAAAAAGGAAACAGTGATTTCAGCAAGATTTTCAGTCAACTTCAGGAGCTCATATCTAGATTAAAAAAGGTATGAATGGATGATTCTTAAACTAACACCTAGATCTTGAAGTCATCTTTCCAAAAAGGTATTAATCGTCTCCATCCAATATTTGTAGCTCCAAATATGATCAAAAGAGTGAGAGGTGTCCTGTAGGAAAAAACTGGAAATTTTAGAAACGGGCTGAAATCCTATTTTGACTTGTATTGATCCGTGTTGACCCGAATGACCTTGAGTTCGACCTAAACACCTATAAGCACGTTTATATCACATATTATACATGATATTGAAGGATTTGGCTCAGTTCATCTTTCTACAGAGATATTGATATATAGAGAGAAAATATTATTGAGTGATTCTTCTAGTTCTCTCTTATTTTTGGAGTTGATTCTATCATGTTTCTAAATCGACAATCTCATGCACGATTGAATCATCTAGATACTGAAAAATCTACACACCGTTAATTGCAACTTGGTTGCTTTGAACCATTTTGAGAAGTGAAGCCGTCTGAGTGCGGAAATCAAAGCAGAAGGCTTCGTGGCTATTCGATCTGTTGAGAAGTAGAGTTGTCTGAGTACAAAGATCAGAGCGAGAGCTTTGTGGAGCGTGAGTGAATCTAGAATTTCAGACGTCGAGTGAAGAATAACAAATTATAGAGGTTGTAAGTTCTATTTTCATAGAGTTTGTACAATTTCTCTTATTCATAGTGCATCGATACCAGAGTGTATCCGTGATTTTTACTTGGAGTCTTTCCAAGGTTTTCCACGTAAAAATCTATGTGTCTTCTCTTGATTTAAATTTTTGGACTTATATTCATATTTGTTTGATTGATTTGTTTTGAGAATTGAATTGAGAATTAGGGTTTGTGACTGATTAAAATTGAATTTCCTCTAAATAATTTTAATTCATCATAAAATCAACACCCCCCTCTAGGTTGTTGTCACTATCGTCTAGGTAATTTCATCATTGTTCGCGTTTAAAGGGGAGAAGACTGATGATCATAAATCTCATGGAAGAAGCTCGGGACTAGTTGGTCGGGACTAAAAATCCCCCATGGAAAGTCTAGAGACTGAGAAAGACAAAAAGGGATTAAAAGTGAAAATATGGAAAGATGTGTTGTTATTAAAAAAAAAGGGCAAAGTTTGATCAATGAAGTAGGAAAAGAGAAACTAAAATATCATAGTCGAGTGTTCACAAGATCACGGAAGGTTGTCTGGATTTAGAGTAGAAAATAGCAAAATCATTCACTTTAGTGGGAACCATTCATGATATGAAGCTCGATATAATTATTTTTCGGTAGTGAGTGGGAGTATTTGCATCCATGTTGTCTTTTGCATTATATCATGACTTAATTGAACTTGTGTGTGAGCTCATGACTGCGTGATTACAGATACTGAGATGTCTGTAGGTACCATCACTGGAAACCTTCACGAGACTTAACTCGTCCACTAGGGTAACCTAGGGGTTTAAAAGACTTGTTACACGTGTTAAGTATAATCGTTGACCCTCACGAAAGTAAGGATTAGGTTAGAGTAGATATATTAGAAATTATCACAAGAAAGTTCCCTAAGTTTATTGCTAAGGGACTAGCAATATGTAAGTTTAGGGGTGTGATAGGTGTCAAATATTAGACATTTTGACCTCTTAACTCACTATTGTTATGTTCCTTCATTCCATTATTTGGTATTTTTATGTTGTTTGTGTGTTAAAGCATGTTTCAGGAACTTAATGAAGAAATGAAGCTAACTTCGGTGAATTAACTAAAGAGTGTGTTCTTTCTATTCAAAGAGGAGAGTCAAAGAGGTAGTATGAGACAAAAATGGCTCCTGGAGGGCAAAAAAGGCATTTCCAGAAGTTGTCATCTTTAGCAAAAAGTATCATGGGTTCAAGGCGGTCATTTTGGTGCATGCACAGAGAAAAGTGGTTTTCCATAAAATACCTACGCTTGTGCCAACACTTTCAGTTTCAAACACTGGCTGGAAAACACATTTTTAGACTTGGAGGTACGCTTGGACCTACGCTTGTAATGTAGGCCAGGTACGCTTAAAGCGTATTTGCGACAAGTTTTGTAGTTTTTCGATGGTTTTTGCCTGTTCTACCCCAGGTTCGATTTGAAGACATGCTTGTAACTCTAGACCTCAATATACATGTATATACACCTATATATATAAGAAGTTAGGGTTTGCATGAGGTGAGGAGTGAAAAGGCTGAAAAAGGTCTCTCTATACCATTGCCTATATATACACGATCATATATCAGAGAGGAAGAGACGTTCATTAGAATTCATTAGAGGTGGTTCAGTTGTGAGTTTTAGAGGTTCATTCATTCAGACTTGCTGCTGTTGAGAGCCATATTTCGACCTAGAGATTCGGAGAAGAAGACCATGGAGATCATTTCTACATCATCGATGCAGTCACCTTCCACCATGGCCAACTAACTCGGTATCTAGGGTTTTCTAGCAAAACCCTAGCCAAGTAATGTAGTTCTTTCATTGTTTTCAATTGTAACGAGGAGAAATTGTTGACCATACTGTGATGATTGTAGTAGTTAAGAGATTTACAATATAAAATTATATGTTTGTTCTAAATTCTTGTCTAAGATGGAATGAATGTATTATTTTGCACAACTATAATTATTCACTATGGGCTGGAACTCGGATGCTTAATTATGATTTTTTAGACAATGGTGGTAATGAAACTTGAGACCCTAGGTTGACACAGGCCATGCCTTGGCGATTTAATATAGACATGCTTTAGTTTATTTTCATGCATTAGGAGTATATTAGAGTAATATAATTGGCATTCACTAGTTAGATCAGTCATGAGATGGGTTGTCGCAATCCGGTTGATGGTACTCCTTTTTGGGGTCGTATTTAGCTAATTGCGGTACGACCTGATTCACAATTATGGATTGCCCTCTTACAGTTTATACAGTGAGGAACTATATTATACGGTTAGTGGTGGAGCGATGAAAATGCTAGTTTTCCCTCTCATCTAAATCACAACCAAATTACTTTGCTTTCTAGATAATTTTAGTTAAAATAGATAATTTGGTCTTCGACCACCCAAACAAACCATTTTCAGAAAATATAATTCAGTATTTTTGAATCGCTAAAGTGAACAATCTCAGTCTCTGTGGGATCGATATCCCTTACTCAAGCCATTGCTATTTTACAATTGATGCGTACGCTTGCGTAGGGTAAAACCTAGCGTCGTTAATGTGTCATTTTTAATCACATATTTTTACACACCTAGCGGCACATCAGTAAGGAGGAGATATAGGTTTATGGGCCAGGTCCAAGAGCCATTAGCTAGAAGTGTAGAGACTTTTGCATGCTTGTTGATCTGCCATCTAAGATTGTGCTGAAAGTCAGGAATTAGCTTATAGATAGGTCCACATGGTAACCAGTTATCAAAAAGGATCATAGTGGAGTTGTCTTGCTAGACAGTGTGTCTAATGAGAGGTTGAGCAAGATGTCTATGTTGTAGAACCTTATTCCAAAACCAAGAACCATTAGGAAGAATGTCAATTTCCCAAAAGCTCTTACTTTTAATAAAGTTCCTTTAAGCCCAAATCTTCCAGATGTTGCCATTGTTTGTTAAAAAAAGAGTCTATATATGCCTTAGAATAGAAACATGGTTCCATAATTTAATGTTTTGGAGACCTAAGCCCCCTGTTGATTTTGGTAAACAAGAATGCTCCCAACTTACCTTGGCTCTTAATTTATTCATAGCAAGGTCAGACCAAAGGAAGCATTGCAGAGTGTAATTAATCTGATAACATACTTTGTTAGGAAGGATAAACAAGTTAGCCCAGTAAGTGTAAATACTTAGGAGGGTGGCTTGAATTAACTGCAGTCTTCCGGCATATGATAGAGCTCTAGAGATCAAATTATTAATTTTAGCAAGGATTCTGTTGACAAGACACTGGCAATCAATGGAGGAGATCTTAGTTGAAAGGAGATGAATGCCAAGGTACTTAAGAGGAAGGATACCAATAGGGAAGTTGAACACACTGGTGATAGCTTCCTTCAAAGGACTGTGAATACCACTGAGGAGTAGCTGACTTTTACAAGGGTTAGGAAAGAGCCCAGAGAGGAGGGAGAAAGTGTGGATGGCTTTTTTTTATGATGGAGGCAGAGATGACATCACCATGGAAAAACATGAGGATGTCATCTGTAAAAGAAAGGTGAATGAGGTTAGTAGCTTTACATCTCCAGTGGTGGGCAAAGGGGCTGCTAGGAAGAGTAGGATGGTTGGTAATGGAAGAAAGAACATCCATACCAATGACAAAAAGATAGGGATATAGGGGGTCACCCCGTCTAAGGCCATTAGTACTCTGAAAAAACCCACATAGCTCACCATTAACAGATACTAGGAAGGAGGTAGTGGTGATGCATGTGGTAACCCAATGGGGGAACCCCATTAGGAAACGAATGTCCAAAAAAAAATGTCAATTAAGGCAATCAAAATATTTCTGCAAGTCAACTTTTAAGATGTATCTAGGAGGGTCTAGGTCCCTGTGATACCCCCTTAGAAGTTCATGAGCAAGAACAATGTTATCCCCTATCCTTCTTCATTTGATGAAAGCATTTTGAGCTTTATCAATGAGAGAGGGAAGCAAAGGTTTGAGTTTATTAGCTAAAATTTTGGAAATAGTTTTGTAAATTACATTCCAGCAATAAATAGGTCTAAAATCCGAAGGTGGATCAGGATTTGGGACCTTAGGGATTAAAGTAAGATAAGTAGTATTAATTTGTCTCAAAAGTAATCCATTTTCAAAAAAACTGCTTAATAGCTTGAGTAACTTCAGTTCCTACAATCTACCAAGCCTGTTTGAAAAAATATGAGTTAAAACCATCAGGTCCAGGGGATTTATTGGACTTGTTGGAGAACATACAGATTTTAATATCCAGATCAGTGGGAACAAAAGTTAAAGTTTCCAAAAACTCAGTATCAATAGACTTTGTGATTAATTGAGCAAGAAATCCCTTAGAGAAACTGCCATTAGGAAGCTTGACACTATCAATTATGGCTTTATTGATTCTGTTCTGGACACACTTGTAACGTTCGGTATTTTTACGGGTTAATTTAAATTTTTTTTATTTAAACAATTATGTGCTTATGTGCTTATGTGCTTAATGTGTTTAATTGTTTTAGCATGCCATACATGTTGTACGTGTTACAAAAATTGTACGTAACATGTTGTATTTTCATTTTGAAATTAATGAAAATTATTGGAAACGATTTCGGGAAAGAAATGACCGAGGGGTAAATGAGTAATTTCACATTTGGAACACTTAGTGGAAAGTGTAGAGATTTTGGGTGAGAATTAGGGCATGAGTGGCGTTTTGGTAATTAAGGAGGATGACAAAGGGTAAAAGGGTATTTAAGAGTTTTGATGACACTCTTGTAATTAACCCCAACTTTGGATGAATTTGGTCATTTACACCTTTCATGTGTTGTCTCATTCCTAGCCCTTGATCTCATTCTCCCATCTTTGTTTTAGACCCTTGGATCATAAGGCCTTGTTTGGTTGGCACTTAAATGGAATAATCCATTATTGTTGGTCATCCACTTGGCAAGACTTTTTCTCAACCATTGGATGGTTATTTGATTTCCATTTTTTTTCTAAGCCCTTGGATGATAAGGCCTTGTTTGGCAAAATAATGAGTTTTGTGATTTGTGTAATAAGTCTTCCACTTGGCAAGACTTATTCCTAGCCCTTGGATTCATTTCCTCTTTCCCCATATTCATTTTGAACCCTTGGATTTGATAAGGGTTAGTGGAGAATCTCTACACTTATGAGTTTCTCCCATTTGCAAGACATTCTCTCATTCACACAAAAATATCTATCTTCTCTCATAAGGTTCTTGCTAAGTTCTCCCTCACTTCACTCCTTCTTCTTCAAGTTGTCAAATTCTCTCTTCCTTATGATGAGAATTTGAAGAAGGTTTGTGCATGAAAGTGGATGTTGGTGCTCCAAGCTTTCTTTTTAGCCAAATCTTGGTAAGTAATTTCTACTCCTTTGGGATTTCTAGTTTCAAACCCTAACTTATATTATTGGATTCTTGTCTTCAATTTTTGATTTATGGAGTTGTCTATCTATAGCTCTTGCTTAAGACTCCATTAAAGCTTAGCTATCGGTTGAATTGAGCTTATTGTTGGATTTGGAGGAGGTTGGGCTGATTTGATTCACCTTGGAGGCCTTTGCTTGTTCTTGGTGCTCTTGCTTGGAATTGAGGTAGGGGAAAAATGATTTGTCTTTATTTTTGTTCCAGGGTGTGTGCGTCTATGTGTATATATGCCGTATATATATATGCGAGTTGGTCTTGATAGCTTAGCCTATGATTTAGGCCTTTGAGAACATGATATTGTGAAATATATGCATGTTGTGTTTTATGGCTTATAAATGTGAATTGTAAGCATGTATTGTGATAGCATAGGGTTGAGATCAAAAACCTTTATGCAGTTTGGTTACATTATTTAGTGTCAAAACGTGGGTGTTGGGTTATACGAGGTGTGTAAACCTATGTACGTAGTCTTGTGTCGAATCGTCGCAACAACTGGCCAGGTATAGGTGTCTCCCACCTCCGGACTAGTAATCTGGGAATTGGGGATATAGGGTTGGTTGTTGCCCCATCGTGGTGGTATGCGCCACTCTCGGATCTTCGTAGTATGGGAGTTGCCAGTGGGGCTCTCATGCGACCGTCTTCCTTGTTGAAGTGAGAAGTTTCAAAATCACTTGGGGAGAATCGGTGCGGTACTCGTTACTCATAGTATGAGTGAGTGCGTATTCGTTAACCTCGAATTGGGGCAAGCGCATATTATGGGGTGTGTTGAGTTATATTACACTTGAACCATCCCATATGTATGATTATGTTATTGATGTTGAAGCATGCTATAAATTGTGAAAAAATTGTGTTGTGAGCATGTTGGGGAAACTTATTTGTGGGGTTCGAAGGGGTTCCAGATTGGCGTGAGAGTCATGGGTTGAACCACTCGGACTACCGAGATGGAGGCAATGACGCTTCCTCTACTAGGCTAGTGAGCTCACCCCACGCCTTATATATTTTTTAGGTGATGATCCCGTTGGGAGAGTTCCGTAGTCTCTCCGTGGACCTGTGGATGTATGTCCGCCTTTTATGCATGGGAGGCGGACCACACTTTTATTTTGTTGGGCATTAGGTCGATAAATATGTTCCTTTTGCACATGTAAACCAAACTTGTAAAACTATGTTATTTTGATCCGGCTAGCATGTTACCCGAGGTTTTGTTGTCTATGTATATCCCTTGGAGCGCTATGTGCGGGAATTGTATTATTTTGTGCACTTCGGTGCCGGATTGTGTATTTTGATCAAATTACAACATGTTCGCCTTAGAGCGTTTAAATGTCATTCTTGAATATTTTTACTGGGAGTTATGAATGTGAATTGGATGATTGCCATGAATTGCGAGTATTAGGTATTTAGCCGAAAATGGCGTTTTTTCTAGGTTTTCAAACTAACCCTTTTTGATTTGAATGAAAATACCCGTTTTCGCCAACCCCCGTAGCCCCGGTAAAATTTCTTGTTTTATAAATGATTTTAAACTCATTTTAAGAAGATTTTGATGTTTACAACCCGGTGGTCGTTAAAACAGAGACCGGGGGCAAGACGGATATTTTTATGAATTTTTAAGGAGAGTCACCATTCTTCTTCTCATTTCCGAGTTAGGGGATTTTTCCTTATTTCTAAAGTCCCAATGACCAGTTGGGACCTTTCTTGATAGTTTCTAAGGGTTTGGGGCTGTAGTGGAGTCATTTTTGAGGTTTTCCAGTCTAGGCAGTCGACTGGGTGAAACGGAGGAAAATTTTTCTTCAAAACTTGAGGTCTCTGGTTCAGCCAGTCGACTGGGTCCTTAGCCAGTCGACTGGGTCCTCAGTCAGTCGGCTGGATCATCAGCCAGTCGACTGGGTGGTTCAGCCATATTCTGACCCTGCTATACTATTTCGCTCATATCTTGAGCTACGGGTTTCGGATGGAGGTTTTCTTTAGCTTTTTAGAAATCTGACTTAACGATATTGATTTTAGGATTTTGAATCACCTCATTTGACTCTTTTTTGAGGGCATAATGGTCGATTGAAGTTGATGGTAGATTGATGACCCTAAACGTAGGAATGCCGATTTCAAAACGTTGTAGTTTCCACCTCACACCTTGGATTTCTATTCCGTTTGTTCCTATAAGTTATTTTAGGTCCAAACCTTGTATTTATACCTTGTAATCACTACTTTATCACGGTGATGACCATTTTACCCTTTTGTGGGTGTTTAATGATAGAAGGTCATTCGTTCTCATTCTTTTTACTTCCGCATTCACTCCCTTAACTCTTAGGCTCGAGTTTCGGAGTCCTAGGAAATTTGGGGCGTGACAACACTTGTGGAAATAGTTGGTGTTATTGTCCCCCAATGCAAGTCATGTTGAAAATACCTAAACGATAGGGAAAACAACCTAGAGGTGGGGTGAATAGACTTTTTATCGATTTTATGATCAATTAAAATTATTTAGCAGAAATTCAATTTTAACCAATCACAAACCCTAATTCCCAATTCAAATCTAAAAAAAATATCAATCAAACAAATATGAATATAAGTGCAGAAATTTAAATCATGAGAAGACAGAGATTTTTACATGGAAAACCTTGGAAATACTCCAAGTAAAAATCATGGATACGCTCGGGTATCGATGCACTATGATTCAGAGAATTTGTACAGACTCTATGAAAACAGAACTTACAACCGCTGTAATTTGTTGTTCTTCACTCGAGGTTTGAAAGTCTAGATACACTCGCTCTCCACGAAGCTCTCTCTTCGATCTCCGTACTATGACGACTCTATTTTAATCTCCACACACAGACAACTTCGTTCTTCAACGGATCAACGCAACCACGTTGCTATAGACTGTGTGTGAATTTTTTAGCAACTATACCATTCAATCGTGTATAGAAATCGTCGATGTAGAAGCACGATTGAAGACGTCCAATAACAAAAGAGAACTTCTGTATCTTTAATCACTCAATAATATTCTCGCACCATATGTATATCTCTGTAGAAGAAGATAAAGCTGTAGAAAACTTGTAGAGAATTCTTAAAGTCGTGCCTCCTCTTGTTGGAGACGTGAGTATTTATAGGCGATGATGAATCAAACCCTAAGTTTTCCATTTCTCATAATTTCATATCCAAACCAAGTTAAATCTTATTTTCTGGTGTATATTATGTATATAACATGTATACCAAGGTGTAGGAGTCGTTAGCACATCATAGGAAACAAAACAGACATCACAACAAAATTTACCCAAAATCTTACAGCAGCTACGCTTCAAGCGTATGTCCAAGCATACCTCCAAGCATAGGTCCAAGTGTAAAAATTTATTTTCCAGCCACTTTTTGAAACTGAAAGGGTAAGCATTTTTGTTAAAACCTCTTTTCTTTGCAACTGCGCCAAAATGACACTCTTGAACCCACGATACTTTTTGCTTGAAGTGACGGCTTCGGAAAATGTCATTTTTACCCTTCCAGAGACATTTTTACTCAATACGCTCATTTTTTCACTTCCCCTGTAATCTTCATTACTTCAATATGCCTTTGTCGAAGCTTGTAGACGCCTTTGAAACCAAACCGACCTATTTAACACTTAACATGGTTATTGTCTAGAACATGGCATAAAAAACAATACACAAAAATATTCTTACACATGTAACCCTAGACTTTTGCCTGATGAACTGTTCTTCTATTTTGCTAAGATTGGATTATGCAATGGCTAAATTTATCTCCTGTAATCTTAGATTAGGGTTGCCAGGGTCCAAATCCAATGAAGCTTGACAATCAGAAAGACTTGTTCTAGCTTTAGAGACTCTTTCAAAAAGATCACCAAATGAATTGTGGTTAAGATGTTTTAGTTCCCTCTTGAGGAGTTTTAACTTTGTAGCAACTCTAAACATAGGGATGCCAGCAATATCATTATTCCATACCTTGGCCAGACTATCCAAAAAATAGGGGTGCAGACACCAAAAGTTAAAGAACTTGAAAGGTGGTCTTCTTCCTTTGAAGGGGATACCAAAGTTGATCAGAATTGGATAGTGATCAGAGCAAAGGGGAGGTGGGAAAAAAGTAGAAGAACTAGGAAATGAGGTTAGTGAGAGTTAACCAAGCCCCTGTCAAGCTTCTCAGCAATGTAGTTTTGATTAAGAACTTTGTTTGACCAAGTGAAGTGTTGCCCTGTGTATCTTAAGTCCTCCAATCCCAAATTCATGAGGCAATCCCAAATCCATGAGGAAAATTAATATAATAAAATTTCAACAACACAAATGCTAAAACAAAAACACACAAGTACTGATATTCAAACACAGGTACTGATATCACAACATCATTTATTTATAAACACACAAACATAAAACCTTATAACCCAAAACTCCCATCAGTTTCACCCCTATCATTAGTAATATACAACTTATACACATGCTTTCACACATCCACTTCCATCTATATCTTTTTCCATTGCCAAAACACTGCATAAACGAAACAAATCAATAAAGGGGTAATCGCTAACCATTAATAAGTTCAACACACACACACATATATATATATATAAGAAAATGGATCGAAGACCTCTATGTTGCTTATGTAAAACCTCTGTGTAGTTAGTTTGCCATTTGAAGACGTTGTCCCAGGTAGACAAGATGCCAAGTAAGAGCCATAAGGGTGAGGATGTTGAGGAAAGAGGAACACGCATTCAACTTAGTGAGCTTCTGATTCAGTATTTCTAGTCTTTCTGCCATGGATGTCGAAGATGGTAGCGTGGTGGTTCCATCAGTTGTTGCATTATCAGGGATGGATTCGGTTGCCTTGCTGCTAAGTTCACCGGTGGAATCTTCTTCTCTTCCTCTCCCTTCTTCCTTCTCTAGCTTCATTCTCTCAAACATCACCTGGTCATCAATTTCGACAAAGCTAAGTTGTTCAATCTTAGACTAAAAATATACTAATTGTTGAAGGATATAATATTTAAGTTACACTCTCTCTATCAGCTTTTAGAGTAGTTGGTTGTTAATATGGTATCATAACTAAATGTCTCGTATTCAAACTTCACCGACACCCTTCGTTGAAAAATACTTGCGTGTTGAAGGATATAAATACTTAAGTTATACAATTTCTAACAACTTAAACTTTTGGAGTAGTTGGTAGTTAACATTGTATCAGAGAGCTATAGTGGATAACATAGTCTTCTTCGAACTTAACAAGATTTGTACTATAGCTAAGTTGTTCAATCTTAGAGTAAAAATATACTAATAAAAAACTTAAGTAAATAAGTGATCTAAGTGGGTCTAATTCACAGTATGTCGCAACCTAATTAAGCCATAGTGGGTAACACAATGAAGAAAGAATAAATTGACAATAATATATGGTTACACAAATTGTTAAAAGTAAAGAAAGTTGAGTTACATACCTGGGTGGCTCGAGGCTCCAAAAAGTATAAGTTCGCCAGAATCTTAGTAAGTGCGACAAGAAGATTATAACACTGAAACATCTCAGCCACGTTTGTGAACAAGCTCTTCCTTTGGGTCAACACATGCCCCACCAAAGCCACCCCAACACTGTAGGCCATAGCCCTAAAATAAATTGGATACATCTTACTCTGCATCATCGCAAATTGCTGCATCGGCAAAGCGTCTGCCAAAATATAGCTCGAAGCAAAGGTAACCCACATGCACATCCCATAGGCCGTCGAAAACCCGATCAAATGCACCACTTGCCACAGCAATTCCACCGTCACTGGCCACACCATGTAGCCCACAACATGGTGGAGAATCTCCTTTAACTCGTTCTTTACCGTTCCTTCCTTGACCATTTCAAGGTCTTCAGATACGTTTCCCTTCACATCATTCGCGAGCATAGCTGTAGCTTCTTCGTTAACTTGATGGACTTTTTCGGACACCTTCTTAGCTTCATGTGACACCTTCTCTTTGGCTTTTCCGAGAGCTTCTTTCACCTCTTCTTCGACGGAATGGGCTTTTTCGGCCACCCTCTGTGCTTCGTGTGAGACCTTTTCTTTGGCTTTCTCGGACACCTTTTGTGCTTGGTGCGAAACTTTTTCTTTGGCTTTGCCTAAAGCCTCTTTCGTCTCTTGTTCGGCCTCGGTTACTTTGTCTTTGGCTTTGCCGAGGACACTTGCCATCTTGTGCTTGCATGTGCCTAGAGCGTCACACATAAGCTCCTTGGGAGATCTGGAGTGACCATCTGGTGGTGGTGGTGTCGTGACTTCTGCTTTGATCTTGTCGTTCGCCGTCTCGACAGAGCTTTTCTCGTCGGTGTGGGAATGTTGTTGTTGTTGTTGTTGTTGTGGCTCATGGGGTGAGACTGAGATTTTGGTGTTTCCGTCTCCTTTTGCCCCATACTCGACTGTGACTATTCTGTGGCCTTCTCTCACTATGATTCTTGGACTTGGAGGAGGAGATGGAAATGTTTGCTGCTTTACCTGGTGATCATCATTTGGGTTTGGGGACCAAACAGGTGCTGTTGCAAGTGAAGTTACAACAAGCCAGATAGCCAATATGTTCATCATCTTCTCTCTTTCTCTCTCTAGATTTGTGTTTCTCTCTCTAGGATGGAAATTTTTGGAGGGGAATGAATGTATGGTTTGGTGGGAGTAATTTTGGGAAGAATATGAAAACCACGTAAGGCTGTTAGAGAGAGGACACGTGTGTTCTTGCATGATATGTAATATTTACGTGTCTTGATTTGTGGGAGTACTACTAGATTCTACCAACAAATGGATAGACATACTTTGTGTGACCATGATTATTGCAATATGTAATTTTATTGTAGATATAGTAAAAGTCGAGTTATTTATTATAAAATATTTATATATTCATTTATCAAAATAATATCACCTTAAATATACAATAAATTGTTTATATTCAAATATCTAATAATAGATAGAGAGATAAATTTTTGAATTAATTAGTGATAATAATAAAGATAAATAACATGAGTAACATAATCTTTTGAATGACTTTAGTGACAATAGTAAGTATCTTTCAATAAATAGTAGAGAAGTTGTATAACATGGGTATTCTAAAATCTTCATAAGAATATTTATGATGTTATTAGTTTATAATTCTTCAAAAATATATCTCTATACAAGTCTAAACAATTCAAAATTATTTTCTATTGTATAAATGAATGTTTTAGAAATTATAGACCATGTATATATAATATCTTTATGTTTTATGGTGCCTCTTAAAAAATTTCAACAATATACTTATATAATCTGTACAACTTTAAATATGTGTACTAGAATTTTTATGGAAATATGTACATAAATATTAGTTCCTTTACCCAGACTTTATTATAAATAAAAATCTTATTAGTTTTTAAGTGAATGTTGAATTTTTTAATATTGTTATTGTAATAATTTGATAAGAAAAATTATCATCGCAATCTGAAACGGACTGAAATTCATGAATAGGTGCTCAGGGCGAAACAATCGGTAGTCTTCTACTCTGTCCTATATTTAATATTCATGAATACTTTGCCCAAACCGCAAGACAGGCTGATAAGCATGACCTTACATGCGTGTCGTAACCTACTGAAAGCGCAAACCAGATACGTGTAATAACCTACTGAAACTGAGAAACTCGCACATCCTACTCAAACGATACTAAACATTATGATGATAATACATAATCTACAGTAAATAATCTGAAATCCTATTTATTCCTATGTTAATAAATTATATAATATATATTATAACCTCTAAATATGAACTAATCTTTACTCTGCCGTAAACATATCTCTTCTACTATATACTATAGTATTATACAAATATTTTTTATGGTGGTCGTGTTTGCTAAAAGTGATGTTGAAAATAGACTATACCAGTCAAGTCTAAGTTTATGAGCTCGAACTAGTCAATTTCTTTAAAAAAAAATTGATCAAGTAAACCAAATTACCCTCTTTAAGTGAGAAAGCGGGACGGTTTAAAGTGCGAATATTTGTATTTGTGCTTAAACAATCTTTATATGTTGAAATCTATAATTTTATTATAGTGCATGTATTGGATTGTTTTACTGGTGATGTTATTATGGTTGTGTTCCGTTCCTGAAATTCGAAAAATGAGTGGAGGTCCTAGACGAGATCAAATGTTATGAGACCCCTTATATGTAAGGTTTCAAGCGCTTAAAAGCGTAAAAATAATTATTACAATTTCCATCTCGGTTGTGGTGTTAAAAATTATTGTTGTATTAGTGTGGCATTCACGAGATCCTTAAGTATAGTCGCCTGAAAAAATATTATCGTCGTTGTACAGTGCGGCAGGCGCAAGAGCCCTAAGTATAGTTTCTAAACATTGTATGAGTACAATAAAAAAAAATTAGCCCTAATTAGAATAATAGTTGAAATTTTAAATTTTTTTATAGTGTATAATAATAGTAAGTGAAATATAAAAATTTGGGAGCCCTAACTTGTGAAATGGGATTAGAATTTAATGTGAATTGGGTTTTTAAATAAATTAGATTTTTTTTGGACCTGTGGTAAAATAAATTTTTTTTTTTTTAAAAATGAGATCATAAATTGTGTAATTACATTAGGTATTTTTTTCGAATTTGAATAAAATACTAATAATTTCTTTAGTGCCTATAAAAAAAAATTCCAAAACATTATATAGGAAGAAAAAATCAAAATAAAATTTGGGACCCTCCCTCGGGCGGGCCCTAAGGGACCGCCTAGGTCTCCTAGCCCCAAGGTTGGGCCTATGTAGGGCTGCAAATGAACCGAGTCATTCGTGAGCAGACTCGGGTTCGGCTCGTTAAGAGCTCGGCTCGTGCTCGTCCTTTTAGTAAACGAACTGAGCTTGAGCACAATTTTTAGGCTCGTTTAGTAAACGAGCCGAGCTTGAAGATTACTAAGCTCGGTTCGCCAAGCTCGTGAACATGCTCGTCTAAGTTAAATAGTAAAATTATATCATATTTGACAAAAGAAGGTGTTCAAATTGAACAAATTATAAAAATTATTGTGAAAAGAATATAGAAATTAGGCGGTCATAACATAAAATTCATTCATAAAAAATTATATTAGTGGAAATATGTTAAAACATACATGCAACAACTCAATTCAGACAACTATTAGGAAGATTAATATATGTTGCACTGAAACGAGTCGTTCGTGAACAAGCTCGGGCTCGACTCGTTAAATCTGGCGTTCGGCTCGGGCTCGTTCGTTAAGCAAATGAGCCGAATTTGAACACATTTTCTAGGCTCGTTTAGTAAATGAACCGAGCTTGAACATTCCAAAGCTCGGCTCGGCTCGGTTCGTTTGCAACCCTAGGCCTGTGTGTGTTAGGTGTGTTTGATACATTGCTCCGCTAAGATGATGACCATACCAAATTAAAATCTATTCAAAAATAAAAAGTAAATGGTTGCCAATACAGTATGATTTAATCAAACCCTAACGATTGATATCAAATTGTCCCCTCAAACATGCCTGGCCCTAAGGCTAGGCGATAAGGCAGTCGCCTAGGGCCTTTGGTCCAGGGGGCCTAATTTTTTTAATTGTTTTTGTATTATTTAATTTTTTATAGTTTTTAAAAGAATTTAATTAGTTTCTCGGCCCAATTCAAGGATTTTATTTTTTTTTAGAATAAAAATTATTTTACTATAAATCCAAAAAAAAAAGTAATAATTTGTTTAACAGTCCATTTGTACTAATTCAAATCCAATTTCAGAATTTTGGACCCCAAAATTTTATATTTCAATTACTATAAACTAAAAAAAAAACAATCTAAAATTTTCAACTTAATGAAACTAAAGTCTAATTCAAATCAAATTATTATCCTGATTAGATCTAAAAAAAATTCTCAATTTAAGGTCCTTGTAACTGCCGCACTCGTACAACGATAATAATTTTTCATGCGACTACACTTAAGACTCTAGCGATTGTGACACTCCCCCAACAACAAAAAATTTTCACGACAACAACAAGATTGAAGTTGTTTTAATTTTTTAAATATTAATAAATTTAATGTGTTTTTTAGTAATTTTTTTTGCACTTATAGTTTTTTAAGCACGTGAAGCCTTACATCTAAATGGGTTTCACATTTTCTCTCGCCTAGGGCCCCAACTTATTTTCGGAATTTCAGGACCGGCCCTGCCCTCAAATATGTTAAGTATTTCACGAAATGTTAGAAGTGATTAGGTATATAATGGGTATGTTAGTCTTACCCATTAATTAAAATTTTTAGATGAAACCCTGAAGTATTTGATTCGTTACAGTTGACATCAGAATTAAATTTAGTCATTGATCCAAAGTGGGCAAGCAAAGTGGTCCAACAACAATGAGGGCGTTGCGTGATGGGCCGATTGTAAAAAAAATAACTTGACTAACCCAATTACACAAATTTTACCAGAGATAATTCCATAAATTAGAGAAATTTCTTGAACATTTCAAAATAAAAAGAGAGATAGCAGCAACTTAATTCATAAAATTGGATATCTCATGATTTTGTACAAAATATCAGAACTTTCTACCCAGATTTCGAATTGTATATTCTTATCATAAAATTCCTATATTGAAATTATTGAAGTTGAAGTGAAACCTTTGACGTAAAGTGAAAATATTAAATGGAATCCAATTAATTAAGACAAGTGAGATCTTAATTCACTTATAAAATATATCTTTAACAAAAAAAAAAAAAAATGTAAGAATTAGAATTCAGACTAGAAAAACCTACTGATCACAAGAAAAATCCGCAAAAATTATAGTTAGCTAAAAATTGGGTATGCATTTTAACTCAGATGTGATTGTAATTTCAAATAGTTTTGCATTAACTCAAATTTGATTGTAACTAAAATGGTAAGAATAACTTCGATTGAAGAAATTCTATCGAATCTAGCTGTGCAGTATATCAATCCAATGAAATAATGTACTAGTAAGGAAAGATATGTCATATACAATCAAACACACAAATACTTATATGTCTCTGATTCAGAACCTACCAAATATATTGCGCAATTCACTCCCATTTTTTTTTCGTTGTTTCTTTGTCACAAGTCATAACCACTCCCCTACTTTTTTTTTGGACAATATTTAGGTCATCACCCTTTATTTGGACCAATAGAATTAAAACACTTGACATATATTAATTAAAAAATAAAAATGGGTATTACCCATTATTTATGGGATTCAACCCGGATTTGAATTCTTCTTTTTTCTCTTATTCACTTTAAAAAATAAAAATCTAATGAGCAGTTTAACGTCATATATATATGCATGTACACTTTCCTTAAACACAAATAAGAAAAAAGTCACAATCCACGAATATTATTCGATATTGTGATAGGTACTTCTCCATATTTCGTAAAATCCAAAGATATATAAATGAATTGGATACAAAATATTATGAACACAAATAAGAAAAAATAAAAATAAAGTGATTGAAGTATAGAAATTTGGAGAAAAAAGTCAGAAATCTCATATGTAAAGTGCCGCTCACCATACCAAATTAATGATATTACAGAAACACAAAAGATTTTATCATCATTTGGATTCAATTGCAATATACATAGCATATATATATGTATCAATCTATATATAAATAAAAGTGTACACACATATGTCAATCTATATATACAAATAAATGTACACGCATATGTAGACATTAAACTGTTCATGAGAAATTTTTTTTAAGTGAATAAGAGAAAAAAGAATAATTCAAATCCGGATTGAATTCCATAAATAATGGGTAATACCCATTTATGTTTTTTAATTAATATATGCCACGTATTTTAATTATATTGGTCCAAATAAGGGGTGAGGACCCAAGCATTATCCTCTTGTTTTTTAGCAGCAAATATGATCTCCCTTCTCTTAGAAATTCTTATGGCCTAGATATTCTTTTAGGACTTAAATTCTCACTGGACTAGGATTTTATTTCTCAATTGGCTTTGGCCTAGTTAAATCTTGTGCACCAGATTCTATCCCGTGCTATATCGGACTCACATTGCTAGGTCCTCTTGCTACCAGATGGGATCTGATCCATCAAATTCTCACTCGAAAATTAGGCTGAATTTTTCTCCTTCTTTTATTCCACTTCCTCTTTTCTTTAAAAATTAGGATAGATTATTGATAAGTGTATAATTCATACATAATTAATCTCTAAAATTATACTTGTTAGTTATTTATTTTAAGTAATACTTGTGTTTTTATGTTTTTATAGATTATTGGTGATTTTTGGTGAAAATGATTAAATTCAATTAAACAAGCCAAAATCTTTTTTAGAACATGTCTTACTATTTTGGGCATAAATTTCAGCTTGTTGTTTATTGGATTTGTGCAAGCCCAATTGTTAATTTGGAGCATATTGGTATTTCATATAAGAACTCTAATTCTGATGATGTTTAGAGGGCGAAAATTGCATTTCAAATCATTCACATCTTTTATGTGAATATCGGCACCAACTTTGCTAATTTAATCATAAATTGTGAGAGAAATATCAGAATGAGGTGAAATTAACGGATGTGGAAAGAAAACCTGATTGCGAAGAAAAAAATTGTATCCCGTGAAGATTCACGAATTCCCTCTCCAAATTGGACAAAAGGGGATTGCAAGTCACCACTAATTAAGAAACCAAATATGAATTTTTGTGTTTTCTTATTTACTTTCTTAATAGGAAACCTTGGAGGGCTATATATATAGAGAACATATGGGGATGCACAAGATACACATCGACATCCAAGGAACAGAGGGGAAGATTGGTGCATCTACGGAGAAAGCAAAGACGTTATTTCATCTCTGATTCTCAATTTGGTTATTATTGTATTATTTTTTTCAGGTGTGGCTAATTTTCTTAGTCAAAACTGAGAGAAAGCCCTTTTCATGTATAATTTTTTTATTTTTAATTGAAAATAATTGAATATTTTTTTTAACAAATTCTTCTTATTATTATTTACATGTCTGCTTACACTTTCAATTTTATGTGTTTTAACCAAGACTTAAATTAAATGTATTAGAATTCTAGTATATAGAGTATTTGTGTCTGACCATGAACTTGTAATCTTATTTGGCGATTTAAGAAGAAGAAAGTAAATTATATCTATTTATGTTTGACCACGGATAGATAGTTGAGATTTACTTTCTTTTTTTTAATTATGTGTTTATTCATGATCAACTTAATGAATATTTAATTGAATCTATACCCTAAACTGGATAGGTCATTCATGTGAAATTTAGAATAACCTAAAACATAGATTAACCCAAATCAAATTTAACTCGTAAGTATACAAATTGTATATACTAAGATGTCATAACCAATCTTCGTGAGAACGATCTCGCAATACTAATCATTACTACAAACAATTTTTATACTCACAAGTGAAATTTAATTTAGATTGATCTATCCTTTAGGTTAAAGAGACCTCCCATGAGATTTGGTGTGGAGCATTTGAGGTTTATTACTTTGATCTCTTTTAAATCCAATAATAGGCTCACCACAAAAGTGAATATTAAAAATGAAATGTTGTCTATATACTGTATATTTTAATAGTTTAACAATAATAACAACAACGTGGATGTTGGAATTTTTATTATATATTATATTAAAATTTTATTTTTTGTGGTTCTAGTCACAGTTTTACTTAAAATGCAATTGTTGATAATTAATAGGTTGGGCATATTTGTCGATTGTGGTCTAATTGACAATATGACAGCTTAGGTTAGACTATGTTTTTTTTTTAGTCCTTATCCATCAGGGTTTTCATGATGGGAAGAGAAATCCTAGATGTTTCTTTGTGGAGATGTCACCCCCCTGTTGTTACTATATATAAGGGTTTACTGCATCCTATATAGCCCTATCGGTTTAAAAACAGAAAAACGAGAATAGTGTGCTACACACTTTCAGGTACAAACACAAGGGCGAAGAGATGAGTTAGTATTGCTAGTATATATATATTTTTGGTTTATGTGTTTAGTTATTATGTTGCAAGATCCAACCAGTGATGTCAGAGCCTAGTTTAAGGCTAATGAATTTGGAATAATTAAATAAAATTAGTAGAAGTCAAGAATCTGTTCCACAATGAGATATATATGGTGTCTATACAATATATAAATATGGAACACTAAAATCGTATATATAAGCTATATATTGTTCACACTTAGATTTGATGCTAGGATATTAATGATGTTATGAATACCCATAGAAATTATTTTTACACGTTTATATATTCATATCAAAGGGTATCATGGTATAATCACATGTGTGATAAGGAAGTCCTCTGAGAGCTTGACTATTATTCCAATTCTCGTGGAGTTACCCATATCAATTGAGAAAAAAAGGGGTATATTTTTATGTATATTGAATATAACCGAGACCATACATAAATTGGAATCATGGGTCACCGGATTTTTTTTTTCTTCTATCTCCGATTCCTGCCACAACGGCAGGCGATTGGCTCCTAAAGGGTGTTGGTCGTTTTTCTTTAATGAGGACAATGACTAGGATTTTAAGGAAATAACGTTAGATATGGTTTCGCTCCTTTTTCCATGGTCAACGACAATCGGTTTCCTTCATCAAATCCGGCGAGGAAATTAGATATTATGAGTATTCATATATATATATATATTGGTGAATATATATTTCGAGAGTGAGAGGGGGTTGAACCCACTGGTCGGCGATAGTTAGGCATGTCGCCGACTATTAGACCATCTGGTCGGCTATTTTTGTATAGCTGGAAGCGGCGATATGGCTAGCCTAAAGGGTTTAGGTGCCCTAATGGGCCACAACCCAATGGCCCAGTTATTTAAGAAAATAAAGACATAGATTGGGCCAACTTGTTTCTTTTTGGACCAGTTTGATAAAATTAAAATTTTATTTTGGGTTATATATTGGGGTTCGGGATGATCATAGATGACCTATATTATTTAAGAAGTGAAATACCCAGATCAACAAGTTAGGAGGGTTGTTAGGCCAGTAACGTATTTGAACTCAAATCAGTGGTTGTTTTTGGGTTTAACTGAAAAAATATGAAAGTCCAACTGGATGTTGAAGTGTGTGGTTCTTTAGTAGTTTTCAGTTTGAACCAAGATAAAATCTTTAAGGTTTAATTATTTAAGTCAAAATTCTATGAACTCAATCATGTTAAATTACATGTATCATACTGTTATAGTTATTGATGTGCATGAGCATGTTTTGCTTGGATTAAAGTTTTCAGTTAAAGTGAAGTTATTTTATGTTTACTTATTTTTTGGATTTTCTTGATTATGTGAGTATATTATTAAAGAAAATTGTTTAACCTGTATAAAATAAAGTTTGCAGGTTAGGTCTTTTCTTGGTTATGTTTGCCAAAATGTGACATACTCATGGAGGTTATTATTTTTGAGACAGGTATCATGGTGCACTTGTTTGTATTATGACATTTGTTCTGCCAAAAAGTGATCAATGTCTTGTTGTGAGATGAAGTGAGTAGAATAGTTGAGAGTATTTGAATTAGAACTGGATAACCCTCTTATTAAAATGTAGTGAAAGTGTTCAATGATAGTTCATGTATAATCAACTAGGTCTATGGGTGAGTTGTTCCCGCAAGGTGGACTATTTTTGCACATAGTAAGACACCCTAAGAAATTCGGCTTTAAACCCCAAAGCACGAATTAAAGTTATAATCCTTGAAACTATGACATATTATTTTGTATGTTGTTTATTTTTCTGTTATGCGATATAACATGTTTTAAAGTTGTAAACGCTTCCGCTTTTCAGATATAGTTTACAGGGATTGAAAATTGACATCATATTGATTTTTGTGAACTGTAGTTATTACCATATCCGTTAGGTCTATCGGTGTTTCCATTGGTGAGATTATTCAGTATAGTATTCTTGTATTTACTATTGCAGGGAGTTGCTTGATCTTATCAAGTAACAATTAGTGGGCACCAAGAAGCAGGCAAGGTATTATTATCTGACAAGGCTTGTGTCAAGTAGAGATGATGGAATTGGTTATAGTAAGAAGCACATCTATATGATGCGCATTAGTTAATATTTTGAGGTTACTAAGAATTATATTTGATGATGACTTGTTGGTTTACATAAATATAGATTTTTTGTTTATATCTTTAAGATTTTCAAGGTGAATTATTATTCATATTAATGTTAAGTTTGTGACAATAAATGAAATAAAAATAAGAAAATGAAAGGACATCAAAAGCAAGGATTAAAACGTGTTTTTAGTAATGAGGATAAAAGATTGGGGTTTGTCTCTTAAAAATATGTGAATACTTGGTCAATGATGGGATTATTAAACCACTGTTTTCACACTTTGATTTATGTGTTGAATGTGTCAAGGGAAAGATGTATAAGAAACGCATGGTTGAGAAAAGTAGGTCACCTGAGAATTTTGGACTAAAGAGATCAAAATAATTATTTATGATTATTAACGGTGACTAATCTAGTTAGGGATGACAATAAAATCCGCCCCGCCCCGCCCCGTTTATCTTGGGTTTGGGGTCACGATTAAGCTAATCGGGGTGGGGAAAAAATCCCCGATTATAATCAGGACGGGTATGGGGAATCCCTGCACTGCCCCAATTAGGCCCCGATTATATATATATTTCATATTTTATACTCAAACTTATATATATATAAAAAAAAAAATCAAATGGTGGCCTCAACCCATGTCTATGATAGTCAAAGATTCCCATCACTTTTGCAAGAAAAGAAGTGTGTTGTTTCCGGTCCCTACCATCACTTTCACATATGTATACTATTATAATATCCTTACATACATTTTATATTACAAAGAAGGGCAAATACATTCACACTCACACTGACACACCCTAATTCAGTATCCCACAGTAACCTACCTAATTTCCACTCACCCCTCACTCTCATTCACAAACCACACACATTACATAGACAACACACACACACTGCGCACAAGGACAAATCTTGTTTCTCCCCATCCTCACCTCCGATCGCCAGCACCGCTCCCCACCGTCGGTCACCATCGATGCTCCTCACCATGGCCACTTTTCTCTCTCTCCTATGGTTTTTTTACAATTGATACCGTGTATATATATTTGTCTATATATATGTATAGGCATGTATTGATGTGTTGTTTAATATGATTTTGAGATCTTTGATTTTGATTTCATATTGATTTATTGTTTTCTTTGTTTGATTTCAATTTCAATTTCATTTTACAGTTAGGTTTTGATTTTGGGCTTTTATTGTTATTTCTAAAAAAATAAAATAAAGTAATCGGGGCACGGGCGGGGAAGGTGAAGTTGGAATGGGGCGGAGAGTGTAAAAATTTAATCGGGGCGGGGCGGGTATGGGGTGCTAAAATTTATCCGGGGTCGGGGATGGGGGTGGCGATCCCCGCCCCATTGCCATTCTTAAATCTAGTGGGAGTTTGGAACATTGTAGTAATTTATTTGTGGTTCTCAATCTTCGAGTTTTATTTTACACTTCACCTGCAATGACCGGCTTAATTTAAATAATTTCTTTTTCTTCGGTTAATATATATATATTTTTATCTTGTGCATTACGTGGCATTGCATGTGTTTTCGTGCATTAAGGATTTCATGATTTGAATTTTGGGTTCATTCCTATGTTTTGTAAAATTTTCATTTTGTCGTTGACCGGGTAGTTTCGATATTTTAATTAAATGTGGGGGATACTTTTGAGTTTGATAAAGATGAGGGTAACTTTTGCAATATATTCGTTATGTGTAAATGTGTGACCGAATTCCACATGTTTATTTTTATTTTTATCTTCAACTTTCCAAAAGCATATTCCTCCATCATTTAAAGGTGCAATCATACATCTATTATATTGACACCACTTTATGACATTATTGATGAAAGTTTTCAGCCATTATATTGATGTGTTGAGGTTGGCTTTTGCATATTCTCAACAATCAAGCAAAACCATTTTCCCATCATCCTCTATTTTTCTCCTATCTTCTTCTCTCTACATTTTGGGCATCTTAGAGTGGGGATTCAATTTTGTGCTCAACTAGGAAATTGTTCTACGTGTTCCGATCTTCGGTTTAATACCAATTACGGTATGTGATCTATATTATTTTATTTTATTTTTCAAAAATTCCAGATTGCTAGTTTACATGTTCAGTGAAAATCAAGGCTTTAGATCTCTAATTTATAATATATGAACGGATTAAAATTAGTTTATGAAAATTTTACAGAATATATATAGGTATGTGATTATATGTTCCTAAACATTTCAGAATTTATAGATAAGTAGAGAGTTAATTAAAAATCTAGGAAAAACATGTTATTCGGATATTGTTGTTGCTGCAGACAATTTGTTTTACTCGGTTTGAGCAATTTATAGACCATGTTAAATTATTTATAAATTTTTGAAACTTTTACAGTATTCTTTTGTATATGTATATTATCATGTCTCAAAATTTCAGATCATTTAGATAAATATTTAAGTTTCTAAAAATCACGGAAGTAGGTTATCCAGTGATATTTTACTGCTTGTTGATCCGATTTTGGTTTCGGTTTAGCCAATTGTTTCATATAATTTCGTATTCTTATAAATGTTGAAACTTTTATTATAACATTTTGTATATGTCTAGGACGTATGTATTAAATATCAAGAATTTTAAGTTAATTTATACTAGTAAGAAAAATTGTTAAGTAGTAACTGTTCAGTTTCAATCGTAGTTTAAAACCGGAACTTGTGTTACCAATTTGAGCTATCTATAATTCTAATTTTGTACTTATAATATTATCACCTGATCTTGAGTGTATATGATGTAAATATGGAGATTTCGGTAGTCATATAATTCATGGATAGGTTTGTAAAAATCTTGGAGTAAAGGGTGTTCAGTTTTCGGAACTGTTAGGAAAGATATCTTTTATAATTATTTTGGACCACTGTCCTTTGATTAAAGCTTATGAAAATTTAACAGTAGACCTACGTAGAAGTTTGGAGTGTATCCTGTAAATTTCATATTTTTATCAAACCTGTAGATTTTTCTAAAAATCATAGATTACCTGCTGTCCGTTTTACGGTAGTATTCGAAACCGAACTTTTTGACTCTTAATTACATAGCTAAATTTTGTCTATTAATCCCGAATATTTTTGAGTATATATTTATATATATCAGAATGTTTATTGGCAAATATTATTATAAAAATAAATATGGTTATGTATATAAAAATTGTTCAATATGTGTTAATTGGTTTCGGGCATAACATGGTACAAATGAAGGCGTGAAGGGAGAACCATTCGTTTCTTCATTATCTATACAACCATATTGTTTTGATTGTTGGTATTTTACTGGATATTTTATCAAGTTTGAGGTAGGGATTTATTGGGATATCGTGTTAGTTTAAGAATCTTCATTTATGCATTTTAATGTTTATATATAAATTCATCATCTTATTGTGCTATGTTTGACATGAGTTGTGAAATTGCATTAATGTGTTTAAATGCATTGATTCATGCCACGATAGAATTTTATTAGGTGGATCATGGAGTGCGGATATATTTATTACTTATGTGCGCATGTGAATGACATTTATGAATTGTGAATTGTGAATGGTGGATTGATTGTTGATTTTGGGAAATGGTCGTGTGGTGTGAGCAATGGGGGGACGAAGGAGCTCTCGGGGTGCAAATCCTCGAATTATCGCGCGATTGGTTGACGTCACCGTAGGGTAAGTAGACCCAAGACGACTAGGTAGATGAATAGATAGTTCATGTCCTAGGGTTTGTTTCACGACATAATTTTCCCATTTTATGATTTTGAATTTGATGCTATCTCTGTTGTGATAGTTAGATTTGAATTCGTATTGAGAGTATTGGTTTTAATTTCGTGATTATAGAACTTTTAAATTATCTTGATGATATTATTTAAATTGTTCTACATGAGTTTATATTGTGATTCCTTATGCATTTATATCATGACATTGGACTAGGGTAGAGACTTGACCCTATACGTATTCATTAATTTACATACTTGCGGAATCTTATGCTTCATGATTTTTCTCTACTGGGCCGTTTGTGCTCACCCCTTATCATTTTTCAGGAAAAGAACCGTTGGTGGATGATGCATGAGCTATTGGAAATTTGTGAAATTTGAACTTATAATAATTACATATTTATGTAATAATAAAGATTGCGTGCTTATTATGATTTGTAATTGTTTGGCTTTGGACTAGTGTGTTCTATTGTTATTTGATTTGATTTCGGGATCTGTGTGTGATTTTATTATTTCTATTTCACTTCCGCGCTAGCTACCATGTAAACAATGTCGGTTGACCATTTTGACCATTTGATATCTTATGAATTTTAATTAAATTTAAGTCATTATCCGGGTTTTCGGACTTGGGGCGTGACATCACCCCATTTTTATGGTTCCAATTAGCATGTTGATTCTCATTCCTTTTAAGTTATGTTATTATTCTTGAGGCTTCAATTTGTCATTTTGCAATCCAGTTCCCAAGTCTGATAAACTTATGGTTTATTTTGAGTTTAGAAAGTTGTTTTACTTGATATTTGAGTATGTGTTATTGAAGTAATTGTTGATTAGATGTTACATATATACCTCAAGTTCAATGGGAGTCTAAGATAACTTGCGGTTGAAATAGTTTGTTAAAGACTTAAAGGTTATTGACTCTATATTGGTTTTGTATTTTTGGTGATTAATGAAGTTTTCATAAAATGTATAAAGAATAATAAGATGGCCAAATATATTACGCACATTGATGTGAAAAATAAGTAAGGTATAATAGTGGTTCCCCAAATCTATAAAGAAAGTATTTGAGTTACTCTTACTAAAAGTATTTAGTTATAAAAGTTGTAAGGAGCACGTGATTTAGTTAGGTGTTCGGGAGTCATTATTCCATGATGTTTGATGTTTCTTGATATACGTGTTTTATTACAGTTGGTTTTCAGTTTTATACCTCTATGGTGAAATTTATTTATCTTTGAGATTATTAATTTTTGAAGTGATATTTGTTTGCATGCAAAAATATAATTATGATCCATCATTGTCTGGTTATGTAAAGATTATGCATCTACTAGCAGAATTGTCTGGGAGTGTTTCTCACTCATGAAGATATTTGAGTTAGATGTGAGATTAACACCACATCGGTAAATTCAAATACATGCGATAACTTGGGCTAGATATGGGATTGGCTCCATATCGGTACAACTTTCACACTAAATTATTGACGATTTGCTATAATGTGTTCAGAGTGACATATTGTGACTGTATGAAGTGGGACGGCTAGTGAGATGTGCATTTTAGTTCACACAGATTTCGCCTCTGAAGAAGTAGCACTCCAATCTTTAGAAGCCACATAACTTAATTAATCCTTAAGATAACTAATTTCTCATTCACAATTTTTCCAACACGCATCTCTTAAAATATGGTTTTGCTCAAATCTTGGATGGAATTGATTTTGTGACCATAGAACTGTTTAGATTAACATATTACTTGTTAACGCATTCATGATCCACTATTGAGGAACTCTATGGAGGAGAGTATTTCAACCCATTGATTTCAATAATTGTGTTTTCAGAATAAAATTAGTGGCCGCTCGACTTTCTTGAAGTTAAAGTATTTCGATCCACAGTGTCGATTTTGTAGAATTTCAGGCGCATAGACCAAGTGGGAGATTATTGGAATTTTTATTATATATTATATTAAAAAATATATAAAATTATATATTATGCATAATTTTACTTAAAATTGTTATGTGATTGTTGATAATTAATGGGTTGAGCATATTTGATTGTTATGTGATTGTTGATAATTAATAGGTTGGGCATATTTATCAAGCGATAACTTAGGCTAGATATGGGATTGGCTCCATATCGGTATAACTTTCACACTAAATTATTGGCGATTTTCTATAATGTGTTCAGAGTGACATAATGTGACGGTATGAAGTGGGACGACTAGTGAGATGTGCGTTTTAGTCCACATGTTGTGTGTGCATTGTTGGAAAAATTGTGAATGAGAAATTAGTTATCTTAATAACTAAAGGGTGTGACTGTTTGACAGTTAGAGTACCTTAAACCAAAGGGTGTGACTATTAAGTCACAGCCCTTGGTAGTCTAAATAGGACTATATGCAATTCATTATGAGATGTTTTAGAAGACATTATCCTCTTTTTCTTCCTCTCCTCTTTCTGCATACATATACATATTTGAAAATAGTGTGGTTCGAGTACAAGACACATATTAATTGAGTTCGTTGGCTTCTAGAGATTGGAGTGTTATTTCTCCAAAGGCAAAATCCTTTCTATCTTGGGAGATAGTTGCTCATCAACCTTGAATACCGAAGAAGGAACAAATTTGTCTTAAGGAAACTGTGGTTGCACAGGGCTCGGATTATTTTCCATTTCAATTTTATTGTGAGTTTCATTATGTTTACAGTTTCCTTCCCATTTTGTTCGTGTATATATATATATATATTGTATTGTATGTTTCTGTTATGTTCTGGTTATAGTTATATATATTATACGTACAAAACCAATATCACACTGACGTTCACGTATTCTGTTGTTCATTTCTTAAGAATCATGGTAACAATTGTAGGTACTTTTACAATATATATTTACACAGTATTGTACATTGTTACACACAATATATATTTATTATATGTGTTAATCCTACAATCTTAAGACATTTGTTTTTCTAAGAAGGGATGATCGTTACTTGTAAGTAACGTTTCGATTTTATTTAAAAGTTTATTATTGATCAAGTTGGTTTTCATATAAATTTCCACTCTAATTATCTTTTTGTGGAGTTCTCTGTTTACGGGTATGTCTTTTATCACATTTATGTAATGGAGCCATGAATTTTTATTATATTAATTTGGTTACATGTGTTATTAGAGACATCATGGACTCTTATACGTAAATATAATTTATGCGAATGGTTATCTAATATATGTGTTTTAGACATATATGAAAACTAATACTTAACACATATAATAAATATATATTGTGTGTAACAATATACAATATTTTGTAAATATATATTGTAAAAGTACATACGATTATTATCATGATTCTTAAGCAGTGAACAACAGAATACGTGAACGTCAGTGTGATATTGGTTTTGTACGTATAATATATATAACTATAACCAAACCAGAACAGAAACATACAATACAATATATATATATATATATATATATATATATATACACGAACAGAATGGGAAGGAAACTGTAAACAGAATGAAACTCATAATAAAATCGAAATGAAAAATAATCCGAGCCACGTGCAACCACAGTTTCCTTAAGACATATTTGCTCCATTTCCGGTATTCAAGGTTGATAAGCAACTGTTTCCCAAGATAGAACGGATTTCGCCTCTGGAGAAGTAGCACTCCAATCTCCAGAAGCCAGCGAACTCAATTAATCTGTGTCTTGTACTCGAACCACACTATTCTAAAATATGTTATGTATGCAGAAATAGAAAGAGAGGAAGAAGAAGAAGAGGATAATGTCTTCTAAAACATCTCATAATGAATTGCATATAGTCTTATTTATAGACTACCAATGGCTGTGACTTAATAGTCACACCCTTTGGTTAAAGGTGTTCTAACTGCCAAACAGTCACACTTTAGTTATTAAGATAACTAATTTCTCATTCACAATTTTTCCAACACGCATCTCTTGAAATACGATTTTGCTCAAATCTTGGATGGAATCGATTTTGTGACCATAGAACTGTTTAGATTAATATATTACTTATTAACGCATTCATGATCCACTATTGAGGAAGTCTATGGAAGAGAGTATTTCAACCCATTGATTTCAATAATTGTGTTTTCAGAATAAAATTAGTGGTCGCTCGACTTTCCTGAAGTTAAAGTATTGCAATCCATAGTGTCGGTTTTGTAGAATTTAAGGCGCATGGACCAAGTGGGAGATTATTAGAATTTTTATTATATATTATATTAAAAATTATTTAAAATTATATATTATGCACAATTTTACTTAAAATTCTTATGCGATTGTTGATAATTAATGGGTTGGACATACTTGATTGCTATGTGATTGTTGATAATTAATGGTTGGGTATATTTATCAATTTGGTCTAATTGACAGTATGACAGTTTCAGTTGGACTATGATTTTTAGTTCTAATCCTTATCCATCAGATTTTCCATGATGGGAAGGTAAACCCTAGATCTTCCTTTATGCAGATGTCGTCCCCTATGTTGTTACTCTATATAAGAGTTATTGCACCCTATATAGCCCTATCGGTTTGAGAACGGAAAGAAGGGGGTAGTGCACTACACACTTTCAAGTACAGACACAAGGATGTAGAAAAGAGTTAGCATAAAGAAAAAACAAAAAATATCTCATGTATTTATCTTTGATGAGGTACGTGAATTTAGTATTGCTTTATAGTGTGTATTTGTTCTTGATTTCTACGTGTTTAAATCATTATGTTGCAAGATCCAACAGTGAAAACTTACATTGGCATATCATGCAGAGAGAAAGAAACAACAAAATATTCGACAATAAAACATTACCTCCATTGCAACCACTGAATTAAGTCATTAATGCAATTACATTGAATTGTTTCTCCATTTAAATATTTGAATGTCCATTTGCAAAGCAACTAGTGAAAAATGTGGCATCCCACTATCATTCTACGTAACAAACTTGAGAAATCCATTCTCTCCCTTTAGAAATATTCCCTAATTACCACATCCTCCCTCACAACCTCCTCTACTCAACACCAACTAGAACCAAAACCCTCATATCCCCTACTGTTAGCCTTTTTGGAGTCCACCCCAAATGACAACACTTTGGAAGTGAAACATTTGGTCAAAAAGAAATTATAACATTTGGTGTGAAATTTGACCCGCGTGACACCTAGCATATTTAAATATTTTAAAACTACGTAGTATCGTAACCATGGTGTTTCCTCACTTGCATTTGTATTTGATCCTCCTTGATCGTATTCAAATGTAATAAATATATTCTCTTACTCATTAAAATACAATTTCAATAAAAAGTCTCATTTTTTTTGTTGGTTTGTTTTGGAGAAAATTTGCATTGATTTTGATTTGCGTTTGGACCACCTTCAACCACCCGGTTATGCCATATTTTTGTCTGTTCCTGCCTACAGATATGCCGGTAGATTTTTTTTACAATTTTCTCTTGCTCATTTACCCTGAAATAATGTAGTTTTTGTGATGTGTGTTTGATGCCTACAATTCCAAAATGTTAATAAAATTTAGATTTGACGAGAAATATGAGTTTGCTTAATCTAAAATTTGTGTGATTAAATTTAGCAATAATCAACTCAATTGCTAGAGTCATGAACACTCTCCAAAAAGTTAGTAGCAACTAAACATACATATTAAGGTAGGGCAGGCCTTGAGATTAATGAAATTTTGAGAGTCCCTGGGCAACAGTCAAATATGAGGCCCTTTAGTAAATATAACACCCCGCTCCAACACATGGTGGGATATTGTTCTCTTTGAGCCCAGCCTGTACGGTTTATTTTTTGGGCTTACCCCCAAAAGACTTCATACCAATTGGAGACGACACCTCACATATAAGCACTTCACCATCACTATACCCAGGCGATATGGGACGTCACAATCACCCTCTCTTGGGACCCAACATCCTCGCTGGCGTAACCCACATAGGCTTATGCATGCTCCCACCCTTCCGGCCGGGCTCCGGCTCTGATACCATATGTAACAGCCAGTTCCAATACTTGGTACGATATTGTCTACTTTTGGCCCAGCCCGCACGAATTTGTTCTTTGGCTTACCCTTAAAAGGCCTCATAACAATTGGAGACACCACCTCATAGATAAGCATTTCATCATCACTATACTCGGGCGATATTGGACGTCACAATTCTATAACACCCCGCTCCAACACATGGTCGATATTGTTTGCTTTGGGCCCCGCCCACATGATTTTGTTCTTGGGCTTACCCCCAAAATGCCTCATACCAATTGGAGACACACATGTACATATAAACACATCACCATCTCTATACCCGAGCGATGTTAGACATTACAATCACCTCCTCTTGGGACCCAACGTCCTCGCTGGCATAACCCGCATGGGCTTGTGCTCCAACACTTCAGGCCGGGTTTTGGCTCTGATACCATATGTAACAGCCATCTCCAACACTTGGTACAATATTGTCAGCTTTGAGCTCAACCCGCACGGTTTTGTTCTTGGGCTTACCCCCAAAGGTCTCATACCAATTGCAGACACACATGAACATATAAACACATCACCATTTATATAGTTGGGCACTGTGGGACATCACAAAATATTTCAAGAAAGAGAGCAATCTTTAATAAAAATATCATAAAATATATTAATGGTGAACACACACATTTATTTTAATAAACATTCAGTTATAATTAAAATAATTCGAATTCCGTATATTTTAATTTATTGAAATCACATATACTTTATCTAATAAAAGTTTTAAAAAAATGGTTTTTTTTTTTTTAACAAAAGTTGACAAACATCAAGTTTGTAAAATTAAAGATAAAAGGGAATTCACAATTATGAACAACAATGCATTATATATATGTCTGGGTGTATGTGTCTGTAAACATATAAATATGAATAATAAATATGCACAGTTGTATGACTTTTTTGGTAGATTTTTTATTTGTATTTTTTGTTTTAGTAAATTTATAATAAATATTATAACCGTAATTAGTTTATATATGTGGCTCACCGATTGTGAATTCTTGAACCAATTAACTAAAATTCAGTTTAGGGACGCCTTAGATTTAAATACTTTGTTAAATTTTATTTTTGCTTTTGAAAATTCTAGATCAACTCATTAGTTAATTTCATATTCTCAAAAGCAATCAAACTTCCGAAAGAAAACAAAACTAAATGAATTATAATCAATTCGATGCGACAACTAAAACATTTAATTGGTATGCATTTGATTTAAAATGTAAACAAAAATATTATCATATATATACACCATCTTTTTTATATATATTATTTTTTATTCAACATTTTAGTTTTTTTTCTAATTATAATCAATATTTTTTTATGTTTATTTTCTATTTAGGCCTATTACAATATATATTTATAAACATTTAGAGCCCCCCGGGCCGGGAGGCTATTAAGTTCAAAGTAGTATGTGATGAACATAGAGATCCTCGGGATGTTTGGCCATCTAAGTTAATTGAGGTCTTAGAAAGGGAACATTTTCTTCGTCCGCTGCTTAATTTTTTTTAGTTTTATTATTCTCGTTTTTGTTGTCAGCCTAAAATAAATATAATAAATAAAAAAATTAAAGTGATAATAAATAAAATAACCAAGTAGTCCTTTTAACATTTTGCAGTTCATGGGAAGATTGTGAATCAATGAGGGTTAACATTGCAACAAGTGAGGTCAACACTCAAAGGGCTAAGCTAAAACATGTCAATGACTTTTGAAATTTACAAATCATTGGCTGCGTTTGGAAAGCTTGTTTTTTGTATTTGTTTTCTATCTTCAAATATAAAAACTATTTTTGTATTTGTTTTTATTTTTTTAGCAAAAAATTAAAAACAAAAAAACGTTTGGATGAAGGTGTTTTCACTACTTTTATTTGGTGAAAGTTATATTTTATGGATTTGGTGTTTTCACTGTTTTTACCACCTAAACAGTAAACTCAAAAGACAACTAAAAGTTGTATTTGGTGTTTTCACCACTTTTACACACTATTAACAGAAAACAGTTTTCTTGGGAAAAAAAAAGTGAACAGTAAAAGCGTTTGCCAAATATGTTTTTTTTTTTTTGTCTGATAAATAGTAAAAAAAACAAAAACAGAAAACATGGTATCCAATGAGACCCATTGTCTAGATCATAATGATGGTTTCTTTGAAGTGAATCTAATTAAGTTGGAGTAATTTTGCAATCTACTTAGCAATCATAAGGTGGGTTGTTGTGGTCATGGTCTCATAGCCCATTTCATCTATTGTAAATTATTACTCCATAAACTTTTTGGTCCAGCCATTTACAAACATGAACTTTTGGTATTGGAAGGCTATTCAGAATCTCTTCAAGTACATCTTACTTTTTCGGAATCGGCACACACTTCACCCCCAATTACTTTGAATTTTCATCTTTATAGTTTATACCCACTATAATATATAGTTAAATTTCACCATTTAAACCCGTGAAATTCAAAATAAACAATATTGTAGTTTTGATATATAAATAGATGACATGACACTTTATTTTTCATTTAATTTGCATAGTAGAGTACTTGGTGCCGGAGAGGATTTAAGTCTCGAGCACCAAGTGCTTTGGAACCATGGTTCACAATCGTGGTATTAGTTTCAGTTGCGGTCGCAGTCGCAGTCGCAGTCACGGTTGTGGTACCGGTATAACGGAGTCGGACAATATCGATCTTAAAAATAATATCGGTGTTAAATAACGGTATCGACACTTTCCAAAACCGTTACAAATAAAACGATACGCAACGTAACAGACCATTATGACGAGACATGCTTGGAAGATAATTTTTTTATATATTTAAATTAATTTTAATATTTCAATGGAAAGGAAATGTGAAAAATGGAATAACTCAGGAAGATGTGAACCCTAGGGCGTGTTTGGATAGGTGGTTTTGGGCCTTGTTTTGGTTTTGGTCTTTGATTTCAAGACTAAACCATGTTTGGTTGGTGGGTTTTGGACTTAGTTTTGGGCCTTTTAAAACCAACCACTAAAACCATGATTTTGGCCTACCAATTTTAATTTTTTTTTCTCTCTATATATATATAAAATATGAATTATTTTGAAAAAAATAATATATAATATTTGGAAAAAAAATTATTTTTCCCCATTTTATATCCTTTTTTTTCTAAATTTTTAAAATTTTTCAGTATATAATAAAAGGGTAATTTACATATACCCCCCTGAGGTTTCAGGATTTAATCACCAAACCCCCTGTCATTCGCCAAACCCCTTGACATTTCAGATTTTAATCAAATACCCCCTCCAACCAATTTTCATGTCAAAATCACTTAAATGCCCTTCACATAAATTATAGTTTCACCTCTCTTTTTTGGGCATATTATACTTTCCCCTCTCTTGGTTTAGATAATTACACTTTCCCCCGTTTATAAATATATATATAAATTTTGAAATAATTATTTAAAATTTGAACAAATATATAAAATTCGAAAAAATATAAATATATAATTCAAAAAAAAATATATATAGTTCGAAACAAATATATAAATTTTGAAATATATATAATTCGTAAATTATATATTAAATTTTGAAAAAATATATAAAATTCAAGAATATATATAAAATTTGAAATATATATATAATTCAAAACAAATATATAAAATTCAAAAAATATATATAAAATTCGGAAAATATATATAAATTCAAAAACAATTATATGTAATTCGAAGCAAATATATAAAATTCATAAATAATATATAAAACTTCGAAAAAATATATAAAATTTGAAAAAATATATTAAAATTTGAAAAGATATATAAATTTGAAATATATATAAATTTTGAAAAACATATATAAATTCAAAAACAATTATATGTAATTCGAAGCAAATATATAAAATTCATAAATAATATATAAAACTTCGAAAAAATATATAAAATTTGAAAAAATATATTAAAATTTGAAAAGATATATAAATTTGAAATATATATAAATTTCGAAAAACATATATAAATTTACCCCCAAAAAAAATAGAAAGGAAAGAAAAAGAAAATGATGATGCTAGTCTCCAAGAAGAGACAAGCAATCAACCCACCATTTTACCCTATCCCACTTCTTCTTGTCCAACTTTCACACCTTTATCTCATTTTCCTTTATTTTTTTGTCATTTAAAACAATACAATAAAAAATAAAGATTTAATTACACAACATAACATGGGTTCCCATTCAACCTCACATGCCTGGTCCAAACCATACACCTTGTCACGTGCCACTCACGTGGTGACATAAAAAAATAAAATTCATTTTTTGAAATAAATATATATTTTTTCAAATTTATATATATATTCTGAATTTTATATCTTTGTTTTCGAATTTTATATATTTGTTTTTAATTTTATATATTTGTTTTGAAATTGAATATATATTTTTAATATTATTTATGAATTTTATATATTTGTTTCGAATTATATATCTATATTTTTGAATTTTATATAGTTTTTCTAATTTTATATATTTTTTTCAAATTTTATATATTTGTTTTGAATTATATATATTTCAAATTTTATATATATTTTCGAATTTTATATTTTTTTGAATTTTATATATATTTTTTCAAAATTTAATATATTTTTTATGGATTATATATATATATATATATATATATATATATTTCAAAATTTATATATTTGTTTCGAATTATATATATATATATATTTTCAAATTTAAATATATTTTTTGAATTTTATATATAATATTTTTTTATAGATGGGAGAAAGTGTAATTATCCAAAAAAGAGAGGGGGAAAGTGCAATATGTCCAAACAAGAGGGGTGAAAGTGTAATTTATGTAAGGGGGCATTTAAGTAATTTTGGCGTGAAAATTGGATGGAGGGGGTATTTGATTAAAATCTGAAATGTCAGGGGGTTTGGCGAACGACAGGGGGTTTGGTGATTAAATCCTGAAACCTCATGGGGGTTTTTGTGTAACTTACCCTATAATAAAATTATTCAGAATTTTATATTTTTTTTGAATTATATATATTTTTTTGAATTTAAGATATATTATTTGAATTTTATATATAATTTTCACATTTTAAAATATTTTTTTCGATTATATATATATATTTTGGAATAAAAAAAAATAAAAATGTCAAATATTTTCGGGAATTTTAAATATTTTTTAATTATATATATATTTTTATTTTAATATTTTTTTCCAATTTTATATATATATTTTTAATACATATTAGTATATATATATAATTATACCAAGACCAACTCTTTACCAAATATTATATATAGGTTTTAGATTTACCTAAAATCATCCAACACCATCAAAATCAAAATCACAAAATCAAAACCAAAATCAAGATCAAAACCAAAATCAAGTTCCAAACCGCCCTACGCCGGCTTCTTTGAATGAAAAGGACTTGAACAAAGTAGGGGAGGTCAGAAAATCTGGGATCTCTTTAAGTGCTTCTTTGAATATTCAAGCAACAGTTGATTTTGCTAAAGGGTGGTTCTTTTGAAACACCAACACCAATCACAGAATAAAGCAATGGATTTAGACAAGCCTATAGAATCCATAGACCATAGGACATGGATAGAGATAGAGAAGAGAAATGCTATCCGGTCTGGATTAAGATAAAGCTTTTACTTGCTTGAATAAACATATTCATGAGGAATCCTTTTATAATAAATATATTCATTTTACAAGTTTGCAAAATCAGGTATACAATACTTAAATTCTTGATGAAAATACAGTTAGTTTTCATTATATATAGATTACTAGTGTAATAGGAGTATCCGTCAACAAAAGAATCACTCTAAAAGAAATGTTATCCCGTCTGAATTAAGATAAAACTTTTACTTGTTTGAATAACATTTGTGAAGCATGATGAGAAACAAGGAATCTCTTTATGATAAATATACTCATTTTACAAGTTTGCAACATGACGTAAACAATACTAAAATTCTTCATAAAAATATAGTTAGTTTTCATTATACATAGAATACTAGTGTAATAGAAGTACTATCCGTCAACAAACAAAATAGTTCTATTTCTCAATCTTTCTGTCCTTGGTTTCCGAGTTCTTTTTTTTTTATTATTAGTTTCATTTTTTGTAAAAATTCTTCTCAAGCATTCTTGACATGAATGGAAGAAAGTTAGAATAACAAATGAAAGATGATGCTTCTTAATTCCCCCGCCTAACCAACGAGGTGCTAATGGCATGCTAGCCTTAAGAATGACTCTTGAATTAACTCCTCTTTCTCTCACTTCCTCTTTAGTTTGGCATGATATGATATGACATGACATGATAATTTACTTACCCTTCAATGTTATGGAATATTTGTGACATGTGATCCACGTCTATTTCATCGCGGATCTGATTTTTCTTTAGTCAAGGAACCAATGCTATATAGCTTTGCTGGGTCATGACCTTTGACATGCATACCTTTTTCATGACCCTGAATACTATCGGCCTCTCTAAGGTACTCTTGCTTAGGACGGTGTAAATAAGGTCGCGACCCACTATTTACTTATCCCAAGCAATTCCCCTAGATTCCGAGTAATATTCGCTACGCGAGCAACATATAGGGTTATGAGTTTCTGATGCGAGCTATAAAACACATCAGTCCCTCATGCCTCCCTCTGTATAATGCAAGCTCTCGCGTTAAAACCTTATTTGGGCCATTTCCCCAAGTAATCAATTATTTGGGCCAATCTCCCAAATAATCTTTTACTCGGGCCGGTTTCCCCAAATATACCAAACCTTGGGCCATATCCCAATTAAATAAATTCTCGCAGATTAACCTTGTCGCGAGTTACCACATTTACATTTTTTCCCCATTGCGCTTTGATACTTAGCAAAGTATTAAAGTGCAATAACCTGTGACTCGCGAATGATAGAACTTTATATTGTTGTTTGAAAACCGCTTTTCTCCATGCCATTTTTGCCTTTTCCTTTGCGAATGAAGTATGTTTGCTATACCTCGCGAACCTCGATCAAATCCGCGACTCTCCCTTTATAGTTTATCTGTTTTCCGGCCAACCTTGTGTATGTACATATTTTGCTTTTTCCCGTATGTTTCCTGTTTTTTCCCAAACTGTCCATATTTTTGGATCCGCGACTCTTTTTTATGCGCTTGGCCATGCGAATTTTCTCCTTCCTCGCGCATTTAATGCGCCGTTTCCGTTTTCGCGCCCAACCCTTATATATTTTCTCATGTCATTTTCACCTCTCACAACTTATATTTTCCTCAGAGCACCGTTTTTCAAGCCTTTTATTTTGCACCCCTTTTCTCATAACCCATTCCTTTTCGCGCATACCCCCTTGCTTCAACAAAGCTATTCGCAAGTTTTGTTCCACCATGACAAAGACTTCTACACTAAAACTTCTTGCACCTTCTTCTAGGGTTGCTCCCTCTGTTCCTGATGCTTCAGAGTGGAAGAAAGCACTATTTTTAGACTCTCAAGATACATTCTGGGCATCCGCGAGAGACCTTCCTTCCCCTCCTTTTTCGAGCCAACCGCTTACTCTTGATCATGATAATGAAGCAGGACCTGCTTTTATTCCCCCGCTTTCTATTCCTCGCTTTCTTGTTGAGAGGGGTGACGCGCCATTTTCCTTTATTGAGTATGAAGGACATGTTGCCCCCATCACTGACTGGAAGATGTGGTCCAGTCACATTCTTAGTCAAGACTGTCATCGCGCTACCTTGGCCAAGGCTGGCATTTTTGAGTCCATAGAGCTGTTTTCGGATTTCTATGTCCGTCGCGATGTGGACGCACTGAGTACTTTGATTTCGCGCTGGAGCACATTCTCTCATACATTCATTACATCCTGGGGCGAGTTCACACCCACTTTGGAGGATGTGGTAGTTCTATTTCGGCTCCCTGTCATGGACTCGCGCCCCATCAAGGCGCCTTTAGTTGAGCCAGAGGATAAGAAGATTCTTAACCAACTTCGCGATTGTGGCAAGTACGCTTGCAAGCGAGGAAGTTGGTTTGACAAGGGCGTATTTCTTCCTGAGCAGGCCATATCCAGTCGCCCGAAGTTGTCCTATTCTGCTTGGTGCCACCACTTCTTTCACGAGTACTCTTCGCGAAAGCCAGCTCCTGGTGAAGATCAGGAGTCTGCTGTTGGGCCTCAATTCAATGGCCCCTTAGAGCTGGCAGGCTTCCTCGCATATTGGCTTGACCGTTACATCTTTCAGGGCAAGCCAGAGGATGGTCCCAGTCGCATAGTGTTCTTACTGGATGGCATACTGTCACGAGGTGTGTGCATTGCCTTAGCGCCCCTCTTTCTTGGCACCCTGTACTCCCAGCTAGATACTCTTGCAAATGACTTTGCCCGCTCTTTGGGTAGGTATGAGATTAGTACTCATATTTTAGGTACATTCCTTACCCTTTTCCTTTTTGAGCGTTTCCCCAATTATGCTCCCATTCCTGTTTCCCTTTCTCCCCAAACCTTAGAAGCTAGTGCTCCTATCCCTTTGAAATCGCGGGCTACCCGCTGGACTTCTCTCTCATCTTCACAAACACTTTCTCCCTTTATTGACTCTTTTTCTGAATTTTCTTGGCGTCCATACGCCACTCCTCTTGAGGGTTTCTATTCTCCTGACTTTTACCCAAAGGAGGAAATAGTTTCGTATGACATAACGGTAGATGATCATCTTATTTTTTCGGCCAATACCCATAAATGTCACCTTCCTATTTTCTGCGAAACTTTCGATACTATCACATCTTATAACCCTTCGAGTGTAGCAAGGTAGTTAGGCTTTGATCAGGCCATTCCCCCTCCTCTTCCTCTATATCACGAGGATAATTTTGACAGGTGCTTTATCGCATTTCGCGAATCCATTGAGAGGAGTGTTCGCATATTTTCCACAGTTATCTTGATTCAGCCAGGCACTCGTAGGGGCAGAGTGACCGTGGCCTATGGTGAGTTTTGGAAAGAGTAGTTGGCGAGGTTTTAGAGTTTCATGTCCGAAACTCCCCTTGTCCCCATTCCAGCTCTAGTCTTTATTGCAGACCCCTCTTTAAAGCTTCGCAAAGTTAGGGCCAAATCTACGCTAAAACAACATACTCAGCCTTCACAACCTCAGAAACCTAAGGCAGTGACTCGCAAGCGGTCTCTCTGCGAGGAGATTCCTCTCGTGAGACAACCTAATCGCGAGGAGCCTATCCGCGAGAAGGCCATCCGCGAGGAGCCTATCGTGAGGCGTCTGGTAAATTTCTAACTCCTTTTTCCTTTGTTGTGTTATGTATTTTCATATGTTGTTACTAACTCCTCTGCTCTTCTACATCGTTCCAGTGCCCAAGCTACATGTAGTTCTAGTGGTTCTATTGATTTGCTGGATCATGTTCCCTTGTCCACTCGTCTAAAAGATCTTTCTGACGCAGCAGTACTAGACAGTGTGCCTCTCGCGCAGAGAAAAAGAAAACTCACCAAAGCCTCCACAATTCATGTGGCAGGAGAGACTCCTGATTCAGAGGAAGTTCCTTTGGTTTGTAGACACAAATCCTCTCACGATATTCCAGCTCCTGTTGTTTCTGACCTTGCTACAGAAGAGGCTTCTTTGGCCGAAAGGCGCAGGCTTGCTTTGGCCAAGTTAAAGAACAAAAGGAAGGCTGATGCAACCTCGACATTGCTGGAAACTGTCTGATTTACCTAGGACAGCTCTTTCCGAGGATATGAGGACTGGAGATGATGCAGAGGAGACGGAAGTCGCCAACATACTCTCTGATTTACCCAGGACAACTCTTTCCTAGAGTAAGCTTCCAACTCTTACTATAATACTTCACACTTATTTTTAATTTTGCTTCTGATTCATTATTTCTAATATTTCATATTTATCCTTTGTTTAAGCCCTCGCGAGACTTTATCTCCGCATGCTCCAGCCTCTCCTGGAGATGGTCCTCATTCTGTCGCAGCTTCATCAAATGACGAAGACCACCTCACCATTAACTCATTATTCAGCAAGTCTTCTCAGCCTACTCTTGAAGAGGAAGGAGATGATGACACTTCCTCTGTATCCCGCGACAGTGTCATTTCCGCGACTTCAACTCTCGAAGCTGATCGCAAGATATCCTTAGATCGCGTGGTTGAGGAGACCACAGTGTCTCGTGAGGCCTCTCCCAAACTGCCTTATATCCATGTTTCCCCAAAGGTCGTTGATGATAGAGCAGAGGATCCAGATTTTGATGATAGGCATTTGCAGGCTCTTGATGGTGATCTTGCATTCGAGGTTGCCGCAACCCTCGCAGACCACCCTAGTATCGAGAGATCCATTTTTGGCACCCCTATCCCAGAGGTTGAGGGAGGTAACTTGCTTTTATCACTTTGTCCTTCTATTTGAATCTTAATGCCAAAATGTGATTTTAACATGTGTCCTTTTCCTTTTTTGTTTTTAGATACAAACTCTGAAACTCAAGAGATGATTAATGAGCTATTCCATGATGCTCAGAGGATTTCTAAGGGTCAGACAGTATTCCCTTCGGACACTCCTGCTGCAGCACACACAGAGGCACCTCCATCCCCATCTCGCGATACTGTACCGAATCCTCGCGAGCCTACTCGCGCCTCTACCTCTGATCCTCCCGAGTCTATTCGCGACCCTGCATCCACTTTGCGCATGCCTGCTGTTGCACCTGTCTATGATGCTGGTTCTTCAGTGCCAACACCTTGGCGTCAGTGGTTTTGTTATCCGCGTGACATTCCGGTGCTAGATCTGATAGAGGCAGCTCATCCAGAGACTTTTGTTCATATGGAGGTTCATGAGCCACTTTTGCAGACGGTCCACCTCCAGCTTGTTGCAGATGTGTTTAGGACCCTTTCAGAGACTGCCATTCTGGACCTCGTCCCTGATACCCTTCCGAGATGTCATGCCTGTATAAAGGACTGGAAGAAGGTAGGGATGGATGTGTCCTGGTGGGAGACCCGTCTGGCTGTCATTCAGAGACTCTATGATCACCATCTTGTGGAGCTGAGGGGTCGCGATGCTCTTCAAAGAAAATAGGCAGAGATTGCAGAGACTCGCAGACAGTTAGCACTGCTTGAGGAGGATGAGAAGAATCTTCAGGCTTCAGCTGAGCATCTTGAGTAGGCCCGTCTTTACTTAGAGGAACATGAGGGTTTCAAGTTGTCAGATCCCATTACTCGAAACCTTTTCTAGCCCATCATTTGTATTATTATTATATTTTGATTTTTTTTAGACTGTCCTCTACTTGTAACCACATTTTTGCTGTATATCCTTGTATTGTGATAGTAACTTTGACATGCTTTATACACATGGGATGCTTTGTTTGATGCTTTATCTTTATTTGAAACATATTTTCATAACAACATAATCCGCAATGCCTTTATGCTTGATACAATTTAATCCATTTCGCATTCAGAGGTCCATCCCTCTCGTGAGTGACTTCATGCTCCATCCTGTAATACCCACTGCAACCCTCACTTACAATCACATACGGACCTTCCCACTTAGCTTCAAATTTTCTACCCTTTGTCCCTTCATGATTGCCGGTACCACTTTCAACACTCTGTCCCCCTCCTTGAACCATCTGTACCATACCCTTTTATTGTAGCTCTTTGCTTGTTTCTTATTGTACTATTTCTGATTTGCAAAAGCTTCTGCTCTTGTTTCCTTCAATTTTTCTATCTCCAGTAGCCTATCCTCCAATTTGCTTTTAGCTGCCAACATTTTAGCAGCCACCTCTAATTCTGCAGGTAGCACAACCTCTGCTCCGTAGACTAATGCATAAGGGGTCATGTTTATCGCATTTCGATATGCAGTTCGATGCGTCCACAGTGCTATTGGAAGCTCCTCCACCCATTTCTTTTGATTATCTTGCACCAGCCTGGACAAGATTCAAATTAACGCTTTATTAGAGGCTTCAACCTGTCCATTTCCTTTTGGATAGTAAGGCGTGGACTTGTTATGAATGACTGAGTATCTCCCTAACAAATCCGCGACCTTACTATTGACAAAAGGAGTCCCATTATCTGACAGTATCACCTTTGGTATCCCAAATCGACAAATGATATTTTCCTTTACGAATCAAACCACATTGTCTGTTGTATTCCGTCGTAGCGGGATAGCCTCTACCCATTTTGTGAATAATTCAGTTGCCACTAAAATCCATGCATGTCCCTGAGCTTGTGGGGTGATTAGTCCGACTATGTCTAGTGCCCACGTATGGAAAGGCCAGGGTGTAGCTAAACTGTGCAATTCAGCTCCCAGAGCATGGATGAGATCCCCGTGTACCTAACACAGATGACATTTCTTGACAAAATCACTGCAATCCTTTTCCATTGTTGGCCAGTAATACCCGGATGATCGCATCTGTTGAAACATTTTTCTAGGGCCTTGATGACCAAATACATGGACCTGTTTCAATACTTCACCAGTCTCTTCTTCACTTACACACTTCATAAGTTTTCCTTCAAAGCTCTTTCGGAACAATTTTCCCTCCTGTAAGACAAATCGCGAGGCCAATTTTCTGAACCGCGGTTGATCTTTTTTGGGCAAAATCCCTTCTTTTAGATAATGCACATATTTGTCCCGCCAGTCTATCATGTCTGCTACATTACCTTCGCTCGCGGATGGATATGCATTACAGTTCTGATAGTTACTTTGTAACTTCACTGCATCATCCTTCATACTTGACCAAAAGAAACCTTTTCGCTGCAAAAATCGATAGAGACTGACATCTGTTTGACCACATATTTTCTTGTGAGCCTTCGGTAGTAGTTCTCCTATCTCATTTATTGCCACGCATCTGGCAAGAATACCTTCAGCCGCTCAGTAATATAACACGCCTTTTATGATCTGGTACTCTCGTCTCAAGGCATTGTTATCATTTTTTAGTAGAGCCTGTATTATTTGCGCTCTTCAATCATGCTCTTCATATACTTCTGATTTTCTCCCACTACTGACTACAGAGTTGGTTCTTCGCACTACTTACACAGAAGACTCTGATCCATGGAAATGTAGTCGCGAGCCCAATGTGGCCAATGCATCAGATCGTCGGTTACCTTCTCGCAGCTCGTGCTGAAAGCTCACAGTCTCAAAGCTTTCTATCATCTGTCGGATAAGGGTTCTGTAAGACACCAGATGAGGTTCCTTGACACCATACTCTCCTCTATTCTGCTTAATGACCAACTTGGAATCTCCTTTAACATGAAGTATTCTTGCCCCCAACCGCTGAGCCATCATCAACCCCAGCGCCAATCCTTCATACTCGGCAATGTTGTTGGTACAAGGAAAGTCAAGTTTGTAGGCCATGACTAATTCCTATTTTGTTTATTCATTCCTCAGTACGAAACTAGCTCCACCTGTTTTTTCTGTAGATGAACCATCGAACTCTAAAGTGAATTCCGCGCTCGGTGCCACACTTTCCATTCCTATCTCCTTCACCTTGGGCTCAGCTCCCCCAGGAAATAAAGCTAGGAAATCTGACAAGGCCTGACTTTTTACTGCTTTCGGTCTAGAGCATGTGATCTCATATTCAGATAGTACTAATAACCACCTAGCAGTTCTTCCACGAAGTATGGGCTTCGTGAGCAGATACCATATGGGGTCACTTTTGGTGATTAGCTCTAATGGATGTGCCAGTAAAGAATGTCTGAATTTATGGGCTGCGAATACTAAAGCGAGACAGTGTTTTTCCAACGATGTGTATTGCGACTCTGGTCCTTTGAGTACCCAACTGATATAGTAAACATGCTTTTTTTCTCCTTCATGTTCCTAGGCCAACAGAGCTCCCACAGATTTATTGGTGGAAGTGAGATACATTATCAATGGTTTTCCTGACTCAGGCGCTACCATTGTTTTTGGTGAAGCCAAAATCTTTTTGATTTTCTCAAAGGCCTCTTGCTGTTCTTCTCCCCAACTATATACAGATTTTTCTTTCAACAAAGGCATGAGTGGGTGAGTTACTTCTGCCAGTGCCGGGATAAACCTCCTAAGATAAGATATCTTCCCCATAAAAGTTTTCAACATTTTGCGAGTTGTGGGTGGAGCCATTTCTAATACTGCCTTATCAATGCCCATATCAATGCCCTGCCGATGTACGACACACCCCAAGAACTTCCCTTCTGGTACCCCAAAGGCACATTTGAGGGGATTCATCTTTAAATTATACTCGCGACATCATTGCAGTACCTTTCGCAAATCACCCACATGATCTTGCACAGTTCTGGATTTTACCACCAACTCATCAACATAGTCCTCCACAGTTTTATGCATAAAGTCATGGAATATGGCTGTCATGGCACGTTGATACGTAGCCCCGAAATTTTTAAGCCCGAATGGCATGACCGTATAGTGGAAGTTCCTCATTGGGGTGCGAAAAAAAGTTTTCTTAGCATCTTCTGGCGCCATCTTAATCTGGTTATACCCGCTGAATCCATCCATTAACGAGAAAATTGCGTGTCTTGAGGTTACATCCACCATGGTGTCAATGTTGGGTAGAGGGAAATCATCTTTAGGGCAGGCCTTATTGAGATCGCGATAATCTACACATACACGGATCTGCCCAATCGTCTTCTTTACATGCACAATGTTCGCGAGCCAGGTCGGATGTTGGGTTGGCTTGATGAACCCTGCTTTTAACAGCTTCTCCACCTCTACTTTAATTTGTACCTCTAAATCGGGATGAAATACTCGTTGCCTTTGTTTCTTTGGTTTTGATGCGGGATGCACATGAAGATGGTGGCTTACCAATCCAACATTGAGTCCCAGCATTTGATTATAGTCCAAAGCAAAGACATCTCGAAACTCTTTGAGCAATTCTACCAGAGCAATCTTAGTATCTTCAGGCAGCACACTACTTATGAAAGTAGGTCACGGATTCGTGTCGTCGCCTATGTCCACTTCACACAAACCATGTTCTGGTCGCGGATTCACTTTTAGTACTTCAGGATCAGTGTCAAGTTTTCTTTGTATAGTCTCATATGTCTCGGGGTCAGTGCCAACTGTGCAAGCTTCTGACCCCCAATCTCGTCATAATTTGTACACTACTCGTCCATCGGGCATTTTGACCAGTGACCAGTTCACCTCTTTGAGCTTCCGTTTAGCTGAACTTCCATCTTTCAGTTCATTCCATTCTGGTAACGGTGTAGCAAAAATGCCGGGCCCATCTTCCTCACTGTACTCTGAAAAATAGACTGCATCTGCAAAATGGGCCTCTGATGCGCAGAAAAGGCTCTTAGATGCCTTTACAGTCATTATTCCTTCTCCCCAATTGGCTTTCATCACTTGATGATAGGATGACGACACTACACCATATGCATGCAGCCATGGTCTGCCCAGCAACAATTGATATGAGGGTTCCCCTTTGATGACATGAAATTTGGTGCCCCCCCTGATCTTCCCAATTTTGAGGTCCAATGTTGCGAATCCCATAGTGGCCTGCTGGTCTCCATTAAAATCAGTAACTGCAATAGTATGATTCACGATCTTGCTTTCAGGAAAGTTGATCATTCGCAAAGTGGCCAGTGGGATCAAATTGACTGACGCTCCCTCATCCAAGAATGCTCGTTTCATCTCCCGACCATTTACAGTGGTTGGTACATATAGGGGCCGATTGTGGAGGAAAAGCACTTGTCTGTTTGCTTCAGAAAATGTGATCTTACTAGAGGCTTTCTCATGTTACGGAATCACAATGGTATGATTGAGTGCGGCAATTGTTTATTGTTTCAAGAATTCCTTCACATGTTCCTGTATTGGGAGTTCATTGAAGAAGACGTCTATTTTAGCATTCTCCTTAGCTTCTCGCACTGGCGGGCATTCATACTTGGTGGCATTGGCCATATCCTCAGTACTGTCTCTGGCGGTCACCACAACCACATGTGCAGGGAAAGGCTCATGAACTACATTATTTGCCACTTCCAAGTCTGCCGATGCTATTTTCCGGTGTACCAATCCGCGAAATGCCCAACAGCTCATCAGGGAATGTCGTACAGTTCTGTGATAGGGACAGCAGTTGCTCTTCATCCTTTCCTCTTTTGGAGGCACTCTTTGCACTAGAGGTAACGATATTACATGATCTGCGATCCATTGATTCAGTAAAGCAACTGCCTCTTTTTCACTGAAGGGTAAAGGAGGTGGTTCAAATCTCCTAGCATATTCTTCCCTGGACCTTTTGTTTTGCGTTGCTGCTACCATTAGTACTGATATTTGGTCGTGTCGGGGGAGTCAAAAATTCTCCCAATCTTCGGGCATTATCAACAAGGGCAGAAAAAGTCTTGAACTCATGATTGACCAAATGCACTCTGTATTCCCGCAGCATTCCTTCTATACAAATTTTGATCAATTGCAGTTCGGAAATTGACTCATGGCATTGTAGAGCAACCTCGCGAAATCTCCTAACATATATCGCTGCTTCTTCCCCAAAGCGTTGTCTTTGCCTTGTAAGTGAAATCATCGAGACTTCCTCGTCTTCCTAGAAGAACTTGGTGTAGAATTTGAGTACCATATCTGTCCAACTGGACACCGAAGCTGGAGCGAGACCATTATACCATGTGTATGCTATTCCAGTTAGAGACATGGAGAATTCTCTAAGTTTCAAATACTCGTTGTTCCTGTGGGGTCCCATGGCATCCGCGAACCTGGATATGTGCTCTCTTGCATTTCCTTTCTTGCCATCAAATTGATGGAAGCTTGGTGTTCCATAATCCTCCGGATAAGGCAAAGCCATAATGCTGGGATGGTACGGTGGGGCAATTTCCACTTCCTCTATTTCAGACTTCTCGTTCAAGATAGCCTGCAACTGCTCCTTGGTGATATATGACTCTTTCTCCAGTGCCTCTGATCACGCTCGTGGTGCCTCCCGAAAAAGCTCATGTGCTGATAATTCCGGTATGGCTTGATTATCCATTTGTGGAAATTCAAGATTTGGTACTGAAATGCACGAGGCCTCCATGAAATGAAGTATAGCCTTTTGCATTTCTTGGATGCTGAGAAGAGTTTGTAGCAGAGTTGATGGCAATTATGCTGAATTTTGTACTGGTTCTATCATCGGAGGAGTTTCGGCCTGATCGGCACCAACATTTGCGCGACGATGTTGTCTTCGCGCTGGTGGGACTGGTTCACCTCATTGCCTTTGTGCAGCTGTTTCCTTTTCAGTTTGCTCAGTGTGCCGGGTCGGTGGACGACCTCTCCGGTGAGGCTAACGAGGCTCTACTTGTGTAGAAGACATCTTCTCCCCAGCAGAGTCGCCTTTAATGTAGGGGTTCGCAAGATTTAGATGATGCGAAGATAGTTCCTACACAAGTTCGTTAGTAAAATAACGACAATAATGCTTTTATTGCTTTTGATTTGCTTTTACAGAGAAATGGAAGAGAAAATGGTAGTTACAAGTGTTTGCGAAATACTTTCTCTCTCTAGGAATTTATCTCTCTTGATCTCCCCAAAAAGTCTCCCCTTTCAAGTGAGCTCTCGCACTTCTATTTATAGACGTGAGAGTCCAGTAGTCCTCGCGGATTACATTGCCACGTCAGTACTTATCTCGCGACATGAATCTTGCTATACCAATCCGCGCTATAAATATCCTGCACAGTATCATATCGCGCCCTTGACTACGCGAAACGGATTTGCGTAATCCCATGCGCGGATCATACTGTGTTATGTGACCTGTGATTCGCGCCTGTTTCATCGCGGATCTGATTTTTCCTTAGCCAAGGAACCAATGCTGTATAGCTTTGTTGGGTCATGACCTTTGGCATGCATACCTTTTTTCATGACCCTGAATACTATCGGCCTCTCTAAGGTACTCTTGCTTAGGACGGTGTAAATAAGGTCGCAACCCACTATTTACTTATCCCAAGCATTTCCCCTAGATTCCGAGTAGTATTCGCTACGCGAGCAGCATATAGGGTTATGAGTTTCTGATGCGAGCTATAAAACACATCAGTCCCTCATGCCTCCCTTTGTATAATGCAAGCTCTCGCGTTAAAACCTTATTTGGGCCATTTCCCCAAGTAATCAATTATTTGGGCCAATCTCCCAAATAATCTTTTACTCGGGCCGGTTTCCCCAAATATACCAAACCTTGGGCCATATTCCAATTAAATAAATTCTCGCGGATTAACCTTGTCGCGAGTTACCACCTTTACATTTTCTATGGTTTTTGTATTTTTAAAATCTTATCTATTTTGAATGTTGTCTCTCATTGTGGTATTTATTTTCATGATTTAATTTGATTTTTTTTGTTTTCTTAAATTCAACTTAATAGGTATTGTTGTTTGATCAAGTTTTTTTTTAGCGTCAAAATTTATTTAAATTTTTCCCTATCTTTTTGATACTCGCATTGTGATTAAATTTAACTTTTGTATTATTTTTTTATAATCTACATTATAAGTCATTATAATAAAATTATTTAACTTGATTCATAAATTTATTGTAGTTTATTTATTATTGAAAGTGTAAAGAGTTTTCAACCCTAATTTTTATTTTTTATAGTTAAAGATAACTATGAATTTTATTTGGGTGTTATAGTTTAACTTAAACATCAATTACTCTTCATAAAATGTATAAACATTCGTAATTATAATTCTAAACACAATTATAGTTAAACTCTACTTCTTTTAATATTTATCTATTTTAAGTTTGTATTATACTTTTAACTCCAAATTTGATCTTAAATGTCTTATTTCATGTTAGTACTCTTTTGTTTTAAATATATTTAAAATCATACTGGTTCATAGTTTAAAACATTCCAACTATAATAGTGACTGTGTGGTTCTTAATTTGACCAATGAGGATTATCGGGTATATATGTCATGTGATGCAAATATATTAAATAATTTAGATTTAGTTTATGATATAGCTTGAGTTTGAGGATATTTTATTTTTTGTTTTTGTTTTTCATGAGTCAATATGAATTATATATATATATATATATATATATATATATATTTATTTTTTTTACATGGAACATCTATATATATTTATTTGGATTTTGAGGAATTTATCTATTGGAATGGATTAACTTTGTTTATTTATTTTTAATTTTTTTCTAATTATATTAGTTTTAGTTTGAGGAGTTTTTACATATTTTATTTTTTCCTATCTCGATCAACTTCTATTTTATCCCATTTTCTAGGCATGACAAGATATAAGAAGTTCTAACACACAACAAGTTTGATCTATTCCAACATGGTCATTCCCATTACCTATTTACACTAATAAATCCATGCATATATATAGTTGGTTTATTTAGTTTTTTTTTCATATTTTCTTAAATTTTAATTTGGTATAACTAATTACTTATATTGTGTATAATTTTATTATTTTCGTGTATTCTTATTAATTAACTCTTTATTTATAAATTATTTAATTTTTTTTATTAAATTATATATCATAAAAAATTTATACTTGAGAATTTTAATAAAATCTATGTCTTGAATTTTTATCATGTGCATCGGACGTACATTTTACTAATATATATATATATGTATACTAGTAAAAAGAATAAAATTTTGAGGAGGGGCACATGCTCCCTTTGCCCCTGGTTATATTTGACTCTCATTAATTGGATTTTTAGGTCAACAATGTCTTTTCAAATTAAAATTGGAGTCCATTTATAAAAAGTAAAAAGTTTTAAAGAAAAGATAATAAAAAAGGTGCATTAATTCATTGTTCCCTTTCTGCATCTCCATATTTTAAAAGTATAGTCAATAGACAATAGGAGTGCAACTTGGGCGGGCTAGCCTATCCCAACCCGAGCCCAGCCCAAAAAATCTTAAATTTGGGCTCAATCAGGCTGAACCCGTCTCAAGTTGGGTTGGGTTGGGCTGAGCCCGAATTCTAATAGTATAATAAAAAAATAAAAATAAATAAATAATTTGAAACCCTAAAAGCTTACACCTCTTGCCCAAGCCGCATCTCCATTCTTGACCCTTTCTCTATGCATCATCTCTCTCCCTCTTTACAAACTTTTTCATCAATATATATGTATATATATTTTCTATACACAAACCTTCTTATAGTATTATCTCTATATATATAGGGAAAATTATACAAACCATTCCTGAACTTTGACCTAATTACAGATAGTACCCATAACGTTTGAATAATATCAGTTACTACCCCTTAGAACACCGGAGCAGAGCCCTAGTCAGATTTGTGCGTGAATTTACTTAAAAGCCCTTGTTTTATATTATATTTTAAGAATATAATGAAATATCAGAAAAAGACTATTTTGCCCTCATATTATTGAAGGAAATCGATGATTTTCGCAGTTTCATAAAACCCAGATGTGGGCTAGAAGGAAATTCGTTTTTAACATTCCTTTTCATTTTTATTTTTCTTTTGGCCTTTAATTATGCCCTTTTTTTTATGTAATTGTTTGTTTTGCGAATGACATTTTGGTTAAAATTATAAGGTACTCAGTCTAATTTTTTTCAAAGCAATTGTTTTTTTTTTTTTTTTTTTGATTGATTTGGTTCACCCCAGATTAGGAAATAGTTAATTTGCAGCCTAATATGATTTTTGGATTATTTATGAATTGTATTTGATACATCCAATAACATAGGTTTCTAGTTGATTCTTTTTCTTTTCTTTTTATTTATTTGTTTTTATGAGATCTGTATTGGATTCTGCATGTTCTTTTCTCCATCTTTTTTCAAGAAATTTTTTTTCTACTTAAATTGGGTTTTATAATTTAATTTATAGAATCTTTTTATTTAAGCTTATGGGGTTTAAACTAACATTGATGTTAATGGAATTTGCTAAAACATTGATGTTTGTATTTTTTGGAACAAGCAATTTCAATTTTTATATTTTTTTAAATGAAATTGTGAGGGCAATTTGGTAAAAAAAGTTATGGTATTTAAGTAATTTTGTATGTAAAAGTAAGGGTTAAATTGGAACATGCATATATAAGGGCAAAATTGGAAGTTCACTCCAAAAATAGGCTTTATTGACCAAAAATAAAATTTTCCGTCGTTAACTTTTAACGGAAGGGGTTATGTGTTACACCGGAGCTGGTTTTAAGGGTAGTTTATGATATTATTGAAATGTAAGGGATAGTTTGTGTAATTTTCCCATATATATATATATATATATATATATATAAACCCAGATCCAGATCTTGTTATCATGCATCATCTCTCTTGTAAATATATGTATATATATGCAAAGAAAAAACAATTGTTGAATCTTGATTTCTTTCCATATATATACAGAAATATATCTATATATGTATAAAAAAATTTTTATATTGAATCTTGATTTCCCTCCTTGCCGCTTCTCTTGCCGATTCTCTCCTTAAAACCCTAACCCTTCTCTTGCCGCTTCTTGCCACCACCAGACCTTACCACCGCCGCAACACATCCTTGTTGTCGCCTCCTCTTGCCACCATTCGTCCCCCCTCTCTCTACATCCTCTCTTTTTTTTTGATTTTTTTCAACATATATTTATACACACATGTATATATATATAACTGATTGATTTTTTGTTACAAGAGAAATTTTTTTTATATTGTATCATATTTTTTCATCAGATTTATATATCATAATTTTCATATAGATAAACATATAGAGAAAGAGAGATATATATAAGATTATAGAGAAAGCAGATTTGGATTCCTCCATATATATACAGAAACATAGATAAACAAAAATTAAACTATTTTCCTCTTTTATTTTTCTTTTTGCGAAGTTAATTTTTTTTTTTTTCACTTTTTCATCTTCAGTTTTAAAATCTCAAAAAAAATTATACTTCTTGAAAAAAAAAAACTGGCCGACCCGAAATCTCGACCCGACCCAGATTCTATATAAAATAGATATGCATGGATGGAGAAATTATTTGTTTTAGGTTAATTATTACAGTTTTCATTTTCATTTGTTTTAGTTTTTTGGATTTTTAAAAAAAATAAGTGTAGGGGTTCAGATTGATTAAATGATATGAAAATAGTTTCCACACAAGTTCGTCAGTCAAATAATAGTGTTGATGCCTTCATTGCTTTTGATTATTTTACAGAGAAATGAAAAGAGAAATGGAAAATAAAATAGCAGTCACAAGTGATTGCAAAATTCTTTCTCTTTCTAGAAATTTCCCTCCCTTGATCTCTCCCCCAAAAAGTCCCCTATAAAATTATTGACCCTCTATTTATAGGCGCAGGCCTAGGCATAAATTACTGCCACATCATCATGTTAATCCGTGAGGTAGATCCGCGCTTTAGCCTCCATAATCTTATTCAGGTCGCGGTTTGTTCGATCCGCGACAATACCAATCCGCGATCAAGTATGTTACTGATCCGCGGATTCCTTTATTTGTTTGTCATAGTTTTCCTAGGTCATGTCCTTTTATGCATATTTTCCTTTTACATGACCCTGAGCGTTACTTGACGCATCCTAGGTACTTTACTTTGAGTGATTTTGATGAATAAGGTCACGACCCACTATTCATCATCCCAAAGCATTTCCCTAGGCCAGTTAAAATAACACCCCCTACGCGATAAGCTCATAGGGTCGCGAAGAATTGACTTTTGGCTATGACCCCCTTTGTTAATCCTCAACGATCACCTCTTCGTAGAGTGTTTATCGCGTGCCTGATCTCATTTTGAGATACCCTGGAGTCGCGAAATACAATCCGCGGCTCCCCTGTTGGCCTTTTCCAACTTTCCATTGTTGTATGCTTTTGGATTCGTGGATCAAATCAACGCGAACCCCCCTTTACATTTTTCCCTTTTACACTTTAGTACTTAACAAGTACTAAAGAGTAAACCATAAAGACAACCTTTATTTTCGCGGATTCTATTAACGCGGGAATATATGCGTATTTTTCCATACCTTTTTTTTCTCTTTTTGGACCTTTTGTATGACTCCTACCATTTTTCCATGTCAAAATCTGTCGCTGATTTGTCAATAATCATCCCTTATGATGATCCGCGATATTTGAACTTGCGGCAACCTTGGCGTCGGTTCGGCTTCCGCGGGTATTAATTGCACCCCCTAGGTTTTCGTGCCCCTTCCCTATATAAGTCTCCCCCTTGTCCATTTCATTTCACTTTTTCCTTATTTCCTCCATATTTTCTGCTTTTCTTTTCCCTGAGTTTCCTGTGTCATTCCTTCTTTACTGTTTTAGCCTCAGACCTCATTTTTCTTCACGGTTTCAGTTTCAAGTCCGTTCTTCCTTATTTCTCTGTTTTTAATGGCCAAGTCTTCTACCCCCAAGCTCTTAGTTCCTCCATTTGGGACTATCCCATCTGTTCCCCTGCCAACAGAATGAAGAAAGGCTCCATTTTTTGAGGCTTCTCATCACCATTTCTGGAGTTCCATTGAGAACCTTCCTCCAGCGGGAGAATTGACTGATGAACCAATGCTCATCCATTCTGATGGCGAAGCCCCCTTAGCCAATATTCCACCCACTTCCCTTCTTCGCCTACTTATTGAAAGAGGCGATGCCCCCTATTCTTTTATAGAATATGAAGGGCATGTGGCACCCATTACTCATTGGAGGATGTGGTCTAGCCATATACTCCGCCAGGACGGACACCGCGAGACTCTCAGTCAAGCGGGCTTGCTGGACTCCATAGAATTATTTTGGGACTTGTCCGTCCGTCGAGACGCGGATGCTCTCAATCTTCTGGTGTCGCGGTGGAGCTCTTTCTCACACACTTTCGTAACATCTTGGGGGGAATTTACCCCTACCTTGGAAGATGTTTACGTGCTGTTCAGGCTCCCAATTTTTGATTCGCGGACAATCGATGCACTTCCTTTTAATGAAGAAGACCAGGCGATTTACTCACATCTCCAATCCTGTGCAGCCTATGCCGCAAAAGGGGTAGTCGCTTCAAAGATGGTGTTATTCTTGATGAGGCTCCCATTATTAGGAGTGCGAAACTCAAGTACTCTAACTGGCGTCACCACTTTTTCAGAGAGTATGAGCCGAAGCTTCCCCTCCTCCGCGGTCAAGACCGCGAATCTGTTCCTGGCCCCGAATTCAATGGTGAATATGAACTGGCCGGCTTTTTAGCCTATTGGTTGGACCGTTATATATTCCAAGGCCGTCCCAAAGATGGGCCAAATAAGTTAGTATTTTTTATGGCCTCCAAAGCGTCGCGGGGAATCCGTCTTCCCTTAGCTCCACTTTTTTTGGGTACTCTTTATTCCCTATTAGATACCCTGTCCAACAAATTTTCAAGATCAGTCGGTAGATATGATATTAGAACCCATATTCCTTGCCTTTTCCTTATGTTGTTTATTTTTGAAAGATTCCCAAAGTATGCCCCCAAACCTCTCCATTTTCCTTCATCCTCAAATACTGAAACTGTTGGTCCTAGATCGCGAGCTGCCCGTTGGTCTGGCCTTCTTTCTACTAAACGACTTGAAGATTTCATTGACTTTAGTCATCATTTTTCGTGGCGACCTTATTCAGTGCCTCTGGATGGCATCTATTTCCCTTCTTTTTACCCCATGGAGGAGCAGACCACTTATGGTTATCAGCACCATGAAGAACTTTTCTTTGCTTATTTTTCATTTGAGTGTTGTTTACCTATTTTTAACGAGTCTTTTTCGTGGACCACAGTCTACAACCCTTCGCGTGTGGCTCGTCAACTGGGTTTTGGGCAGGCAATTCCAGTTTACGTTTCTCCTCCCTCAGGCGATTCCCCTGATAATTATAATGCGGCCCTAGTGAGGTACCGCAAGGAATATGTGATGAAACATCAGGAGTTCTCTTTTGCTATCTTCATCCCCGGGAGATCTCGAGCAGGTGGCCGGACCGCGGCTTATGTAGATTTTTGGCTCCAAGTCAAGACAGACTTTCAAACATTCATGATGGGTCTTCCCCGGCCAGTTGCCCCCGTAAATGTACTAACAGGAGACTCCTCTCTGAAACTACACAAACCTTATGGCTCCCGCGGCTTCTATAGCAAGCTGCCTCATCAAGTTCTTGATCATGAGGATCCAGCCAGTTCAACTCTGGTTTCTAAGATACAGAAATCTTTGAAGGATAAAAAAGGAAAATCCAAGGTTCCTCCTTCTGCGCCTAAACGAAAGCGTTCTGAGTGTGTTGAAGTTCCCACAACCATTCTGGTTGACGAGGTACCCATTTCAAAGCGCTTGGTAAGGATCTTATAATTTTTTATTTTTATTATTCTTATCCTCAGCCACTGGTATCAACTGATTCAGTTTTACCTGTTTATTTGTTTTCAGACATCCGCGAGTTCTGCTAACACATCTCCACCGATTGTTCGGATTCCTCCAATAATAGGTCACACACTCGCAGCTAATTCTTTTAACAGAGGTTCACAGCTTGAGACTTACGCGAGTGATTCTTTGGACTATATTCCGTTATCTTAGAGAAGAAGAGATCAAAGAGCTCAGATTCTGGAAGCTGCTACTCATACTTCCGAAGATGATGAGGTAGATACTATTCCCTTGATTCACAGAAGGTCGAATCCTTCTGCTTTGATCCCCTCTCTTGACGGATTTGGAGTTGAACCTCTTGCTTTTCAGTTACATCAAGTTGAAGCTGAAACTGCAGATATTACTCAAGGCGAAGCTGAATCCTACTCTCCGCGAATGGAAGAGTTGTCTCCTCATTTGGAAGAGTCATCTCCGTGAGTTGAAGAGCCCTATCCGTGAGTGAAAGCAAACTCCTTGTTGGATAAAGTTGCAAAGGTTGTGGAGGATATTCATGCTTCAGATCCCTTATTCTTAGGTAGTTTCTAACTGTTAAATCCAATCTATCTTCCATCTTTCCATGCTTCTTTTGTGCTTAGTGTTTATTTTTCCTTTTCAGCTTGCGGGACTGGGAAGGATATAAATCAAGAAGCTGACCTTTCTATTGATGTTTCTGATCGCAAGGTGGCTGACATCCTCTCGGACTTCCCGGATCAGAGACAAGAGAAGGCACCAACAATATCTAAAATCGCGAGAAGGGTTCTGCTATATGATTCAGACGAATGGGATGATCTTCCCATCTCTACCATTATCCGCAAGGATGCTCATCCATCCAATGCGAACTTATTCTCTCATGATCAAATTGCAGACCCTTCAAATCCTGGTTCCGCGGAGCAAAACGAAACCACGAATCTGCCAGAGCTACCTGAAGAAAATGATACCAATCTTGTCCCAGAAGGAGATGTCGCGGTAGCAACTGATCCTGAAGCTTCCAGTTCTGACACAGATGCTCGGCACATGGAACCTCTCGTTTGTGATATTGTTGCTGAGATTGCTGCCACTTTGTAAGATGGGCCACAAATTCTAAGGTCACTTTTCGGGGGTCCTGCGGCTGACATGGAGACCATTCCTGGATCTTCCATCGGCGCGAATCGAGTTCAGCCCGCGAATGAAGGTAAGTTTTATCCACTTTAGTACTTCCCAATAGAATTTTCTGTATGGTGCTGACTCGTTGATAATTTCATCTTTTTCTACAGATAAGTCAAACAGAAGTCCTGAATCCTTGTTTCCTGAATCCGCGTTCGAGGATCCAGAAACACTTCTTAATGAATTCTCTTCACCCCCAAACACTTTACAAAACCTGACATTCCCCAATTCTGATTCCTTTTTCCTTCCCATTCACCCTCAGCAGCGACATATGCATCCTCATCAACCTCCTTCACAAACCCATACATCCAGTCCTGACATCACATCGCGCAACAAATGCAACCTCATCAACCTTCTTCATAAACCCATACATCCATTATTGACACCACATCCGCGCCACATATACAATCTCATCAACCTCCTTCACAAACCCATACATCCTTTCCTAACATTACATCCGCGCAACCAATTCAACCTCATCAACCCCCTCCCCAAGCCATTCCCGCGCCTTTAGCTCAAAATCCTCCTCAGCAGCATCAAGTTTACTGGCGTAATTTCCTATGTTACTCAAGCGGTATGGCGATTTTGGATCGCGTTTACAGTAGTCATCCAGAGATGTTTGCTACTATGGAGCTTTATGACCCCCTTCTCCAACCAACATTTCTGGATATCATTGCGGATACATTTGCTTCATTGATGACCACCTGTATACAAGATCTTTCCTCTACAACTCTGCATCTTTGTCGCGCTCGCATCAAAGATTGGAAGAACATGAAAATGGATGTGACTTGGTGGGAAGTTCATCTAGAAAAGGTTGAACATTTGCATGCAAAACATTGCGCGAAGGTCAAAGCATTGAATGAGTACCAATCCAGCATAGGAAGAGTGGAGGAAGTCCTTGCTCTTTTAGCTGCTGCAGAACAAGATACCCTTAGGCTTAAGGAATCCGAGGAACATTCCATGCGTTCACGCGAGCTACAAGAGGAACATGAAAATCTCCATATCTCCTCTCCTGTTAGCCGCGACTTGTACTAGTGATTATTGTTTATGTACTCAATACACATTTATATATAAAATCTTTATATACATTGTGCTGATGTCGTACATTTTATCATTTATCATCGTTCACCCTCTTTTTTTATGTATACGTATCTAAGATTGGTACAACTTGATCCATTTCACATTAGGAGGTCCAGCTCTCTCACGGGTAACTTCAGGCTCCATTCTGTAGTACCCACTACTACCTTCACTTATAATCACATATGGACCTTCCCACTTAGCTTCAAACTTTCTTATCCTTTGTCCCCTTATGATCGTTGGTACTACTTTTAATACTCTGTCTCCCTCTTTGAACCATCTGTATCGTACTTTTTTTACTATAGCTCTTTGTTTGTCGTTTATTGTACTCTCTTTGATTTGCAAATGCTTATTCTCTTGTTTTTTCCAGTTTTTCTATCTCTAGTAGCCTGTCTTCCAAATTGCTTTTGCATGCCAGTCTTTTAGCAACCACCTCTAGCTCCGCAGGTAGCACAACATCGACTCCATAGACCAGTGCATAAGGGGTCATGTTTGTCGCGTTCTGGTACGCGGTTCGATGCGCCCATAGTGCTATTGGAAGTTTTTCTGCCCATTTCTTCTGATTATCATGCACCAGCCTGGACAGGATTTGAATTAACGCTTTATTAGAGGCTTCTGCTTATCCATTTCCCTTTGGATAGTAAGGTCAGTGCCAACTATGGAAGCTTCTGACCCCCAATCTCGTCATAATTTGTACACTACTCGTCGATCGGGCATTTTTGACCCACGACCAGCTCACCTCCTTGAGCTTCCGCTTAGCTGAACTTCCATCTTCCGGTTCATTCCATTATGGTAATAGTGTAGCAAAAATGCCAGGCCCCTTTTCCTCACTGTATTATGAGAAGTAGACTGCGTCCATGAATTGGGCCTTTGATGCGCAGAAAGGGATTTTAGATGCCTTTACAGTCATTATTCCTTCTCCCCAATTGGCCTTCATCACTTGATGATAGGATGATGGTACTATGCCATATGCGTGCAACCACGGTCTTCCTAGCAACAATTGATATGAGGGTTCTCCTTTGATGACATGAAACTTGGTAGGTCCCCTGATCTTCCCAATTTTAAGGTCCAATGTCGCGAATCCCATAGTGGCTTGCTGGTCTCCGTTGAAATCAGTAACTGCAATGGTATGATTCACGATCTTGCTCTTAGGAAAATTGATCATTCGCAAAGTGGCCAACGGGATCAAATTGATTGATGCTCCCCCATCCAAGAAAGCTCGTTTCATCTCCCGACCATTTACAGTAGCTGGTACATATAGAGGCCGATTATGGAAGAAAGGCACTTGTCTGTCTGCTTCTGAAAATGTGATTTTACTGGAGGTTTTCTCATGCGGTGGAATCATAATAGTATGGTTAAGGGCGGCAACTGTTTACTCTTTCAAGAATTCCTTCACGTGTTCCTGTATTGGGAGCTTGTTGAAGAAAACATCTATTTTAGCATTCTCCCTTGCTTCGCGTGCTGTCAGGCATTCGTACTTGATGGCTTTTGTTGTATCTTCAGTACTGTCTCTGGTGGTCACTACATCTACATGTGCAGGGAAGGGCTCATGAACTACATTCTTTGCCACTTCCAAGTCTCCTGATACTATTTTCCGGTGTACTAATCCGCGAAATGCCCAACAGCTCATCAGGGAATGTCGAACAGCCCTGTGATAGGGACAGTAGTTGTTCTTCATCCTTTCCTCTCTTGGCGGTGCCCTTTGCACTGGAGGTAGTGATATGACATGATCTGCGATCCATTGATTCAGTAAAGCAACTGCCTCTTTTTCACTGAAAGGTAAATGAGGTGGTTCAGATCTCCTAGCACGCTCTTCTCTGGGCCTTTCGTTCTGCGTCGCTGCTACCATTGCCACTCGCCTAACACTGACATTTGGTTATGTCGGGGGAGCTAAAACTTCTCCCAATCTTCGGGCATTATCAACAAGTGCAGAAAAAGTTTTGAACTCGTGATTGACCAAATGCACTCTATATTCCCACATCATTCATTCTATACAAATTTTGATCAATTGTAGTTCGGAAATTGGTTCATGGCATTGCAAAACAGCCTCACGAAATCTCCTGACATAAATTGTCGCCTCATCCCCAAAGCGTTGTCTTTGCCTTGTAAGTGAAATCATTGAAACTTCTTCGTCTGCCTGGAAGAATTTGGTGTAGAATTTGAGCACCATATCCGTCCAACTGGACACTGAGTTCGGAGCGAGACCAGTATACCATGTCTAAGCTTCAAATACTCATTGTTTCTGTGGGGTCCCATAGCATCCGCGAACCTGGATATGTGCTCTCTTGCATTCCCCTTTTTGCCATCAAATGGATGGAAGCTTAGTGTTCCATAATCTTCCGGATAAGGCAAAGCCATAATGCTAGGATGGTACGGTGGGGCAATTTCCACCTCTTCTATTTCAGATTTCTCGTTCAAGATAGCTCGCAGTTACTCCTTGGTGATATATGACTCTTTCTCCAGCGCCTCTGATCGCGCTCGTGGTGCCTCCAGAAAAAGCTCATGTGCATATAATTCTGGTATGGCTTGATTATCCATCCATGGTGATTCAAGATTTGGCACTGAAATGCACAAGGCCTCCATGAAATGAAGTATAGCCTTTTGCGTCTCTTGGATGCTGAGAAGAGTTTGCAGCAAAGCTGATGGCAATTTTGCTGAATTCTGTAGTGGCTCTGTCACCGGAGGAGTTTCAGCCTGATCTGCACCAACATTCGCGCGACGACGCTGTCTTCGCGCTGGTGGGACTGGTTCACCTCCTTGCGTCTCTGCTGTTATTTCCTCTCCAGCTTGCTCAATGTGCCAGGTCGGTGGACAACCTCTCCGGCGAGTCTGACGAGGCTCTACTTGTGTAGAAGACATCTTCTCCCCAGCGGAGTCGCCTTTAATGTAGGGGTTCGGATTGATTAAATGATATGAAGATAGTTTCCACACAAGTTCGTCAGTCAAATAATAGTGTTGATGCCTTCATTGCTTTCGATTGTTTTATAGAGAAATGAAAAGAGAAATGGAAAAGAAAATAGCAGTCACAAGTGATTGCAAAATACTTTCTCTTTCTAGAAATTTCTCTCCCTTGATCTCTCCCCCAAAATGTCCCCTAAACTGAATTATTGACCCTCTATTTATAGGCGCGGGCCTAGGCATAAATTACTACCACATCATCATGTTAATCCACGAGGTAGATCCGCACTTTAGCGTCCATAATCTTATCCAGGTCACGGTTTGTTTGATCCGCGACAATACCAATCCGCGATCAAGTATGTTACTGATCCACGGATTCCTTTATTTGCTTGTCATAGTTTTCCTGGGTCATGTCCTTTTATGCATATTTTCCTTTTACATGACCCTGAGCGTTACTTGACGTATCCTAGGTACTTTACTTTGAGTGATTTTGATGAATAAGGTCGTGACCCACTATTCATCATCCCAAAGCATTTCCCTAGGCCAGAAAAAATAACACCCCTTATGCGATAAGCTCATAGGGTCGCGAAGATTGAATTTTGGATATGATCCCCTTTGTTAATCCTCAACGATCACCTCTTCGTAGAGTGTTTATCGCATACTTGATCTCATTCAGAGATACCCTGGAGTCGCAAAATACAATCCACGGCTCCCCTGTTGGCCTTATCCATCTTTCCCTTGTTGTATGCTTTTGGATTCGCGGATCAAATCAACGCGAATCCCCCTTTACAATAAGCAAACTCGCTTGGCCCGCCCGACCCGACCAGGTCAAATTGGACTCAACCTGAATTTGATGTTGGGCGGGTTGGGCTGGGCTACAGTCTATCTCGGGTTGGCACGGGTTTGGGTTGGGTCGAGTTGGGCTGACCCAAGTTGCACCCCTAATAGACAAAGAGGGTATATTTTGTATCTTATATTATAATGTACCTCTTTATCACAAATGAGTAATTTTTATTAGGGGTTGTAAATGAAATAGATCTTTAGACATTAGGGTGGTCAGTACAAATAAGTACAACCGAAAAGATAGTAGAAAAGTGAAAATAAAACCTGTATTATTCCTATGGGTAAAGTGCATTAAATCCCCCTAAACTATTTTCTCTCTCTCAACATACCCCCTGAACTATGTGATGACCCTTCAAACTATGAAATTGTTACAATCAAGGACACTCCGTTATAACATCGTTAGTTAAATTAGGATAATTTGCCCTTAGATCCCTAAGATTTTGGTCAATTGCACTCACCCCCTGAGATTTCATTTTCCTTGCAATGACACCCCTGAAGGGGTGAAGACCCCATGAAATGACTCTTGTGCCCTTGATTTAGTGTAAAAGACATGTTGGCTAAATTAATGGATCAAACAACCCTTGCGTCTTAAGCTCAATTTGGAAAAAATTTCAAGTACTTTGGATATAATGATTTTTGAAATATTATCACCTTTCTTTAAATTAATTTTTTTTCAATTGTCATTTTTGTAATATAGGCCCCAAAATTTATTGTTTTTTAATTTTTCCCTAAAACTAATACTGTGACCTTTTATATTAACTAATAATAATACACTTTATTTATGATTATATTTTTTTTTTGTATTTTAGAAGGTGATACATGTATAAAATATTTGTGAGCTCATATAATTTAATTGATTTTTTAAATAAATAATATACAACTCCTACAATTTAAACAAGTAATAATACATTTTAATTATAGTTTTTTGTTCTATTGTAAGAGGTGATAAATGTATAAAAATGTTACAAATGGTTTATAATTTATTATTCTTTGTGTAAAATTAATTTAAGTCCTTACACTGTAAAATAATAACAAACTTTACTTATTGTAATTTTTTATATTTTTATAAAAATATGATTATAAGGGTGGTGGCTCATACCTAAAAATATATGAGCAAAAACATCGGTTTAAAAAATGGATTACTTGGGAAACTGGCGCAAGTAAAGGATTATTTGGAAACTGGCCCAAGTAAAGGATTATTTGAGAAATGGCCCAAGTAAAGGATTATTTGGGAGAATGACTCAAATAAGGATTATACGCGAGAATTAGCATTATACAGAGGGAATTATGAGTATACTGATGTGGGCATAGCTAACATCTGAACTCATAGCCCTATATGCTGCTCACGTAGGGAGTACTATTCGGAAATCTAGGGAAATGCTTGGAATATGCAAATAGTGGGTCGCGACCCTATTTACACCATTCAAAGTAAAAGTACCTTAGAGAGGCCGATAGTACTCAGGGTCATGAAAAAGGTATGGATGCAAAAAGGCCATGACCCAGGAAAAGGCTATAGCATCATGGTTCCTTGGCTAAGGAAAAATCAGATCCGCGAGGAAAAAACGCGGATCACGGGTCGAGAAGTAGAGTATGATCCTCGCAAGAGATTATGCGGATCGGTATTGCGTAATCTAGTTCGCGAGGTGATACTGACATGGTAATTATTAGGGATAACTTCATTTACACCCCCGAGGTTTGTCCTATCATCACTTTGACCCCCTCAGGTTTGCATATCTTCATTTACACCCCTTCATGGTGTGAAATGTCTAAAATACCCTTATACCAAACACCCCTTAAATCAATTTAATCCCTAAATCAATTTAAACCCTAAACCAAACACCCCCTTAGAATCAATCTAACCCTCAAACCAAACACCCCAACACTTATTCAATTTAAATTTATTTAATACTCTTTCTTTCTCTCCTCTCTATCTCTCATTTTTCTCTCTCTCTCTCTCTTAGACACACCCACCCACCCACACACACACACGCACACACATATATATATACACACATATATATATAGATCTATACATATATATATATATACACACATATTTTTGACCCATCGGTCGAAAATAGAGGGAGGTGGTGGTGGGAGGGGGGCGGTGCCGACGGGGAGGCGGTGGGAGGGGGTCGGCGCTGACGGGGGAGATCTATATATATATATGTGTGTGTGTGTGTGTATATATGTATAGATCTCTATATATATGTGTGTGTATATATATATATATAGATCTATATATATATGTGTGTGTATATATATATGTGCGTCTGTGCAGACTGCAGAGTGAGTGTGTGTGTGTGTCTGTGAGAGAGAGAGAAAGAGAGAAATAAATTTTAAATATATTTTTAATTTTATATTTATTTTCGAATTTAGTATTTTTTTTTGAAATTTAATATATATATATTTGAATTTTATATTTATTTTCAAATTTTATAATTTTTTATATTTTTTTCAAATTTTATAATTATTTTCAAAATTTAATATATATTATTAGAATTTTATATGGTTTTTTTTAATTTTATATATTTGTCTTGAATTTAATATGTTTTTTCAAAAAAAATTCAAAATTTATATATATTTTTTATTTTATATTTATTTTCGATTTTATAATTTTTTTCGAAATTTAATATTTTTTTTTGAATTTTATATGTTTTTTTGAATTTTACATATTTTTTTGAAATTTTTATGTTTTTTGTGATTTTTATATTTATTTTCGAAATTTAATATGTTGTTTTCGAAAAAAAAGATAATTTCAAAATTTATATATTTTTTAATTTTATCTTTATTTTCGAATTTATAATATTTTTCAAATTTTAATATATATATTTTTGAATTTTATATATTTTTTGAAAATTTAATACAAATTAAATAATTAAATGATGCGAGGGGGTGTAATTGATAAAAACACTATCCTTGTTTCCAAACAGAACAAGGATAACACATTGAGGGTAGTTTAGGGATTTTAAAAAAAATTCAGGCCCATGTCATCGTTCAGGGGGTCTAAGTAATGAGAATATTGAACAGTAGGGGGTGTAAATGAAGATATGCAAACCTGAGGGGGTCAAAGTGAAGATAAAACAAACCTCAGGGGGTGTAAATGAAGTTAACCTTAATTATTATACGGATTGATATCGCATAGTCCATGTTGCGAGGTAACGCTGACGTGGCAAATCACATGGTAATTATTACGCGAATTTATACCACATAGTCCATGTCGCGAGGTAACATTGACGTGGCAAAGATGATTCGCGAAAACCAACTTGACGCTGACGTCTATAAATAGAGAAGCTAGAGCTCATTTGAAGGGGACTTCTTCAGAAACCAAGAGAGAGAAATTTCTAGAGAGAGAAAGTGTTTTACATCATTTTGAGCTGTTGTTTTCTCTTCCATCTCCTCTTCTCCATTTTTCTGTAAAAGCATCAAAATCAATAAAGGTATAAGTATCATTATCTCTCTGATAATCTTGTGTGGAAACTATCTCTAAATCTCATTAAAATTGAACCCCTACATTAAAGGCGACTCTACTGGGGAAGAGATGTCTTCTGCACAAGTTGAGCCTCGTCAAACTCGTCGGAGAGGTTGTCCACCGACTCGACACACCAAGCAAGTTGAAAAAGAAGAAGCAGCAACACAGACTCAAGGGGCTGAACCAGTTCCACCAGTCTGGAAACAGCGTCGTCGCGCAAACGCTGGTATGGCTCGGGCAGAGATTCCTCTGATGGCGAAGCCAACACAGAATTCACCAGATTGCCACCAGTTCTGCTGCAAACTCTTCTTAGCATTCAGGAAATGCAAAAGGCCATACTTCACTTTATGGAGGCCTCGCGTGCTTCAATACCAAACCTTGAATCACCACAGATGGATAATCAAACCTTGCCAGAAATATCAGCACAAGAGCTTTCCCGGGAGGCACAACGCGAACAGAGCCACTAGAGAAAGAGGTCTATATCACCAAGGAGCAGTTTCGGGCTATCTTAAATGTGAAATCTGAGATAGAAGAAGTGGAAGTCGCCCCACGTTACCATCCCAGTATTATGGCTCTACCTTATCCTGAAGACTATGGAGTACCAAGCTTCCATCAATTCGGTGGCAAAAAAGGAAATGCAAGAGAGCACATATCTAGGTTTGTGGAGGCTCTAGGACCACACAGAAATGATGATTATTTGAAACTTAGGGAATTCTCCAAGTCTCTAACAGGTACTGCATACACATGGTACACCAGTCTCACTCCGACTTCAATATCCAGTTGGACATATATGGTAATCAAATTCTACACTAACTTCTTCCAGGCCGACGAAGAGTTCTCAATGATTTCACTTACGAGACAAAGGCAACGTTTCGGATAGGAGGTGACAACTTATGTCAGAAGATTTCGTGAGGCTGTTTTACAGTGCCATGAGCCAATTTCCGAGCTTTTATTAATCAAAATTTGTATAGAAGGAATGCTACGAGAATACAGAGTACATTTGGTCAATCACGAGTTCAGAACTTTTTCTGCACTTGTTGATAATGCACAAAGATTGTGAGAGGTTTTGGCTCCTCCAACACGGCCAAATATCAATGCTAGGCGAGTGGTAATGGTAGCAACAACACAAAATGAAAGGCCCAGGGAAGAGCGCGCTAGAAGATCTAAACCCCCTCCCTTACCTTTCGGTGAAAAGGAAGCAGTTGCCTTGCTAAATCAGTGGATTGCTGATAATGTCACATCGCTACCTTTAGTAAAAAGGGTGCCGACAAGAGAGGAAAAGATGAAAAACAACTACTGCCCCTATCACAGGTATGTTCGACACTCCTTGATTAGATATTGGGCATTTCGCGGATTAGTACATAGAAAAATAGCATCAGGTGATTTAGAAGTTGCAAATAATGTAGTTCATAAACCTTTCCCTGCACATGTGGCAGTAGTAGCCACCAGAGACAATACTGAAGATATGATAAATGTCGTCAAGTATGAATGTCCGCCAGCATGTGAAGCAAAAGAGGATGCTAAGATAGAAGTTTTCTTTAACAAGCTCCCAATACAAGAGCATGTGAAGGAGTTCCTAAAAGAGCAAACAATTGCCGCTCTTAACCATACTATCGTTATTCCACAACATGAAAAAACCTCAAGCAAGATCACGTTCTCTGAAACAGATAAAAAAGTGTCATTCTTCCACAATCGGCCCCTATATGTACCAGCTACTGTGAATGGTGGAGAGATGAAGCGAGCCTTTTTAGAAGGAGGAGCGTTGGTCAACTTAATCCCGCTGGCTACTTTGCAGATGATCAATTTTCCTAAACACAAGATTGTAAATCATACCATTGCAGTTATTGATTTTAATGGAGATGAACAGGACACCATGGGTTTTGCTACATTAGATCTTAAAGTTGGGAAAATAAGGGGCCCCACCAAGTTTCATGTCATTAAAGGGGAACCCTCATATTAGTTGTTACTGGGAAGACCGTGGTTACATGCCTATGGTGTGGTACCATAATCCTATCATCAAGTAATGAAGGCTAATTGGAGAGAAGGAATAATTACTATAAAAGCTTCTAAGAGCCCTTTTTGTGCGTCCGAGGCCCATTTTGCAGATGAAGTCTATTTCTCAGAATATGGTGAAGAAGATGGACCCAGTGTTTATGCTACACCATTACTAAAATGGGAGGAACTGAATGATGGAGGTTCGACTAAGCGGAAGCTCAAAGAAGTGAGCTGGTCGCGAGTTAAAATTCCCGACGGGCGTGTAGTGTACAAATTGTGACGGGGATTGGGGGTTAGAAGCCTGAACAGTTGGCAGTGACCCCGGGATAGTTAAGGCAGGTGTACAAAGGAAACTTATCACTGATCCTGAGACACTTAAAATAGATCCGTGACCAGAGTATGGTTTATGTGAAGTAGACATATGCGACGGTACAACACCGTAACCTACCTTCATAAGCAGTACTGTGCCCGATGAAACTAAGAATTCTCTAGTAGAATTACTTAAAGAGTTTCGTGATATCTTCGCTTGGGACTATAGTTAGATACCGGGACTCAATATTGGGTTAGTAAGCCACCACCTCCATGTGCATTCCGCATCGGAGCCAAATAAACAAAAGCAACGAATATTTCATCCGGATCTAGAGATACAGATTAAGGCATAATTAGAAAAGGTGCTGAAAGCCGGATTTATCAAGCCAACCCAACATCCAACATGGAAGACTATATTTCATGACCTAATGCATAAAACTGTGGAAGACTATGTAGATCATTTGGTGGTAAAATCTAGAGCTATACAGGATCATGTGGACGACTTGAGAAAAGTACTGCAACGGTGTCGCGAGTATAATCTGAAAATGAATCCCCTGAAATGCGCGTTTGGAGTACCAGAAGGAAATTTCTTAGGGTATGTTGTACATCGACAGGGAATCGATACAGATCCAACAAAAGACAGGGCAGTATTGGAAATGGCTCAGTCCACAACTTGCAAAATGTTGAAAACTTTTATGGGGAAAATCTCTTATCTTAGAAGGTTTATCCCAACATTGGCAGAAGTAACTCACCCACTCATGCCTTTGTTAAAAGTGTAAAGGGGGTGACTCGTGAAAAGGGTAATCCGCGAAGATTGGCTTATTTTGGGAGATTGGCCCAAGGATTTATTTATTTGGGAAACTGGCCCAAGGTTTGGTTTATTTGGGAAACTGGCCCAAATAAAGGATTATTTGGGAAAATGGTCCGAATAAGGTTTGAACGCGAGATATGAGGGACTGATGTGTTTATAGCTCAGATCTGAACTCATAGCCCTATATGCTACTCGCGTAGGGAGTACTATTCAGAAATTTGGGGAAATGCTTGGGATATGTAAATAGTGGGTCGTGACCCTATTTGCATTGTTCTAAGCAAAAGTACCTTAGAGAGGCCGGTAGTACTCAGGGTCATGAAAAAGGTATGCATGCAAAAGGTCATGACCAAGGAAAGCTATAGCATCATGGTTCCTTGGCTAAGGAAAAATTAGATCCACGATGAAAACAGTGCGGATCACAGGATGCGGGGTACAGTATGATCCGCACAAGGGATTACGCGAATCGATATCGCGTGGTCGAGGTCACGAGATGATACTGTGCAGGGTATTCATGGCGCGGATTGGTATTTCAGGATCCATGTCGCGAGATAGTGCTGACGTGGCAAAGGACAATCCGCGAGGATCTACTGGACACTTACGTCTATAAATAGAGGAGCTAGAGCTCACTTAAGGAGGACTTTTTGAAGACTAAGGGAGAGAAATTTCTAGAGATAGAGTATTTCGCAATCATTTGCAACTTTTATTTTCTTTCCATTTGTCTTTCGTTTCTCTGTAAAGCAATCAAAAAGCAATAAAAGCACAAACACCATTATTTGCCTGACGATCTTGTGTGGAAACTATCTCTAAATCATTCACATCACGAACCCCCTACATTAAAGGCGACTCTGCTAGGGAAAATATGTCTTCTGCACAAGTTGAGCCTCGTCAAACTCGTTGGAGAGGTCGTCCATAGACCCGGCACACCGAGTAAGTGGAAGAAGAAACAACAGGACAGATGCAGGGAGGTGAACCAGTCCCACCAGCGCGGAAACAGCGTCGTCGCGCGAATGCTTGTGTGGCTCAGGCAGAGACTCCTCTGATGACGGAGCCAATACACAATTCGAATTCACCAGAATTGCCATCAGCTCTGTTGCAAATTCTTCTCAGCATTCAAGAAACGTAAAAGGCCATACTTCACTTCTTGGAGGTCTTACGCGTTTCAGTACCAAATTTGGAATCACCACGAATGAATAATCACACCTTTCCAGAAATATCAGCACTTGAGCTTTTTCGGGAAGCACCGCGAGCGCGAACAGAGCCACTGGAGAAAGAGTCATATATCACCAAGGAGTAGCTACGGGCTATCTTAAACGAGAAATCTGAAATAGAAGAAGTGGAAATTGCCCCACCGTACCATCCCAGTACTATGGCTTTACCTTATCCTGAAGATTATGGAACACCAAACTTCAATCAATTTGATGACAAAAAGGGAAATGCAAGAGAGCACATATCCAGGTTCGCGGATGCTCTGGGACCCCATAGAAATGATGAGTATTTGAAACTTAGAGAATTCTCCAAGTCTTTAACAGGAACTGCATACACATGGTATACTGGTCTCACTACGGCTTTAGTATCCAATTGGACGGATATGGTGATCAAGTTCTATACCAAGTTCTTCTAGGCAGACGAAGAGGTTTCAATGATTTCACTTACAAGGCAAAGGCAACGTTTTAGGGAAGAGGCGGAAATTTATGTCATGAGATTTCGTGAGGCTGATTTACAATGCCATGAACCAATTTCTGAGCTTCAATTGATCAAAATTTGTATAGAAGGAATGCTGCGAGAATATAGAGGGCATTTTGTGAATCACGAGTTCAAAATTTTTTCTGCACTTGTTGATAATGCACGAAGATTGGGAGAAGTTTTGGTTCTCCCGACATGACCAAATATCAGTGCTAGGCGAGTGGCAATGGTAGTGGTAACGCAGAATGAAAGGCCCAGGGAAAAGCATGCTAGGAGATCTGAACCACCTCATTTACCTTTCAGTGAAAAGGAAGCAGTTGCTTTACTAAATCAGTGGATTGCAAATCATGTCATATCGCTACCTTCAGTGCAAAGGATCCCGACAAGAGAGGAAATGATGAAGAACAACTACTGCCCCTATCATAGGACCGTTTGGCATTCTCTTCTTGGATGTTGGGCATTTCGCGGATTGGTACACCAAAAAATAGCATCAAGTGACTTGGAAGTGGCAAAGAATGTAGTTCATAAGCCATTCCCTGCACATGTGGCTGTAGTGGCCGCCAGAGACAGTACTGAGGATACAACAAATGCCGTCAAGTATGAATGCCCACCAGCGCGTAAAGAAAATGAGGATGCTAAGATAGACGTTTTCTTCAACGAGCTCCCAATACAAGAGCATGTGAAGGAGTTCTTAAAAGAGCAAACAGTTGCCGCTCTTAATCATACTATCGCGATTCCATAGCATGAGAAAACCTCCAGTAAGATTATATTTTCTGAAGCAGACAGACAAGTTCAATGGAGACCAGCAAGCCACCATGGGATTCGCGACATTGGATCTTAAAGTCGGGAAAATCAGGGGGCCTACCAAATTTCATGTCATCAAAGGGGAACCCTCGTATCAGTTGTTGCTGGGAAGACCGTGGTTACATGCATATAGTGTAGTACCATCATCCTATCATCAGGTGATGAAGGGCAATTGGGGAGAGGGAATAATGACTGTGAAGGCATCTAAGAGCCCTTTTTACGCATCTGAGGCCCATTTGGAAGATGCAGTCTATTTCTCAGAGTATAGTGAGGAAGACGGACCCGGCGTGTTTGCTACCATTACCAAAATGGGATGAACTGGAAGGTGGAGGTTCAACTAAGCTGAAACTCAAATAAGTGAGTTGGTCGCGAGTCAAGATGCCCGACGGGCGAGTAGTGTACAAATTATGACAGGATTGGGGGTCAGAAGCTTGCACAGTTGGCAATGACCCTGGGACAGATAAGGCTGTACAAAGAAAACTTGACACTGATCCTGAAACACTGAAAATGAATCCGCGACCGGAGCATGGTTTGTGTGAAGTGGACATAGGCGACGACACAGCTCCGTGACCTACCTTCATAAGTAGTACACTGCCCGACGAAACTAAGAATTCTCTAGTAGAATTGCTCAAGGAGTTTTGAGATGTCTTTGCTTAGGACTATAGTCAAATGCCGGGACTCAATATGGGATTAATAAGTCACCACCTCCATGTACATTCCGTATCAGAGCCAAAGAAGCAAAAGCAATGAATATTTCATCCGGATATGGAAGTACAAATTAAGGCAGAGGTGGAAAAGTTACTGAAAGCAGGGTTCATCAAGCCAAGCCAACATCCGACATGGCTCGCAAACATTGTGCCTGTAAAAAAGAAGACTGGGCAGATCCGCGTGTGTGTAGACTATCGCGATCTCAATAAAGCCTGCCCAAATGATGACTTCCCTCTGCCCAACATCGACACCATGGTGGATGCAACCTCAGGACACGAAATGTTTTCACTAATGGATGGATTCAGCGGGTATAACCAGATTAAGATGGCACCGGAAGATGCTGAGAAAACTACTTCTCAAACCCCAATGGGGAATTTCCATTATACAGTCATGCCGTTTGGACTTAAAAATGCCGGGGCTACATATCAACGCGCCATGACAGCTACATTTCATGACCTGATGCATAAAACTGTGGAGGACTTTGTGGATGATTTGGTGGTAAAATCCAGAGCCGTGCGGGATCATGTGAGCGATTTGAGAAAAGTACTGCAACGGTGTCATGAGTATAATTTGAAGATGAATCCCCTGAAATGCGCTTTTGGAGTACCAGAAGGAAAGTTCTTGGGGTATGTCGTACATCGGCAGGGGATTGATATGGACCCAGTAAAGGCTAAGGCGGTATTGGAAATGGCTCCACCCACAACTCGCAAAATGTTAAAAACTTTTATGGGGAAAATATCTTATCTGAGGAGGTTTATCTCAGCACTGGCAGAGGTAACTCACCCACTCATGCCTTTGTTGAAAGAAAAATCTGTATATAGTTGGGGAGAAGAACAACAAGAGGCCTTTGAGAAAATCAAGAGGATTCTGGCATCACCAAAAACAATGGTAGCGCCAGAGTTAGGGAAACCGTTGATAATGTATCTTACTTCCACCAATAAGTGTGTAGGAGCGTTGTTGGCCCAGGAACATGAAGGGGAAGAGAAGCCAATTTACTATATTAGTCGAGTACTCAAGGGACCAGAGTCGCGATACACATCGTTGGAAAAACATTATCTCGTATTAGTATTCGCGGCTCAAAAATTCAGACATTATTTATTGGTACATCCGTTGGAGCTAATCACCAAAAGTGATCCCATAGGGTATCTACTCACAAAGCCCATACTCAGTGAAAGAACTGCTCGATGGTTGTTAGCACTATCTGAATATGAGATCACATACTCTAGACCGAAAGTAGTAAAAAGTCAGGCCTTGTTAGATTTGCTAGCTTTATTTCCTGGGGGAGCTGAGCCCAAAGTGGAGGAGGTGGGAGTAGCGAGTACGGTACAAAGCGCGGAATTTACTTTAGAATTCGATGATTCATCCACAGAAAAGGGAGGTGGGGCTGGTTTCGTACTAAGGAATGAAGAAACAAAAGAGGAATTAGTCATAGCCTACAAACTTGATTTTCCTTGTACCAACAACATTGCCGACTATGAAGGGTTGGCGCTGGGATTGATGATGGCTTGGCAGTTAAAAGCAAGAATACTTCATATAAGAGGACATTCCAAATTGGTCATTAAGCAAGTTAAAGGGGAGTATGCTGTCAAAGAACCCCATCTGGTGTCTTACAGAACCTTCATCCATCAGATGATAGAAAGCTTTAAGACTGTGAGTTTTCAGCACGAGCCATGAGAAGGCAACCGACGATCCGATGCATTGGCTACATTGGGTTCGAGACTACATTTCCAAGGAATAGAGTCTTTTGTGCAAGTAGTGCAAATAACCAACTCTGTGGTCAGTAGCAGGAAGGAATCAGAGGTGTATGAACAACATGATTGGAGAGCTCAGATAGTACAAAATCTAGTTAAAAATGATAATAATGCCTTGAGATGAGAATACCAGATCATAAAAGGCGTGTTATATTACAGAGCGGCCGGAGGGATTCTAGCCAGATGCATGGCAATAAACGAGATAGGAGAACTACTACAGAAAACCCACAAGAAAATATCTGGTCAAGCGGATTTCAGTCACTATCGAGTTTTATAGCGAGAAGGTTTCTTTTAGCCAAGTATGAAGGATGATGCAGTCAAGTTGCAAAACAGCTATCAAAACTGTAATGCATATCCCTCAGTGAGCGAAGGAAATATGGCAGACATGATAGACTGGCGGGAAAAATATGTGCATTATCTGAAAGAAGGGGTTTTGCCTGAAAGAGATTAGTCGCGGTTCAGAAAATTGGCCTCGCGATTTGTCTTACAGGAGGGAAGATTGTTCCGTAAAAGTTTTGAAGGAAGGTTGATGAGATGTGTAAGCGAAGAGGAGGCAGGGGAAGTATTGAAACAAACTCACGAGTTTGGTCACCAAGGCCCTAGAAAATGTTTCAACAACTACTATCATTTAGGTATTACTGGCCAACAATGGAAAGGGACTGCAATGATTTTGTCAAGAAATGTCATATATGTTAGGTGCACGGGGATATTATTCATGCTTCGGAAACCGAATTACACAGTTTTGCTACCCCCTGGCCTTTCCACACTTGGGCACTGGATATAATTGGACCAATCACGCCACAGGCTTAGGGACATGCATGAATTTTAGTGGCAACTGAATTGTTTACAAAGTGGGTGGAAACTATCCCACTGCGACGGACGGCAACAAACAATGTGGTTCGATTCATAAAGGAAAACATCATCTATCGATTTGGGATACCGAAGGTGATACTGTCGGACAATGGGACTCTTTTTGTCAATAGTAAAGTCACTGATTTGTTGGGGATATACTCAGTAATTTATCATAATTCAACGCCTTACTATCCAAAAGGAAATGGACAGCCTAAATCCTCTAATAAAGCGTTAATTCGAATCATGTCTAGGTTTGTGCATGATAATCAGAAGAAATGGGCAGAAGAACTTCCAATAGCACTGTGGGTGCATCGAACCACATACCGGAGTGCGACAAACATGACCCCTTATGCACTGGTCTATGGAGAAGAGGTTGTGCTACCTGCAAAGCTAGAGATGGCTGCTAAAATGCTGGCACGTAAAAGCAGTTTGGAAGACAGGCTATTGGAGATACAAGAATTGGTTGAAACAAGGGCAGAAGCCTTACGAATCAGAAAGAATACAATAAGAGACAAGCAAGGAGCTATAACAAAAAGGTGCGGTACAAATGGTTCAAAGAGGGGTACAGAGTATTGAAAGTAGTACCAGCAATCATGAGGGGACAAAGGGTAAGAAAATTTGAAGCTAAGTGGGAAGGTCCGTATGTGATTATAAGTGAAGGCAGCAACGGGTACTACAGGATGGAGCATGAAGTTACTCGTGAGAGAGCTGGACCTCTTAATGTGAAATGGATTAAATTGTATCAAGCATAAAGGCATTATGGATTATGGTGTTATAGAAATGTTCTTCAATAGAGACATATAACATCAAACAAATTAGCCCGAATGTATAAAGCATGTCAGAGTTACTATCATAGTATGGGAATATCCATAAAAAATGTGGCTACAGTTAGAACATAAAGAGTACATACATCATAAAAAAAAAGTGACTAGAAAAGGTTTCGGGTGATGGGATCTGATAACTTGAAACCCTCATGCTCCTCGAAGTACAGACGGGCCCGCTCAAAATGATTAGCTGCATCCTGAAGTTTCTTTTCATCCTTCTCAAGAAGTGCTAACTGCCTACGAGCTTCTGCAATCTCTGCCTACTTCATTTGATGAGCATCACGTTCCTTCAACTCAACAAGATAGTGATCATAAAGCCTCTGGATAACAGCCAGCCGAGTCTCCCACCAGGACACATCCATCCTAACCTTTTTCCAGTCCTTCATGCGAGCATGACATCTCGGAAGGGTGTTAGGAACAAGATTCTGAATGGAAGTCTTAGAAAAGGTCCTGAACACATCTGCAACAAGATGGAGGTGGAAGGCTTGTAGGAGTGACTCATGAATTTCCAGTCCAGCAAAAGTCTCTGGATGAGTTGCCTCTATCTGATCTAACACGGGGATGTCATGAGGATAACATATCCAGTGGTTCCAAGGTACTGGCACTAAGGAAGCAGCATCATACACAGGAGCATGGTCGCGAGATACAGGCTAGCGTGAGGAAGAATCATGGTCGCGAGAGGCAGGCGCACGAGGATTTAAAGCAGAGGCGCGAGACGAGGATGGAGGTACCTCTATATGCGACTCAGTAAGTGTGGCTGAAGGAAGTATAGTTTGACCTTCAAAAATTCTCCGAGCATCGTGAAGTAGCTCGTTGATCATTTATTGGTCTTCAGAGTTCATCTCTACAGAAGGAAAATACACATGTTAAATCATATTTGTCACGCCCCAAATTTCCTAGGACTCAGAAAACCGAGCCTAAGAGCTAAGGGAGTGAACGGAAGTAAAAAGATATGAAAACCAACGACATTCAGTCATCAAACACCAACAAAGGGTAAAGATGGCACACTCTGATACCCTACTGTCACGCCCCTAAAATTCCCGAAAACTCTAATCTAGACAATCAGCGAATCTCTAACGGGTGACGTAAGTCAAGCGACTACTAGAGTCAACAATAACAAAGGAAATACATGGAATAACAATGAAAACTATACTCCATGCCAAATAGAATACTAGAACTCAATAGTATCCTCAGATACCAACAGACACCCTCCTAAATTCCTAAGACTCCCGAACCGGGACATCCGAGGAATCCAGGATGCGATCCTTAATATGAGTGACCAACTAAGATATCATTAACCATGAAAACGTATGGAATAATGATAGAAAATGGTATATTTCATACCCAAATGAATAATAAACAAAGCAGTGGAATCTAACAAAAATCCGGTAGAGTTCCGTTTGTAAATGGAACATCCGGACAACCAACCACAACACAATAGCCTGCCAATAGCAATTCGATAATAACAATGGCTTCAAAGCCCCACATTCATCAATCCTACTAGGGCCGAGGTAGTGGAAAGAAACCAAAACCCCTCCAAACCCTCTAAAATCAACAGAGCCACAATTACTCGAATAAGAATACAGAAAAGCACCTAGCTGTGCAGAATAGATACAATAACCTCCTGAAAGAATAAATACAGGAAATAAAAGATACATCAACAGGGATATGCCAACAGACTGACTCCCAAAAGAAATACATGACAATCCCATAACAAATGGGTAAGGAAACTAACTGCAGAGAACTAGCGTCCCCAAACCCAGTCGTGCTGCAACCGTAACCGCATCACCCAATGCAACTCCAAAACCTGTAACAAGAAACAAAAGGAAACTGTTGTTGCACTGCATCCTGCCCATAGCCGTATATTTCCTGCAACCTGACGTGGAATACCAGGGGGGCAAATGAAATTCCCTCCGTGAGCAAATAAGCTCAGTGGGAAAAGATACTCTAACTACCATATCCTCTGGCAATTTAGGTAAATGTTAAACTATCTAGCAAGATATATATATAGCCCAACTAATCCCATCCACGCAAAACCCAAGGCACACACTCACATACTACCGTACGTAAGCATATAACGGGGATATATATATATATATATATATATACAAGTATACATGTATAAGTATGCAACCTGAGTCTACAAGGTACAACTAAGGCTCATACTCCAAGTACCAAAACCGGTAGTCTACACTACTCTCACCAACGTAAACTATGTACCCGACACTAAGGTCAAATCTAACCAAGTCATAAAGTACTCACAACACAAATCAGAAAATCCAACAGAGAGATAACACACTCATCTCTAATATCCACAAGGATCAAAATCCACCACTAGTACCAAGGAAGGCTCATAGCTCACTCCCCGATAACACAGGAGGAAAAGTACTCACGTCCTTGCGTACTAACACAACCATCATCTATATATATATATATGTACAATATATAAATATAAGAAACATCATCCCATTCTTAGAAAAAATCTATACCTCAAGAATGGAATCATCTCATCATATCACCATACGAAAATCTCAAATACCATCTCCAACAAAATTAATAAATGACCAACAGGGTCAATCAAATCACTAACAGTACATGAACTCATCTCACATGAACGACCACCTAAGGGTCACCAAAGCAAAGCAAAGGGAAAAGAGTTCCCAATGCTAAACTAATAGATCACCGAGACGAGTAATAAAATAGTTTTCTTTTAGGAAATCACACATTAAAAATGACCGTTTTGCCCCCGGTCTCCGTCAGTTGTCATCACCGGCTTTTAGGATTAAAAATCTTTTCAAAGAAGATCCTAAGATCATTTTATAAGTGTTAAAACTTTTAAATTTAATACGGGGGTTGGCGAAAATGGTTTTTTCCTTTTAAATACAAAGAATTTACTTCAAACTTAGAAAACACCATTTTCGAAATGACAGCCAAATAAGAGAAAACACAACTCCATGAAATCCTATAATGCCCAAAAAGATAATAAGGGAAGAACCAAAACGTTGGACTCACGAAAGACAACCATCCGTTTCCAACTCCACAACTCAATGACACCACGAGGAAGAGGTTCGGTACCACGCCATAACCAATGATTCAAGGAATGACATACAAGTCGACGACCACGTACTAGCATACAAAATACAGTTCAAGGAATGCTTAGGGGGGATGAACTAAGCATAAGAAACACTGGCACAACACTTACAATACTCCAAGTACTTAATGAAATCACTTAACCATAACCTCTTCTCCTCAATCAAAATCTCACACAATCTCATCACCTGCTTTCTCTAAGACCTCAATTCATAACTGATACTAAAATCAATCTCGGACCTCAAATCTCTAACAAGGTCACACAACTGACCACAATCACAAAACTACTAACCACAATCACAAGACTACTAACCACAATCACAAGACATTTAACCGCCTTCTCTAAGGCCTCAACCTTAAAATCAATTCTACGGTCTCCACTAACCTCAACCAACCACAGAAGTCACAACATTAATATACCTAACCTCCCCTAAAGGCATAAATGTATATAACAACAAGTAAACGATTATAATTCATTTTACTTTTCCAATTTCTGCATTTAATTAATGTTTAACATTAATTACTTTCAATTGAGCATTTATAAAATAAGAATTTATTTTACAGTATTCATAATTAATCATGCTCCAACATCATATATACATACATATCAATAAAATCACATAATGATATGCAACGCACCGTACTCACAGATCGCCTGTGGTACACACACACAAAAACACACCCTTCCCAAGGGTACTGGATCATTCTCTACAATTCCCCTGAGGATACAAGCTCACTAAGGAATGTAGACTCATCGAACCGTACATCCCAAGTGTTTTTGACACTTACACTTTTAATCGGGAAGACGTGCTCCACGACCTAGACGCGCACTAGGGCCTTGGACGATATGTCCTCCCCCTATCGTCTGCATTTCTCAGTTTTTTAGTTTTGTGGGAGCAAGAAGCACCCCCTGGCCAGTTGTTTCGACGATCCAAACACAAACGTCTACTCGTGCCTCACGCACAAAGGAAGTAGACCATACCAAATGAATCTCTCTGCAAATGGTGAAATCATGCACTACATGCACCAACACCCATGTCTCACAATACATGGTGTATGCAATAAAATCATGTCCAACATAAATATGTCGTGCATCATATTTATGAAAATACCCACATGGTAATATATAAATCTCAAAATCTCTTTTCATGCTTTAAAATACAATAAAGAAAGTAAATCATATGAAAACAATTTCATATACCATTCATGTTTTAAAAATATATATTTTCTTTAATTATTTAGAAAATATTTCAATTTCCCTTGTCATGCCTTTAAAATAATTTAAACAGATAATCCACGTATAATGAGAGGGACCTAACATAACGTCTAAGTTTCTCACGTCCAACGTTTACAAAATCCTCTAGCTCATTTAATTATCAAGGGAATTTCTAAGCAGTCTATTCCTATTCGATTCAGATAAGAAATGATTTAATACATAGGAAATAATTTAATTAATTTTCTTAAATTAATCCCTAAGTCCAATTTTGATTCTAAGCAATTATAGATATTTAAATTAACAATTTAAATTATCTATATTAAAATAATTAAGGGTTTGCACACCCCAAACTACTTCAATGATACAGAGTGAGAAATATAATTTCCCACCTAATTTACGTTTACCGAATAACCCGAAACAACACAGTACCGACGCCCGAATATGAAGCCCGCCGACCAAAATCGTCCGAAAACTATTTTGAATATATCAAAATGTCCGTCTCGACAACCTATATGATATATGCGAAGCCCATTAGCAATAGGTTAATTAATTTGGGTAAATCTAAAATAACCCAAACGAAATCTATAACCTATAAATGCGATTTTCGGACAAACCGTTCAACAAAAAATTACGAAATTAAAGTATGATGAATACGACGTAGAGAAGAAGCTACTCACCAAAAATTAGCTCAAACCGATCACCGTAAGTCGCCGAACCAGCCGCTCGAAGCTCCGGCCGAACCGGTCTGCAACTCCCTGCTGCGTGTCGCCACTGTGCGAGCCCAGCTGCGCCACCCTGCGCCACCGACGACCCCTGCACGACGCCACCATGCCATCGCCGACCGCCACTCACCGCAGCTGCACCAGTTCAGCCGCAGCTCGCCGTCCCCTTCCAAGACGTGATCGTCTCTCTCTCTCTCAACCGGCTATCTCTCCCTCTCTCTCTTTCTCTAGCGTATGTGGAGAAGAAGGGAAGAGAAGCAGGTCTGATGTTTTGTGAGGAGAAGAATGGATCTGTGATGAAGAGAAAGGTAGCAGGTGGTTTCGTGTGGAGAAGGAGAAGATCTGTACACATATATACATATACATATATATAACCTAATTGCAAAATAAACCCTTCAGTTATCCATAATCACGAAATAACCCCCAAAACTATATATATATATTTACAATTAAATATATATACAGTAAATCCCAATAATTATTGGGAACGTCCAAACGTAATCTCGTAAGCCCGAAATAATAACTGGACGCCCAATTAAATATACCGGGTTAGGAATCCAAACATCGGAACACCAAACAAGCCCGATCCAATTAAAATGCGTCATTGTCCAGTTGGAGTACTAAACGTTAAATGTCGAAACGATAATTCACGAACTCGTCAAAGAGAAACCGAAATGTCATCCAGTCGACTTTAAAAACTAAACGCGAAAAATTTATACGCAAAATATCAAGGATAAACAATGCGTCAAGAACAAGTGACGTCATTACCGAAATTAAATTTGAATAATTTCAGGAAAAAGGAAAATAACACAGGGTGTTACAATATTAACGTAATCAGAATCAAATGGAAAGATAAAGTGGCAAAAAGGTTACTGTAAACACCTTAAAATGTTCAACACTTCTTCGAATCCCTCCATTAATTTCTGGAATTTCTTTATATACATCTCCTAAATGGACTTCCTCCTGTACATTTAATCAGGGTCATTTATTACATACCTCCTCTGAATGGGCTTTATTATTGGGTTCATAAATATCTTGCTGGCCCATAAACTTGATGGGCCTGATGACAGATGGGCTCAATTGGGCTGGACATTTTCACTATTACACAGGCCCTATCCTTTGTGATGGGTTGTCGATCTTCCCGGCCCATTACAAAGGATACAGAGTGGGGACAAGATACATCACCCCTGATCGGGATGACGTGGCTGACACAATTAATACGACGGTTGTACAATCATTGTAACATTTGAAATTCGTGGTACGGGTGGCCTTGGTTGGCGAGAAGGGAGGCGCACGTGAAGCGAGGTGACGTTTCGGTTCCCGAGCGCACGGCTTTTCAAGCGCCCCTGAGGCTTCTATAAATAATGCCTACAGTGCTATGGATTCATTCCGTTTCACAGTTTTAAAAAATTTTAGAGAGCTCCCTGCACTTGAGACCTTGACTTATCATTGCCAGAGTCTACCTCCACTCTCAGGAAAGCGTCAGAAATCCTTCGGGGTTCATCTTAGAGTAAGTTATTTCTTTTCATCTTAGCGTCTTTCTTTTCGAAATGTCTGATAGTGATGATACCCGGTCGGGTAGCGACCGTCTACCCTCCTCTGTAAACCCGGACGCATCCCTTAGTTCACCCTCAGTGGAGGTGGTTAGGACAATTGTGTCTAGCCCACCTGAAGTTAACCAGAATGTAGCAGCAGCCGGAAATCCGGTTGCAGGGGTTTCGGGGGATCAGTTCTATGCTGATCCCATTCCCCCTATGAACAGGGTAGAGACAGTATTAAAAAGGTTAAGGGTTAAATGCGGGGTACCCGATGGGGTGATTATCAAAAATTACCCTAAAAAGCATGATTTTAGGAAGGGCGAGGGAATTTTGGACCATCAGATTTTGTTGTCGGCTTTTCACCTTCAGGTTATTAGATTCCCGATCCAGCCCTTCTTCCTTTATGCCTTAGCCACTTTAGGCTTGGCCCTACTTCAGGTGGGACCTAACTTCTTCCGGGTCCTGGCCATGATCTTGATGATCAATCGGGATCTGGGACTTGACCTTGGTCTGGCGGAACTTCTGTTCTGTTACAAGATACAGGCCCAGAAGGAGTGCAGGGGCCGGTACAACCTTTTTCCCATTAGTGGGAGGAAAATTTGTGATGGTACGGAAAAATCCAATAAAGGGTGGAAAGAGAGGATGGTCCTTGTGAGCGGGAGTTGGAGACTCCCGAGCTCATCTAGATTCAAAGTACCTAATGAGTTTAACCAACACCTTTTCCCCTCTTTCAAGCCATTCCATAGGGGGGTATGCAACTGTGATCAGTGCAATGATAAGTTGGGCCTCCATGTGCTTGAGTTTTTGGGAGCACCCGATGAATATAAAACCTCAAACTATATCAGAACCCGTTTTGAATTGCTTAAATCAAAAATTTGGGGACAGCCTTTGAGGATGTGTACCAGTTTCTTGACAGGTTCTAATTTGCAGGCCCTATCCACAGAGATGCTGAGGATCCCGCAGGCGGTGTTGAAGAAGAAGAATAAGCGGGCAGTCGGGCCTCAAGCCTCAAATTCAGCCCCCGGTGAGATCCAGACCGGGCAGGGATCACAAAGTGTTCCAACCCCTCCGGCTGTTCCCGTTATCCCGACCCCAGTAGAGAATATCCCGGTAGTTCCATCTCCACCGATGGGAAATGTGCAAACCGGCCAGGCTCCTGCTCAAGGATCAGAGGAGGTTGTTCAATCCTCAGTGGATGTTCCCATCCCTGAATTCCGATTGGTTGAAGGGGAAACGAGCCTGACGGGGGCGCGACATCCCCGATCGGAGGAGAATCCACCCAAACGGTCCGTCAGGGCCCGAACGTCTACGCAGGAGTCCCCTATCGTTCTAGATGACAGTGGGGCCGCAACTGAAAAGGAGCTGCCCGTGCCCTGGGCGCCGAAGATTAGACTCCCGGGCGGCGACTTTCTGGTTGCAGGGCACGCAACAATTGACAACGACACTGCCCTTCGGGCTATGGGATCTCAGATCTGGACTCCTATAGACCGAAAGAGATTGAGAAACATCAATCGGGAGGAGTTGGCACTGACAGGTCCAGAGGTTGCTATGAAGGTAGTGCTTGAATCTACAGACTCCTCCATTGCTTTTAATATTTTATTTATCTCCTTATCAGGCTAACACTTGATCTTTTGGCAGATGCTCTACCTGACGCAAGCTTATAATGCGAAGCTGGAGGAGGACTCCAACTTGCTCAAGAAGTCCAACGAGCTCCTGAGACTGAAAGAGGAATCTCGAATGAAGGTCGCCGCCAAACTGTCCATATCCAACGAAAAGTTGGATGTCCAGTCCCGAAGGTCAATCGCTGCAGAGCAACAGCTTCGGGCGGCTGAAGACAAAATTATGGAAATGGAAGCAGTTCGGCGGGCTCTCTTTGCTGAGACGGAGGCCCTGAAGGCTGAGAATGGGAGCCTGAAAGCTAATATTGAGAACTTGACGGCTTCCAATTCGAAGCTCCTGGAGGAGAGGGCTGAGATTTAGAATCTCCTCGCTACGGAGAGGTCGGTGGTGGAGATGTGCCACCGGGGTGGGAACGAAATGTATAAGCGTTTCTGCGAAACCTCCCAATACCGGATCGGGTTTGGATGGAGGTCATGCTTTAGTGACATGCAGAAACCCGTCGAAGAAAGGACTTTTGCCTCGGTGGAAGAACTGGATGAGAGTTTGGGCATTTCCCCACCGTACGACGATCCGGTTGGTGGTCCAGACGACGTTCGTTTTTGCGAGTTCCTGACCAAGCCTCTCCCAGGAATGAGCATAACCGCCCCTCCTGATCCTCCGGCTCCCAATGGGGCCATCGTTTCAGTGAACCCAGATGTATCAGGCACCGGCGTCGTCCCTTAGCATTTACTGTTTATGAAATACATTGTAAGCCTTGGCCACAGGGGCCCAATTTTAGTGAAACATAATTGGTTTTGTCCAGTCGACTTTTGACTTTTACAGTTATAACGAATATTGGTTATTTTGTTTATTTTTGCAAAGTTTTACAGTTAATGCATCACTTAACCGGGATCCGTGTTGTGACTTCGGGCTCCTGAGGCCATGCGAAAGTCAATGCAACACTTGGTTTATTTTTGGAACAAGGATCACTTCAGGATCTGTGTTGTGACTTCGGGCTCTTCAGGCCATGCGAAAGTCAATGCAACACTTGGTTTATTTTTGGAACAATGATCACTTCAGGATCTGTGTTGTGACTTCGGGCTCTTCAGGCCATGCGAAAGTCAATGCAACACTTGGTTTATTTTTGGAACAATGATCACTTCAGGATCTGTGTTGTGACTTCGGGCTCTTCAGGCCATGCGAAAGTCAATGCAACACTTGGTTTATTTTTGGAACAATGATCACTTCAGGATCTGTGTTGTGACTTCGGGCTCTTCAGGCCATGCGAAAGTCAATGCAACACTTGGTTTATTTTTGGAACAATGATCACTTCAGGATCTGTGTTGTGACTTCGGGCTCTTCAGGCCATGCGAAAGTCAATGCAACACTTGGTTTATTTTTGGAACAAGGATCTCTTCAGGATCTGTGTTGTGACTTCGGGCTCTTCAGGCCATGCGAAAGTCAATGCAACACTTGGTTTATTTTTGGAACAATGATCACTTCAGGATCTGTGTTGTGACTTCGGGCTCTTCAGGCCATGCGAAAGTCAATGCAACACTTGGTTTATTTTTGGAACAAGGATCTCTTCAGGATCTGTGTTGTGACTTCGGGCTCTTCAGGCCATGCGAAAGTCAATGCAACACTTGGTTTATTTTTGGAACAATGATCACTTCAGGATCTGTGTTGTGACTTCGGGCTCTTCAGGCCATGCGAAAGTCAATGCAACACTTCGTTTATTTTTGGAACAAGGATCTCTTCAGGATCTTCGGGCACACCAGCAGATTTTATGATTTACTTAATTGGCCGTAATAATGATTTTTAATGACCAGTTGCTGTAGCCTTTTTACAAAAAGATCCAAGTAAAAATAGGACTTGGACCATCAAGGGTAGTACCTCTTGAGGCGAGAGGCGTTCTGGGAGTTTGGTTCCATTCCGCCATCAATATTCCTTCGGACTCGGTATGCTCCGCGACCGATGACTTCAGTGATGGTGTACGGGCCCTCCCAGGGCTCCCTGAGCTTGCCTACAAGCCCGATTTTGCGCCTAAGGACCATGTCCCCGATCTGGAACTCTCTTCTTTTGACTCTTTGATTGAAGTGGTTCCGGACTTGCTGTTGGTAAGCAGCCAGCCTGATCCCGGCAGCCTCCCTTCTTTCATCCAGAAGATCAAGATTCTGAGCCAAATGCTGGTTACTTGGTCCCTCGACCCAGGCCTCACTCCGGAGAGTTGGAACTCGGACCTCAGTCGGGATAACAGCTTCGGCACCGTACGCCATGGCAAAAGGGGTCTCTCCCGTGGGTTGTCTGGGGGTCGTTCTGTATGACCAGAGAACTTCGGGCAGTTTCTCTAACCAGGCCCCTTTGGCTTCTTCAAGTTTTTTGGCCAGAGTATTGAATATAGTGTGATTTGTCCTTTCCGCCTGCCCGTTCCCTTGCGGGTAGCCGACGGAAGACGTGTTCTGGTTGATACCATGTTCGGCAAAGAATGCTCTAACCTCCTTGTTGTCCAGGTTTGTTCCGTTGTCCATCATGATCGTTCTTGGTAGCCCGAATCTGCATATAATGTTGGTCCATACGAACTTGACGACGTGACTCCCTTTGACGGTGGGATAGGCTTCTGCTTCAACCCATTTGGTGAAATAATCGGTTGCCAGAAGGACGTACGCATTCGACCGGATTGCTTTCGGTAAGGGTCCCACTATATCCATTCCCCACCGGGCGAATGGGTGCGGTACTATAGTGGGATGCAGGAACTCAGCTGGGCGATGGATTGCATCCCCGTGCATTTGACAGGGCTTGCACCTTCGGACGTATTCTTCGGTATCCCGAGAAAGGTAGGGCCAAAAGTACCCTTGAGACAGCACCTTATGGGCGAGGGACCTGCTGCCGGAGTGGTTTCCACAGGCTCCACTGTAAATCTCGTGCATCACTGCTCTAGATTCTGACGGCGTGATACATCTCAGGTAGGGACCAGAAAAGGATTTTCGGTAGAGTTGCCCGTTTATTATTGAGTACCGAGCCGAATTCCTCCTGACCTTGTGAGCTTCAGCTTTACTTTCAGGAAGAGTTCCATTACGTAAATAATTTACCAGGGGATCCATCCAACTGGGCTCCCATGGGATGAGCATTACTCGTTCGGGCTCTTGAATGCTGGGCCTCTGAATAAAATCCAACAGTGCAACCCGAGTTAGATCCTCTCCCGCTGAGGAAGCTTGATTAGCCAGGTGGTCAGCCTCAGAGTTTTCATTCCTGGGGATTTGGGTAAAGGTAACTTTGTGAAAACTTTCTGTCTCCTTCAAAACTAGCGCTCGATACAACTTCATTGTCGGGTCCTTTGTTTCGTATTCCCCGTTGATCTGACGGACAATTAGTTGAGAATCACTGTGTACTGCTAAGGACTGAATTTTGAGGCTTCTGGCTACCCTCAAACCGGATACGACGGCCTCGTACTCTGCCTCATTGTTTGTGGCTGGGAACTGCAACTGCACCGACATATGAAGGCGTGTCCCATCAGGTGTTAAAAATTCTAGGCCAATTCCTGATCCGGAAGAGCTGGCTGATCCATCCACAAAAATCTTCCATGTATCCAGTTCACTGCCCGGGTCTGGCTCCTCAGTCTCACTTTCGAGCAAAAAGTCCGCTACAGCCTGTCCTTTGATGGAGACCCTGGGTATGTATGTCAAATCGTATATGCCCAACTCGATGGCCCACTTAGAGATTCGCCCTGACAGGTCAGGCTTCGACATAATAACCCGTAGGGGTGTAGCTGTTGGGACAACGATCGGGTGGGCTTCAAAATAATGCCTTAGCCTTCTTTTGGCATTCACCAGTGACAGAATCAGTTTTTCTTGCCTGCTGTATCTAGTTTCTGCCTCAGCCAAGGATTTACTGGTGTAGAATATTGGCATTTGAAGATTCCCGTCCTCTCTGATGAGGGCGGCGCTGGTTGAAGCGGAGGATACTGCCAAATAAAGGTATAAGACTTCATCGGGGGTTGGTGTAGACAAGACGGGGGGCATGGTCAAATATTCTTTTAGCCTCGCCAGGGCCTCCGATTGTTTGTGACCCCAGATCTCTCCCTTCTTTACCTTTATTGCCTGAAAGAATGGTCGGCAGCGATCAGTGAGTCGTGAGATGAATCTGTTAAGTGCTACCACTCTTCCCGTCAAGACTTGAACGTCTTTATGTGTTCGGGGCTCCTTCATCTCTAGCAGGGCTTTGACTTGTGTCGGGCTGGCTTGGATACCAGTCCGGTCCACGATGTGCCCCAGGAACTGCCCAGATGATACACAAAAAGAACACTTTGCTGGATTAAGCTTCATGCCATGGGACCTGAGGGTAGCGAACACTTGGCGCAGGTGAGTGATGTGGTCCTCCTTCTTTCTGCTCTTGACTACAGTATCATCAATGTAGGCTTCGATTACTGTGCCCATCATGCCTTTAAAGATCTTGTTGACCAATCTCTGGAAAGTAGCACCTGCATTTTTCAGTCCGAAAGGCATAACTTTAAAGCAGTATGTACCTGTTTCAGTAATGAAGGAAGTCTTTTCCTCATCCTTAGGGTTCATTTTTATTTGGTTGTAACCTGAATAGGCATCCAGGAAAGTTAGACGGTCATAGCCCGAGGTAGCGTCAACCATCTGGTCGATCTTTGGGAGTGGAAAACTATCCTTCGGGCATGCCTTGTTCAAGTCGGTGAAATCAACGCAAACTCTCCACTTGCCATTTTTCTTTTGGACAACCACGACGTTGGCAAGCCATTCGGGATACCTGACTTCCCGGATGAAGCCGGCCTGGAGCAGTCTGGATACCTCATCTGCTATAATTTGGTTCCGATGTGCACCCATTCGCCTTTGCTTTTGCCTGATTGGTTTGACGTTTGGGTCAACATGCAATGAGTGCTGTGAAACGTCGGGATCTATCCCCGGCATGTCTGTATGCTCCCATGCGAAGACGTCGGAGTTGTCCTGCAGCAATTGTGTTAGTTCTTCAAATTCAGAATCGGTGAGGGTTGTACCTGCAAAAGTAACTTTTTCCGGGCTGTTGGGCACAACACAGATCGGTTGTAGTGGTTCAACCACAGTCGGGGTGCCCGGCTCCCCATTCTTTAATTGCTATTTGGAGCACGAACTTTGCTCCTTCGATCGAGGTACCCCTGGGGCCTGAGCCTTCCGGATCTCCTTCAGAGTGACCGAATAACATTCCTTGGTGGCCACCTGGTCACCCTTGACATCAATGGTGCCTGTACCGTCAGGGCTTAAGCATCTCATGACCTGGTGAAGAGTTGAAGGCACACCTTGCATTCGGTGAATCCATCCCCTTCCCATAAGCAGATTGTAGGAGGGTTTGGCGTCCACCACAACGAACGTCTCGTTCAGGGTCCTATGGGCGGCAGACACAGGTAACTGAACTTCACCGATCGGCTCGATCTGCCTGCCGTCAAAACCCGCGATGGGGCACCGGGATGTCATAATTTCAGAAGGGTTGATTTCGAGCTTTTCGAAAGCCCATTTGGTGATTATGTTGGCACTGCTCCCAGGATCGATCACGACTCTTTTCACAAGGCAGTTGGCCACCATTAGGGTCACAACCAGAGGGTCTTCATGCGGGGTTTGGACGCCTCGAAGGTCCGACACCGAGAAAGTGATGTGAGTTTCTTCAGCCTTGTACCGGGCTTCACTAATTTCGTTGACTTTTCTCATTTTGTGGGCTTTCCGTAGATAGCTTCGACGCGATCCTTCGGTTTCTTTGGGTGGGGGGCCACCATGAATCATATTGATGATTTTAACCGGTTGTGCATCCGAGGCGTTTCGAGGGACGCCGGGGGCGCGTTGATCGGTTCTTGGCCTGTCTCGTTGTACGTAATCCCGGAGTACTCCGCGAAGTAGTAACGTCTCCACCTGTTGCCTTAGATTGCGGCATTCGTTAGTGATGTGCCCGAAATCACCATGGAAAGCGCAGTGTTTTGTCTTGTCTCTCTGGTCAAGTGGTTGTCGCATGGTAGGGGGTTGCTGGAAAATCCCTTTGGCCTTGTTCTCCTGGTAAAGCTTTGCAAGGCTCACCTTCAGGGGTGTTATCCTTTCTTCTAACCTGGGTCGTTTGGATGGCTTTGGGATTGATAATCCCGCTGGGGCAGACGATCCCGGTGGAGTTGATCGCTTCCGATCGGTCAATCGATCCTTGGACTGAATTTCAAGGCCGACAAAGGCTGATCTTCTCTGCCTGATAGTTTCTTCCTCTTCAATTCTCAAGTACCCCTGGGCCCTAGAGTTTAGTTCCCCAATTCCCGATGGAGGGCGCTTCACCAAGGATTGATGGAATTTTGTTCCAGGAATGAGGGCCATCCTGAATGCCTCGACCGCAGAGTGCTGGTCACAATTATCCACAGAAGAGGACTCGATGTTGAATCGGGACAGAAAGCTTTTCAGTGACTCTCCTTTCTCCTGGATCATGGTGAAGAGGCAGGATATGGTCTTCTTCTGTCTCTTGTTTCCATAATACTGGGCGATGAAGAGCCTGGTCAACTGTTGCCAGCTGCCAATGGATCGGGGTGGCTGCTTCCTAAACCATAATAGGGCGGCCTCAGCAAGGCTTGTGGAGAACACCTTACATAGCAGGGACTCGTTCTCGGCGTACATGGTCATTTTCTAATGAATTTGGTATATGTGCTCTTCGGGATCCCGCGTGCCATCATAAGGGGTGAACTGTGGCATAACGAACTTCTTTGGGAAAGGCTCTTGGGTTATTTCCTGAACGAAAGGCGACTGTATCAATTCAGTGGACGTCTGGATGGCCATGTCGTCCGTAGATCGAGACCTCAAATCTCCGAGAACTTTCCTTTGGAACTCGTCCATCATTGCTTGAAGTTTCTGGGGGGTTATAGACTCGTCGACTGCTGGAGCCTTTCGCGAGCGCTGAGAAGATTCGGCGTGCTCTTCAGGTTGGTTCAGAGAATGGTCGATCGCCGCCACCGGAGGGTTAGGTGTAACTGCCGGTGAGGCAGCTGCTGGTGGAGCCAACCTCTCCCTGAGCTCTGCATTCTGTTTCTCTAAGGCCATGCTACGTTCCTCTGCAGCCGCCAAGCGTTGAAGAATTTGCTCCATGGTCTGGGAGTCCTCTGCACGATTGTCCTCAGTGGGCAGAATGCCTGCCTGTGAACGGGTGACTGGCATTCTCGTCCGGGGAGGCGGTGAGTGGAGGTTTTTTGGAAGTGGAGGGTCTTTTGCCTGTCAAACAGACTTAGCTTTTCGAGATGGGAAGAAGGAGGCGATTTTACAAGTACCGAAGGGCATTTGAAAAATCAGGAACCTCTCTTGTTCCCACAGACGGCGCCAATGTGTAAACACCTTAAAATGTTCAACACTTCTTCGAATCCCTCCATTAATTTCTGGAATTTCTTTATATACATCTCCTAAATGGACTTCCTCCTGTACATTTAATCAGGGTCCTTTATTACATACCTCCTCTGAATGGGCTTTATTATTGGGTTCATAAATATCTTGTTGGCCCATAAACTTGATGGGCCTGATGACAGATGGGCTCAATTGGGCTGGACATTTTCACTATTACAGTTACCTTCCTCAACCTCTGGGATAATGTTGCCAAAGATGGATCTCTTAATAGTGGGACCGTTTGCTAGTGTTGCAGCAATATCGGATGCAATGTCACCACCAAGAGGCTGCAAGTGACTGTCATCAATTTTCTGATCCTCTACTCTACCATCAGTGGTAATGACCTCAGGAGAAAAAGGAACTGAAGGCAGCTTCGGGGAAGCCTCGCGAGCACCTATAGTATCATCTTGGTCGCGAACTGATGATACCTCGCGATCTACTTCAGGAGTAGAGGTCGCGGAAATGACGGTGTCGCGAAATGAAGAGGAATCACCATCATCCTCATCCTCTTCCAAATTCAGCTGAGGAGACTTGTTGAGCAAAGAGTTGATGGTGAGGTGGTCATCATCATCATCAGAGGATTCTACGGGAGAGGGGTTAGAATGAAGGCCACCCCCAGGAGAAGCTGGAACACGCGGAGATAATGTCTCGCGACAGCCTAAATAGAGGATAAATGTGAAAAGTTAGAGCAAGAACTCTAAAACATAAAAGTAAAGACAAGTTAGAAACTCACTCTGGGAAAGAGCCGTCCTGGGTAAATCAGAGAGGATGCTAGCAACCTCCGTCTCTTCCGCATCATCTCCAGTCCTCAGATCCTCGACCACGTGAGCAACAGTATCTAGCAAAGTGGAGGTTACATCAGCCTTCTGTTTATTCTTCAGTTTGGCTAAAGCAAGCTTGCGCCTTGCAGCCAAGGAAGCCTCTTCTGAGGCAGGGTCCGAAATACCCAAAGGAGAAATGTCATGGGAGGGTTTATGTTTTCGCACCTAAGGGGCTTCCTCTGAGCTGGGAGTCTCTCCTGCTACATGGGTCTTGGAGGCTTTGGAGAGAGTTATTTTCCTCTTCACGAGAGCCACATCATCCAAGGCTGCTACAACAGACAGGTTTTTAAGACGGACATAAAAAGGGACATGATCCAACAAATCAGTAGAAACACTGATGATACCTATAGTCTAGGCACTGGAACGCTGTAGAAGAGGAGGGAAGTTAGTATTGACACATGAAAACACATAACATAGCAAAGGAAAGAGGAGTTAGAAAAATTTACCAGACGTCGCATAATGGGCTCCTCGAGGATGGGCTCCTCGAGGATGGACTCCTCGCGGGAGGTACTTCCTCGCGAAGAGACTATTTGTGAGTCGCCTTCTTGGGCTTCTGAGGCTGGGAAGGCTGGGCATGAGGTTTGGGTGTGAGCTTACCCCTCACCTTGCGAAGTTTTAATGAAGGATCCGCAACATATACTGGAACAGGTATGGGAACCGGAGGAGTTTCATCCATGAAATTTTGGAACCTCACCAATTGCTCCTTCTAGAACTCACTATAGGCCACAGTCACTCCACATCTGCGAGTGCCTGGCTGGATGAAGATGACTGTAGAAAATACGCGAAGGCTCCTCTCTATGGATTCGCAAAAAGTAATAAAGCACTTAGCGAAGTTGTCCTCGCGATATAGAAGAAGTGGAAGGGGAATGGCCTGATCAAAGCCTAACTGCCTGGCCACGCGTGAAAGGTTGTAGGATGTAACAGTATCAAAAGTCTCACTAAAAACAGGAAGGTGACACTTATGGGTGATGGCAGAGAACATGAGATGGTCATCTATGGCAATGTCATAGGAGAATATTTCTTCCTTTGGGTAAAAATTGGAATAATAGATACCTTCAAGAGGAGTGGCGTATGGACGCCAAGAAAATTTAGAGAAATTGTCAATAAAAGAGGCAAGGGTTTTTGAAGAAAAGAGAAAGGTCCAGTGGGTAGCCCACGATTTTAAGGAAATAGAGGTGTTGGTCTCTGAGGTTTGAGGAGAAAAGGAAGCAAGAATGGGAGCATAGTTGGAGAAACGCTCGAAAAGAAAAAGGGTAAGGAAGGTACCTGAAATATGAGTACTAATTTCATACCTACCCAAGGAACGGGCAAAGTCATTCACGAGAGTGTCCAGCTGCGAGTACAAGGTACCAAGGAAGAGGGGGGTCAAGGCAATGCGCACTCGCGACAACATGCCGGCTAGTAGAAACACCATGCGGATGGGACCATCCTCTGGCTTGCCTTGAAAGATGTAATGATCAAGCTAGTACGCGAGGAATCCTGCCAGCTCTAAGGGGCCATTGAATTGAGGGCCAGGCGCAGACTCACGATCCTGACCAGGAGCTGGCTTTCGCGAGGAATACTCGTAAAAGAAATGATGGCACCAGGCTGAGTAAGACAACCTCGGGCGACTTGATATGGCTTGTTCAGGAAGGAGTACACCCTTTTCAAACCAACTGCCACGCTTGCAAGCGTACTTGCCATAGTCGCAAAGTTTGTTAAGGATCTTCTTATCCTCTGGATTAACTAGGGGCGCCTTGATGGGGTACGAGTCAAGAACGGGGAGCCGAAATAGAACCACCACATCTTCTAAGGTGGGTGTGAACTCGCCCCGGGAAGCAATAAATGTATGCGAGAAGGTACTCCATCACGATACCAGAGTGTTCAGCGCATACACATCGCGACGGACATAGAAATCCGAAAATAGCTTAATGGATTGGAGGATTCCAGCCTCAGCAAGAGTGGCACGATGGCAGTCCTGAATAAGAATATGGCTGGACCACATCTTCCAGTCAGTGATTAGGGCTACATGTCCTTCGTATTCAATGAAGGAAAATTGCGCATCACCTCTTTCAACAACGAGGTGAGGAAAAAAAAGAGGAGGGATAAAAACAGGTTCTGCTTCATGGTCTGGGTTAAGGGTAAGGGGAGAGCTTGCATTGATGGCAGAAGGAAGAGCTCGCATAGATTCCCAAAAGGTATCTTGATAATCAAGGAATGGAGCTTTTCTCCACTCTGAGGCATCTGGAACAGAAGGGGTGACCCCTGAGGAAGGTGCGAGAAGTTTGGGAGTTGAGGTTTTAGTCATATTGGGACTACACTTGCGACAAGCTTTTGAAGTGGATGATTATTCGCGAAGAGAATGGGGTGTGAGGAAAGGGGTGCAAAATCAGAGGATTGGGAAAAGGAGCTCTGGAAAAATATATAAGTTATGAGTGGAAAACTGACATGAACAAAATATATAAGGCATGGGCGTGAAAACCGAAATGGCACATTAAATGCGCGAGGAAGGCGAAAAGTCGCATAGCCAAGCGCACTAAAAAAGTTGTGGATCAGCGAGGAGGGACAGATTGGAAAATGCAAGAAAAGCACGGGCAAGGTAAAAATAAGTACTACAGGTGATTGGTTGAAAAATAGCAAAAATGGTAAGGGAAGGTCGCGGATTGGATTGAAGCTCGCGAGATAAGGTAATAAACATCATTTGCAAGGGGAAAAAGAAAAAATGACATGGGGAAAAACAACTTGCAAACAATGATACAAAGTACACTGATTCGCGAGGCACGGGTAATTGCACTTTAATACTTTGCCAAGTATTAAAGCGCAATGGGGAAAAATGTAAAGGAGGTGACTCGCGAAAAGGGTAATCCACGAAGATTGGCTTATTTTGGGAGATTGGCCCAAGCATTTATTTATTTGGGAAACTGGCACAAGATTTGGTTTATTTTGGAAACTGACCCAAATAAAGGATTATTTGGGAAAATGGTCCAAATAAGGTTTGTACGCGAGATCTAGCATTATACAGAGGGAGGTATGAGGGATTGATGTTTTTATAGCTCAGATATGAACTCATAGCCTTATATGCTGCTCGCGTAGGGAGTACTATTAAAAAATCTAGGGAAATGCTTGGGATATGTAAATAGTGCGTCGCGACCCTATTTGCATCGTTCTAAGCAAAAGTACTTTAGAGAGGCCGGTAGTACTCAGGGTCATGAAAAAGGTATGCATGCAAAAAAGGTCATGACCCAGGAAAGCTATAGCATCATGGTTTCTTGGCTAAGGAAAAATCAGATCCGCGATGAAAATGGCGCGAATCACAGGGCGCGAGGTATAGTATGATCCGCGTAAGGGATTACGCGAATCGGTATCGCGTAGTCGACATCGCGAGATGATACTGTGCATGGAGCGGATTGGAATTTCAGGATCCATGTCGCGAGATAGTGATGTCGTGACGAAGGACAATCCGCGAGGATCTACTGGACACTTACGCCTATAAATAGAAGAGCTAGAGCTCACTTAAGGAGGACTTTTTGGAGACTAAGGGAGAGAAATTTCTGGAGAGAGAAAGTATTTTGCAATCATTTGGAACTGTTATTTTCTTTCCATTTCTCTTTCGTTTCTCTGTAAAGAAATCTAAAAGCAATAAAAGCACAAGCACCATTATTTTCCTGACGATCTTGTGTGGAAACTATCTCTAAATTATTCACATCACGAACCCCCTACAAAAAGAAAAGTCTGTATATAGCTGGAAAGAATAACAACAAGAAGCCATTGAGAAAATCAAGAAGATTTTAGCATCACCAAAAACAATGGTAGTGCCAGAATTAGGGAAACTATTGATAATGTATCTCACTTCCACCAATAAGCCTATAGGGGCGTTGTTGGCCCAGGAACATGAAGGGAAAGAGAAGCCTGTTTACTATATCAATCGAGTACTCAGGGGACCAGAGTCGTGATACACATCCCTGGAGAAGCATTATCTTGCTTTGGTATTCGCGGCTCAGAAATTCAGGCATTATTTACTAGCGCATCCATTGCAGTTTATAACCTAAAGTGACCCCATCCAGTATCTACTCACGAAGCCCATACTCAGTGGGAGAACTGCTCGGTGCTTGTTAGCGTTATTTGAATATGAGATCACATGCTCTAGAACAAAGGCGGTAAAAAGTCAAGCCTTATCAGATTTGTTAGCTTTATTTCCTGGGGATCTGAGCCCAAAATGGAGGAGGTAGGAGTAGCAAGTACGACACAAAGCACAGAGTTTACTCTAGAATTTGATAGTTCATCCACATAAAAAGGGAGGTGGGGCTGGTTTCGTATTAGGGAATGAGGAAACAAAAGAGGAATTAGTCATGGCCTATAAACTTGATTTTTCTTGTACCAATAATATAGCTGAGTATGAAGGGTTGGCGCTAGGGGTGAGCAAAAATCTGCAAAATCCGTATGTCCAATCTGATCCGGATATTTTGGATTGGATTTTTTATGGATTGGATTGGACATGGATTCAAAAACACCCAATCCGGTATTTTACGAATCGGTCTTGGATTGCATTTTCAATAATCCGGTTAATCCGGTCCAATCTGGTACTGTTCATATATATTTCAATATATAATATTATTAATATATCACATAATATATTATTTTAAATTAAATTATAATATCTTAAATCAGTAATATACTATTCAAAAATAAATCATAATATTTTATTTTATACAAATAATTATCCATATCTATCCATACTATTGTAAAAATGTAAGTCATTTCTAATATTTTCATACATTAAAACATTCGCCACTATTACAATTTTCAGAAAAAATAGAAAGAAAGACTTTCTATTAGTTATTTACCATTATAAAGGACCTCTAAAATATCCTTATACATTTATTCTATTTGAAAAATTACAATTAAGTTTTAATCTATTAAGACTTTAATAACAAAATCCAAAAAATATCATTAAAGTACATTAATACATTTTATTATTTCAATGCAAGTATTTTCTTTAAAAGAAAGTGTATATAACAATTATAAAAGAAAATGAATGAATACCCCCAAAAAATGATATTTTATAATTATTACTAAAATATTATTGTGGTGTGAAATATTTTTCATGCAAGGTTTCAATATAAGTCAAAATTTTAAGTTATGTATATTTCAATGGCTAAATAAGTTGAGCTTGTTGTGCGTATAAGTGTCTTGAACTAAATAAATGAATAAATTAAACTAGAATGAATAAAAAAGATAATTTATCAAGATTGGGAGCCGAAGATATAGTAACCCTAAACCGTAAACCGTAAACCCTAAACTCTAAACCCTCAAATAAAATATATTGTTAAAAGTTTTCACTATTTTATTTTAAAAATAATTTTAAAGTTTAAATAATTTAATTTTTTTTAAACACATAGTTTTTGTATAGTTTAAATATATAGTTTAATTTTTTTAAATAACTCTAAAGTTTATATATTTTTCTTATTTTGTTTAAATATTACGGTATATGAAAGATATAGTTAAAAGTTTTTACTATTTTATTTCAAAAATAATTTTAAAGTTTAAACAACAACACTTATTACTTTATTTTTAATTTTTAATTTTAAGATAATTGATTTAAATTAGTATATATATATATATTTTAAAATTTAGGGTAATTTAATTGAAAAGGGTAATATATTAAATTATTTTTCTTATTTTGTTTAAATATTACAGTCTATGAAAGATATAGTTAAAAGTTTTTACTATTTTATTTTAAAAATAATTTTAAAGTTTAAACAACAACACTTATTACTTTAATTTTAATTTTTTTAATTTTTAATTTTAAGATAATTGATTTAAATTAGTATATATATATATATATATTAAATTGAGGGTAATTTAATTGAAAAGGGTAATTAATTAAATTATATTTTTTAAAATAATATGAGGACAATTTATAACAGTTATCAGATTGTTTATCCAACGGCTGCTAAAAGCCCTAAGAGGTCTTCACTAGGTTAGAAACTTAACGCCTCCATATCTCACGCCTCTTTCTCTCTCACAAACGAGACACCCATCCCTCTCACGCCGATTCTCACCGCTTCTCTTTTTTCACCAATTTTCACCCGCTCTGGTTTATTCTCTTACCTCTAACGACGGCTTACTCGTCCTCTTCTACATCGGTAATATTTCTTATATGCTAATTTTAAAGTTTAATTTCTGTAATTTTAAAGGGTCTATATGATGTGTTCCAGATTCTATTGGCTTTTAGTCCTATTAAAATTCTGAATTAATTGTAAATGGATTTTTTTCTGGTGCGGAGAATTGGACTCTGTTTGGTTCTTTGTTCTTTTTCTTAGCAACCAAACAGAGTTTAGATGTTAGTGATTGCCGTTGTGTTAGATCATGACTTCAAGTTGAACTATGTGCATTTTTGTTATTCTCAAATTATTGATTCTACCAAATTGAATGATCTAATTAGTAAGATAATGACGGTATTAAACCGAATTTATCTTGAGTATGAAAACCGTGGGGGTACTTCATCTTGCAATCAAGTTTCTAACTCCATGGAAGTTGATAAATCAAGTAGTGGGGCAAGTGAAAGTAGTGAGGCAACGAGTAATTTAAATGTAATCAACATGGCACAAATGACATATTTAGAGCATTTGAAGAAAATAGGAAGTGGGGGGAAATCGGAAGTGGAGAGATATTTGGCAGAAGCTACTTGTAACGACGACAAGGTTACTTTTGACATCTTATTGTGGTGGAAAGTAAATTCTTCAAGGTATAAAATTCTGTCTAATGTTGCACGTGATATCTTAGCTATTCTCGTTTCAACTATTGCTTCTGAGTCCACCTTTAGCACGGGGGGTCATGTCCTTGATCAATTTCGTAGTTCTCTTACTCCTAAATTTGTTGAAGCCTTGATTTGTGCACAAGATTAGTTACGTGCCTTGCAAGTGCCGATTCAAATTGAAGCACAAATGAACGAAATTGAAGCACTCGACTCATTTGATTTCCAATCAAGTAGGTTTATTTATTCATTATATATTAAGTATACTTTATTTATTCCTTACAATTTATTTATAGTTATTTGTCCATAATTAACTAAAATTAGTTTTACTTTTGTAGGCATAACTGATGCTTGAGGAGCTTTGAAGGTGATGCCGCACTTTTGAATCAATCCATTGAAGTTTTCGGATGTTATATGAATATTTTGTTTATTTACTCAAACTTTTATTATTTGGTTTATGTGTAATTTGCTACTAAAACTATGTCAATTTGCTTGGGAACAAATTATTAGTGGTAATCTGTCATTTTGCTTGGGAACAAATATGTCAATTTGCTTGAAAATGTGCAGGCAGTAACTAGTAAAGTTACATGATGGATCATTTTGCTTGGGAACAAAGTATGTCAATTTGCTTGAAAATGTGCAGGCAGTAACTAGTACTAAACAATATGGCACCAATAAGAAAATAAATGTAATAGACCCACTAATAGATCTTTATTTCTTCTCTTACTATCTTTATTTTTTTAAACTTTCGATCCGTGAATCCGATCCGAACCAATCCGGCTCATCGCGGTCCAGTTTGGATTGGATCCGTTGGGTAAATGGATTGGACTGGATTCATAAATGGTGAATCCAATATTAGCAGATTGGTTTGAAAATACCTCCAATCCAGTCCGTGCTAACCCCTAGTTGGCGCTGGGATTGATGATGGCTCATCAATTAAAAGTGAGAGGCCTTCATGTAAGAGGGGATTCCAGGCTTGTCATTAAACAAGTTAAAGGAGAGTATGCTGTCAAAGAACCCCATCTAGTGCCTTACAGAACCTTCATTCGTCACATGATAGAAAACTCGGAGACTGTGAGTTTTCAGCACGAGCTACGAAAAGGTAATTGACGATCTGATGCATTAGCGACATTGGGCTCGCGACTACAGTTCCAAGAAATAGAGTCTACTGTGCAAATAGTGTGAATAACCAATTATGTGGTCAGTAATGGGAAGGAATCACGGGTGTATGAAAAGAAGGATTGGAGAGAACAGATAATGCAAGCTTTACTAAAAAATGATAACAATGTCTTGAGACGAGAATACAATATCATAAAAGGCGTGTTGTATCACAGAGCAGCTGGAGGGATTCTAGCCAAATGCGTGGCATTGACTAAGATAGGAGAACTGCTACAAAAAACTCATAAGAAAATATATGGGCAAACGGATGTCAAATTTTGCAGCGAGAAGGTTTCTTTTGGCCAGGCATGAAGGATGATGCAGTCAAGATGGAAAGCAGTTGCCAGGACTGTAATGCATATCCTTCCGCGAGCGGAGGAAACGTGGCAGACATGATAAACTGGCGAGACAAATATGTACATTATCTGAAAGAAGGGGTTTTACCTAAAAAATATCAGTCGCAGTTCAAAAAATTAGCCTCACGATTTGTCTTGCTGGAGGGAAGCTTTTTCCGCAAAAGTTTTGAAGGAAGGCTACTGAGATGCATAAACGAAGAAGTGGCAGGGGAAGTATTGAAGCAAACCCACGAGTTTGGTCATCAAGGCCCTAGAAAAGTGTTTCAACAGTTACTTTAATCCGGGTATTACTGGCCAACAATGGAAAAGGACTGTAGTGATTTTGTCAGAAAGTGTCATGTATGTCAGGTACATGGGGATCTTATTCATGCTCCGGGAACTGAGTTGCACAGTTTGGCTATCCCCTGGCCTTTTCACACTTGGGCACTGGACATAATTAGGCCAATCACGCCGCAAGCTCAGGGACATGTGTGGATTTTAGTGGTAACTGAATTGTTCACAAAGTGGGTAGAAGCTATCCCACTACGACGGACAACAACAGATAATGTAGTTCGATTCATAAAGGAAAACATCATCTGTTGATTTGGGATACCGAAGGTGATACTGTCAGAAAATGGGACTCCTTTTGTTAATAGTAAAGTCACGGATTTGCTGGGAAGATACTCTGTAATTCATCACAAGTCCATGCCTTACTATCCAAAAGGAAATGGACAGATTGAAGCCTCTAATAAAGAGCTAATTCGAATCCTGTCTAGGTTGGTACATGATAATCAAAATAAATGGGTGGAAGAACTTTCCATAGCACTATGGGCGTATCGAACTGCATATCGGAGTGCGACAAATATGACCCCTTATGCACTAGTCTATGGAGTAGAGGTTGTGCTACCTGTGAATCTAGAGGTTGCTGCTAAAATACTGGCGTGTAAAAGCAGTTTAGAGGATAGACTATTGGAAATAGAAGAATTCGAGGAAACAAGGGTAGAAGCATGTAATCATGAGGGGACAAAGGGTAAATAAATTTGAAGCTAAGTGGGAATGTCCATATGTAATTGTAAGTGAAGGCATCAGTGGGTATTACAGGATGGAGCATGAAGTAACTCGCGAAAAGGCTGGACCTTTTAATGTGAAGTGGATAAAATTGTATCAAGCATGAAAACATTATGGATTATGGTGTTAAAAACATTATATATATATATATATAGAATAATAATAAAAAAAAGATATATAGTATCAAACAAATCAGCAGGAATGTATACATCATTTTTGAGTTACAATCATGGTATGGGTTATCCAACAAAAATATGGTTACGGTTAAAGCATCAAGAATGCATACATTATGAAAACATAAAGAAAGAAAAAGACTTGAAAAGGTTCTGGGTGATGGGATCTAACAATTTAAAGCCCTCATGCTCCTCCAAATACATATGAGACCGCTCAGAATGCTCAGCTATATCCTGAAGCTTCTTATCATCCTTCTCAAGTAATGCTAACTACCTGCGAGCTTCTACAATTTCAGCCTGCTTCCTTTGAAAAACATCGCTATCCTTCAGCTTAACAAGATAGTGGTCGTAAAGTCTTTGGATGACATCCAACCGTGTCTCCCACCAGGACACATCCATCCTGACCTTCTTCCAATCTTTTATTCGAGCATGACATATTGGAAGTGTATCAGGGACAAGGTCCTAAATAGAAGTCTCAGAAAGAGTCCTAAATACATCTACGACGATCTGGAGATGAAAATCTTGCAGGAGTGGCTCATGAATCTCCATTTGGGCAAATGTCTCTGGATGAGCAGCTTCTATCTGATCTAGCACTAGTATGTCACGAGGGTAACAAAGCCAATGATGCTAGGGTATCGACACTGAAGAAGCTGTTTGATAAACAAGAACAATGAAGTGGTCGCAAGTAGAAGATCCCAGATCACGGGAAGTTGAGGCGTGGTCGCGAGAAAGGGATGTAGGCTCGCGAGGATCCAAGGCAGATGCCCGAGGTGGAGATAGATGCACCTCTATATTCGGCTCAGTAAAGGTATCTGAAGGAATTACTATTTGACCTTCAGAAATTATGTGAGCGTTGAGAAGAAGCTCATTAATCATTTCTTGGTCTTCAGAGTTCAGCCCTAAGAAAGAAAATATGCATATTAGGTATGGTAATAAGGTGCTCAGAATCAAATGAAGCGGTGAGGAAGAAAAAGTCACATTCCTCAACTTCTGGGATAGTATTGCCAAAGATGGATCTCTCAATGCTGGGGCAATCTTCCATTGTTGCAGCTATTTCAACCGCAACATCACCACCAAAAGGCTGCAAATGACTATCATCAACATTACGATCTTCTGTTAAGCCATCAGTAGCAATAACCTCGGGTGCAAATGGAAGAGAAGATAACTTCGTAGATGCATGTAGCTCATGATCTACTGCGGTTTCCTCATGATCATGATCTATTGATACCTCACGGTCTACTTCAGGAGTGGAAGTCGCGGAAATTACAGTGTCGCAAAATGAAGAAGACTCACCATCATCCTCATCCTCTTCAAAGGTCAGTTGAGAGGACCTATTAAACAAAGAGTTGATAGGGAGGTGGTCCTCATCATCCTCAGAAGAATCTTCAAGAGAGGGGTTAGAATGGGGACCACCCCCAGGAGAAGTAGGAATGCGAGGAGAGACTGTCTCGCGGGAGCCTAAAAAGAAGAATGCGATGAGGGGTGTTAGAAGCACAAAAAAAAAAAGCAACCTCTGTTGGAAACTCACTCTGAGAAAGAACTTTCTTCGGAAGAGCAGAAAGGATATTGGTAACCTCTGTCTCTTCTATATCATTTTGTAGCTCTTAGGTCCTCTACCACGCGGGCAACTGTATCCAGTAGAGAGGAAGTGGCATCAGCCTTTCGGGAGCTCTTCAATTTAGCCAAAGCAAGTTTGCGTCTTTCGGCCAAGGACGCCTCTTCTAGGGGAGGGTCCGAAGCACCCCATGAGAAATGTCATTTGTGGGTTTACGCTTTCGCATCAGCAGAACTTCATCTGAGTTGGGAGTCTCTCCTGCTACATGGGTTTTTGAGGTAGAAGAGAGGGTCTTTTTCCTTTTCGTAAGGGGAACATGATCTAAGGATTCTGTGACAGAAAGATCTTTAAGCCTAAGGGACAAGGGGACATGATCCAAATCAGGAGAAACACTGATGTTACCTATAGCCTAGGCACTGGAACGCTACAGGAGAAGAAGGAAATAACTAAGTTAGTATTAGCATAAGACGGATAAACATATGAAATAGCAAAGGAAAGAAGAGATAGAAAAGTTACAAGGCGTCTCGTAATAGGCTCCTCGCGGACAGGTGATCTCGCGGGAGGGACTTCTTCACGAAGCGATCGCTTGCGAGTTGCTTTCTTGGACTTTTGAGGTTGAGAGGACTCGACATAAGATTTAAGTACGAGCTTGCTATTATGGCCTCTGGTACCTCTCACCTTTCGAAGCTTCAACAAGGGATCCAAAGCATAAACATGAACAGGTATGGGAGTAGGGGGAGTTTCATCCATAAAACTTCGAAATCTGACCAACTGTTCCTTCCAAAATTCACTGTAACCCATAGTTACACCACCCCTATGAGTGCCTGGTTGGATGAATATAACTGTAGAGAAAATACGAAGGCTTCTCTCTAAAGACTCGCGATATTGAATAAGGGATCTATCGAAGGTGTCTTCGCGTGATAAAGGAAGAGGATGAGGAATGGCCTGATCAAAACCCAATTGGCGAGACAAGCGCGAAGGATTATAAGATTCAACACTATCAAATGTCTTACTGAAAATAGAGAGGTGACATCTATGAGTGATAGCAGAACATATGAGGTGGTCATATGAGGAAATGTCATAAGAAACATTTCATCTTTTGGGTAAAAGTCAGGAGAATAAAAACCTTCAAGAGGAGTGGTGTAAGGACACTATGAAAATTCAGAAATTTTATCAATAAAAGCAGCGAGGTTTTTTTAGGAGGAGAGGGAAGTCCAACGGGTAACTCGCGATTTTAAAATGCTTGAAGTATTAGCCACTGAAGTTGGAGGAGAGAAAGAAACAGGAACTGGAGCATATTGGGGAAAACTTTCATAAAGGAATAAGGTAAGAAAAGTACCTTAGATATGAGTACTAATGTCGTATCTACCCAAGGAACGGGTAAAATCATTCGCGAGGGTATCAAGCTAATAATACAATGAACCAAGGAAAAAAAGGGCTAGAGGAATACGCACACCTTGGGACAACATAGAAGTGATAAGGAATACCATTCTGCTAGGACCATCCTCTGGCTTGCCCTAAAATATGTAACGATCGAGCCAGTGCGCGAGGAAACCTGCCAACTCTAAAGGGCCATTAAATTAAGGGCCAGGGGCAGATTCGCGGTCGTGACCAGGAGTTGGTTTTCTAGAAGAATACTCGCGGAAGAAGTGAAATTAAAACGTTCAATGCATCTACATCACGACGACCATGGATGTCTGAAAAAAGTTCAATAAACTGAAGAATACCGGCCTCAGTAAGAGTGGCGCGATGGCGGTCATGACTGAGTATATGGCTAGACCACATTTTCCAGTCAGTGATAGGGGCTACGTGGCCTTCGTATTTGATAAAGGAAAAGGGCGCGTCACCCCTTTCAATAACAAGGCGAGGAATGGAAAGAGGAGGAATGAAAATAGGATCGGCTTCGTGTCTGGATCTAGGGTGAGGGAGGCTTGCAATAATGTCAGAAGGAAGACTATCCATGGATGACCAAAAAATATCATAAGGAAGATTGAAGAAATGGTTTTTTCTCCATTCTAAGGCTTCTGGAACAAAAGGAGCGACCCGAGAAGGAGGAGCAAGAAGCTTGGGAATGGAAACTTTAGTCATGATAAGACGGTAGGGACGCAAAAATACTTACGAAGGGTTTATAAAATTGTTGAAAATGCGCGAAAGGAATAGAAGACAAGGCAAGAGGTATAAAATGAGAGAGGTGGGAAAAGGAGCTCTGACAAGTATGGAATATATAGGACTTGGGCGCGAAAATGAAAAAAGACGCATTAAATGTGCGAGGAAGGTAAAAAGTCGCATAGCCAAGCGCACTACAAAAGTCGTGGATCCGTGAGTGAAGACAAATTGAAAAAATCAAGCAGAAAAGGAGAAAGGTAAAAGTAAGTACAGGCATGAGATCGGCTAAAAATAAGAAAAAATAGTAAAGGAAGGTCGCGGATTGGATTTTGATTCAAGAGATGGGCACAAATGCAAATAGAAGAAATGGGGGATGACCCATCATGGTATAAGTGTCATGGGGAAAAACATCTCACAAACAAAGATATAGAGGACGGGAATTCGTGAGGCAAAGGCTATTGCACTTTAATACTTGGCCAAGTATCAAAGCGCAATGGGGAAAAATGTAAGGGGGGTGGTTCGCACCTAAAAATATATGAGCAAAAGCATGGGTTTAAAAAATGGATTATTTGGGAAACTGGCTCAAGTAAAGGATTATTTGGGAACTGGCTCAAGTAAAGGATTATTTGGTAAATGACCCAAGTAAAGGATTATTTGGGAGAATGGCCCAAATAAGGATTATACGCAAGAATTAGCATTATACATAGTGAATTATGAGGGTACTGATATGGGTATAGCTAACATCTGAATTCATAGCCCTATATGCTGCTGACATAGGAGTAATATTCGGAAATATAGGGAAATGCTTGGGATATGCAAATAGTGGGACGCGGCCCTATTTGCACCATTCAGAGTAAAAGTACCTTAGAGAGGCCGATACTACTCAAGGTCATGAAAAAGGTATGCATGGAAAAAGGTCATGACCCAAGAAAAAGCTATAGCATCATGGTTCCTTGGCTAAGGAAAAATCAGATCCGCGAGGAAAAGACGCGGAACACGGGTCAAGAAGTATAGTATGATCCTCGCAAGAGATCACGCGGATCGGTATCACGTAATCTAGTTCGCGAGGTGATACTAACATAGTAATTATTATGCGGATTGATATCGCATAGTCCATGTCGCAAGGTAACGCTGACGTGGCAAATCACATGGTAATTATTATGCGGATTGATATCGCATATTCCATGTCGCGAGGTAACATTGACGTGGCAAAGATGATTCGCGAAAACCAACTTGACGCTGACGTTTATAAATAGAGAAGCTATAGCTCACTTGAAGGGGACTTTTTCATAAACCAAAAGAGATAAAGTGTTTTACATCATTTTGAGCTGTTGTTTTCTCTTCCATTTCCTCTTCTCCATTTTTCTGTAAAAGCATCAAAATCAATAAAGGTATAAACATCATTATCTCTCTGACAATCTTATGTGGAAACTATCTCTAAATCTCATTAAAATCGAACCCCTACAATGACAAATGGTTTATTATTAATTAATTTTTTTGTAAATTAATTTAAGCCCTTACATTTTAAATAATGACAAGCTTTACTTATTATAATTTTTTATATTGTAAAAGGTAATAATGAATCGAAATATTAAACAGTCGTTGTGTTTTTTATTAGTAGTATATAGATAGATAGATAAATATATACAGATTTTTCTATTTTAAGTTATATTATTTTTTCTTACCGAAATATATTTGTCTTATATATTTACTCTATATCTTATGAAATATCCATTAGAGCTACATTTCAATTAATGTATATTAATTAATTAATTTTTTTAAAAAAATATTAAAATATTTATAACCCCTTGTCTTATATCTTTTGAAATATTCATTAGAGTTACACTTCAAGTAATGCATATTAATTAATTATTATTATTTTTTAAAAGTATTGAAATATTTCCAACCCTTTTTCTTTTACTCTATATCGTTTTGACATACTCCTTAGAGTTGCACTTCAACTAATACATATTAATTCATTAATTTTTATTTTGAAGAAAATGTTTGAAATATTCTCAACCTCTCACATTTTAGAATGGTTGTTATAGATATATATACATTATAGAGTTTTCATCTTGGGGCATGACGGTAATTTCACCACCTAGATATTTGTTTCATGAAATAAGGGAGACAACATAAGAGCATTCCGGTCATTTCTCCCCTTCAGGGGGCGTCATTGCAAGAAAAATGAAATCTTAGGGGGCGAGTGCAATTGATAAAAATCTCAAGAGATCTTAGTGCAAATTACTCTAATTTTAACTAATTGTGTTATGACGGGAGGGGGAGTGAATTGTAAAAACTAAAATAATTTAGAGAGTTTAGAGTCTAAAACATAATTCAAGAGTATTTGTTGAGAGAGAAAATAATTCAAGTTGAATGCACTTTACCCTATCCCTATTCATTAATTTGTTGTCACCGTCATTTTGGAAAGGGTCTAAATAAAAAAGCAACCAAAGAGCTGGAATGTGCTATTGCATGTGATTTTGTTACTACAAACAAAACACGACATAATATATAGGTTAATAATGCACTAACCCACTATATACCGTTTATAGATATATATATACGGATAATTACACAAACCTTCCCTTAAATTATGACATAATTGTAAGTGATTTTCCTAACGTTTTAATAATATCACAAACCCTCCTTAATATCTTTCGGATGTTGATCCAGTAAGAAATAGTAGTGGAATAACGTATATACCCTCTTATATTTTGATATATTTAGAGAATTTTCTAGAGAATAGTGAATTTACTATCTTACCCTAAAATTGAAGTTTTTTTGCCTTGAATTACCAAATAATGCTTCCACATGTAATGAGAGAGAATGAGTGCGTTTGGAAACTGGTGTTTTCGTTTTTGTTCTTATTTTTTCCAGTTTTCACGGGAATAAAAATGCGTTTGGGAGCCTTTGATGATTTTTGTTTTCGTGAACAGTAAAAAAATATTTTTTCACCCTTAGTTCAAAATTTGAGAACACCAAAATGATGTTTTTTTTGTTTTCGGCATTGTTTGTTCTCAGCCAAAAAAAATTTAATTGTTGCAGATTCCCTAACCGTCATCTTCAACCTCAAAACCCTAACCTCCATCATCAACCTCCAAACCCTAACCCCCACCACCCCCACCAGCCCCATCCCACCACCACCACCACTGTAAATCGACACCACTACAAACCCCCACCACTGCAAATCGACACCACCACCAACACAAACCCTTACCTCTGCAACTTGACACCCCCAATCGAACTGGGGTAATGTGGTCTTTATATATGCTACTACTTATATATTTATATATATATATATTTTCCTGTATGCTAATTTTTTGAACAACAACAGAGTAGTCCTGTTCATTGTTGTATGGAAGACTTGGAAGTGAACATTGTAGCTGGTTTGTACAAGGGATGACAATCAAATAAAACTTAATATCACCTTCTGACAATTTGTTTTCTACTTTTTATTCCAAATAAATCTCAAAAACGTGTTTTTTTATTTTGTTCCCGAAAATTTTTTAGACAAAATTTCCAACCAAACATGTTTTTGTTTCCGGATTACCCTTAGGACAAGAACAAGAAATTTTTTTTTTCTCAAGAGATAAAAGACGAAAATGAAAACACTAGTTTCCAAACGCAACCAATGTTTTTTTTAGAGAGAGAAAGAGGTATTTACAACCTTCTCAAGTGGGTTTATATAGAATAGCGATGAGGGCAAAACGGTCATCCAAATTTGAAGTATTCAAAGTAAATGCAAGGGTAATAATGTAATTTCACGGATAATAAGGGTAAAACATAAAATTTAGTCAAAAAAAGAATTTTTTTGACCAATAAAATAATTTTCTGGCGTTGACTTTGGACGGAGGGGGGTAAATGAGATATTGGAGTTAAAATTAAGGGGCATTTGTAATATTATTAAAACATTATGAGAATTTCTTGCAAGTATACCATAATTTAGGGGAGGTTTGTGTAATTATCCTATATATATACACACTCACATATCGTTAGTAGACTTTCACACGTGGTCCAGTCATATTTGGCCTCATTACTTCCACCAACCTCAATCATTCAACCAAAGTAATAAAATGAAAATAATAAAAGTAAAAGACACTTTCTTGATGGGCCCGTTTGGGAACTTGGTTTTGGTCTTGGTTTTGGTTTTGGTTTTGGTTTTGGTCTTAGTTTTGGTCTCGGGTGATTTTAGGTAAATCTAAAACCAATATATAGTGTTTGGTAAGGAGTTGGTTTTGGTCTTGGTATAATTATATATATATATACTAATATGTATTAAAAATATATAAATATGAAAAATATATATATAAAAAATTGGAAAACAAGTAATTTTCAGGAAAAAAATATTTTTCAGAAAAATATAAAAAATAATTTTTTGGAAAATAATTAATTTTCGGAAAAAAAAATAATTAATTTTTTCCGAAAAATTAATTTTTTCAAAAAAATAATTTTTGTCGAAAAAATATTTTTTTCCGAAAATTAATTTTTTTCCGAAAATATGATTTTTTTCCAAAAATTAATTTTTTCGACAAAAATAATTTTTGTCGAAAAAATATTTTTTTCCGAAAATTAATTTTTTCGAAAAAATTAATTTTTCCGAAAAAATAAATATTTTCCGGAAAATAATTATTTTCGAAAAAATATTTTTTTTCCGAAAATTAATTTTTTCCCAAAAATATGATTTTTTTCCAAAAATTTATTTTTTGACGAAAAAAATAAATTTTTCCCGGAAAAATAAATATTTTCCGGAAAATAATTTTTTTCCGAAAATATGATTTTTTTCGAAAATATTTTTTTCCCGAAAAATTAATTTTTTCCGAAAAAAATTATTATTTTCCAAAAAATAAATATTTTCGAAAAAATAATTTTTTGGAGAAAATTAATTTTTGTCCGAAAATATGATTTTTTCCCGAAAATTAATTTTTTTCCGAAAATTTTTTTTTTCCCAAAAATTTTTTTTTTCCCGAAAAAGATAATTATTTTCGAATAAATAATTTTTTTCCGAAAAATTTCAAAATAATTCATATTTTCGGCCATATATATATATATATAGAGAGAGAGAGAGAGAAAAGTCAAAAATGGTGGGCCAAAACCAGGTTTTAGTGGTTGGTTTTAGGGTGTCCAAAACCAAGTAAAAAACCGGCCAACCAAACATGGTCTTGGTCTTGAAATCAAAGACCAAGACCAAAACCGGGTTGCCAAACGGAGCCGATATTTTGCTTAATGGAATTGTATGTGACGTTGCAATTCTAACTTTTTGATTGAATTGCGTCCATTAATTGCTTTGGTAGTATATTTATATTTGCTTAATTAGTTAAGGTGACCTCTAGTTAATAGATTTCCTGAAAATGTTGAAATTACACAATTGAACGATGAACTTATAATTTATAATTAATATCTCTACGGTATATAGTCAAGAGTTTAATATTTTACTTTCATCGTAGCATATAACATGTATCGCGTAGAACAAATTAATAAGACTACATCAATACAATACATCAAAGTAATTTTTCAAGGGTAAGTTATATTTTCATCCCCTCTAATTTGGATAAATTAAAAATTCTCATCTCTTGTTTGGATAATTACAATTTGATCCCTAAAGTCATCCGCGTTTAGTTTCGGTGACCAAAAAAATTAAAATTACGTAATTGTCTATCATATTGTATTATAGTTTTATTCAAAAAAAAATTGAAATATTGATTTACTCATTTGCCCTTCATCAAACCTAACCTAACCAAGGAATAAGTAACCTAATCAAAGTTAAAATAACATAACATAACATAACTTAAAGTAACTTAACCTAAATTAAATTAAAATTATCTAACTTAACCTAAGTCTATTCTTCCCTCATTTCAACTATATATATATATAGATTTACGGGAGAGATGGTAGTGTCGAGGGAGTATATATATATAGATTTATATATATATATATAGATAGATTTATGCCTTGAGTATTATCACTTTATTTTGGGTCAAATGCAATAAACCCCCTGAACTATAACATTTGTTGCAAAATGTCCAATTTTCTTTTAAAAGTTTCATAAATGACCTAAATTCCCTTTCTATAATAAATGTTACTTAATACATTTTTCTTAGTAACTTAAATTGTGAAATAATTGAGACTAATTTGATGACATATTCTCCATTCAAATTTGTATAAAAATTACACATAAATTTTCAAAATGTTATATTTTGAATAATTCTTTTAGGTTGTTTAAATAATAATTAAACAAAAATCTAGAATGCTTAGTTAGTTACTTAAAACTACTTATATATATAACAAGAGAAAAACAAAAGGTGTTTATTATCTAAGTAATTTGTGATTTACTTCTGAATATATTTCTATACAAAGAAGTTTTCATGTGGTATAAAAAAAATTAACTAGGATAAGGAGTTTTATTATTTAAATCAAACTAAATTTTATTAACAAGTTAATTAATTTAAAAATAAAATAAAATAATTATAACTTATAACTCTATTGTTTTAACTATTTGAGAGTATATTTAATCTAATACATTTAAGGTGAATGGTTTAATCAATATTCTAACTAAGAGAAATAATATTTAAAAAATTAAAAAATATAATAGTAAGGGTAGGATAGCCTTTTGCAATAGAATTGGGTCAAATTATAACAAATTGATAGTTGACGGGGGTTTGTTTTAGTCTAGGGGAGTTAGTTGCAAAAGTTTAATAGTTTAGGGGGGTTATTGCAATCTACTCTTTTATTTTAAGAATTGTGGAGATACTATTATATATCAATTTAAATCAAGAATTATTTACAGTGACACCCCCTGAGGTTTGCTTAAATTATAACTAGATGCAATGTTTGCATTTTGCGAACGATTAACCCTCTGAAGTTTCAAAAAGTTGACAAATGACCCCCTAGTGACTTTTAGGCTAATGAATTGGAATTTTTGCCCTTGATAAATTACTCAATTAGTTGATAACATATTTTATTTTTGAGATGACTGTAATGTCTTCTACTTACATTTGATTGTGACTGTAAAAACTAATTTTATTATTTTATTTAATTTAGACATTTTTTGGTTGAGATAAATTTTATTTGTAAACTAAATTCATATATCTATATACATAAATGTATTCATATTATTATTATGAAATTGAAACTAACTCAAATAAATTAAAATTTAAATATGCATGTTACATTATATTATTGATAATGCTAAGTGTTGAATGTCTAGTTAAATCTTGAAACACTCAGCATGCTAGACTAAATTTAATCAATAAATTTTATATTTTATTTAGCTAATAGATTTTTTTTGTTCGTTTAATAAGCATGCACTTACTAGAAAAATTAAATTAGCAAAAAAAACAAATCTATTACTATAGTGTATAGTCCAAAGATAAAATAATAAAAATTAATATTTTTTCTAGATGTATGCAAATATATACATTGGTAGCACTTATTATTATTTTTTTGTCGTTTAATAAGCATGCACTTCCTATAAAAATTAAAATAGTAAAAAAAAAAAGAAACTATTAGTTCCATGAATGAAACATATTATTGATTAAAGTTAATCTAAGATGTGGAGTGCTTCGAGGTTTAACTAGATACTTAACACTTACCATTATTAATAGTACAGTGTAACATGCACATTTAAATTTTCATTTATTTGAGTTAGTTTCAATTTAATAATAATAATATATAAACATATATGTATATAGATATATGAAGTTAGTTTACAAATAAAATTTCTTTCTACAAAAAAATGCCTAAAATAAAAAAGAATTTGATTTTTACAATCACTATCAAATGTATATAGAAGGACATTAGAGTTATTTTAAAGATAAAATATGTTATCAACTAATTGAGTAATTTATGAAGGGCAAAAATGAAAATTCATGGGTCTAAAAGTCACTAAGGGGTTCTTTATCCATTTTTTGAAACCTCAGCGGGTTAATCATTTGCAAAATGCAAATGTTGCATCTAGCTGTAATTTAAGCAAACCTTAGGGGGTGCCACTGTAAATAACCATAAAAATTCTTACAAAAAATATCATTATATTGTATGAAGAGATCTTTTAGTAGTTTGTTGTAACAATGATCCGTAATCCAATCCGTCTAATCCGATCCAAATATATTGAATTTGATTTTTTATGGATTGGATTGGACATGGATCCAAAAACACCCAATCTGGTATTTTACGGATCGGTTCTGGATTGCATTTTCAATAATTCGGTTAATCTGGTCAAATCCGGTATTATTCATATATATTTCAAAATATTATATTAATAATATATCACATAATATTTTATTTTAAATTAAACTATAATATCTTATATAAATAATATATTATTCTAAACTAAATCATAATATCTTATTTTGTACTAAATAGTTATCTATATCTATCCACACTATTATAAAAATGTAAGTCATTTATAATATTTCCATACATTAAAACATTCACTATTGCAATTTTTAGAAAAAATATTTTAGGGGTACAATTTTAGTAGGATTTAGAGATAGTTTCCACACAAGATTGACAGGAAAATAATGATGCTTGTGCCTTTATTGCTTTTGATGCTTTACAGAAAAATGGAGAAATAGGAGAAATAGAAGAGAAAACAACAGCTACAAATGATGCAGAATACTTTCTCTCTCTAGAAATTTCTCTCCCTTAGTCTCTGAAAAGTCCTCCTCAAGTGAGCTCTAACTTCTCTATTTATAGACGTAAGCATCCAGTAGGTTTTCGTGAATCATCTTCGCCATGTCAGCATTACCTTGTGATATGGACCATGAAATGCCAATCCGCACAATAAATATCTTGTTCAATATTATCTCGCGACCTCGATTACGCGATACCGATTTGGTAATCTCTTGCGCGGATCATACTGTACCTCTTGACCTATGATCCGCGATGTGTCTTCGTGGATCTGATTTTTCCTTAGCCAAGGAACCATTATGCTATAATTTCCTGGGTCATGACCTTTTTGCATGCGTACCTTTTTCATGACCCTGAGTACTATTGGCCTCTCTAAGGTACTTTTGCTTTGAATGGTGTAAATAAGGTACTATTTACATATCCCAAGCATTTGCCTAAATTTTCGAATAGTACTCCCTACGCGAGCAACATATAGGGCTATGAGTTCAGATGTTAGTTATACCCACATCAGTCCCTCATACTTCCCTCTGTATAATGTTAAATCTCGCGTATAAACCTTATTTGGGCCATTTTCCCAAATAATCCTTTTTTTGGACCATTTTCCCAAATAAACCAATCTGCGATTTTATCTTTTCGCGAGTCACCCCCCTTACATTTTTCCCCATTGTGCTTTGATACTTGACCAAGTATTAAAGTGCAACAACCTTTTCCTCGCGAATCACCGTACTTTGTATCATTATTTGTGAGCTGTTTTTGCCCATGTCATTCATACCACGTCTTGCGAACTGTAATCCAATCCGCGACTTGTCTTTAACATTTTTGCTTCTTTTCAGCCCATCACGTGCATGCACTTATTTTTAACTTGCTCCCGTTTTTCTTGCTTTTTCAAATTTATCCTTTCTCACGGATCCGTGACTTTTTTAGTGCGTTTGGCTATACGACTTTTCGCCTTCCTTGCGCATTTAATGTGCCTTTTCGAATTTCGCACCCGAGCCTTATATATTTTATTCATGTCATTTTCTCCATTTATAACTTATTTTTTTCCTCAGAGCTCCTTTTCCCAACCCTCTCATTTTACACCTCTTTCCTCATATCCTCTTCCCTTCGCGCATACTCATCTACTTCATAAGCCTCTCGCAAGTATAGTTTTATCATGACTAAAGCCTCCACTCCCAAGCTTCTCGCACCTCCATCTAGGGTTACTCCTTCTATTCCAGAAGCCTTAGAATGGAGAAAATCCCCATTCCTCGATCGTCAAGATATCTTCTGGTCATCCACGCGAGCCCTCTCTTCTGATATTATTGCAAGCCCTCCCCTTACACTTGATCCCGACCACAAAGCCGACCCCGTCTTTATTCCTCCTCTTTCCATTCCTCACCTTGTTATTGAAAGGGATGACGTGCCATTTTCCTTCATTGAATATGAAGGTCATCTAGCCCCTATTACTGACTAGAAGATGTGGTCCAGCCACATTCTCAGTCAGGACCGCCATCACGCCACTCTTGCTGAGGCCGGCATCCTTCAGTCCATTGAACTCTTTTCGGACTTTTATGTTCGTCGCGACGTAGATGCGTTGAACATTTTGGTTTCGCGGTGGAGCACCTTCTCGCATACCTTCATTGCTTCATGGGGCGAGTTCACACCAACCTTAGAGGATGTGGTAATCCTATTCCGGCTTCCCGTTCTTGACTCGCGTCCCCTCAAGGCTCCTCTAGTTGATCCAAAGGATAAAAAGATTCTCAATCAACTTCGCAACTATGGCAAGTACGCTTGCAAGCGCGACAGCTAGTTTGAAAAGGGCGTACTTCTTCCTGAACAAGCAATATGAAGTCGCCCGAAGCTGTCTTACTCAGCCTGGTGCCATCACTTCTTTTGCGAGTATTCCTTGCGGAAGCCAGCTCCTGGTCAGGACCGCGAGTCTGCTCCTGGCCCTCAATTCAATGGCCCTTTAGAGCTAACAGACTTCTTCGCGTACTAGCTCAATCGTTACATTTTTCAGGGCAAGCTTGAGGATGGTCCTAGCCGAACGGTATTTCTTCTTACCGCCATGCTGTCGCGAGGTGTGCGTATTCCCTTTGCCCCATTCTTTGTTGGCACCTTGTATTCGCAGCTCGATACTCTTGCGAATGACTTTACCCGTTCCTTGGGTAGATATGACATCAGCACTCACATTTCAGGTACCTTTCTTACCTTATTCCTCTTCGAGCGTTTTCCCCAATATGCTCTAGTTCCTTCTTCTTTCTCCCCCCAAGCCTCAGAGGCCAATACTTCAAATTCTTTAAAATCGCGAGCTACCCGCTGGACCTCCCTTTCTTCTTCAGAAAACCTTATTGTTTTTATTGACAATTTTTTTGAGTTTTCTTGGCCTCCTTACGCCACTCCTCTTGAAGGTTTTTATTCCCCTATTTTTTACCCGAAGGAAGAGATAGTCTCGTATGACATTGCGTCAGATGACCATCTTGTATTTTCTGCCATCACCCATAGGTGTCACCTTCCTATTTTTAGTGAAACTTTTGATACTGTGACCTCTTATAACCCTTTGCACATGGATCGCCAATTAGGCTTTGATTAGGCCATTTCACCTCCTCTTCCTTTATTTCACGAAGATACCTTTGATCGATCCCTTATCCAATATCGCGAGTCCATAGATAGAAGCCTTCTCATATTCTCTACAGTCAAATTCATCCAACCAGACACTCACAGGGGTGGTGTAACTGTGGGCTATAGTGAGTTTTGGAAGGAGCAGTTGGTGAGATTCCAAAGTTTCATGGATGAAACTCCTCCCATTCCCATACCTATTCCAGTATATGTTGTGGATCCCTCACTGAAACTTCGTAAGGTGAGAGGCAAGTCTGTACCTAAACATCATGTTGAGCCTTCTCAACCTCAAAACTCAAATAAAGTTACTCGCAAGCGGCCACTACGCGAGGAAGTTCCTCCCGCGAGATCACATGTCCATGAGGAGCCAATCGCGCGACGTCTGGTACCTTTTCACTATCTTCTTTCCTTTGCTATTTCATGTATTTTCTGTCTTGTGCTATTACTAACTTAGCTATTTTTATCCTCTTCTGTAGCGTTCCAGTACCCAGGCTACAGGTAACATCAGTGCTTCTACTGATTTGGACCATGTCCCTTTGTTCATTAGGCTTAAATATTTTCCTTCGCAGATTCTTTAGATCATGTGCCTCTCGCAAAGAGGAAAATAACTTTCTCCTCTGCCTCCAAAACCTATGTAGCAGGAGAGACTCCCAGTTCAGAGGAAGCCCTCTTAGTGCGAAAACGTAAACCCACTCATGACATCTCTCATGTGGGTGCCTCAGACCCTGCCTTAGAAGAGGCGTCCTTGGTTGCAAGGTGCAAACTTGCTTTGGCCAAGCTGAAGAATAAACGGAAAGCTGATGTCACCTCCTCTCAGCTGGATACAGTCGCTCGCATGGTAGAGGACCTTAGAGCTGGAGAATATGCAAAGGAGACAGAGGTTGCCAGCATCCTTTCTGATCTGCCGAAGACGGTCCTTTCCCAGAGTGAGTTTCTAACTTTTTTGACTTTATTTCCCTTTTTAGAGTTCATGCTCCTAACACTTCGCATTTCTCCTCTTTTTAGGCTCCCGTGAGACAGTCTCTCCGCGTGTTCCTGCTTTTCTTGAGGGTGGCCTTCATTCTAACCCCTCTATTGCAGATTCTTCTTCTGATGATGAGGACCACCTCACCATTAACTATTTGTTTAACAAGTCCCCTCAGCTGACTTTTGAAGATGATGAGGATGATGGTGATTCCTCTTCATTTCGCGACACCGTAATTTCCGCGACCTCTACTCCTGAGGTAGATCGCGAGGTATTATCAGGTCGCGACCATGAGGATACTACAACAGCTCACGAGGCTTCTCCGAAGCTGCCTTCATTTCCAGTCTCTCCTGAGGTCATTGCTACTGATGGTAGAGCAGAGGATCACAACATAGATGACAGTCACTTGCAGCCTCTTGGTGGTGATATTGCATCCGCGATTGCTACAACACTGGCAGATTGCCCTAGTATTAAGAGATCCATTTTTGGTAGTACTATCCCAGAAGTTGAGGAAGGTAAATTTTTCTACTTCATCTTTTCATTTGATTCTGAGTACCCAAATATCATAATTAACATGTGTATTTTCCTCCTTAGGGCTAAACTCTGAAGACCAAGAAATGATCAACGAGCTACTCCATGATGCTCAGATATTTCTGAAGGTCAAACGGTGCTTCCTTCAGCCATATTTACTGAACCGAGTACAGAGGTACCTGCCTGGGATCCTCGCGAGCCTGACTCTCCTTCTCGCGATCATGCTTCAACCTAACGCGAGCCAGGGTTTTTTACTCGTGACCATGCTTCAAATTCATGCGAGCCAGGTATTGCTACTCGCGACCTTGCCATTGCTCCTATTTATCTAGTTGTTTCCTCAGTGACAGTGCCTTGGCATCATTGGCTTTGTTATCCTCGTGACATTCCAGTGTTAGATCAGATAGAAGCAGCTCATCCAGAGAATTTTGCTCGCATGGAAATTCATGAGCCATTCCTACAAGCTTTCCATCTCCAGCTCGTTGCAGATGTATTCAGGACCCTTTCTAAGACTTCTATCCAGGACCTCATCCCTAACACACTCCCAAGATGTCATGTTCGCATAAAGGATTGGAAGAAGGTCGGGATGGATGTGTCTTGGTGGGAGACACGGTTGGATGTTATCTAAAGGCTCTACGATCACTATCTTGTTGAGCTGAAGGATCGTGATGCTCGTCAAAGGAAGCAGGCTAAGATTGCGGAAGATCGCAGGCAGCTAGCACTACTCGAAGAGGATGGCAAGAAACTTCAATATGCAACTGATCATTCTGAGCGGGCCCGTCTTTATTTGGAGGAGCATGAGGGTTTTAAGTTGTCAGATCCCATCACCCAGAACCTTTTCTAGTCCCTCTTTTTTTATCTTCATGATGTATGTACTCTTTATGTTATAATTGTAACCACATTTTTGTTGGATAACCCCATACTATGATTGTAACTCTGACATGATTTATACATTCTGGATGATTTGTTTGATACTATATATCTTCATTAAAGAAATTTTTTATAACACCATAATCCATAATGCCTTTATGCTTGATACAATTGAATCCATTTCACATTAAGAGGTCCAGCCTTCTCACGAGTATCTTCATGCTCCATCCTATAATATCCACTGTTGCCTTCACTTACAATCACATACGGACCTTCCCACTTAGCTTCAAATTTCCTTACCCTCTGTCCCCTCATGATTGCTGGTACTACTTTCAACACTCTGTCTCCCTCTTTGAACCATCTGTATTGTACCTTATTATTGTAGCTCCTTGCTTATCGCTTATTGTATTCTTTTTTATTTGTAAAGGCTTATTCCCTTGTTTCTTCTAATTCTTCTATCTCCAATAGTCTGTCCTCTAGACTGCTTTTGCATGCCAGTATTTTAGCAGCAACCTCTAGCTCCGCAGGTAGCACAACTTCTACTCCATAGACCAGTGCATAAGGGGTCATATTTGTCGCACTCCGGTATACAGTTCGATGTGCCCATAGTGCTATTGGAAGTTCTTCCGCCCATTTGTTTTGATTATCATGTATCAACCTAGACATGATTCGAATTAACGCTTTATTAGAGGCTTCAGCCTGTCCATTTCCTTTTAGATAGTAAGGCATGGACTTGTGATGAATTACTGAGTATCTTGACGGTTGGTGAATTGATTGTTTCTTTTGTCGTTGCTTCACCAAACTCCGGTCAACAAAATTTATAATACCTACAAATACTTTACTTAAAATAGTATAGCAATAAGTAGGGTCGAACCACTCTCAACTTAGAAATCGGTTTGAGACTAGGATCCAAAACTATATTTTTCGAGATAAAAAGAAATTACTTAAAACAATTCTTGAATTTTTGAATAGTAAACTAAAATAACTAGATAATTATCAAATGATGGAAAAAATCTCAAGGGAAGAGAATCCACCACTCGGGTCTATATAAATAATCTTATATATTTCTATTGCAAATTCTCCTCCAACCTATTAAACATAAACATAGATATTGGTAGGCATTCCCCGTATTTCCATTAATTGGTAATCACGGAAAATCCTCCCTCTAATGTTTTGGTTTAAAAATAAATAAATATAAATAGTGGTAGGCATTCCCCGTATTTCCATTGATTGGTAATCACGGAGAATCCTTCCTCTATTTTCAACCTCTATTGTAGGTTTTGTCACTTGAAAGAATTAATTCGGGAAGAGAATTAAACAATAAGAAATAAAATAAAATTATGTATATCTTACCCAAGGTGGCTTCATCACTCCCTTGAGAAGATGTTTAAGCTAGCATAATGATATAGGAATAAAACATGATGATAGAAGAAATTTTCATTAACTAAGAAAAAGATTACAACAAAATAAAAACTTGATACAAGACTAAATTCTCTCTACAATTTCTCACTCTCTACCATCTAACTCCTTACAATTTCCAACTCCTCTCCTATTTATAGAGAAAATTGGAATATAATGACATCTTGTAAAGTGAAGTTAGATCTACTTTTCTTTTCTTTTTCTTTGAATATTGATGTTTTCCAAGTCATTTTCTTCTTTCTTCATGTGCATTATATTCTTCATCTTTCATCCATGTGCATTATATTCTTTCTTCCATCCATGTGCATTCCTTTCTTCACTTTAATATATTTTCTTCATCATTTCCAATTCAAACCTATAAGAAATAAAAAGATATATATAAGAACATTTATGCAATAAAATGGTGAATTAAAGATTTATTTTTGACATTTAAAATAGTGATTTTGTGAACTTATCAAATTACCCCCAAACAAGCTCTTGCTAGTCCTCTAGCAAATAAGGACAAAATAGATTAGTTCGCAAAATTAGACTCTTATTAATTTTAACTAAAGATGTGTCACTTTCGCAGGCTGCTTTCGATTGCATTTACCATATGCAATAAGGCCTTAAACCCCTAGGTTACCCCAGTGGACGAGCAATAGCCTCGTGAGGGTTGGATATATTACCCACAACTTTTTCATTTTTCATTTTCATGCATTCATGCATTCACATATTCATTAATCAAGCCATGATACAATATATAAGATAATATGAATACAAATACTACCACTCACTACCGAACAATAACTATCTCAAGCTAATGATATGAATGATCCCCACTGAAGTAAATAATTTCGTTACTTTCTACTCCCAATCTAGACAACCTTCCGTGTTTTTGTGAACATTCTACTATGGTATGTCAATCTCTCTTCTTCTACTTCATTGATCAAACTTTGCCATATTTTTCGTAAAAACTCATTATTTCCATCATTTCACTTCCATCCCTTTTTGTATTTATAAGCTCCGGACTTTCCAGCGAGGACTTTTAGTCCCGACCAACTGGGCCCGAACTTCTTCCATGAGATTTATGCTCATTAGTTTTCTCCCTTTTTTACGCGAACAATGATATTGGTGATACCAAGGTCCGGTTACTCAGATCGAAGAACTACTTTTTGCATTTCTTTGATTTCTCCATTCAATCTCCCCTTCTCCCCTTTTATAGCGGCAAAGCTAATTTTTCAACTCCATAGTCAAAGATCAACTGTTTTTCCCATAGTGAATGTGTGCATGTGCTTATAGGTCAAAGCTGTCCTTTTCGGTTTCAATTTCACTAATTTATTTACCTATGTAAAACCACATCATTTCACTAACTCAATCTAATCATTACTCTCATGAGCGGGAATATCGCATCACATACTACAGATATATCATAAACATAAACTTAATCAACTTATAATGCAAAACACTCATGCATAAAAACAAAAAACTTTTCCAAACGAAATCAATTTTTCAAAATATTTTAATTTTTTTTTTTCTGTTTATTTTTTTTATTTTTTAATAATGAAATTCTATTTTGATTAAATAGATATCCACCCCCAAACAAAAATAACACTGTCCCTAGTGTTTAAAAATACATCTAAGAGACAAATTGGAACAAATTACCGCAATTGAGGTGGTGTTTTTGGAGTATAGTCCCTGCAAAGATTCTTGGCAAAAGAAAAGTCAAGTGATTGAAAATATTATGACAGACTTTACCCCCAAACAAAATCTAAACATATCCAAATAGAGTGAAAAAATTAAAATTGATAGAAAAATTTACACAACTAATTGGGCTGCCTCCCAGTAGCGCTAAGTTTAACGTCTTCAGCCAGACTCAACAGATGTGTTACCCCTAAACAGATCAGTCCGAATAAATCGGATCAATGAGGAGAATTTCCTCATTTTCAGAAGTTTCAAGTTTTAGGAAAGGCTTTAGACGATGAGCATTAACTTTAAACAACTGTCCATTCTTAGGGTCTTGTAACTCAATGGCACCATGACTAGAAATGTGATGGACATAGTACGGGCCTGACCAACGTGACCTTAACTTCCCAGGAAACAATTGAAGACGGGAGTTATACAAAAGAACCTTTTGTCCTATGAAAAACTCCTTTTTGAGAATGTGTTTGTCATGTTCCAACTTAGTCTTGGCTTTATAAATTCTTGAACTCTCATAGGCATCATTTCTGATTTCTTCTAACTCATTAAGTTGAAGGGTCCTACGTTGACCGGCTTTATCATAGTCAAAGTTCATGGCCTTGATGGCCCAATAAGCACGGTGTTCGAGTTCAACAGGCAAGTGACATGCTTTGCCATAGACCAATCGATATGGGGACATTCCTATAGGGGTCTTGTAAGCAGTACGGTATGCCCATAAAGCATCCTGGAGACGAAGACTCCAGTCCTTCCTTGTGGGGTTAACTGTTTTCTCTAAGATCTGTTTAATCTCCCTATTAGATACCTCAGCTTGACCATTGGTTTGAGGGTGATATGATAGGGCCACTTTGTGATTGATTCCATATTTGGACAACAACTTTCCAAAGACTTTGTTGCAAAAATGTGAACCATTGTCACTGATTATGGCTCGAGGTGTTCCAAACCGAGGCAAAACCTGGTCTTTGAAAAAACGCACCACAACTCTATGGTCAGCTGTTTTGGTGGCTAAAGCTTCTACCCATTTTGACACATAATCAACAAATACTTAGAAATACTTTACTTAAAATAGTTTACTTAAAATAGTATAGCAATAAGTAGGGTCGAACCACTCTCAACTTAGAAATCGGTTTGAGACTAGGATCCAAAACTATATTTTTCGAGATAAAAAGAAATTACTTAAAACAATTCTTGAATTTTTGAATAGTAAACTAAAATAACTAGATAATTATCAAATGATGGAAAAAATCTCAAGGGAAGAGAATCCACCACTCGGGTCTATATAAATAATCTTATATATTTCTATTGCAAATTCTCCTCCAACCTATTAAACATAAACATAGATATTGGTAGGCATTCCCCGTATTTCCATTAATTGGTAATCACGGAAAATCCTCCCTCTAATGTTTTGGTTTAAAAATAAATAAATATAAATAGTGGTAGGCATTCCCCGTATTTCCATTGATTGGTAATCACGGAGAATCCTTCCTCTATTTTCAACCTCTATTGTAGGTTTTGTCACTTGAAAGAATTAATTCGGGAAGAGAATTAAACAATAAGAAATAAAATAAAATTATGTATATCTTACCCAAGGTGGCTTCATCACTCCCTTGAGAAGATGTTTAAGCTAGCATAATGATATAGGAATAAAACATGATGATAGAAGAAATTTTCATTAACTAAGAAAAAGATTACAACAAAATAAAAACTTGATACAAGACTAAATTCTCTCTACAATTTCTCACTCTCTACCATCTAACTCCTTACAATTTCCAACTCCTCTCCTATTTATAGAGAAAATTGGAATATAATGACATCTTGTAAAGTGAAGTTAGATCTACTTTTCTTTTCTTTTTCTTTGAATATTGATGCTTTCCAAGTCATTTTCTTCTTTCTTCATGTGCATTATATTCTTCATCTTTCATCCATGTGCATTATATTCTTTCTTCCATCCATGTGCATTCCTTTCTTCACTTTAATATATTTTCTTCATCATTTCCAATTCAAACCTATAAGAAATAAAAAGATATATATAAGAACATTTATGCAATAAAATGGTGAATTAAAGATTTATTTTTGACATTTAAAATAGTGATTTTGTGAACTTATCATATCTCCCCAACAAATCCGCGACTTTACTATTAACAAAAGGAGTCCCATTATCCGACAGTATCACCTTTGGTATCCCAAATCGACAGATCATGTTTTCCTTTATGAATCAAACTATATTGTCTGCTGTTGTCCGTCGTAGTGGGATAACTTCTACCCACTTTGTGAACAATTTGGTTGCCACTAAAATCCACACATGTCCCTGAGCCTGCGGCGTGATTGGCCCAATTATGTCTAGTGCCCAAGTGTGAAAAGGCCAGGGGGTAGCTAAAATGTGCAATTCAGTTCCCGGAGCATGAATAAGATCCCCGTGCACTTGACATACATGACACTTCCTGACAAAATCACTACAGTCCCTTTCCATTGTTGGCCAGTAATACCCGGATGAAAGTAATTGTTGAAACACTTTTCTAGGGCCTTGATGACCAAACTCGTGAATTTGTTTCAATGTTTCTCCTACTTCTTCTTCACTTACACATCTCAGTAGCTTTCCTTCAAAACTTTTGCGGAACAATCTTCCCTCCTGTAAGACAAATTGCGAGGCCAATTTTCTGAATCGCGGCTGATCTTTTTCAAGTAAAACCCCTTATTTCAGATAATGCACATATATGTCTCGCTAGTCTATCATGTATGCCACATTACCTTCGTTCACAGAAGGATATGTATTACAGTCCTGGCAACTGTTTTGCAACTTGACCGCACCATCCTTCATGCCTGGCCAAAAGAAACCTTCTTGCTGCAAATTTCGATAGAGACTGACATCCCTTTGACCACATATCTTCTTGTGAGTTTTTTGTAACAGTTCTCCTATCTCGCTTATTGACACGCGTCTGGCTAGAATTCCTACGGCTGCTTTGTAACATAACACGCCTTTTATGATTTGGTATTCTCGTCTCAAGGCATTATTATCATTTTTCAGTAGAGCCCGTGCTATCTGTTCTTTCCAATCCTGCTTTTCATACACCCCTGATTCCTTCACAATACTAACCACAGAGTTGGCTCTTCGCACTATTTGCACAGTAGACTCTATTTCTTGGAATTGTAGTCGTGAACCCAATGTCGCCAATGCATCAGATCGTCGGTTACCTTCTTGCGGCTCGTGCTGAAAACTCACAGTCTCAAAGTTTTCTATCATCTGACGAATGAAGGTTCTGTAAGGCACCAGATGGGGTTCTTTGACAACATACTCTCCTTTAACCTGTTTAATAACCAGTTTGGAATCTCCTTTTACATGAAGGATTCTCGCCTTTGACTACTGAGGCATCATCAATCCCAGCGCCAACCCTTCATACTCAGCTATGTTGTTGGTACAACGAAAATCAAGTTTATAGGCCATGACCAATTCCTCTTTTATTTCCTCATTCCTTCATACAAAACCAGCCCCACCTCCCTTTTATGTGGATGACCCATCGAATTTTAAAGTAAACTCTGTGCTTTGTGTCATACTTGCTACTCCCACCGCTTCCACTTTGGGTTCAGCTCCCCCAAGAAATAAAGCTAGCAAATCTGACAAGGCTTGACTTTTTACTGCTTTTGGTCTAGAGCATGTGATCTCATATTCAGATAATGCTAACAACCACCAAGCAGTTCTCCCACTGAGTATGGGCTTTGTGAGTAGATACCGGATGGGGTCACTTTTGGTTATAAGCTCCAATAGATGTGCTAGTAAATAATGTCTGAATTTCTGAGCCGCGAATACCAAAGAAAGACAATGCTTCTCCAGGGATGTGTATTGCAACTCTGGTCCCTTGAGTACTCGGCTAATATAGTAAATAGGCTTATCTTCCCCTTCATGTTCCTAAGCCAACAACACCCCTATGGCCTTATTGGTGGAAGTGAGATACATTATCAGTGGTTTCCCTAATTCTGGCGCTACCATTGTCTTTGGTGATGCTAGAATCTTCTTGACTTTCTTAAAGGCCTCTTGTTGTTCTTCTCCCCAGCTATATACAAACTTTTCCTTTAACAAAGGCATGAGAGGGTGAGTTACTTCTACCAATTCTGGGATAAACCTCCTAAGACAAGAGATTTTCCCCATAAAAGTTTTCAACACTTTGCGAGTCGTGGACGGGGCCATTTCTAATACTGCCCTAGTTTTTTTTTTTTTGATAAGTACTGCCCTAGCTTTTGTTGGATCCATATCAATCCCCTGTCGATGTACAACATACCCTACGAACTTTCCTTATGGTACTCCAAAAGCGCATTTCAGGGGATTCATCTTCAGATTATACTCGCGACACCGTTGAAGTACCTTTCTCAAATCGCCCACATGATCCTGTATGGCTCTGGATTTTACCACCAAATCATCCACATAGTCTTCCACGGTTTTATGCATCAGGTCATGAAATATAGCTGTCATGGCGCGTTGATATGTAGCCCCGACATTTTTAAGTCCAAATAGCATGACTGTATAATGGAAATTCCCAATTGGGGTGCGAAAAATAGTTTTCTTAGCATCTTCGTGAGCCATTTTAATATGGTTATATCCGCTGAAACCATCCATTAACGAGAAAACTTTATGTCATGCGGTTGCATCCACCATGGTGTCAATGTTGGGTAGAGGGAAATCGTCCTTTGGGCAGGCTTTATTGAGATCGCGATAGTCTACGCATACGCGGATTTGACCATTCTTCTTTCTCACAGGCATAATATTTGTGAGCCATGTCGGATGTTGGGTTGGCTTGATGAACCCTACTTTCAGCAACTTTTCTACTTCTGCCTTAATTTGTACCTCCAAATCCGAATGAAATATTTGTTGCTTTTGTTTCTTCGGCTCCGATGCGGAGTGCACATGGAAGTGGTGGCTTCTTAATCCAATACTAAGTCCCATCATTTAACTATAGTCCCAAGCAAAAACATCACAGAATTATTTAAGTAATTCTACTAAAGAATTCTTAGTTTCGTCGGGCAGAGTACTGCTTATGAAGGTAGGTCGCGGAGCTGTGCCGCCACCTATGTCTACTTCACATAAACCATGCTCAGGTCATGGATTTGATTTGAGTGTCTCAGGATCAGTGCCAGGATCTCTTTGTTCACCTATCTTAACTACCCCGGTGTCAGTGCCTACTATGCAGGATTCTGACCCCCGACCCCGTCACAACTTATACACTACACGCCCGTCGGACATTTTAACTCGCCACCAACTCACTTCTTTGAGCTTCCGCTTAGTCGAACCTCTACCTTTCAATTCCTCCCATTTTTGTACTGGTATAGCAAAAACACTAGGTCCATCTTCCTCACCATATTCTGATAAATAGACTGCATCTGCGAAATGGGCCTCAGACGAGCAAAAAGGGCTCTTAGATGCTTTCACAGTTATTATTCCTTCTCCCCAATTAGACTTCATTACCTGATGGTAGGATGATGGTACCACACCATAGGCATGTAACCACGGTCTTTCCAGTAACAACTGATATGAGAGTTCCCCTTTGATGACATCAAACTTGGTAGGGCCCCTAATTTTCCCAACTTTAAGATCCAATGTAGTAAAACCCATGGTGGCCTGCTGGACTCCGTTGAAATTCGTAACCACAATGGTATGATTTAAAATCTTGTTTTCAGGAAAATTGATCATCTGCAAAGTAGCCAGCGGGATTAAGTTGACCGACGCTCCTCCATCCAAAAAAGCTCATTTCATCTTTCGACCATTCACAGTAGCTGGTACATATAGAGGCCGATTGTAGAAGAATGACACTTGTTTATCTGCTTCAGAGAATGTGATTTTGCTTGAGGTTTTTTCGTGCTGTGGAATAACGATAATATGGTTAAGAGCGGCAACTGTTTGCTCTTTTAGGAACTCCTTCACATGCTCTTGTATTGGGAGCTCGTTAAAGAAAACTTCTATCTTAGCATCCTCTTTTACCTCACACACTGGCAGGCATTCATACTTGATGACATTTATCATATCTTCAGTACTATCTCTGGTAGCCACATGTGAAGGGAAGGGTTCGTGAACTACATTATTTGCCACTTTTAAATCACCTGATGTTATTTTCCTGTGTACTAATCCGCGAAATGCCCAACATCCAATCAAGAAGTGTCAAACGGACATGTGATAGGGGCAATAGTTGTTTTTCATCCTTTCTTCTCTTGTCGACACCCTTTGAACTGAAGGTAACGATATGAAATTATCCGCGATCCACTGATTTAACAAAGCGACTGCTTCCTTTTCACCGAAAGGTAAAACAGGTGGTTCAGATCTTCTAGCACGCTCTTCCCTGGTCCTTTCATTTTGCGTTGTTGATACCATTGCCACTCGCCTAACATTGATATTTGGTCGTGTTGGAGGACCCAAAACTTCTCCCAATCTTTGTGTGTTATCAACAAGTGCAGAAAAAATTAGAACTCCTGATTGACCAAATGCACTCTATATTCTTATAGCATTCCTTCTATACAAATTTTGATTAATTGAAGCTCTGAAATTGGTTCATGGCACTGTAAAGCAGCCTCGCGAAATCTCCTGACATAAATTGCCACCTCTTCTCCGAAACGTTGCCTTTGTCTCGTAAGTGAAATCATTGAGACCTCTTCGTCTGCGTGGAAGAACTTAGTGTAAAACTTGATCACCATATCTGTCCAACTGGATATTGAAGCCGGAGCAAGACCAGTGTACCATGTGTATGCAGTACTTGTTAGAGATTTGGAGAATTCTCTAAGTTTCAAATACTCATCATTTTTGTGTGGTCCCAGAGCATCCGCGAACCTAGATATGTGCTCTCTTGCATTTCCTTTTTTGCCATCGAATTGATGGAAGCTTGGTATTCCATAGTCTTCAGTATAAGGTAAAGCCATAATGCTGGGATGGTACGGTGGGGCGATTTTCACTTCTTCTATCTAAGATTTCTCATTTAAGATAGCCCGAAGCTGCTCCTTGGTGATATATGATTCTTTTTCCAGTGGCTCTGTTCGCGCTCGCGGTGCCTCCCGAGAAAGCTCTTATGCCGATATTTCTGGCAATGTTTGATTATCCATCCGTGGTGATTCTAGATTTGGTACCGAAACGCGCGAGGCCTCCATGAAGTGAAGTATGGCCTTTTGTGTTTCTTGAATGCTAAGAAGAGTTTGCAGCAGAACTGGTGGCAATTATGGTGAATTCTGTGTTCGATCCGCCATCGGAGGAGTCTCTGCCCGAGCCACACCAGCGTTTGAGCGACGACACTATTTCCGTGCTGGTGGAACTAGTTCAGCCCCTTGAGTCTGTCTCACTGCTTCTTCTTCTGCAACTTGCTCGGTGTGCCGAGTCGGTGGACGACCTCTCCGACGAGTTTGACGAGGCTCAACTTGTGTATAAGACATCTCTTCCCCAGCAGAGTCGCCTTTAATGTAGGGGTTCGATTTTAGTAGGATTTAGAGATAATTTCCACACAAGATTGACAGGAAAATAATGATGTTGTGCCTTTATTGCTTTTGATGCTTTATAGAAAAATAGAGAAAAAGGAGAAATAGAAGAGAAAACAATAGCTAGAAATCATGCAAAATACTTTCTCTCTCTAGAAATTTCTCTCCCTTAGTCTCCGAAAATTCCTCCTCAAGTGAGCTCTAACTTCTCTATTTATAGACGTAAGCTTCCAGTAGGTTTTCGCGAATCGTCTTCGTCACGTCAGCATTACCTCGCGACATGGACCATGAAATGCCAATCCGTGCAATAAATATCATGTTCAATATTATCTCGCGACCTCGATTACGTGATACTGATTCGTGTGATCTCTTGCACGGATCATACTGTACCTCTTGACCTGTGATCCGCGCCGTGTCTTCGCGGATCTGATTTTTCCTTAGCCAAGGAACCATGATGCTATAGCTTTCCTGGGTTATGACCTTTTTGCATGCATACCTTTTTCATGACCCTGAGTACTATTGGCCTCTCTAAGGTACTTTTGCTTTGAATGGTGTAAATAGGGTTGCGACCCACTATTTACATTTCTCAAGCATTTCCCTAGATTTCCGAATAGTACTCCCTACGCAAGCAGCATATAGGGCTATGAGTTCAGATGTTAGCTATACCCACATCAGTCCCTCATACTTCCCTATGTATAATGCTAAATCTCGCGTAACAACCTTATTTGGGCCATTTTCTCAAATAATCCTTTATTTGGGCCATTTTCCCAAATAAACCAATCCGCAATTTTACCTTTTCGCGAGTCACCCCCCTTACAAATATAATGGAAGACTTTCTATTAGTTATTTACTATTATAAAAGAGTAAGGCCTCTAAAATATTTTTATACATTTATTCCATTTGAAAAATTATAATTAAATTATAATTTAATAAAGACTTTAATAACAAAATTAAAAACTTTACTCATAAAGTTGTTGAAGCCTTGATTTGTACACAAGATTGGTTACGTGTCTCTTAAGTGCCGATTCAAATTGAAGCACAAATGAACGAAATTGAAGAATTCGACTATTTTGATATTGAATCAAGTAAGTTTATTTATTCACTATATATTAAATATGTTTTATTTATTCACTACAATTTATTTATAGTTATTTGTTAATAATTAACTAAACTTAGTTTTATTTTTGTAACCATAACTACTTTTTGAGGAGTTTTGAAGGTAGTACCATACTTTTGAATCAATTCGTTGAAGTTTCTGGATGCTGCATGAATATTTTATTTATTTACTCCAACTTTATTATTTTTTGTTTATGTACAATTTGCTACTGTAACACTATCACTTGTATGTTTATTATCTATATTTGTATCAATTTGCTAATGTGACACAATACAAGTCACCAGTATTGTTTATTATCTATTTTTATGTACAATTTACTCAAGATTATTTTCTATATTTTTGGATCAAGTATGTGTAGTATTGCTATTTGTTATAGCCTATTGTGACACTTACTTTTATTGGTGAAAGTTTCTTGTCATTCTCTTTGCTATATTTATATTTTAATCTTTAAATCCGTGAATCCGATCCGAACCAATCCGGCTCATCGTAGTCCGGTTTGGATTGGATTCGTTGGGCAAACGGATTGGATCGGATCCATAAATGGTGAATTCGATATTAGTGGATTGGATTCAAAATACCTTCAATCCGGTCCAATCCGATCCGTGAACACCCATAATACTAGCTACGAAATTTAGAAAACATGACCTTAATGTTTTGTTTTCTATAATATAAAACATAAAACAAATAATATTATTATTAGGAAGTACCAAAATGATATTTTTCTTTTTGTGTTTTTTGAACTGTTCACAAAAATTCACTAAAAAAAGTTACTTTTGTATTTTTTTGCTTTCACAAATAGCATAACGAAAACATCAGTACCAAACGTGCTTCCAGTTTAGACTCACAGTATTTTACAAGAAAAATATGTACTTTTATTTTGTAAAATCCACAATACGAAAACAAAAATACGAACCAAACAAGCCCTAAGTTGTAACTCAAAGATTCAAGTAGAGCTCCTCACCGCGGATGAGAAATTTTAGGCCTTGAACTATTGATTAATTCGACCATCAGCAAGTCCATTAAACGTCTCAAACAAGAGAGGGGCGAGATGATTCCTCTTGATTACGTTAGTTTTAACTAATAGTAATGAACGTTTTAAATTTAACTAGGAATTTGAAATGTAATTCGATTGATCTATTTCAGCTATTCACTAGTGAAGTTAATTCATCAAATGATAGACAGGTGTTCGCTTACGATATTCGGTATTCTTTGTAATTATTTCTCTTATACATATAAAGGTTTAAGTTCAATATATATACGTCCCTCATCTTGATTATTGGATAAAGGGATATCTTCGAAAAAACCCCTCTTAGTTTGTGATTTTGTACAAAAAATTCCCCTCAAGTTTAATTTTGTATATATAAATCCACAGTTTTTAAAAATTGTGCATTTTGCCCCCTACCGGTCACCGGCCAACCATCTTTGTCCGTGAAAATGTCATGTGCAAGGCACATGGCATTTATAAATATCAAATTCCTATATTACCCTCTGTTGGGTACCGAGCGATTAACCCCTTGTAGTATAAATATAGTGTGTATAACCCCCTGTTGTTCTCTGGGACCCCAATATTTCAAAAAGTGTTCGTATTACACATGTTTTTCATTTACTGGTCACCGGAGGAGTCAAATGTCTAAAATACTCTTAATATATTGTCGTCCAAGAGAACAACATGGGATTATACGCATTATATCAATACTATAGGGGGTTAATCGCTCTCAAGCCCTATACTAAGGTCCTAAAGAACAATAGGGGTTATACACACTATATTGATACTACAGGGTTTACTTACTCACGACCCTTGGATAAATAATCAATTGTGAATGAACATGTTAGCATCTCTTTAAAAGTTGGTTCCTATTTTTTATCTCCCAAGTAACCCTTAGTATTAAGGGCGTGTTTGGTATGGACTTCTGCTTCAGGATTTGTACTTCTGCTTCCTTACTATTCACAAAAATAAAAACAAAGTATGTTTGGTGACATGTGCTTTGCTTTCAACAGTATGAAAGCACTTACTTTCAAAATTACCAAATTTGAAAGTCCAAAATTTAAGACTTTCATGTGCTTTGTTGTTGTAGCAACGTGTAATGAGTTAATGGAAGCAATATTTTGGCCCTAGACAAGTATGAATAAATTAAATAATATTTATAAATAATATATAAATAAAATAAATGAATAAATAGTAATTATAATTTATAATTAAATATACTTATAAATTGAATAAACAATAAATATATTAATAAATAAATAAATAAAAATATATATATATATATTTTTAATTTTCTTGCAGCAAAAATATCAATATCAAACATACTTTCAGTTCAGACTAAAAGCAAAGTACATATTTTTGTCGTGCTTCAGTTTTGTTTTTGAGAAACTGAAGCACGCAACATCTCCCAAACATACCCTAGATTTTCTTCTCCAGCAACTTCTACTAAATTATTTTTAATAAATTACAAGCACAATTTCTTTATTAAATTATTTCTACAATAAAATTTTGCACCTAATTCAAATTAGTAATTTTCAAGTCCAGCCAAAACAACAATATATTAACATAATAATGAATGCACAATTTTCAATGACCCAAGAACAATAACGAACAAGATTAAATCATTATTTCGGCTAGTTAACATATAAATAGAGCAAATGATTAGAATCACAATAAATTGTACAGAACAATGATATATATATATGTAGATTATAGACAAAGACGCACATATATATATATATATATATATATGTGAATAATATGTAAAGTATATATCTGTATAAAATATGTCGAATTCATTTTATTCTTATACTTCATCCATATATATGTATGCAATTAATTCTTATATTTGTGTTGTATACTATAGTTGTCACGCCCCAAATTCCTAGGACTCCGAAACCCGAGCCTAAGAGCTAAGGGAGTGATTGCGGAAGTAAAAAGAAACGAAAAACAACTGAAAACCAATGACTGAAGGTCATCAAACACCCACAAAGGGTTGCAATGAATGCCCAGATACCATGTTGTCACGCCCCTAAAGGGTGACGCAAGTCAAACGACTACTAGAGTCAACAACAACAAAGAGACACATGGAATAACAATAAAAATATACTCCATGTCCAGTAGAATGCTAGAAACTCACTAGCATCCTCCAATACGAACTGACACGCTCCTAAATTCCTAAGACTCCCGAACAGGGACATCCGAGGAATCCAGGATGTGATCCTTAATACAAATGACCAACTAAGACATCATTAACCAAGAAAACATATGGGTTAATGGTAGAAATGGTATATTTAATACCCAAATGGATAATAAACAAAGCAGCGGAATCTAACGAAAATCCGGCAGAGTTCCATTTGTAAATGGAACATCCGGACAACAACCACAACACAAGAACCTGCCAATAGCAATTCAATAATCACAATGGCTTCCAAGCCCCACATTCATCAATCCTACTAGGGCCGAGATAATGGAAAGAAACAAAAACCCCTCCAAACCCTCTAATAATCAACAGAGCCACAAATGCTCGAATAAGATACAGTAAAGCACCTAGCTGTGCAGAATAGATACAATAACCATCAGAAAGAATAAATACAGGAGCTAATGAATACATCAACAGGGATATGCCAACAGACTGGCTCCCAAAAGAAAATACATAACAATCCCATAACAATGGGTAGAGAAACTGAAAACGGATACCTATCGTCCCCAAACCCAGTCGTGCTGCAACCGTAACCGCATCACCCAACGCAACTCCAAAACCTGTAACAAGGAAACAAAAGAAAGCTGCCGTTGCACTGCATCCTGCTCATAGCCGTATATTTCCTGCAACCTGGCGTGGAATACCAGGGGGCGAATGAAATTCCCCTGTGAGCAAATAAGCTCAGTGGGAAAAGATACTCTAACTACCACATCCTCTGGCAGTTTAGGTAATGCTAAACTATCTAGCAAGATATATATATAGCCCAACTAATCCCATCCACTCAAAACTCAAGGCACGCTCATATACTACCGTACATAAGTATATAACGGGGATATATATATATATACACGTATATATATATATAAGTATAAATACACAACAAGATTCTACAAGGTACGACTAAGACTCGTACTCTAAGTACTCATACCGGTAGTCTACACTACTCTCACCAACGTACACTAGGTACACGACACCCAGGTCAAATCTAACAAGTTCTCAAGCACTCACGACTCTAACCAGAAATCTAAATAGAGGGGAAACACACTCACCTCTAATATCCACAGGGATCAAAATCCATCACTAGTACCAAGGAATACTCATAACTCACTCCCCGATAACACAGGAGGAAAAGTACTCACGTCCTTGCGTACTAACACAACTGTCATCCATATATATATATATATATTGTAAATGTACAATCTATATATATATAACAAACCTCATCCCATTCCTAAGGAAAATCTACCTCTCAAAGGCTAGATTACCTCAATCATATCACCATACCATAAATCATATCGACCTCATGATACTATCATCAATAGGGTCAATCACATCACTAACACTCTCACCTTAGGCGAGGAAAACCACCCAATCAAATCACTAAGAGTACACGAACTCAACTCACAAGGACGACCACCTCAGGGTCACCAAAGCAAGGCGAAGGAAAAGACTTCCCCATGCTAAACCAACAGATAACCGAGACAACAATGTCAAGGTTAAAGAACACCACAAGTGTTTAGTGAAAACACCCGAACAAGGAAACCAAAGCGAGGGGAAAGAAGTCCTAACGCTAAACCAACAGATAACCGAGACAACAATGTCAAGGTTAAAACACCACAAGTGTTTAGTGAGAACACCCGGACAAGGAACCCAATCCACTCGGTATCCATGCCCACAACATGTGGAACAACTCGAATCACCTAAGTGGTGACGTCAAAAAAACCAAGAAGAAAGGAAGGGCAACACTATATGTGTGCACTGAACAACACCAAGCCTCATACCCGAGACTTAGAAATGATAGGAAGCAAAGGTGAAACAATGGAACACCTTTCAAAACTCTACAGGATGAGATATTGAGAAAGAAGTCTCGAAATCTCAGAATCCCAAGAAAAGTAATAAAATAATTTTTTCTTTAAGAAACCATATAGTAAAAATGACCGTCTTGCCCCCGGTCTCCGTCAGTTGCCATCACCGGCTTTTAAAAGTTGAAAATCTTTTCAAAAAAGATCCTAAGATCAGTTTATAAGTATTAAAACTTTTCATTTTACGGGGGTAGGCGAAAACGGGTTTTTCCTTTTAAATATAAAGAGTTTGTTTCAAGGTTTAGAAAACACCGTTTTCGAAATGACAGCCACATAAGAATGAACAACTCCACGGATTCCTATAATGCCCAAAAGGACAGTAAAGGAAGAACAACACGTTGGACTCACGGAAGACAACCATCCGTTTCCAACTCCACCAAATCAAATGACAACACATGGAAGAGGTTCGGCACCACGCCGTAACCGACAACTCAAGGAATGACATAGAAGTCAACGACTACGTACTAGCGTACAAAACACAGTACAAGGAATGCTTAAGGGAATGGACTAAGCATAAGAATCAAGGCTGTCAGACTACAGTACCTCGAGTACTTAATGAATCCCTAATCATAACCTCTTCTCATCAATCAAATGTCACATAACTCATCACTCGCCTTCTCTAAGGCCTCAATTATCAATTGACACAAAAATCATCCCTAACCTCAAATCTTCAAAAGAGTTCACACAACTAACCACAATCACCAAACTACTAACCACAATCACAGGGCTACTAACCACAATCACAAGGCTGCTAACCACAATCTCTAAGGCCTCAACTCAAGTCAAGCCTACGGTCCACCACTAGCCTCCGCTAGCCACATGAATCACTATGCCAACACGCATAACCTCCCCCAAGGGTACTAAGGTATACAACAACAAGTATAAATATATTCGTTTCATTTACACTTATTAATAATTACCACATTTAAAGTCTTGTTTCACATTATTCATTTTCAACTGAGCATTTATAAAATATGAATTTAATTTACAATATATTCATAAATAACATGCTCCAACATCACATATAATATAGCACATATACATGTTAAACGAGATCACTAAATAGTGTGTAGTGTAATGTGACTCGACACTCCCCGTGATACTCACACACAACACACCCTTCCCAAGGGTAACAGATACAAACTCTGTCCACATACTTATGAGGATACAGCTCATCAAGTAGTGTAGAGTTACCACACCGACCCTTGACAAGTGATTTTTCTCTCTATCACTTCAACAGGGAAGGCGGTTGTACGAGAGCCCAGCTTGCAACTCCGTACGCCATGACTACCATAAAGTCAAGAACATGAGCCTCTACCTGGACTCCTAACTCACATTTGTCGGCTTTTTAGTTCCGTAGGCGTGATACCTCCTGGCCAGTTGTTGTGATGATCCGACACAAACATCTACTCGTGCCCCATGCATAGAGGAAGTAGACCACACCAAATGAACTCTCTCTGTCACTGGTGAAACTGTGCACTACATGCACCAACACCCATGTGCTCACACGACATGGTGTACAATCAAATCATATCTCAATCATAAATATGTAATACATCATATTTATAAAAATACCCACATGGTAATATAAAATCTCTTTTCATGCTTTAACATACAATAAGGCAATTAAATCATATGAAAACAGTTTCATATACATTTCATGTTTTCAAAATATATTTTCTTTAATTCCTTAGAAAATATTTCAATTTCAAGTAACATGTCTTTTTAAAATAATTTAAACAATTATTTAACGTATACCAAAAGGAACCTAGCATGTCGTCTAAGCTTTACGAATCTCTACTAACCCATTTAAATTCGTAAGGGTTTCTAAGCCGTCTATTCTTATTTAATTTAAATAATAATATTATTTAATCACATAGGAATAATTTAATAAATTTTCTTAAATTAATTCCTAAGCCCCATTCTGATCCTAAACAATTTATAGATATTTAAACTAGCAATTTAATATATCTATAATAAATTAAATAAGGGTTTTGCACCCCTAAACTACTTCAATAATGCGGAGTGAGAAATATAATTTCCCACATAATTATACGTTACTGAACAGCCCGAAACAACACAGTACCGGCGCCCGAATATGAAGCCCGCCGACCAAAATCGTCCAAAAACCATTTCGAATATATCGAAATGTCCGTCTCGACAACCTATACGATATATATGAAGCCCATTAATAATCGGTTAATTAATTGGATTAAATCAAAAATAACCCAAACGAAATCTATAACCTATAAATGCGATTTCCGGGCAAATCGTTCATCGTAAATTCACGAAATTAATATATGACGAATACTACGTAGGTACGAAACTACTCACCGAAAATCGGTTCAAACCGATCACCGGAAGGTCGCCAAAAAATTAGCCGAAGCTCAACCGACTCGCCCCTGTCCACGCGCTGCTACGCGAACCAGTGCGCCTCCCGTTCCGGCGACTCACGCAGCTCGCGCCGCCGCCTCTCGCCACCAGAGCCGCCGCCGTCCACAGCCCAGCAGCCCCTCGCCGTCGCTGCTCCCGACCAGCTGCAACCGCCGGTCATTCCTCAGCCGACTCCGCTCTTTTTCCCTCGCCATGACCGGCGACTCTCTCTCTCTCTCTCTCTCGCCTGACCGACGAACATGGTGAACGGAGAAGGAAGAAATGGCAGTCGTCTGCAGAGAAGGAGAAAGGAAGGAGCAGATTCGTGTAGGATAAGCTATACAGAATATCTGTGTATATATGCATATACATATATATGTACTATTTGCAAAAACAACACTCTACATGTCAATAATTGCGAAATAACCCCACTTCAATATATATATATATAATAAGTCCACTTCAATATAATTAATTATATATATATATAATAAGTCCCAACAATTACCGGAACGCCCAAACATAATTTCGTAAGCCCGAAATAATAACGGGACGTCCAATTAATTATATCGGGGTAGAAACCCAAATGTCGGAACACTTAAACAAGCCCGACCAATTAAAATGTGTCGTCATTCAATCGAAACACAAATCATTAAACGTCGAATAAACTAATGTCGAAACGAGACCGTGTAATTGACAACAAGAATTCGCGTAGTGTCGTCCAGTCGACTTTAAAACTAAACGCGAAAAATTTACAGGTATCAAATACCAAGAATAAATAATACGTCTTGAACAAGTGACGTCATTACTGAAATTAAATTTGAAATAATTTCAAAAAAAAGGAAAATAACACGGGGTGTTACAATAGTCAAATAATTACTCAATTAACATAGTTAACTCATTGAATTAACTAATTGAATAATTATGAGTATATATTTTTTCATTTTTTTTCTTTTCTGAAAAGGGTTAAAAAGATAAAATTCATTATTAGTAATTGAAATCCAATAGTTAAATTATATTGTTATTTCTTTTGATTATTAATAAAATGTTTTACTATAATATCCTTTAGTAGACATTTATTCTTATAATATGCTTTTTGAATAATTATTTTTAAATTTAAACAAATTTATCAATATATTTTATCTTATATCACACTTTGAATTTTTTATAAAAGTGTGATTATATATTTTTGTATCTTACTTAGGCATAATTGGGTCTAAGTAAATAAAAAAATAAATAATCATAAACGGGTCGGGTTCGGTTCAGGTTACCAACGGGTTTAGCAGAAAACCCGACCTCGACCCAAACCCGCTTTGGGTTTTAATTTTGATACCAAACCCGCCCTATTTGGGTTGGACTAGGCCGGACCATTTTGCCATTCCTACTTAGGACCGTAACCTATAAGGTGTTAGATAGAAATGAAATGGAAAGTGAAGAATGAAAAAATAAGACAAGGAAAATCAACTTTTCATGGTGTATTTGGTTAATAGAAAATATTTGAAGAAAAATGTAAGAAAATGTTTTGTTAATTTGGATAGTATGAAATGGAAAAGAAAATAACTTTTTTTCTTTCCAAAATTTTCCTTATATTTAAACACTTTAAATATAATGAGTAATTGCTTATAGATATTTTTATTAAAAAATACAACAATGTTGAGGGCATGGTTCGCCTTATCGGTCCGTTGCGTTGCGTTGCGTATCGCCCGGTTCGTAACACTTTTGAAAAGTGTCGATACCGTTATTTAGCATCGATACTCATTCAATACTCTATTTTTTAAAATGAATCTTCGGACCTTCTTAACCAGATGGGCCCTCCTTTCTCCCAAACTGGGACTCACTCGCATAGCGAAGAAGACGACTTGGAATGAAAATTTACCTTCGATGGGGTTTCCTCTTTGGGAGTCATTTGAGGTCGATATTGTCTAAGTTCATTACACCGATACCGCGACGGTGAACCATGGTTGAAGGGAGCATATTTGATATCCAATTAACAATGCTACCGTCTAGCCACACAGTCGCATGTATTATAAAACTTGAAATTGTTTTAAAATTAAAAATTCATATATGTTTTGGAGTTTGGGAAGAGAAACGTTAACAAACCCACCTCCTATTGCTTACAGATTGTGAATTTGTTTTCTAACCTATAGATGAAGGACGTAACTTTGGCTGAAGTTTGTGAATAGAAAATAATGACGATAAACTAAAATAAAATAGAAAACTGATAGATCAAATGATAGTTTTCATGAGAAATCAAAATTTTCACGTTTTGTAAGAAATATTTTGAGAAAAAATTGTCGATGCGCAAAATTAATTTTTCTTAAAATTCTTGCTTTCTTTTCTTTTCCTGCTACTTGAAGCTAACCTAAGGTAGCCATAACATTTTACAAGCCTCATTGATAGTTCTTAATGTTTGTTTCTTTTTTGTTTTATTGGTTTTTTTTTGGGCAGTCTTATCCTAACAATTTTGATGACATGTGTGGCAAAAATTCTACTTTACTTTAATAAAAAATAAATAAAAAGCTCTTTCGAAGCTTAAAAACCTTTTTGTTCACAAAAAGAACTAAATATCATCTCGAAACTGTAATAGGAAAAAATGTATAGCCCGATGACATAGGCTGAAGGGTGAACCAATGGGCTAAGCCCGTGGAATATTCTAGAATTAAAGTGGGTTACAAGAAACAATCTAATATTCAACCCCTAAAACTGAGGGATTGGGATATGTATGGAAAAGATAGTGATGATCTCCTTAGAAAAAGGATCATGATTGGCTTTCTAGATGGGCCACGGCCCATCTAATTGTTTATAAATACAGGGTTGAATGGATAGAAAAAACATCCTTGTGTTGTGTATTTTTCTGCATTTACACAATTAGCATCGTATCTGGGAAACTATTTGAAGTTCTCAATCTTCAAGCTTCTTACTCTCTACCAGAGTTAGGACTCGATACACCATAGCCATCACTTAGTCATACCAGTTCGACCAATCTCCCAGACTAACGAGAAGATTCTACAATGTCTGGGAGCCTTGGAGGTGATAAATACCTTTCTGGAAAGACAGAACGCCGAGTTAGCAGCAAAGATGACACATGTGCCACTTCCGCCGCTACCCCTAGTTCCCCCAGCAAGGCAGAAGCTCCTTCCGGCAGGCCAATAGTTACCATCAATAAACCATCCAACCCTGCCAACGGGCCATCAGGCCCCTTAGGTCACTTGCCAGGATCCACTGCTTGGCCATCAGCTGGAGAGTAGAGAGCGAAAGGATCAGACGGAATCTTCCCTCCAGGTGATCGGGACTAACGACCTATACTAGATGCTGACAATGAAAATACTGGAATTGGTGATAGTCAGATTCCAGAGAGAACTGCTCAAGGATCTGAAGGCACAAACTCCAACTGATCTGGTTACTAAGGCATCACTAGACTCGGTACAGTTGCCCTTCACCCTGGCGATAATCAGCGTACCATATCCGGAGAGGTTTAGACTGCTCAAGTTCACCCTTTTTTATAGCACGAAGGATCCTACGAGCACATCTACCAAGTCCATCAGAAGATGAACATCTATAATGACAATGAAGCCCTATTTTGCAAACTCTTCTCAACTAGCCTGACGGATGCAGCCCTGCTCTGGTTCCAAAGACAACCAGCCCGGTCAATCGAAAGGTGGCTCAAGCTTTAAGAACTTTTCATCGCCTAGTACTTCGGTAATAAAAGGCAAACGAAGACGATCTCCAGCTAGTTCACCATGATCCAGGAGAAAGGAGAATCACTAAATAGTTTTGTTTCAGGATTCAATATGGAGATGTCCTCGATCGACAACTGCGATCAGCACTCGACAGTGGAGGCTTTGCGGATGACACTCATTCCAGGAACCAAATTCCATCAATCCTTGGTTATAAGACCACCAGCGGATATTGGAGAGCTCATTTCCCAAGCACAGGGCCATCTCCGAATAGAGAAAGAGTTGGTCATACGGCAAAGGAGGGACGCCTTCGCAAACATTGAGTCAAAGACAACCGAGCCAAAAACCAAGGATCGGGCACCCGACCGAAAGCATCCGACCAAACAGACACACTCAAAAAGTTAAAAGACTACATGACCGAACCTTCGATACTCGCCACTCCAGAAGCAGATGAGCCTTTGCACCTATACTTGGTAGTCTGTACCACATCAATAAGCTCCGCTTTAGTAAAAGAGGGCAAGGGATGTAGGATGCCCATATTCTACACCAGCAAAACACTTGCATAGGCAGAGACCTGCTACAGCAGGCATGAAAAGTTGGTACTATCATTGGTCAATGTGAAACTTTGTATTCGACACTATTTTAAAGCTCACTCGATCATAGTACCCACTACCATGCCGATCAAATAAATAATGGAAAAACTCAAACTCTCTGGGAGAGTGTCCAAATGGGAAATTGAGCTGGGAGTGTATGACATAACCTACATCCCTCGGACAACCATCAGGGGTAGGCAGTGGCTAATTTTCAATCGGTTATCCACGGGTTAACGGGCAGACAGAAAGGACGAACTGAACGATCTTTGATACTCTCTGTGAAATTACCTAGACGATCAATAAAAACTTCCTAGAGGGGGAGTGAATAGGATTTTTGTTGATTTAAAGATCAATTAAAATTATCTAGTGTAAAGAGGAGTGATTCGCGAAATAGCATAACGGCAAAATGATTCGTTGGGATAATGGCCCAAAGATTAAATTATCTGGGATATGGCCCAAACTTTATTTATCTGGGATATGGCCCAAACTTTATTTATCTGGGATATGGCCCAACCTTCATTTATCTGGGATATGGCCCAGGTTTGGTATATTTGGGGAAACCGGCCCAAGTAAAAGATTATTTGGGAGATTGGCCCAAGTAATCGATTACTTGGGGAACTAGCCTAAATATGGTTTTTTACGCGAGAGCTTGCATTACACAGAGGGAAGTATGAGGACTGGTGTGTTTTATAGCTCGCATCAGTAACTCATAACCCTATATGCTACTCGCGTGGCGAGTACTATGCGGAATCTAAGGGAAATGCTTGGGATGAGTAAATAGTGGGTCGCGACCTTATTTGCACCGTCCTAAGTAAAAGTACCTTAGAGAGGCCGCTAGTATTTAGGGACATGACCAAGGTATGCATGATTGGTCATGGCCCAGCAAAGCTATAACGGCATCCTTGGCTAAGGATAAATCGGATCTGCGATGCAACATGCGCGAATCACAGGGTTTGGTGCATAATATGATCCGCGAATTCGTTTCGCGGATGATATTGTGCAAGGTATTTATGGTGTGCAGTATTAGTTACGCATAAGAGTACGCGAATCCATTTTGTGTAGTCATGGGCGTGGAATAATACTGTACAAGGTATTTATATCACGGATTAAGTATGCAGGAACCAGGTCGCGAGGCAGGTGCTGACGTGGCAAGTGAATCCGCGAGGGCGACGGAACCATGTCGCGAAACAGGTGATGACGTGGCAATACCAACCGCGACTTTTATTGAGCGGCCGCGTCTATAAATAGAGGTGCCCACTTGCAAAGAGGGACATTTTTCAGAGACCAGGAGAGAGAAAATCCTAGAGAGAGAAAGTACTTCTCAATTATTTGTACTTGCTATCTTTTCCTCCATTTCTCTGTAAGGCGAATCAAAAGTAATAAAGAATGATTATATTGTTATTTTGGCCGACGAACTTGTGCAGAAACTATCTTCATATCACCTAAATCTTGCGAACCCATACATTAAAGGCGACTCTGCTGGGGAGAAGATGTCTTCTGCACAAGTGGAGCCTCGTCAACCTCGGCGGAGGGGTCGACCATCGACCCGACGTACTGAACAAGTGGAAGAGGAAACAGTAGCACAAACACAAGGAGAGGAACCAGTCCAACCAGCGCGAAGACAACGTCGTCGCGCAAATATTGATACGAATCAGGCAGAAGCTCCTCCGATGGCAGACCAATACAGAATTTGGCAGAATTGCCAACAGTTCTACTGCAAACTCTTCTCAACATCCAAGAAATGCAAAAGGCCATACTTCACTTCATGGAGGCCTCGCGTGTTCCACCACAAAATATTGAATCACCATGCATGGACAATCAGACTTTTCCACAGGACTCAGCACAAGAGCTTTTTCACGAGTCAGTAAGAACTGAGCCCCTGGAGAAAGAGTCATACATCACTAAGGAACAACTAAGAGTTATCCTAAGCGAAAAATCTGAAACAGAGGAAGTGGAAATTGTCCCGCCATATCATCCTAGCATTATGGCCTTGCCATATCCGGAAAACTATGGGGCACCGATTTTTCATCAATTTGACGGTAAAAAGGGAAATGCGAAAGAGCACATAGCCAGATTCGCGGATGCTCTGGGACCTCACAGAAATAATGAATATTTAAAACTTAGAGAATTTTCCAAGTCTTTAACCGGAACAACATATACATGGTATACTGGTCTCACTCCAGCTTGAATGACCAGTTGGACGGATATGGTGCTCAGATTTTACACCAAATTCTTCCAAGCTGATGAGGAGGTCTCAATGATTTCGCTCACAAGGCAAAGACAACGCTTTGGGGAAGAGGCGGCAGCTTATGTTCGGAGATTTCGCAAAATTACTTTGCAATGTCATGAACCAATTTTCGAGCTGCAATTGATCAGAATTTGTATAGAAGGAATGCTACGGGAATATAGAGTGCATCTGGTCAATCATGAAGTCAAAACTTTCTCTGCACTTGTTGATAATGCCCGAAGATTGGGAGAAGTTTTGGCTCCCCCGACGCGACCGAATATCAGTACTAGGCGGATACCGATGGTAGCAGCTACGCAGAATGGAAAACCCAGGGAAGAGCGCGCTGGGAGATCTGAACCACCCCCCTTACCTTTTAGTGAAAAAGAGGCAATTGCTTTGCTAAATCAATGGGTCACAGATCATGTCATAATGCTACCTCCAGTGCAAAGGGTGTCGCCGAAAGAGGAAAGGATGAAGAGTAACTACTGTCCCTTTCACAGGAGCGTTCGGCATTCGTTGATGGGCTGTTGGGCGTTTCGAAGTTTGGTGCATCGAAAAATAGCATCGGGAGATTTGGAAGTATCAAAGAATGTAGTTCATGAGCCTTTTCCTACACATGTGGCTGTGGTGACCACCAGAGACAATACTGAGGATATGGTCAATGCCGCCAAGCATGATTGCCCGCCGGTACGTGAAGCCAGGGAAAATGCTAAGATAGACGTCTTCTTCAATGAACTCCCGATACAGGAACATGTAAAGGAATTCTTGAAAGAGCAAACAGTTGCTGCACTCAATCATACCATTGTGATTCTGCAACATGAGAGGGCCTCCAATAAGGTCACATTTTCTGAAGAAGACAGACAAGTGCCTTTCCCTCACAATCGGCCTCTGTATGTACCAGCCATTATAAACGGTCGAGAGATGAAACGAGCTTTCTTGGATGGGGGAGCGTCAGTCAATTTGATCCCACTAGCCACTTTACGAATGATCAATTTTCCCGAAGGAAAAATCGTGAATCATACTATTGCAGTCACTGATTTTAATGGAGATCAGCAAGCCACTATGGGATTCGCGACAATGGACCTCAAAATTGGGAAGATCAGGGGGCCCACCAAATTTCATGTCATCAAAGGGGAACCCTCATATCAATTATTGCTGGGCAGACCGTGGTTGCATACATATGGTGTAGTGCCGTCATCCTATCATCAAGTAATGAAGGCCAATTGGGGAGAAGGAGTAATGACTGTAAAGGCATCTAAAAGTCCTTTCTGCGCATCAGAGGCCCATTTTGCAGATGCAGTCTACTTCTCATAATACAATGAGGAAAATGGACCCGGCGTTTTTTCTACACCGTTACCAGAATGGAATGAACTGGAAAATACTAGTGCAGTTAAACGGAAGCTCAAAGAGGTGAGCTGGTCACGGGTCAAAAAGCCCGATGGACGAGTAGTGTATAAATTATGACGGGATTGGGGGTCAGAAGCCTGTGATGTTGGCACTGACCCCGGGAAAGATAAGACCATACAAAGAAAATTTGAAGCTGACCCTAAGGTGCTGAAAGCGGATCCGCGACCAGAGCATGGGTTGTGCGAAGTGGACATAGGTGACGGTACAGATCCACGACCCACCTTCATAAGCAGTACGCTGCCTAGAGATACTAAGAATGCTCTGATAGAATTGCTCAAAGAGTTTCGAGATGTCTTTGCTTGGGACTATAATCAAATGCCGGGACTCAATGTTGGATTGGTAAGCCACCGTCTTCATGTGAATCCCGCTTCAGAACCAAAGAAGCAAAAGCAACGAGTATTTCATCCCGATTTAGAGGTGCAAATTAAGGCAGAAGTAGAGAAACTGCTGGAAGCAGGGTTCATCAAGCCAACTCAGCATCCTACATGGCTCACGAACATTGTGCCTGTAAAGAAAAAGACTGGACAAATACGCGTATGTGTAGATTATCGCGATCTCAATAAGGCTTGCCCAAAAGATGATTTCCCTCTTCCCAAAATTGACACCATGGTGGATGCAACCTCAGGACACGAGATTTTCTCATTAATGGACGGATTCAGTGGGTACAATCAGATTAAAATGGCACCGAAAGATGCTGAGAAAACTGCTTTTCGCACCCCAATGGGGAATTTTCACTATACGGTCATGCCGTTTGGGCTTAAAACTGCCAGGGCCACGTATCAGCGCGCTATGACAGCCATATTTCATGATCTAATGCATAAAACTGTGGAGGACTATGTCGATGATTTGGTGGTGAAATCCATAACCATACAAGATCATGTGGGAGATTTGAGAAAGGTACTGCAACGATGTCGCGAATATAATTTGAAGATGAATCCCCCCAAATGTGCCTTTGGAGTACCATAAGGAAAATTCTTGGGGTGTGTTGTACATCGGCATGGCATTGATATGGACCCGACAAAGGCTAAGGCAGTATTAGAAATGGCTCCACCTGCAACTCGCAAAATGTTGAAAACTTTTATGGGAAAGGTATCTTACCTGAGGAGATTTATCCCAGCACTGGCGGAGGTAACTCACCCACTCATGCCGTTGTTGAAAGAAAAATCTGTATATAGCTGGGGAGAAGAACAGCAGGAGGCTTTTGAGAAAATCAAAAAGATTTTGGCATCACCAAAAACAATGGTAGCGCCCGAGACAGGAAAACCATTGATAATGTATCTCACTTCCACCAACAAATCCGTGGGAGCTCTGTTGGCCCAAGAGCATGAAGGGGAAGAAAAGCCTGTTTATTATATCAGTCGGGTATTCAAAGGACCATAGTCGCGGTACTCATCATTGGAAAAGCACTGTCTCGCTTTGGTATTCGCAACCCAGAAGTTTAGACACTATTTGCTGGCACATCCATTAGAGCTAATCACAAAAAGCGACCCCATACGGTATTTGCTCACAAAGCCCATACTCAGTGGAAGAACTGCCCGGTGGTTATTAGCACTATCCGAATATGAGATCACATGCTCTAGACCAAAAGCAGTAAAACGTCAGGCCTTATCAGATTTGCTAGCTTTATTTCCTGGAGGAGCTGAACCCAAGGTGGAGGAGATAGGAATGGCGAGCATGGCACAGAGCGCGGAATTCACTTTAGAATTCGATGGTTCATCCACTGAGAAAGGAGGGGGAGCTGGTTTCGTACTGAGGAATGAAGAAACAAAAGATGAAATAGTCATGGCCTACAAGCTCGATTTTCCTTGTACCAATAACATTGCCGAGTATGAAGGATTGGCGCTAGGGTTGATAATGGCTCAAAAGTTGGGGGCAAGGGTACTTCATGTTAAAGGAGATTCCAAGTTGGTCATTAAGCAGATCAGAGGAGAGTATGCCGTCAAGGAACCTCATCTGGTGTCCTACAGAACCCTTATTCGTCAGATGATAGAAAACTTTGGGACTGTGAGTTTTACGCATGAGCCACGAGAAAGCAACCGACGATCGGATGCACTGGCGACATTGGGTTCGCGAATAAATTTCCAAGGAATGAAGTCTTCTGTACTGGTAGTACGAAGAACTGACTCAGTGATCAGTAACGGAAAGGAATCAGAGGAGTATAAAGAACATGATTGGAGAGCACAGATAGTACATGCTCTACTAAAGAACGATAACAATGCCTTGAGACTGGAGTACCAGCTCATAAAAGGTGTGCTATATTACAAGGCCGCCGGAGGAATTTTGGCTAGATGCGTAGCAATAAACGAGATAAAAGAACTGCTACAGAAAGCTCATAAGAAAATATGCGGTCAAACGGATATCAGCCTCTTTCGAGTTTTACAGCGAGAAGGCTTCTTTTGGCCAGTAAAGTTACAAAGTAGCTGTCGAAACTGTAATGCATATCCATCCGCGAGTGAAGGTAATATAGCAGACTTGATAGACTGGCGGGACAAATATGTGCATTATTTGAAAGATGGGATTTTGCCGGAAAAAGATCAACCACGGTTCAGAAAATTGGCCTCACGATTTGTCTTACAAGAGGGAAAATTGTTCCGCAAAAGCTTTGAGGGAAAATTGATGAAGTGTGTAAGCGAAGAAGAAGCAGGGGAAATATTGAAACAAGTTCATATGTTTGGTCACCAAGGCCCTAGAAAAATGTTTCAACAGCTCCTATCATCTGGGTATTACTGGTCAACAATAGAAAGGGACTGCAGTGATTTTGTCAGAAAATGTCATGTATGTCAGGTACACGGGGATCTTATTCATGCTCCGGGAACTGAATTGCACAGTTTAGCAACCCCCTGGCCTTTCCATACTTGGGCGCTGGATATAATTGGACCAATCACGCCGCAGGCTCAGGGACATGTGTGGATTTTAGTAGCAACTGAGTTATTCACAAAATGGGTAGAAGCTATCCCATTAAGAAGAACGACTGCAGACAATGTGGTGCGATTCATAAAGGAAAACATCATCTGTCGATTTGGGATACCAAAGGTGGTACTGTCGGATAACGGGACTCCTTTTGTCAATAGTAAGGTCGCGGATTTGTTGGGGAGATACTCAGTCATTCATCACAAGTCCACGCCTTACTATCCAAAAAGAAATGGACAGGCTGAGGCCTCTAATAAAGTGTTAATTCGAATCATGTCCAGAATGGTGCATGATAATCAGAAGAAATGGGCAGAAGAGCTTCCAATAGCACTATGGGCACATCGAACCGCATACCGAAGTGCGACAAACATAACCCCTTATGCACTGGTATACAGAGCAGAGGCTGTGCTACCTGCAGAACTGGAGTTGGCTGCTAAAAGGCTTGCATACAACAGCAGTTTGGAGAACAGGCTATTGGAGATAGAAGGATTGGATGAAGCTAGGGCTGAGGCATTCACAAATCAAAAAGAGTATAATCAGAAACAAGCAAAGAACTACAACAAAAAGGTACGATACAGATGGTTTAAGGTGGGGGACAGAGTGCTGAAAGTGGTACCAACAATCATGAGAGGACAAAGGGTAAGAAAATTTGAAGCCAAATGGGAGGGTCCGTATGTGATTGTAAGTGAAGGAAGTAGTGGGTACTACAGAATGGAGCATGAAATTACCCGCGAAAGTGCTGGACCTCTTAATGTAAAATGGATCAAGTTGTACCAATCTTAAAATATAAGAGGCGAATGATAAAATATCAGCACAATATATATAAAATTGCATATATGAATGTGTATTGAGTACATTAGTACAAATCGCGGCTAACAGGAGAGGAGATATGGAAATTTTCATGTTCCTCCTGTAACTCGCGGGAACGCATAGTATGTTCCGCAGCATCCTTAAGTCCCAACGCATCTTGCTCTGCAGCAGCTAAAATAGCACGGGCCTCTTCCACTTTTGACATACTGGCTTGATAATCAGAAAAAGCTTTGACCTCAGCACAGTACTTTGCATATAGGCGCTCAACCTTTTCAAGATGAACCTCCCACCAGGTCACGTTCATTTTCATATTCTTCCAATCCTTGATACGGGCGCGACAAAGTGGTAAAGTGGTAGAAGAAAGGTCGCGGATGCAAGTAGTGGACATCAAAGCAAAAGTATCCGCGATAATATGCAGAAATGTAGGCTGGAGAAGGGGATCATAGAGCTCCATAGCAGCAAAAGTCTCTGGATGACTACTGAAAACGCGATCCAAAATGGCCATGTCGCCTGAATAACATAAAAAGTTGCGTCAGTAGACTTGATCCTGCTAAAGGTTTAGAGTCAAGGGCGCGGGAATGGCCTGGGGAGGGGGTTGATGTGGTTGGGTTTGTGGCACGGATGAGGTAGTAGGATTAGATGTATGAGTATGTAAAGGCCGATGGGTTTGTGTATATGGTGCGGATGTGGTACCAGGGATGGAAGTATGAGTTTGTGAAGGATGAGGTTGAATTTGCTACACTGATAAGGAAGTTTGGTTATGTGTTTGATCAGGGTGAATAGGAAGAAAAAAGGAATCAGAGTAAGGAAAGGTCAGGTTTTGTAAAGTGTTTGGAGGCGAGGGAAATTCGTTGAGAAGAGCTTCAGGATCCTCAAATGCAGAATTGGGAAATAAGGATTCAGGACTCTTATTGGACTGACCTGCAGAAAAAAAAATGGAATTATCAATAAGTCAATATTACATGGAGAATTGTATTCGCGGATGAAAACAGTATAAATTTTTTTAATTTTTACCAGCATTCGCGGTCTCAGTTTGATTCACGGCAAGGGAAGATTCCATATCAGTTTCAGGACCCCCAAAAAGGGATCTTTGAAGTTGGGACCCATCCTGGAGAGTGGCAGCAAGCTCAACAGCGATATCACAAATAATAGGTTCCATATGCCGAGCATCTATATCAGAACTAGAAGCTTCTGGGTCAATCGCCGCTGCAACGTCTACTTCTGAGTCAGGAATGGTATCATTTGTTTCAGGTATCTCCGGAATATTCACAGTCTCAGTTTGAGCCGCAGTATCAAGATTTGTTGTCGGGACCGCGGATTGGCCAAGGTGGGATGAAGTCGCGATGGATGGATGAGCATCCTTACGAATAATGGAAGAAATGGGAAGATCATCCCCATCATCTGAGTCTGAGAGTAAAATCTTCCTGGCGACTTTAGATATTTACGATGCATTCTCTTTTCCTTGATCAGGGAAGTCTGAGAGTATACCAGCTACCTCGCGATCGGAATCATCAATAGAATGGTCAACTTCCTGATCGGCATCCGTTCCAAGCCCGCGAGCTGTACAAGAGTAAATAAAACAATAAGTATAATGAAAACACAAGAGTATGAAAGATAAAGGAAGATTTAAACAAGTTAGGAAGTACATGAAAGTAAGGGATCAGAAGCATGAATGTCCTCCACGACCCTGGCAACTATATTCAATAAGGAGCTTGTTTTTTTAGGTAATTCTGCAATCAGCGAAGATGGTTCAGCCTGATTTTGAGTAAAATCTGCGATTTCGACCTCGGCTTGATGTGACTGAAAAACAATAGGTTCAACTCCAAATATGTCAGGAGAGATCAAGGTAGAAGGATTCGACCTTCTGCGAATCAAGGGAATAGTATCTACCTCATCATCCTCGGAGGTATGATTAGCAGCAGCTTCTAAAATCTGGGCTCTGTGCTCTCTTCTCCGCAGAGACAAAGGAATATAGTCGAGGGGGTCATCCGTAGTGTTAACTACTATTGGGGGATCTATTGGTGAAGGAGGTCGCGATGGTGATGTGACAACCGATCTCGCGGATATCTGAAAAACAAATAAAGTAATTTTAGAAATATTAGAAACAAAGTTGACAACAGAAACTGAGAGTAAGAATAAAGTATTAAGTTATAACTTCATTACCAAGCGTTTAGAAATAGGTTCCTCGCGAACCGGAATAGAGGTGGTGACTTCGACACGCTCGGAACGCTTCTGTTTAGGCGCAGGAGGAGCTTTGGATTTATTTTTTTTCTCTTTCAAAATTTTCTGTTTCTTGGTGACCAGATTTGAAGTGCTTGGACCCACATGATCGCCAGGTGCTGGAAGGGAAAGCCTGCTATAAAATCCGCGGGAGCCATGGGGTTTGTGCAATTTCAAAGATGAGTCTCCCATGAATATTTTTACAGGGGCAATTGGTCTAGGAGGACCCATCATAAAAGTCTGAAAATCTGTTGTCACTTGAAACCAAAAATCAATATATGCCGTGGTTCGGCATCCTGTTCGAGATCTCGCGGGAATAAAAATGGCAAAGGAGAACTCTTCGTATTTTTTCTCATATTCCTCACGGTACCTCACCAAGGCCGCGTCATAGCTGTCAGGAGAATCGCCTGAGGGAGGAGCAACATAGACTGGAATTGCTTGCTCAAAACCCAGTTGACGGGCTACTCGCGAAGGATTATAAGGTGTGGTCCGCGAGAAGGAATCATCGAAAACGGGCAAGCAGCAACCAAAGGAAAAAGAAGCGAAGATGAGCTCCTCATGGTGTTGATAACCATAAGCGGTTTGTTCCTCCATGGGAAAGAAAGAAGGAAAATAAATACCATCTAAAGGCATTGTATAAGGTCTCCAAGAGAAATTACGACTGAAGTCAATGAAATCTTCAAGTCGCTTGGTGGAAAGAAGGCCGGACCAGCGAGCGGCTCGCGATCTGAGAGTAAGGGAATCAGGGTTTGAAGATGAAAAACTAAGGGGCTTGGGGGCATATTTTGGGAATCTTTCGAAGATAAAGAGCATAAGGAAAAGGCAGGGGACATGGGTGCTTATGTCATATCTACCAACTGACCTCAGAAAATCGTTGGATAAAGTGTCAAACTGAGAATAAAGGGTACCCAAGAAGAGGGGGGCTAAGGGAAGCCTGATGCCTCGTAAGGCTATGGATGCCATCAAAAATACCAGTTTATTGGGTCCATCTTCAGGGCGTCCCTGGAAAATATAGCGGTCCAACCAATAAGCTAAAAATCCAGCTAACTCAAAGTCACCATTGAATTCTGGACCAGGCACCGATTCGCGGTCTTGACCGCGGAGAAGAGGTTGCTTTGGTTCAAACTCCCTGAAGAAGTGATGACACCAACTTGAGTACTTCAACTTAGCACTTTTTATAAAAGGTGCCTCGTCAAGTATGGCACCATCCTTGAAACGGCTACCTCTTTTCGCGGCATAAGCTGCGCAGGACTGGAGGTGAGAATGAATCACTTGGTCTGCCTCACTGAAGGCTGGGGTATCTAGGGACCGCGAGTCGAAAATAGGGAGTTGAAACAGCACGTACACGTCATCTAGGGTTGGGGTAAACTCCCCCCAAGAGGTTACAAAGGTGTGCGAGAAAGAGCTCCATCGTGACACTAACAAATTGAGTGCATCCGCGTCTCGACGAACAGATAGGTCCGAAAAGAGTTCTATGGACTCAAGTAAACCCGCCTGTTTAAGTGTCTCGCGGTGTCTGTCTTGGCTAAGTATGTGGCTGGACCACATCCTCCAGTGGGTAATGGGTGATACATGTCCTTCATATTCTATGAAAGAATATGGAACATCACCTCTTTCAATAAGAAGGCGAAGAAGTGAGGAAGGTGGGATATTGGCTAAGGGTGCTTCACCGTCAGAATGAATAAGCATGGGTTCATCCGCAATATCTCCCGCGGGAGGAAGGTTCTCAATGGAACTCCAGAAATGATCATGCAAAATCTCAAAAAATGGAGCCTTTTTCCATTATGTTGGTTGGGGAACTGAAGGGATAGACCCAGAAGAAGGAACTAAAAGTTTGGGGGTAGAAGATTTGGCCATTGAAATGGAGGATTGAAAATAAGGGGAGTAAGGGTTTAAGAAAACAGATCGCGAAAAGAAATGGAGGATTGAAAAATAAACACAAGAGGTTTTGAAGCAGTAAAGCAGAAAAAATGAAGGCAAGAAGAAAAAGTGAAATGAAATAGACAAGAACAACTTTTATAGGGGAAGGGCCCGGAAACCTAGGGGGTGCCATTAATGACCGCGGAAGCCGAACCGACGCCAAGGTTGCCGCAGATTCAAATATCGCGGATTAGAGAAAAAAAAAGAATTTGTGAAAAATAAGAAAGGTATGGGGAAAAACAAAATAAGCGCATGCACGAAATTCATGGGAAAATAGAAAAAGACCAAGATGGAATGTTCGCGGATCAATAGAAGTGAAACAGGGAAAATAAATTTCATCCGCAGGAGAAATGCCAAAATGGCACGGGGAAAAACAGTTTTGAAGCAAGGATTTGATTCGCGAGGCTACAGGTTATTGCATTTTAATACTTGGTCAAGTATCAAAAGTGCAATGGGGAAAAATGTAAAGAGGAGTGATTCGCGAAATAACATAACGGCAAAATGATTCGTTGGGATAATGGCCCAAAGATTAAATTATCTTGGATATGGCCCAAACTTTATTTATCTGGGATATGGCCCAAACTTTATTTATCTGGGATATGGCCCAATCTTTATTTATCTGGGATATGGCCCAGGTTTGGTATATTTGGGGAAACCGGCCCAAGTAAAAGATTATTTGGGAGATTGGCCCAAGTAATCGATTACTTGGGGAACTAGCCCAAATATGGTTTTTTACGCGAGAGCTTGCATTACACAGAGGGAAGTATGAGGATTGGTGTGTTTTATAGCTCGCATCAGTAACTCATAACCCTATATGATGCTCGCGTGGCGAGTACTATGCGGAATCTAAGGGAAACGCTTGGGATGAGTAAATAGTGGGTCGCGACCTTATTTGCACCGTCCTAAGTAAAAGTACCTTAGAGAGGCCGCTAGTATTCAGGGACATGACCAAGGCATGCATGATTGGTCATGGCCAAGCAAAGCTATAACGGTATCCTTGGCTAAGGATAAATCGGATCTGCGATGCAACTGGCGCGGATCACAGGGTTTAGTGCATAATATGATCCGCGAATTCATTTCGCGGATGATATTGTGCAAGGTATTTATGGTGTGCAGTATTAGTTACGCATAAGAGTACGCGAATCCTTTTTGCGTAGTCATGGGCGTGGAATAATACTGTACAAGGTATTTATATCACGGATTAAGTACGCAGGAACCAGGTCGCGAGACAGGTGCTGACGTGGCAAGTGAATCCGCGAGGGCGATAGAACCATGTCGCGAAACAGGTGATGACGTGGAAATACCAACCGCGACTTTTATTGAGCGGCCGCGTCTATAAATAGAGGTGCCCACTTGCAAAGAGGGACATTTTTCAGAGACCAGGAGAGAGAAAATCCTAGAGAGAGAAAGTACTTCTCAATTATTTGGACTTGCTATCTTTTCCTCCATTTCTCTGTAAGGTGAATCAAAAGTAATAAAGACTGATTATATTGTTATTTTGGCCGACGAACTTGTGCAGAAACTATCTTCATATCACCTCAATCTTGCGAACCCCTACATCTAGCAGAAATTCAATTTTTATTAGTCACGAAACCCTAATTGTGAAAACAGATTAATCAAGCAATTATGAATATAAGTGCAGAAAATAAATCATGACAAGACACGGAGATTTTTACATGGAAAACCTTGGAAAAACCCCAAGTAAAAACCACGGATACGCTCGGGTATCGATGCACTATGAATCAAATAATTTGTACAGACTCTATGAAAACAGAACTTACAACCACTATAATTTGTTGTTCTTCACTAGACATCTGAAAGTCTAGATCTACTCACGCTCCACGAAGCTCTCGCTCCAATCTCCATACTCTGATGACTCCGCTTCACAACATATCAAATAACCATGAAGCCTCCTGCTCCGATCTCCGCACTCAGACGGCTTCGTATCTCAACGGATCAAAGCAACCACGTTGCACAAGATGGTGTGTAGATTTTTTAGAATCTAGGTCATTCAATTGTGCATAAGATCATAGATATAGAAGCACAATTGAACAAACCCTAGACAAGACAGAACTAGAAGATATAGAATCACTCAATGATATTTTTTTCTCTCTCTCTACCTCTGTAGATGAATATGAATCTGTAGAAAACTTGCAGAGATCTCTCAAAGGCTACCTCACATTTGTAGAAGACCTTGGTATTTATAGACAATGCTTAGGAGAAACCCTAATCTTCCCATTTTTCGTAATTTCACACCAAATCAAGTAAAACCCTATATTCTGATGAATATTATGTGTATGGAACGTATCTCAAGATGTAAAATCGCAGCCACCTCAAAGGAGAACAAGTTAGGGGCAAAATGAAAATTTCCAGATCTCAAAGTCGTCAGACCCCTACGCCTGGGGCGTAGGGCCAAAATGGTCGCGTCTGCTTCAGGCGTAGAAACGACACTTTCTAACCACGTTTTGTTGTTGTGGGCGTATGTCAAGTATAGCAAAATACTTGGAACCAACGTTTCTTGATAGTTGTTCCATTTGAACATCCTCGACTCACTTGTTAAGATTCTTGAAGTTACAGCTTGAAAAAATGACTTTTCTGCCCTTCGGGAGACATTTTTTACTAAAACTTGCTTCCTCTTCAATTGTCTTGTATTCTTCACTTATTTAGGCTTGATTTGAATTTTGACGAAGCTTGTCAATGCCCATTAAACCTTCCCGACTCCACAATTCACTCAACATAGTTATTTTCTGGAACATGCCAAACACAAATAATACTATAAATGTTCTTACAATCTTCCCCTCGGAATTTCTGAGACAAGACCATGTTTTACAAAGATATCCTCACAAATAATAAAATAATATTTATACCTATGAACACACACGAACAAACATAGACATAGAACATCATATTGTCCTCATGACGATCTTTTAATCCTGCAACCACAACACTAAACAACATACTATGAAAATCAAGTGTGGAAAACAGATATAAGCCAATATAATGATCATAAAAATAATATAACAACAATGCAAGCATAATGATCATCATGGTATAAAAATACTTCATCTCCCCCTGAGAATATACTTCCCTTTAACAAATAATCTCTCCCCTTACTAAATACATCTCCCCTTTTTTGTCACTGAAATGACAAGCAAAGATATATCAATAAATACATAGGGAAATCCTCAAAATGTAATCATAGTGAAAAGGTAGTAGAAGAGACTCTAGAGAATCTAAGACCAAGTACTAAATACGAAAATAAAGTATTCTATAAGATTATATCTAGATTCTTAAGTAACAAATAACTCTACAATGCATGACCCTACTACTAAATGCATGAATGCAAAAATAATTTTTGTATTTTGAAATATGTGAGCAAGGCAGTAGAGAATACAAGCTAATCATTTAACACATCATATTCTCAGATCTAACTCAGCCATTATATACACGATAGTGAAGAAAATCAGCACACATACCTTGTACACTCATGAATACACAAGTCAAGTTTTGCAAATATTTATATAAATAAAAATTCTCATGTGCAAACACTAAGGTAAGATGAAAAACAATACACACTAATTTTGATAATCTCCTCACCAATTGTGATGATAATTCAGTCCAAGATCCAAACTAGAAGTCAAATCGTTAACTTGAACCTTATTGCTTTTAAAAAAAATTCAAATAATTTATTCTTTCCCACCTTTTCACCTTATCCCTTTTTATCTTTCTAAGCTCCGGACTCTTCAGTGAGGATTTTTAGTCCTGACCAATTGGGCACGAGCATTTTATTTGGCATTTATACTCATTAGTCTTCTCACATTTTTACGCGAACACTATGCTACTTTGTGGTAGGAGGCCCGGTTACTCAGATTGAAGAACTATTTTTGCATTTTCATATTTTAAATATCTCATTCTTCCCTCTTTTCAACATTACCACCATATTGATACGCATGCAAAAAGGTATACCAAATCATAGATCAATCTAGCATAGCTCATGAACCTACATATCACTTCGGGTTAAATGAAAAAGATTAACAGTTTCACCAGGCATTACGATCATCTCCGAAGTAAAACAAGCACCTAAGATTAAGATTTTTCAATATAAAATAATCATGTCAAGTGAACATTCAAAAAATCTTTAGGTCAGAATGATACCTCTACTTCCATATGCATAATTAGTCAAGTAAATATAAGAATAGAGTAAAATATGACAACTTTTGTACTCTAGCCAAGCTCATCATTTCAAAAAATAATAATTTCATTTTATGATTTTTTTCCTTTTTTAAAAAAAAATGCATGCATGAATAAATATAATACAAATGCATGATTTTCTATAAATTATAGGAAAATAATGCAATGTGTTCCTAGAATGATATATAAGAAAATATCTATTCTAAAGAAAGCATACCAATATATTTTCTAAGACTAACATGCTTTTGAAAATCTAATGGTTTTGTAAAGATATCTGCTAACTGAGAATCTATAGATATAAACACTAGAGACACTATACCATCTTTAACAAGATCTCGAATGAAATGATGTCGAATATCTATATGTTTGGTCCTAGAATTTTGAACAGGATTTTTAGAAATATTTATCGCACTCGTGTTATCACATAACACAGTCATCGTGCCTTGGGAAAAACCATAATGCTGCAACATCTGATGCATCCACAATACCTGAGTACAATAACTACCAACTGCTATATACTCAGCCTCAGTAGTGGAAAGGAAAACATAATTTTACTTCTTGTTATGCCAAGCAACTAAGCAATTAATAAGATAAAAACACCCTCCACTGGTATTTTTCCTATCATCAACATTACCGGCCCAATCAACATCAGAATAAGATGCGATTTCAGTATTTGTACCTGATGGATACCACAATCCATAATCCATTGTCCCTTTAACATACTTTATTATTCTTTTTATAGCAATAATATGAGACTCTTTTGGATTTACCTGGTAATGTGCACACACACCAGTAGTAAAAGCTATGTCAGATCGACTGGCAGTCAAGTACAACAAACTCCCAATCATACTCCTATAAAGTGTAGGATCAACATCTTTTCCTTTAGTATCTACGCTAAGCTTGACACTTGTCCTCATAGGAGTTCGAGCATCCTTAGCCTTTTCCAAACCAAACTTTTTCACCAATTCCAAGGCATAACGAATTTGAGAAATTAAAATCCCATCATTCAATTGTCTAATTTGAATAGAAAGAATTTCAATTTACTAATCATATTAATCTCAAATTCATGTGTCATTTGATCTCCAAAATAATGAGCAAGCTGTTTACAAGTGGAACCAAACACAATATCAGCAACATAAATTTGAGCAACAACTGTATCACTCTTAATTTTCTGAATAAATAATATTTTTTCCACTCCCCCTTGAGTAAAACCTATTCCCAACAGATAGTCGGTCAATCTTTCATGCCAAGCTATAGGAGCTTACTTCAGCCCATACAGAGCCTTTTTAAGCTTATACACATGACCAGGACAATGAGGATCTTCAAATCCTTTTGGTTGTTCCACATACACCTTCTCATGAAGAATGTCATTCAAGAATGCACTCTTTACATCCATCTGATACAACCTGAATCCAAGATGACATGCCATAACAAATAAGATCCGAATAGATTTAAGTCTAGCCACTGGAGCGAAAGTCTCATTAAACTCTATACCCTCCAACTGAGTATAACCTTGAGCAACAAGCCTAGCCTTATTCCTAACAACTGTACCATTTTCATCCTTTTTATTTTTGAATATCCACTTGGTACCAATCACATTTATCTCTTTCTGTCTAGGCACAAGATACCACACATCATTCTTAACAAACTGCTGAAGTTCTTCTTGCATAACATTTATCCATTCACTATCTTGAAGAGGTTCTTTGAAATTTTTAGGTTCCAAGGAAGATGTATAACATGCATACGAGACTTCATTCCTAGCTTTTCTACGGGTCACCATCATCTGATCAACAGATCCTATAACATTATCTAAAGGATGGTACAGTTTAACCATTGCAGATGGTTCTTTAGAAAGAGTAGCCTAGACATTACAAGTTCAATCATGTGATTCTGTAGGACTAGAAGTCTCATCATGAACTACGGTGTCCTCTTTACCAACATATGAAGAATCATTTCCTAACAGAAAGAACGGCTCACTATCTTCCTCATCAACAGACGTTGAAGGCTCATCAACGCATGAATCATCAACCACTACATTTGCAGATTCCATCATCGTTTAAGTTCTAATTAAGGTTAAATACCCTATATGCCCGACTTGTCAATAAATACCCAAAAAATATTCCTTTATCACTCTTAGACTTGAATTTCCCAATGGACCCCCGATCTCTAAGAATATAATATTTTACTCCAAAAACCTTGAAATACTTCACATTTGGTTTCTTTCCATTTTTACAGTTCATAGGAAGTCTTTAATGTGCCAGGCCTAAGATAGACTTTATTTAAGGTGTAACAAGCAGTGTTCACCGCCCGAACCAAAAATACATTGGAACTTTCCTACCATGCCCCATAACATTAGCCATCTCTTAAAGAACTCTATTCTTCCTCTCAACCACTCCATTTTGTTGTGGAGTATGTGGTGTTGAAAATTCATGATTTATTCCTATTTCATCACAAAAATTATCAATCCCTAAAATTTCAAACTCCTTTCCATGATTACTCCTCACTCTAGTAATGGGACAATTCTTCTTAGTCTGAATTTTCAAATAATTATTTCTAAAATTTTCAACAGCTTCAGAATTTTCACTCATAAATCCAACCCATGTAAATCTAGAGTAATCATCTACCATCACAAAAATATACTTCTTACCACCTTTGTTCATGGTTCGAGTGGGACCCATTAAATCAATATGCAACAACTCTAAAGGTCTAGAAGTACGAATGACATTTCTTTTCCTATGCTGACATCTAACTTGTTTACCCCTCTGACATGGTCCACACACAATCCATTTTCCATAGCCAAGCTTAGGAACACCTTTGACAATTTCACTCTTAGTGATTTTCGTTAAATCACGAAAATTAACATGTCCCATTCGCTAATGTCAGATTTCAACCTCATTAAGTTTAACTCTATTGGACAATAATTTAGAATCAGGAATAATGCAATAGCAGTTATCAGACGAACGCATACCTTCCATGACGCAATTTCTATAACAGTCGATGATTGAACACTTATCATGAGAGAATTTGACATTATGATTGTTATCACATATCTGACTTATACTTAGCAAGTTAGATTTTAAACCCTCAACATACATCACATCTTCTAGTTTAGGCATACCAGAAATCACAACAGTACCTTTTCCTAGAACTTTAGACTTTTCTCCATCACCAAACATGACTATCCCACCATGACACTCCTCGAGAAATCCAAACAATGACTTATCTCCAATCATATATCTCAAACAACCACTATCCAGATACCATAAGCTAGAATTATGTGCTCTACGTGCAGTATTAACTACAAAATAGTGTAGCTCACCTTTCTTCACCCATACCTTCTTCAGCTTCGGAGCTCTATTTGCCAATTTTGAAAAATTCTTCATATCTTCACTCAACACTCTAATTTGATCTTGAACATAATCCCCCTATTGAGTTCTTTGTTCCTTCATCGATTGCAAAGTCTTCCCTATTAGATTTGAACACCTCAGCCGAATATGACATTTGACACCACAGTGATGACATATAAGAACAAACCTATGAACTTCATCAGTTGACCTCTTAGAATATCTAGAGGTAAAAATAGACTTTCTTTGCAGATCTCCTCTCACATAGGATTGAGTATTAAAATTCCAATTTGAATTTCCTTGAGAAAAACTAGATGATACTTGGGTAGCTCTAACAAAAGTTATTTTGGCGCAACCCTTTTGTATTCCCTGCAGATTTTCAAACTACTCGTTGTTCCTTTGAATCCTAACCCTTTTGTATTCCCTGCAGATTTTCTCATACTCAACATATGATTAAGCTTAAGAGTTCCACTAAACCATTTACGGATAGTTGAGTTAGCATCCTCCAATTCCTTTTCCAAACTTCCAATCCTCGTAGATTTCTCAACTAATTCCTTCTTGAGACCATCAACTATCTTCAAAACCTGAATCATTTCTTGTTCAAACTTATTCAATTCCTCAAATAATTTGGCCTTTTGAGTCTTTAGGATATTTAGAGTTTTAGAACTATTGGCCGTCTTTTAAAGAAATCAATTATTTGTCCATGTTAAGACTTTTATTCAACAGTTTTATATGATTTCTGTGAAGTTGTGTGGTCTTGTCAAGTAATTTTTCATAAGACTCTTGAAGCGTGTCATTACAATATTCATCACTTTCAGAACCTTCCTCTCCAGACATAGCCCAACTTGTAGCAACTTCTCTAACTTCCTTGATTTGTGCAACAAACACGGTGAAATTCTTAGAATCATCACCTACCTCCGAGTATGTCGAATCACTAACTGGTCCATTATCAGATTCATCATCTCAACTGACAGCTAATCCTTTGGATTTTTTCAAAGTGTTTGCACACTCTACAATTATGTGACCATATCCTTGACACTCAAAACATTGAGGTTTTTTCTTTTTAAGATCAGACTTGTCTTTCTGAGTTTGATTCTTATTTCTATTTCTAGACTCACTCAACTTATCCTCAAATTTTTGTTCTTGGCTAATCTGTTTAGCCTTAACAAATTTGTTCAACCTCTTAGCAAACATGACAATATCATTCAGACTCGACTCACTTTCTCCATCAGATTCAACATGATCCTCCCTAGTGGTTTTGAAAGCTATGCTCTTCTCTTTGGTGCCACTAGACTTCTTAGGGGGATTTTTGAACATCTCCATCTCATAAGATTTAAAGTTCCCTACCAATTCTTCAACCTTAATTTCTTTAAGACTCATGACCTCTGATATGACGGTAACCTTAGATCAAAAACATTCAAGTAGTGACCTAAGAATTTTCTTCACTATGGTAGTCTCAGAAATAGGCTCACCTATATTATGATAACCTGTAACAATATCAGTTAATCTAGCCTCAAAATCAGCATAAACTTCATCCTCCTCCATCTTAAGCTATTCAAATTGAGAATTTAACATTTAGAGTTTTGATTGTTTAACCTTTGAAGTTCCTTCATGATACCTGTAGAATATACCAACCTTCTTTGGCAATCTCGCATGTGGCAATTCTCTTAAACTCAGTCGCACTCACAACATTGTATAAAGAATTCAATGCTTTGGAGTTCCAATTAGCACTGTTTGTCTCCGCAGCAGTCCATTCACTTAATGGTTTTGGTTTTGATTGATTAGTCGTTGCATCCAACATAGTAGAAAATGAATATCCTACCTCTACGGCCAACCAAGCTCTCAAATCCAATGATTTCAAAAATGCTCTCATCATCGCTTTCCAATACGTATAATTTGAGCCATCAAACTAGGGGGACCTGGATATGGAAACTCCTTTACGAGGTATCTCCATCGTCTAAATTCAGAATCTAACCCTAGGTTGTTAACCTAAAATGGGGTAACCACGTTATGATACCAATTGAAATTACCTAGACGATCAATGAAAGCAACCTAGAAGGGGGTGAATAGGATTTTTATTGATTTAAAGATCAATTAAAATTATCTAGCAGAAATTCAATTTTAAATAGTCACGAAATCCTAATTCTCAAAAACAGATTAATCAAGCAATTCTGAGTATAAGTGCATAAAATAAATCATGATAAGACACAGAGAATTTTTAAGTGGAAAACCTTAGAAAAATCCCAAGTAAAAACCATGAATACACTCGAGTATCGATGCACTATGAATCAAAGAATTTGTACAGACTCTATGAAAACAGAACTTATAACCGCTGAATTTGTTGTTCTTCACTCGATGTCTGAAATTCTAGATCCACTCGCGCTCCATAAAGCTCTCACTCCAATATCCGTACTCTGACGGCTCCGCTTCTCGATGGATCAAATAACCACGAAACATTCTGCTCCGATCGCCGCACTCAGACGACTCCGTTTCTCAATGGATCAAAGCAACCATGTTGCACAAGGTGGTGTGTAGCTTTTTCATAATCTAGGTCATTCAATTGTGCATAAGATCATAGATGTAGAAGCACAATTGAACAAACCCTAGACAAGAGAGAACTAAAAGATATAGAATCACTCGATGATATTTTTTTGTCTCTCTCTACCTCTGTAGATGAATATGAATCTGTAGAAAACTTGTAGAGATCTCTCAAAGGCTACCTCACATTTGTAGAAGACCTTGGTATTTATAGACAATGCTTAAAAGAAACATTAATCTTCTCCTTTTTCGTAATTTCACACCAAACCAAGTAAAACCCTATATTCTGATGAATATTATGTGTATGGCACGTATCTCAAGGTGTAAAATCGCAACCACCTCAAACGAGAACAAGTCGGGGGCAAAGTGAGAATTTATAAATCTTAAAGTCGTCAGACCCCTACACTTGGGGTGTAGGGCCAAAATGGCTGCATTTGCTTCAGGCGTAGAAACGACACTTTCTAGCCGCTTTTTTTTGTTGTGGGCGTAGGTTTGGTGTAGCGAAATACTTGGAACCAACTTTTCTTTATAGTTGTGCCATTTGAACCTCCTCGACTCACTTTTTAAGATTATTGAAGTTGCGGCTTGAAAAAATAACGTTTTTGTCATTCCGGAGATATTTTTTACTAAAACTTGTTTCCACTTTGTAAGAACATTTATTGTAATTGTTTATGTATGGCATGTTCTATACAATAACCATGTTGAGTGTTAGATAGGTCGTGTTGGTTTCAACGACATCTACAAGCTTTGACAAAGGCGGAATCAAGCATTGAAGTAGTGAAGAATACAAGTGAAGTGTAAAAATGAGTGTATTGATAAAAATGTCTCCCAGAGGGCAAAAACGGCATTTCCCAAAGCCGTCAACTCAAGCAAAAAGTTTCGGGGTGTTAAAAGGGTCATTTTGGCGTAGTTGTGAAGAAAAGTGGTTTTAACAAAAATACCTACTCTTAAGCCTATGCTTTTAGAATAAAAAGTGGCTGGAAAGTGGAGTTTTACGCTTGAATGTACGCTTAGACCTACTCTTCAAGCATAGATGCGGCAAAGTTTTGTAAAGTATAGGTGCGGAATTATGACTGCATGGCTGGTTGTTAAGTATCCTATTATGGCTTGGGCTATAGTCTTATATATCCTAGAACGTGTATAAAGGATATATACACAAAAGTTGACTAGATTCATTCCCAATTATAATAGAGGAATTCTAGTGCAGAAAGAAAACAGTGATTTCAGCAAGATTTTTAGTCAATTTCGGGAGCTCATATCTCTGTCAGAAAGGTCTAAATAAGGTGACTCTTTAGCCTATAATCAATATCTTGAAGTCATATTTCCAATGATATATTACACACCTTTATCCAATTTGTGTAGCTCTAGATATGATCAAAAGAGTGAGAGTTGTCCTGCAGGAAAAAGCTGAAAATTTCAGAATCGGACTGAAATTTTATTTTGATTCAAATTGATCCGTGTTGACCCGGATGAACTTGAGTTTGACCTAAACACCTATAATCACGTGTATATCACATATTATACATGATATTGAAGGGTTTGGCAAAGTTGAGGGTGAAATTACCAAAGAGGGTGAACTTAGGGTTAATCCTCTACATTGCTATAAATACCAAGGTCTACAATAGGCCACGGTTTTGTGAGAGATCTCTGCAGTATTCTATCATTCATATTCCTCTACAGAGATATACACAGAGATAGAAAAGATAGAGTGATCTTATATATTCAATTTCTCTCTTGTTATTGGAATTTTCCAATGGTGTTTCTACACCGAAGATCTTATACACAATTGGATGATCTAGTTGCAGAAAAATCATCACACTGTCTATTGCAATGAAGTTGCTTTGATCCGTTGAAGAACGGAGCCATCTGAGTACGGAGATCAAAGCGAGAAGCTTCGTGGTTATTTGATATGTTGAGAAACAGAGCCGTCAGAGTACAGAGTGGAGCGAGAGCTTCGTGGAACGCGAGTGAATCTAGACTTTCAGACGTCGAGTGAAGAGCAGCAGATTACATCGGTTGTAAGTACTATTTTCATAGAGTATGTATAAATTCAATGATTCATAGTGCATCGATACCAGTGCGTATCCGTGGTTTTTACTTGGAAGTTTTCCAATTTTTTTACGTAAAAATATCACGTCTTTATTACTTTATTTTCTGCACTTATATTATTATTTGCATGATTTATATTGAGAGAGATTTGGACTAAAATTAACTTTTCTGCAATTATTATTAATTTGTCAATAAATCCACAAAAAGCCTATTATCCCCCCATCTAGGTTGTTTTCATTGATTGTCTAGTTAATTTCAAATGGTATCAGAGCGGGGTTGCCCCGATTTATGTTAACTACCTAGGGTTAGATCTTGAACTTAGACGATGGAATTTCTTCGTGAACGAGGTTTTCTTGATAAGCCCCTTATTATTGATAGGTTAAATAATGAAGGTGATGATGATTGTGATGATTCGCTTCAAGCTAAGTATAATAAATTGCATGATAAGTACACACATCTTAGCGAAGTTTTTTCAAAATCTATTGGTAGATTTAAACTATTGACAAGGGAAAAGAATTCTTAAGAGAAGAATTAACCAGCATTATCCATGACTTTAATCAACACAAGATTGATAAGTCTGAATGGATTGGAAGTTTGAGAAAGTCTGAAAAAGAAAGGATAGAGGTTTTAAAGAGTGTAGAAGATCTCAATAAGGAATTAACAACTAAAAGATCTGATTTGATAGAGAAATCTGTGAAAATTGGAGATTTGGAGAAGAATTTGGAAGATGCTAACTCAACTATTCATAGATGGTCTAGTGGAACTCTTAAGCTTGATCATATGTTGAGTTTATGTTAATCTGTGGGAAATACGAAAGGTTTGGGGTTTGTAGGAACACCAAATAATCATGATGTCATTCCCAAAACCATTTTTGTTAATGGATCTCATGCAGAATTGAGTTCTTCTCAAGGTAAGTTTGATAGGAATTTTAATGCTCAATCTTATGTCAGAAAACCAGTTGAAAGAAGGGTTCTTTTTACCTCTAAGGGTTCGAGTAATGGTTTTCAAAAGTTTGTCCCAATATGCCATCATTGTGGAGTGAAATGTCACATTCGACCTTTGTGTTCAAAGTTAAAAGGAAAGACATTGAAATCTAAGAGGAAATCGAGAACTCAGAAAAGACCCAATGTTGAAAATCTTATTAGGGTTTTGAGTAAAGAGATAAATAATTTGTCTAACCATGCTAGTAAAACACCTAAAATCAGACAAGCATGGGTTAGACAAGGTGAGCTACATTATTGTAATACTAATACATGGGTTAGAAAAGGTGACCTACATTTTTATAAGGCTCATACTGAACTTAGAGCATGTGACTCTAGTTCCGTGTGTTTGGACATTGAATCTTCTAGGCACATGACAGGAGATAAGTCAGTGGTTGATAACCTCAAGGATAGTGATTGTAAGAATGGTTCTTTTGATGAAAAGAAAAAGTCTAAAGGTTTAGGAAAATGCACCATTGTTGCCTCTGGTCTATCTAAACTAGAACATGTTGATTATAATAAGGGTCGAAAGGCTAATTTGCTTAGCATTAGTCAGATATGCAATGATTATCGATATGTCAATTTCCATTGTGATAAATGCATTATTAATGACTCTTTTGGAAATTGTCTAATGAAAGGTGTACGTACATCTGATTATCGGTATCGCATATTTCCTAAATTTTGTACTGAGAAAGGTCTTGAGTTTACATCCACAGCTTCTCAGTTAACAGACATTTCTACAAAACCATTAGATTTTCAAAAACATGTGTATCTTAGAAAATCTAGTGGCATAATATCATTATGATAGATGTCTTAATATGTATCATTCTAGGAATATCTTGCGTTATCTTTTATCCTAGAATTGATACATTATCATGCATTTTTTTTTTTATTTGCATGTTTATTTTTTCATTTTTTTGTTTTATTATTATGCATGCATCATGTTTTACTACTATTAGGATTATCCATGCATGCATCATTATGACAAAAATTGCCATAAAAATTATAAAAGATTCTTAGAACGTTGAGCTTAGCTAAAGGTACAAATGGTTTTCATATTTTACTATATTCTCATATTTGTTTTTCTTATTATACTTATGAGAATTGAAGTTATGAGTGTTACTTGAGGTTATTAGTCATTCCCTTGACATGTTTAAGTATTATTTTTGGAACTCATCAACTTTGGGTGCTTGTTTTACTTCGGAGATGACTGTATTACTTGTTTAAACTTTTAGTCTTTCTTATCTAATCCGAAGTGATATGTAAGTTCATAAGCTATGCTAGATTGATCTATGCTTTTAAATACCTTTTGCATATTTATGAATGTTGCGATGATGTTGAAAAGAGGAAAGAATGAGATATTCAAAAGATAGAAATGCAAAAAGTAGTTCTTTGATCTGAGTAACTGGGCCTCTTGCCTTAGTAAACATTGAGTGTTCGCGTAAAAAAGGGAGAAGACTAATGAGCATAAATCCCGTGGAAAAAGGTCGGGCCCACTTTGTCGGGACTAAAAATTCTCGCTGGAAAGTCCGGATCTTAGAAAGACAAAAAGGGATATGGTGAAAAGGTTGAAAATATTAAATTGTGTTTTCTTTATTTAGCAATAAGGTCTAAGTTAATGATTTGACTTCTAGCTTAGGTTTTGACTAATGTATCATCACGGTTAGTGATGAGATTGTTAGAATTATCACGTATTGCTTTCATCTTAATTGTTTGCTTGCACCTTAATATTTTTTCATATATGCAAATGTTATGTAAAACTTGTCTTGTGACAGCTTATGACTACAAGGACATGTGCTGATTTTCTTCATTATCATATGTATAGTAGCTAACTCAAATATGCGAATATGATGTGTTAATGATTAGCTCATTGTCTCTACTGCCCTGCTCAAATGTTTCTAAAAATAAAAATATTTTTTGTTTTGCATTTTGCATTCATGCATTAGTATTAAGATCATACATTGTAGATGTTAGTCACTAATTAGCCCTAGAGGGGGGTGAATAGGGTTATAAAAATTCTTAGCTACTTTTTGCACTTAATTTGATTTCAACACTTTAAATTAAACAAAATGTGAGCAATAAACACTTTAGAACAACAATAGATTCTTGACCTATGAAAGCAATAATCAAGCAATTATGTAAGTCAAGATAAGGCAAGCATGCAAGTAATTAAATGAAAAAGCAAGAGAGAGAGAGATGACACCGCAATTTTTACGAGGTTCGGTAACTCTTACTCCTCGGCTTGAGGATCCCCCCTTAAGACTTTCCCAATCTCACACTATGGCTTTTCCTTGCAGGCGGAATAACAAACCTTTACACATGAGCTAACGAGCCCGTTACACAAACAAGAGGACAAACCCCTCTTGAGGATCAATGAGCTTCACTCACTCAAGGATCTCTATCCTTTTATAAAGAAAAGATACACTCAATAAACATTCAAAACCCTTAAGGTTTATGAAGGATACACAATGTATAAGCTCAAGTGTTTAATGTGATGTGTTTGGTTCTCTCAAGATCTTACACACTCTTAGCAATAAATGACTCAAGAGTTGGAACAAAGATCTTCTCTAACTAACTTCTGACAAATGATTGGAATTGAATGAGAGGAGTCTAACTTTTAATGCTCAAGCTTTTCTTGTTGTATATTTTGATAGGAATGAAGAAGAAGATTAGCTTTTTGTACAAGGGAGTAAAGATTAATTGTCTTCTAAAAAAGCTATCTCATCATATATATAGGGCAAGAGTTAAGAGAGTGAGACTCACTTTAGGAGAGTGAGCTTAAAGTGGTGGTAACTGGGGTAGTTGAGAGTCATTAATGCACTGAAAAAGCCATTTTTAGCTCCGTCAGTCGACTGATTTCAATTTGTCAGTCACATGATGGTTGTCTGTCGGTCGACTAGCAAATAACTCAAAAACTCTCTGTCGTGGTCAGTCGACTGGCAAACAACTGTCGGTGAATGGTTGTCTGTCGACTGATACCACTATGTCGGTCGACTGGCAAATAGCCATGATAAAACTCAAAAACTCTATATCCTTGTCAGTCGACTAGCAAATAACTGTCGGTCGACTGGCAGGTTTGTGAGTCGATTAATTTGAAGGGTCAGTCACCTTATAGTGCAGTTTTCATTTCTTTTGATTTTTAGGATGAGCTTATACGTCTGAAAACCTCACATAAACCCTTTGATACAAGTTACTCACCATCCTATCTACCCCAAGTCTTAATTCTTCAATCTTCTGAAGCATTTCAAAAGTGAAATGACCTTTATGTCATTCCTTTAAGCTTTTTGCTTTCGATAAAAATCATGTTACTCTATAATCACGTACTTAACATTTTATTATCATCATAATGGATAATTGTTCTTTGATTGACCCTCGGGCCAACAATCTCCCCCTTTTTTATGATGAAAAAATATTACGTGTTTGATAAACGAGGGTGGCGTTGAAAATATGTTCCACCTGACTTTATACATATAAATAAGCAAAGTTTTTAACATACTAAGACATTTCTAAACGCAAACACATTCTCATTCATTTAGATACTTTCATTAAATTACACATGAGAATTTAAACATGCCTACATACTAAAACAAAACAAAGCAATACAACAAATACTTCTACTAACAACATAAATAAACGAAAAAGCAAAACACAAAAGCAAAAACAAAAAATGTGCTTCCTAACATTTCTCCCCTTTTGTCAACATCAAAAAGGAGGGATGGAGTTCTTAATCTCATCGAGCGTAAAATGGAGAGTGGCAAAATGAGTGTTGATATTAGTTAAAAGCTCAGCAATTTTCCTTTCGGTGTGGGAAATAAACTCTGCATTGCGAAGAATTCCTTCCTCATTTTTCTTGACACCTCCAAGAATCTCACGAAGGAGAACGGTGTGAGGAACAGGAAAATGGGTAGAAGGGCCTGCCGGGACTATGGCAAGATCACCGGGAGGAATAGAAGACGATGAGGTTTGGCCTTGAGTTGGAGGGGCTTGTTACTGGGTTGGAGGAGCTGATAAGTTCGCAAAATCACTATTTTAAATGTCAAAAATAAATATTTAATTCACCATTTTATTGCATAAATGTTCTTATATATATCTTTTTATTTCTTATAGGTTTGAATTGGAAAAGATGAAGAAAATATATTAAAGTGAAGAAAGGAATGCACATGGATGGAAGAAAGAATATAATGCACATGGATGGAAGATGAAGAATATAACGCACATGAAGAAAGAAGAAAATGAGTTGGAAAGCATCAATATTCAAAGAAAAATAAAAGAAAAGTAGATCTAACTTCACTTTACAAGATGTCATTATATTCCAATTTTCTCTATAAATAGGAGAGTAGTTGGAAACTGTATGGAGTTAGATAGTAGAGAGTGAGAAATTGTAAAGAGAATTTAGTCTTGTATCAAGTTTTTATTTTGTTGAAATCTTTTTCTTAGTTAATGAAAAATTCTTCTATCATCATGTTTTATTTCCCTATCATTATGCTAGCTTAAACATCTTCTCAAGGGAGTGATGAAGCCACCTTGGGTAAGATATACATAATTTTATTTTATTTCTTATTGTTTAATTCTCTTCCCGAAATAATTATTTCAAGTGACAAAACCTACAATAGAGGTTGAAAATAGAGGAAGGATTCTCCGTGATTACCAATCAATGGAAATACGGGGAATGCCTACCACTATTTATATTTATTTATTTTTAAACCAAAACATTAGAGGGAGGATTTTCCGTGATTACCAATTAATGGAAATACGGGGAATGCCTACCAATATCTATGTTTATGTTTAATAGGTTGGAGGAGAATTTGCAATAGAAATATATAATATTATTTATATAGACCCGGGTGGTGGATTCTCTTCCCTTGAGATTTCTTCCATCATTTGATAATTATCTAGTTATTTTAGTTTACTATTCAAAAATTCAAGAATTGTTTTAAGTAATTTCTTTTTATCTCGAAAATTATAGTTTTGGATCCTAGTCTCAAACCGATTTATAAGTTGAGAGTGGTTCGACCCTACTTATTGCTATACTATTTTTAAGTAAAGTATTTGTAGGTATTATAAATTTTGTTGACCGGAGTTTGGTGAAGTAACGACAAATATTATCAAATCATCAACCGTCAGGAGCTTGGCGAGGGTGACGGGTTGATGTGGAATGGGTCTTTGGCTAGAGAACACCTTGAGAGTTAACTTCCAAACCCATTTGGCTAAGACACCGACCGTCCACCGGAAGACTCACATTAGTTATAGCTTCGTTTTCAGATGGAATTTGGTAAAGGTGAAGGCTGTGAGTGATTGGAATAGGATAGAAAAGCTTCTTATTTTTAGAATTCTTCCAAGCCATGACATGCATACGAAAAATCTGAACAAGGTTGAGAGGATGGTTGGTGAGGATGCAAAACACTATATAAGCTTCAAAATGCGAGACATGATCACGGCCGCCAGATTTGGGAAAAATGGAATAAGTGACCACTTTGTGAATCAGACGGGCTTCGAGAGTGAGGTGCTTAGTCTCAAGCAAAGTGGACGGAATAATGGTATCGGGAGAGTGGAAAATAAAATCTATGGCATCTTTGGGCTCAAAAGTGCAACTTTGATACCATTCATATTGAAGATAAATGGTTTAGCCAATGCTTGGAACTTGAAACCAATTACGAAATTGTGCATTGGTGATGGTAATGTCAATGTTGGCGATAGAGGCATGAAGAGCATTTTTTTAGGCGGACTCAGTAACAGTAGTGTAGAAGGCTTGGATAAGACGTTCGTGAGTGGGATAGTCAAGAGACACGAAGTGGCTCCAACCTATAACTTGAAAGATAGAAAATAGTCGAATATTCAACCCTCGGCAAAGGGAGTTTTTGACGATACGGGTTTTGCAAAGTTCTTGATTCTCAAACTTTCGGAGGAACTCGACATGATGAGTTGTGTTAGGAAAGAGAGCATGAAGATTCATTGGTGCGTCTTCTTCATCGTCATCAACAGGGGCATGGCGACGTGGAGGAGGAGATGGAGAGGGAGAAGGAGATGGAGATGGAAGACGACGATGACACTGAGTGGCGAACCGAGTTCTAAATGACAAGGAGATGGAGATGGAATATCCCAAGAAAATTCCCTCATCCGATTTGGACTCAAATTTTCCCAAGTTATCCTTGTCATTTAGTACAAAGCACTTGCACCCAAAAACTTTGAAATACCCAATGTTGGGCTTTCGACCATTCCATAATTCATAGGGTGTCTTATCTAATTTAGATGGAATGATGACTCTATTAATAATGTGGCAAGCAGTGTTGACCACTTCGGCCCAAAGACTTCGAGGAAGACTATGTTCATTTAGCATAGTCATAGCCATTTCTTTAAGTAATCTATTCTTTCTCTCAACAACTCCATTTTGTTGAGAAGTTCTAAGAGCCGAGAGATCGTGAGATAAACTAAGTTCATCACATAATTCCTCTAAGTCATGGTTGTCAAATTCTCTTCCCCTATCACTTCTTATCTTCTTAACTGGCAAATCTTTTTCATTTTGGATTCTTCTATAAAATTTATTAAGGATGGAGTGAGTTTCATTTTTATGAGTAAGAAAATGTACCCAAGTAAATCGTGAAAAGTCATCAACTATGACGAGAACATAAAGTTTTCTACCTATGCTAGCAATTCTTTCCAGACCAAAAAAATCCATATGAAGAAGTTCTAAAGGTCTAGAAGTGGTGATATCATGCTTTCTTTTGAAAGAAGATTTTACTTGCTTGCCTGCTTAACAAGCACTACAAAATTTATCTTTATAATACTTAGTCTTGAGGAGGCCAGTAGGTTTTAATTGTGGCTTATGTCGGCACAATTGATACCAAAGGCCACCATAGTCCGAATCAAGCTTCCAAAGTTTTGGTCTAATACTAGTAGCCATATATCATATTTAACCCATTTCCTAACATTCTAATATTAAGGTACAAAAAAAATAATAATAAATAAATAAATAAAAAACAAAAAAGCGAAAAAAAAAAAACAGATTAGTATAATTGTTCAAATTTTTTTTTTTATTCACTCATTTTTGTTTTCATTATTTGTTTATTTACTTGTTTTTTTTTGTTGTTTTTTTTTTTTGCAGGAGATACCGTACCGGTTCGTCAGCCAGGTTCCATATCTCTAAACCCTTGTTATTTATTTATTTTTCCTAGATTAGGTGAAAATTTTGCATGTGAATTCTAGGATAGAATAACATTAGAAATTACCCTAATTTCCCATCCTTTGTATTTAGTTTATTTATATATATATTTTATTATTATTATTTTAGTTTTTTAGTTTTTTAGTTTTTTCTAGACACAAATTTTGCATGCGAATTCTAGGATAGAATAACATTAGAAATTCCCCTAAGCTCCCATTTTTTTATTTTTTATTTCTTTTTCTCTTGTTTGTGCATATTTTAATTAACATTTTGCATAAGATACTTAAGGGCAAAATTCCCACAAGATACGGTCGGGATTTCATCACCCGTTTCCGTGGCCCACAAATCACAAAAATCCTTGCATTTGTTAAACCATGAGCCTAATTTTAAAATTCATTAGCAATAATCCAATTTAGGGTTACGAGCTCATAGGCCCTCTAGGAAGGAAGAGGTTGGTAGTCACTCCAGTGAGTCATTATCAAATTGATAAACGGTAGGAAATTCTGTCTAGGAGTGTGGTTGACGCGCCATTAAGCAGGCCACGTGCCTCGCCACACTTTCCTGGGAACTACTCCGTTGTTAGTTTGATGATCCTTAACTGGTAATCTATCGACTTAATCTGGAATAGAGTAGGAGCTGTCTAATTAGGAGAGAATTAATTTGGACATCATTCTATTAATTCTCTACAATATTAGATTTAAACATTTACCACCCTTGAATTTAAGCTCAAGATAACAAAGCCAAAAATTTTGTGTGATTTGCCTATCATCTAGCCTTTTTAGGTTTTTTTTTGTTTATGCCCCAGTGGTTGCGAGTTAACAAGTGTTTAGTTAGGTTTCCTAGTGATCTCTCACTCTTTGATTTAGAAGAAAAATCAACTACCTTGTTAAATCTGTCAACCACCAATAATTCATCAATGGTTGCACCGAGAACTCTTAATGATTATTTTGCCCCAATCACAGCCAACCCACCCAATTGCATTGTTTTACCTGAGAATGATGCACCCCAGTTTGAGATTAGACCCGCCACAATCAATATGTTGCCAAAATTTCATGGACTTGAAAGTGAACAACCCTATATCAATTTAGGGAAGTTTTTAACAATATGCAACACATTCAAAAATCAAATTTTGAATGAAGAGGGTGTCAAACTGTGTCTTTTCCCCCTGTCCTTAGAAGATAGAGCTGTATCATGGCTAAACTCCATTCCACCCAACTCCATTCGATCATGGGATGAACTTGCAAGGAAATTCATGAGGAAGTTTTATCCCATGCAAAAGACCGAATCAATGAGAGATGCCATTAGTACTTTTAAAGTAAAAATTGAGGAACAATTCCATCAAACTTGGGACCGATTTCATGACTTGCTACTCAAATGCCCACACCATGGCTTTGATAAAGCATAACTAGTCCATTTCTTCTATAAGGGACTTTCCCCTATGAACCGAACCATGATTGAGTCAATGCACCAAGGAAAGTTCAAGGCCCAAACCCCTGACCAAACATATATATTTTTGGAGGAACTAGCTGAAAATGCCCAAAATTGGAATTGGAACCAAATTGATAATGAATTTTCTAGGAATGATCAAATGAATAGAACATCTGGTTTTTATGAGATCAAACCTGAAAATGAGTTAAAATCTGTGATGTAAAGTCTTGCTGAGGGAGTGAAAGACTTAGGTAAAAAGTTTGATGCATTTGCCCTAATATCTACCCCTGCACAATGCAATGTTTGTTCTGGTTTATCTCATCCAACAGAGGAATGTCCGGTCTCTTGTACATCTGAATGTTCGGATGCGCAAGTTTGTGCTTTCAATACCTTTTGGAGACCATTGCCTAATACATTTAGCCAAAGTTACGATCCTGATACTAGAAACCATCCTAATTTTTCATGGAGGCAAAATTTACCTCCACAAAACTTAAGTGGTCAGTCTGGTTTTCACGGTCACTCCAATAGGCAACCTCCAACTCAATGACTAATAATTCCTCAAAATCAATTCCCTAGGAATAACCAGTTCAATCCAAGCCGAGATTTAGCAGTTGATCCCATGAACAACTATGTTGCTCCTATCCCACCGGTCAATAATACTTCCAATTATGAGGACACTTTGAAAATGCTTGCCCTTAATCTTGATCAATCCAATAAGCATTCCAATAAGAGATTTTAAAATTTAGAAAATAACTTTGATCTCTTGACTCAAAATCAACTGCAATTTCAGCAGTCTCTCCAAAATCAGTTGAGTCAACTCACTGCAGCTCTGTCTGAAAGACAAAGGGGTACATTGCCTAGCCAACCCGAAATCAATCCAAAAAGACAAGGAGTTAATCTTGTAGGGACTCCTTCCACTTCTGACCAATCAAATGTCAATGTAAATTACATCATTACCCTCAGGTCAGGAAACAAAATTTATAATAAGGTTGAGCCACCCATCAGTGATGAAATTGAACCATCCAAATCTCTTCCACACAATTCCCAAAAATCCAAAAAGGACCAAGATCCTAATCTTGATGAGGTCATTCCAAAGTTGTTTATTCCACGTGCACCTTTTCCCTCTAGACTAGTCAACAATAAGAAGGATTCTCAATACAGTGCAATATTAGAGATTTTTCAAAATCTCCAGATTAACATTCCATTTCTCACTGCTATTAAGCAAGTTCCTTCTTATGAAAAATTCATTAAAGACTTAGTGAAGAGGAAAACCAATATCCCTAAGGAAGCCTTCATAGCCCAACATTGTTCCTCCTTCCTACAAAATCAAGTTGTGGTTAAACACAAAGACCCTGGTAGTCCAACTATCACTTGTAGGATAGGAGAAAATTTTGAAGGTCAACCTTTATTAGACCTTGGTGCTAGTGTCAATGTGTTACCGTATTCAGTTTACTTAGATTTTGGATTGACTGATTTGAAGAAAACTGCTGTTAGAATTCAGTTAGATGACCGATCCATCAAAATTCCAAGGGGTATCATTGAGGATGTGATAGTAAAAGTTAATGATTTTTATTACCCCGTAGACTTCATTGTGTTAGACACTCAACCAACCCAAGGTAAACAAATTCCAATCATTTTAGGTCGACCATTTTTAGCCACAGCCAATGCATTGATCAATTGTAGAAATGGTAGCATGACCTTAACCTTTGGGAACATGAAAGTGGAAGTCAATGTGTTCAATTTGATAAAACAACCCATTGAGTCAGAGTCTATTGAAGATGTTTGTCTCATTAATTCATTGACCAACCACACCTTTAACCACTCATATCCTGAGGATCCACTCCAGCATTGTCTATCCCATTTTGATGATAATTTGGATGAAGCTAATAACATTAGCCAAGTAAATGATTTGTTAAACTCTGCCCCAACCTTTGAAGCATCCAAGTATAAATCCAAATTCGAATCATTGTCATTGCCAGTTAACACTGAATCTGAAAATACAAAGAAACCACCTAATATTGAATTAAAGCCTTTACCCGAGACTTTAAAATATTCGTATCTTAGTGAATCTGAGACTTTTCCAGTGGTAATATCTTTTGAGTTAACTGAGCAACAAGAGTCCCAATTAATTGAGGTTCTTAAGACAATTAGGGAAGCCATAGCATGGTCCATTGATGATATCAAGGGCATTAATCCTCTAGTGGTGCAACATCGCATTCACTTAGAAGATAATGCGAAAACCTGTAGACAACCTCAAAGGAGACTTAACCCCAATATGAAAGAAGTTGTCCGCGGAGAAGTTATCAAACTTCTTGACGCTGATATCATCTACCCGATTTCTGATAGTCAATGGGTGAGTCCAATCCAGGTAGTTCCTAAAAAGTCTGGCATCACTATTATGTCCAATGCCCATAATGAGCTTGTTCCTACTCACATTCAAACTGGATGGTGAGTTTGCATAGACTACAGGAAACTGAATAACGTGACTAGAAAAGACAATTTTCCACTTCCCTTCATCGACCAAATGTTAGAAAGATTAGCTGGTCAGGCCTTCTATTGCTTTTTAGATGGTTATTTTGGTTACAATCAAATTCCTGTCCACCCTGATGACCAAAAAAAAACTACTTTCACCTGTTCATAAGGTACATTCGCCTATCATCGCATGCCATTCGGCTTGTGTAATGCACCAACTACATTTCAGCGATGTATGATGAGTATATTTAGTGACATGGTTGAAAAGTTTCTAGAAATCTTCATGGATGACTTCTCTGTCTTTGGGTCATCATTTGAGCAATGTCTAGACCATCTTTCTCTCGTACTTCAACGTTGTCGTGACAATAACTTGGTACTTAACTGGGAAAAGTGTCATTTCATGGTCCAAAAGGGAATTGTCCTAGGTCATAATATCTCCAGTGCAGGAATTGAAGTAGACAAAGCAAAAATTTATCTAATCTCCAATCTACCTATCCCCAAATCTGTTCGAGATATTTGAGCATTCCTAGGTCATGCCGGTTTCTACAGGCGTTTCATCAAAGATTTCAGTAAGATAGCTAGACCTTTGACCCATCTTCTAGCTAAAGATGCACAATTTGAGTTTACTGATGCCTGTAAGTCCGCCTTTGAGTACTTAAAGTCAGCACTCACTACTGCACTTATCATTCGCTCACCTGATTGGAACTTGCCTTTTGAAATTATGTGTGATGCGTCTGATTATGCAGTAGGTGCTGTTTTAGGCCAAAAAGTGGATAAAGCACGACATGTCATATACTATGCTAGCAAAACCTTAAATGATGCCCAAATCAACTACTCAACCACTGAGAAAGAGTCGCTAGCAGTCGTGTTCTCCTTTGAGGAGTTTAGATCTTATTTGGTTGGATCTAAGTTCATCATCTATACAGATCATGCAGCGTTAAGACATCTTTTGTTCAAATCTGATGCAAAACCTAGGTTGATACGCTGGATCTTACTCCTTCAAGAGTTTGACCTTGAGATTCGAGATAAGAAAGGTTCCGAGAATGTAGTCGCTGATCATTTGTCCCGTCTTGTTATTGAATCCACTAGTGACTCCATTCCCATCTCTAATTATTTTCCTGATGAGCAATTATTTGAAATATCTCATGCACCATGGTATGCAGATATTGTCAATTATATTGTGACTAGTCAAATTCCTTCCAACTGGTCCAAACAAGAGAAAGATAAATTTTTGGCCAAGGCTAAGGAATATTTCTGGGATGACCCCTACTTGTTTAAATATTGTCCAGATCAGATCATTCGTAGGTGTGTTCCCGAGGTAGATCAAAAGTCTGTCATTTCCTTCTGTCATGACCAGGCATGTGGGGGCCATTTCAGTTCCAAACGAACTGCTGCAAAAATCTTGCAATCAGGATTCTATTAGCCGACCATTTTCAAAGACACCCACACATACTGTCTAGCTTGTCATAGATGCCAATTGCTAGGTAAGATTACCAAAAGAAACGAATGGCCTCAACAATCGATTCTCATCGTTGAAATCTTTAAAGTATGGGGTATTGATTTCATGGGACAATTTCCATCCTCGTTTGGCAATCTCTACATCCTTTTAGCAGTTGATTATGTGTCAAAATGGGTAGAAGATTTAGCCACCAAAATAGCTGACCATGGAGTTGTGGTGCGTTTTTTCGAAGACCAGGTTTTACCTCGGTTTGGAACACCTCGAGCCATAATCAGTGACAATGGTTCACATTTTTGCAATAAAGTCTTTAGAAACCTGTTGTCCAAATATGGAATCAATCACAAAGTGGCCCTATCATATCACCCTCAAACCAATGGTCAAGCTGAGGTATCTTAATAGGGAGATTAAACAGATCTTAGCAAAAACAGTTAAGCCCACAAGGAAGGACTGGAGTCTTCGTGTCCAGGATGTTTTATGGGCATACCATACTGCTTACAAGACTCCTATAGGAATGTCCCCATATTGATTGGTCTATGGCAAAGCCTGTCACTTGTCTGTTGAACTCGAACACCGTGTTTATTGGGCCATCAAGGCCACGAACTTTGACTATGATAAAGCCTGTCAACGTAGGACCCTTCAACTTGATGAGTTAGAAGAAATCAGAAATGATGCCTATGAGAGTTCAAGAATTTATAAAGCCAAGACTAAGTTGGAACATGACAAACACATTCTCAAAAAGGAGTTTTTCATAGGACAAAAGGTTCTTTTGTATAACTCCTGTCTTCAATTATTTCCTGGGAAGTTAAGGTCACGTTGGTCAGGCCCGTACTATGTCCATCACATTTCTAGTCATGGTGTCATTGAGTTACAAGACCCTAAGAATGGACAGTTATTTAAAGTTAATGTTCATCGTCTAAAGCCTTTCATAGAACTTGAAACTTCTGAAAATGAGGAAATTCTCCTCATTGATCTGATTTATTCGGACTGATCTATTTAGGGTTAGCACATCTGTTGAGTCTGGCTGAAGACGTTAAACTTAGCGCTACTGGGAGGCATCCCAGTCAGTTGTGTAAATTTTTCTATCAATTTTATTTTTTCACTCTATTTGGATATGTTTAGATTTTGTTTGGGGGTAAATTCTGTCATAATATTTTCAATCACTTGACTTTTCTTTTGCCAAGAATCTTTGCAGGGACTATACTCCAAAAACACCACCTCAATTGCGGTAATTTTTTCCAATTTGTCTCTTAGATGTATTTTTAAACACTAGGGACAATGTTATTTTTGTTTGGGGGTGGATATCTATTTAATCAAAATAGAATTTCATTATTAAAAATAAAAAAAATAAAAAATAAAAAATTTGAAAAATTCATTTCGTTTGGAAAAGTTTTTTGTTTTTATGCATGAGTGTTTTGCATTATAAGTTGATTAAGTTTGTGTTTATGATATATCAGTAGTATGTGATGCGATATTCCCGCTCATGAGAGTAATGATTAGATTAAGTTAGTGAAATGATGTGGTTTTACATAGGTAAATAAATTAGTGAAATTGAAACCGAAAAGGACAACTTTGACCTATAAGCTCATGCACATATTCACTATGGGAAAAACAGTTGATTTTTTACTATGGAGTTGAAAAATTAGCTTTGTCGCAATAAAAGGGGAGAAGGGGAGATAGAATGGAGAAAATTTAAAAAAATTATTTTCAAAGAAATGCAAAAAGTAGTTCTTCGATCTGAGTAACCGGACCTTGGTATCACCAATATCATTGTTCGCGTAAAAAGGGGAGAAAACTAATGAGCATAAATCCCATAGAAGAAGTTCGTGCCTAGTTGGTCGGGACTAAAAATCCTCGCTGGAAAGTCCGGAGCTTATAAATACAAAAAGGGATGGAAGAGAAATGATGGAAATAATGAGTTTTTACGAAAAATATGGCAAAGTTTGATCAATGAAGTAGAAGAAGAAAGATTGACATACCATAGTAGAATGTTCACAAAAACATGGAAGATTGTCTAGATTGGGAGTAGAAAGTAACGAAATTATTTACTTCAGTGGGGATCATTCATATCATTACCTTGAGATAGTTATTGTTCGGTAGTGAGTGGTAGTATTTGCATTCATATTATCTTATATATTGTATCATGGCTTGATTAATGAGTATGTAAATGCATGAATGCATGAAAATGAAGAATGAAGAAGTTGTGGGTAATATATCCAACCCTCACGAGGCTATTGCTCGTACACTAGGGTGACCTAGGGGTTTAAGGCCTTATTGCATATGGTAAATGCAATCGAAAGCAGCCTGCGAAAGTGACACATCTTTAGTTAAAATTAATAAAAGTCTAATTTTGCGAACTAATCTATTTTGCCCTTATTTGCTAGAGGACTAGCAAGAGCTTGTTTGGGGGTAATTTGATAAGTTCACAAAATCACAATTTTAAATGTCAAAAATAAATCTTTAATTCAACATTTTATTACATAAATGTTCTTATATATATCTTTTTATTTCTTATAGGTTTGAATTGGAAAAGATGAAGAAAATATATTAAAGTGAAGAAAGGAATGCACATGGATGGAAGAAAGAATATAATGCACATGGATGGAAGATGAAGAATATAACGCACATGAAGAAAGAAGAAAATGACTTGGAAAGCATCAATATTCAAAGAAAAATAAAAGAAAAATAGATCTAACTGCACTTTACAAGATGTCATTATATTCCAATTTTCTCTATAAATAGGAGAGTAGTTGGAAACTGTATGGAGTTAGATGGTCGAGAGTGAGAAATTGTAAAGAGAATTTAGTCTTGTATCAAGTTTTTATTTTGTTGTAATCTTTTTCTTAGTTAATGAAAAATTCTTCTATCATCATGTTTTATTTCCCTATCATTATGCTAGCTTAAACATCTTCTCAAGGGAGTGATGAAGCCACCTTGGGTAAGATATACATAATTTTATTTTATTTCTTATTGTTTAATTCTCTTCCCGAAATAATTATTTCAAGTGACAAAACCTACAATAGAGGTTGAAAATAGAGGAAGGATTCTCCGTGATTACCAATCAATGGAAATACGGGGAATGCCTACCACTATTTATATTTATTTATTTTTAAACCAAAACATTAGAGGGAGGATTTTCCGTGATTACCAATTAATGGAAATACGGGGAATGCCTACCAATATCTATGTTTATGTTTAATAGGTTGGAGGAGAATTTGCAATAGAAATATATAATATTATTTATATAGACCCGGGTGGTGGATTCTCTTCCCTTGAGATTTCTTCCATCATTTGATAATTATCTAGTTATTTTAGTTTACTATTCAAAAATTCAAGAATTGTTTTAAGTAATTTCTTTTTATCTCGAAAATTATAGTTTTGGATCCTAGTCTCAAACCGATTTATAAGTTGAGAGTGGTTCGACCCTACTTATTGCTATACTATTTTTAAGTAAAGTATTTGTAGGTATTATAAATTTTGTTGACCGGAGTTTGGTGAAGTAACGACAAATATTATCAAATCATCAACCGTCAGGAGCTTGGCGAGGGTGACGGGTTGATGTGGAATGGGTCTTTGGCTAGAGAACACCTTGAGAGTTAACTTCCAAACCCATTTGGCTAAGACACCGACCGTCCACCGGAAGACTCACATTAGTTATAGCTTCGTTTTCAGATGGAATTTGGTAAAGGTGAAGGCGGTGAGTGATTGGAATAGGATAGAAAAGCTTCTTATTTTTAGAATTCTTCCAAGCCATGACATGCATACGAAAAATCTGAACAAGGTTGAGAGGATGGTTGGTGAGGATGCAAAACACTATATAAGCTTCAAAATGCGAGACATGATCACGGCCGCCAGATTTGGGAAAAATGGAATAAGTGACCACTTTGTGAATCAGACGGGCTTCGAGAGTGAGGTGCTTAGTCTCAAGCAAAGTGGACGGAATAATGGTATCGGGAGAGTGGAAAATAAAATCTATGGCATCTTTGGGCTCAAAAGTGCAACTTTGATACCATTCATATTGAAGATAAATGGTTTAGCCAATGCTTGGAACTTGAAACCAATTACGAAATTGTGCATTGGTGATGGTAATGTCAATGTTGGCGATAGAGGCATGAAGAGCATTTTTTTAGGCGGACTCAGTAACAGTAGTGTAGAAGGCTTGGATAAGACGTTCGTGAGTGGGATAGTCAAGAGACACGAAGTGGCTCCAACCTATAACTTGAAAGATAGAAAATAGTCGAATATTCAACCCTCGGCAAAGGGAGTTTTTGACGATACGGGTTTTGCAAAGTTCTTGATTCTCAAACTTTCGGAGGAACTCGACATGATGAGTTGTGTTAGGAAAGAGAGCATGAAGATTCATTGGTGCGTCTTCTTCATCGTCATCAACAGGGGCATGGCGACGTGGAGGAGGAGATGGAGAGGGAGAAGGAGATGGAGATGGAAGACGACGATGACACTGAGTGGCGAACCGAGTTCTAAATGACAAGGAGATGGAGATGGAATATCCCAAGAAAATTCCCTCATCCGATTTGGACTCAAATTTTCCCAAGTTATCCTTGTCATTTAGTACAAAGCACTTGCACCCAAAAACTTTGAAATACCCAATGTTGGGCTTTCGACCATTCCATAATTCATAGGGTGTCTTATCTAATTTAGATGGAATGATGACTCTATTAATAATGTGGCAAGCAGTGTTGACCACTTCGGCCCAAAGACTTCGAGGAAGACTATGTTCATTTAGCATAGTCATAGCCATTTCTTTAAGTAATCTATTCTTTCTCTCAACAACTCCATTTTGTTGAGAAGTTCTAAGAGCCGAGAGATCGTGAGATAAACTAAGTTCATCACATAATTCCTCTAAGTCATGGTTGTCAAATTCTCTTCCCCTATCACTTCTTATCTTCTTAACTGGCAAATCTTTTTCATTTTGGATTCTTCTATAAAATTTATTAAGGATGGAGTGAGTTTCATTTTTATGAGTAAGAAAATGTACCCAAGTAAATCGTGAAAAGTCATCAACTATGACGAGAACATAAAGTTTTCTACCTATGCTAGCAATTCTTTCCAGACCAAAAAAATCCATATGAAGAAGTTCTAAAGGTCTAGAAGTGGTGATATCATGCTTTCTTTTGAAAGAAGATTTTACTTGCTTGCCTGCTTAACAAGCACTACAAAATTTATCTTTATAATACTTAGTCTTGAGGAGGCCAGTAGGTTTTAATTGTGGCTTATGTCGGCACAATTGATACCAAAGGCCACCATAGTCCGAATCAAGCTTCCAAAGTTTTGGTCTAATACTAGTAGCCATATATCATATTTAACCCATTTCCTAACATTCTAATATTAAGGTACAAAAAAAATAATAATAAATAAATAAATAAAAAACAAAAAACGAAAAAAAAAAAACAGATTAGTATAATTGTTCAAATTTTTTTTTTTATTCACTCATTTTTGTTTTCATTATTTGTTTATTTACTTGTTTTTTTTTGTTGTTTTTTTTTTTTTTGCAGGAGATACCGTACCGGTTCGTCAGCCAGGTTCCATATCTCTAAACCCTTGTTATTTATTTATTTTTCCTAGATTAGGTGAAAATTTTGCATGTGAATTCTAGGATAGAATAACATTAGAAATTACCCTAATTTCCCATCCTTTGTATTTAGTTTATTTATATATATATTTTATTATTATTATTTTAGTTTTTTAGTTTTTTCTAGACACAAATTTTGCATGCGAATTCTAGGATAGAATAACATTAGAAATTCCCCTAAGCTCCCATTTTTTTATTTTTTATTTCTTTTTCTCTTGTTTGTGCATATTTTAATTAACATTTTGCATAAGATACTTAAGGGCAAAATTCCCACAAGATACGGTCGGGATTTCATCACCCGTTTCCGTGGCCCACAAATCACAAAAATCCTTGCATTTGTTAAACCATGAGCCTAATTTTAAAATTCATTAGCAATAATCCAATTTAGGGTTACGAGCTCATAGGCCCTCTAGGAAGGAAGAGGTTGGTAGTCACTCCAGTGAGTCATTATCAAATTGATAAACGGTAGGAAATTCTGTCTAGGAGTGTGGTTGACGCGCCATTAAGCAGGCCACGTGCCTCGCCACACTTTCCTGGGAACTACTCCGTTGTTAGTTTGATGATCCTTAACTGGTAATCTATCGACTTAATCTGGAATAGAGTAGGAGCTGTCTAATTAGGAGAGAATTAATTTGGACACCATTCTATTAATTCTCTACAATATTAGATTTAAACATTTACCACCCTTGAATTTAAGCTCAAGATAACAAAGCCAAATGACAAGGATGGCTTACTAATGAAGAAATTCTGTCTACTAATGAAGATTCATTGGTGCGTCTTCTTCATCGTCATCAACAGGGGCATGGCGACGTGGAGGAGGAGATGGAGAGGGAGAAGGAGATGGAGATGGAAGACGACGATGACACTGAGTGGCGAACCGAGTTCTAAATGACAAGGAGATGGAGATGGAATATCCCAAGAAAATTCCCTCATCCGATTTGGACTCAAATTTTCCCAAGTTATCCTTGTCATTTAGTACAAAACACTTGCACCCAAAAACTTTGAAATACCCAATGTTGGGCTTTCGACCATTCCATAATTCATAGGGTGTCTTATCTAATTTAGATGGAATGATGACTCTATTAATAATGTGGCAAGCAGTGTTGACCACTTCGGCCCAAAGACTTCGAGGAAGACTATGTTCATTTAGCATAGTCCTAGCCATTTCTTGAAGTAATCTATTCTTTCTTTCAACAACTCCATTTTGTTGAGGAGTTCTAGGAGCCGAGAGATCGTGAGATAAACCAAGTTCATCACATAATTCCTCTAACTCATGGTTGTCAAATTCTTTTCCCCTATCACTTCTTATCTTCTTAACTGACAAATCTTTTTCATTTTGGATTCTTCTATAAAATTTATTAAGGATGGAGTGAGTTTCATTTTTATGAGTAAGAAAATGTACCCAAGTAAATCGTGAGAAGTCATCAACTATGACGAGAATATAAAGTTTTCTACCTATGCTAGCAATTCTTTCCAGACCAAAAAAATCCATATGAAGAAGTTCTAAAGGTCTAGAAGTGGTGATATCTTGCTTTCTTTTGAAAGAAGATTTTACTTGCTTGCCTGCTTGACAAGCACTACAAAATTTATCTTTATAATACTTAGTCTTTAAGAGGCCTTTTACTAAGTCATTTCTAGACAAGCGGTGAAGAAGGTCCATACTAACATATCCTAAATGTCTATGTCATAACCAACTATTTTCGCTAGTTGTGATAAAACATTTAATATTTTGTTCATGTAATTCACAAAGCAACATAGTATAGACATCCCCATTTCGTTTGGTATTGAATAATTGCGTTTCATCCTTCTCAACGATGTATGCATTTGACCTAAAAATGTCTCTGTAACCTTTATCACATAATTTAATAATGCTAAAAAGATTGTGCTTCAATCCATCAACAAGTAGAACATTATCAATAGAGAAAGAAGGGGTTATACCAATAGCGCAAATTCCAATGATCTTGCCTTTTGAATTGTCACCAAATGTGACGTTTCCCCCTTCATAAGCTTGGAGAGAAGTGAACTTTGATTTGTCCCCCGTCATATGCCTTGAGCAACCGCTATCAATGAACCATTTGTCATTGTTGGTTGTCTTCAAGCATACCTATAAAAAGATGTTTAAGAGCCACCTTTTGGTACCCAAGTAGTTTTGGGTCCATTAATGTTAGTGATGCATGCAATAGTTCCCTTTGGAACCCAAGTCATCTTAGTTGTAGCCTTTTCAGGTTTTCGATTACGAACAAAGGTTCCTTTTGGAACCCAAATCATTTTTATCTCTTTAAATATACGATTACATACATTCGCCTTATAACCATTTTGCATGCAATAATAACAAGTAACATGCTTGTGAAAATCTGAAGAATGTGAACAAGATTGCTTAGTGAATGCGTGCCTTAATGAATTTCTCTTTTTCACTAGAATCGCATCTTTGTCAAAAGCGTCATATCCTAATACACTTTTATCAAATCCTCTTCTACAGAGATATACACAGAGATAGAAAATATGGAGTGATCATATATATTCAAGTTCTCTCTTGTTATTGGAATTTTCCAATTGTGTTTCGACACCGAAGATCTTATGCACAATTGGATGATCTAGTTGCTGAAAAATCATCACACCGTCTATTGCAACGAGGTTGTTTTGATCCGTTGAAGAATGAAGTCGTCTGAGTGCGGAGATCAGAGCGAGAAGCTTCATGGTTATTTGATATGTTGAGAAACAGAGTCGTCAGAGTACAGAGTGGAGCAAGAGCTTCGTGGAACGCGAGTGAATCTAGACTTTCAAACGTCGAGTGAAGAATATAAGATTACATCGGTTATAAGTATTGTTTTCATAGAGTATGTATAAATTCTCTGATTCATAGTGCATCGATACCTTAGCATATCCCTGGAGTCTTTCCAATAGATTTTTCATAAAAATATTATGTCTCTACTGTTTTATTTTCTACACTTAGATTATTATTTGCATGATTTATATTGATAGAGAATTGGACTAAAATTAACTTTTTTGCAATTATTATTAATTTGTCAATAAATCCACAAAAAGCCTATTCACTCCCCATCTAGGTTGTTTTCATTGATTGTTTAGGTAATTTCAATTGGTATCAGAGTGTGGTTGCCCCGATTTAGGTTAACTACCTAGAGTAAGATCTTGAACTTAGACGATAGAATTTCTTCGTGAACGAGGTTTTCTTGATAAGCCCCTTATTCTTGATAGGTTAAATAATGAGGGTGATGATGATTGTGATGATTCGCTTCAAGCTAAGTATAATAAATTGCATGGTAAGTACACACATCTTAGCGAAGTTTTCTCAAAATCTATTGGTAGATTTAAAAGTGTTGACAAGGAAAAAGAATTCTTAAGAGAAGAATTAACCAGCATTACCCATGACTTTAATCAGCACATGATTGATAAGTCTGAATGGATTGAAAGTTTGAGAAAGTATGAAAAAGAAAGGATGGAGGTTTTAAAGAGTGTAGAAGATCTCAATAAGGAACTAACAACTGTAAGATCTGATTCGATTGAGAAATCTGTGAAAATTTAAGATTTGGAGAAGAATTTGGAAGATGCTAACTCAACTATTCATAGATGGTCTAGTGGAACTCTTAAGCTTGATCATATGTTAAGTGTATGTAAATCTGCGGGAAATACGAAAGGTTTGGGGTTTGTAGGAATACCAAATAATCATGATGTCATTCCCAAAACTATTTTTGTTAAGAGATCTCATGTAGAATCAAGTTCTTTTCAAGGTAAGTTTGATAGGAATTTTAATGCTCAATCTTATGTCAGAAAACCAGTTGATAGAATGGTTCTTTTTACCTCTAAGGGTTCGAATAATGGTTTTCAAAAGTTTGTCCCAATATGCCAACATTGTGGAGTGAAATGTCACATTCGACCTTTGTGTTCAAAGTTAAAAGGAAAGACTTTGAAATCTAAGAAGAAATCGAGAACTCAGAAAAGACCCAATGTTGAAAATCAAATTAGGGTTTTGAGTAAAGAGATAAAGAATTTGTCTAACCATGCTAGTAAAACACCTAAAATCAGACAAGCATGGGTTAGACAAGGTGAGCTAAAATCAGACAATTATTTGTTCAGTGTTGTGGTTACAGGATTGGTAGACCGTCATGAAAGCAAGGTGACAGTTTATATCTATATTTGTCGGTGTGTGTTCATAGGTATAGATGTTATGTTGTTATTTGTGAGGCTATATTGTAAAACATGATTTTGTCTCAGAAATGCCAAGGAAAAGATTGTAAGAACATTTATAGTAATTGTTTATGTATGGCATGTTCTAGACAATAACCATGTTGAGTGCTAGATAGGTCATGTTGGTATCAACGACATCCACAAGCTTTGACAAAGGTGGAATCAAGCATTGAAGTATTGAAGAATACAAATGAAGTGTAAAAACTAGTGTATTGATAAAAATGTCTCCCAGAGGGCAAAAATGGCATTTTCCAAAGCCGTTAATTCAAACAAAAAGTTTTGGGGACTCAAGAGGGTCATTTTAGCGCAATTGCGGAGAAAAGTGGTTTTAACAAAAATACCTATGCTTTCAGAATCAAAAAGTGGTTGGAAAGTGGAGTTTTACGCTTGAAGGTACTCTTGGACCTACGCTTCAAGCGTAGATGAGGCAGAGTTTTATAAAGTGTAGGTGCGACATTATGACTGCGTAACTAGTTGTTACGTATCTTATTATGATTTTGGCTACACTCTTATATATCCTAGGATGTGTAAAGGATATATACACAAAATTTTACTAGATTCATTCCCAATTATAAAAGGATTAAATAAGGGAAGAATCCTAGTTCAGAAAGGAAACAGTGATTTCAGCAAGATTTTTAGTTAACTTCGGAAGCTCATATCTTGGTCAGAAAGGTCCAAATGAGGTGATTCTTGAGCCTATAACAATATATTGAATTCAGCTTTCCAACGATATATTACATGCCTTCATCCAATGTGTGTAGCTTTAGATATGATCAAAAGAGTGAGAGCTGTCCTGCAGGAAAAAGATGGAAATTTAAGAATCGGGCTAAAATTTTATTTTGACTCAAATTGATCCGTGTTGACCCGGATGACCTTGAGTTCGACCTAAACACCTATAAGCACGTGTATATCACATATTATACATGATATTGAAGGGTTTGGCTCAGTTGAGGGTGAAATTACCAAAGAGGGCAAACTTAGGATTTCTCTTCTGCATTGCCTATAAATACCAAGGTCTACAATAGAGGAGGCCACGGTTTTGTGAGAGATCTATATAGTATTCTATCATTCATATTCTTCTACAGAGATATACATAGAGATAGAAAAGATGGAGTGATCATATATATTCAAGTTCTCTCTTGTTATTGGAATTTTCCAATTGTGCTTCTACACCGAAGATCTTATGCACAATTGGATGATCTAGTTGCTAAAAAATCATCACACCATCTTTTGCAATGAGGTTGCTTTAATCCGTTGAAGAACGGAGCCGTCTGAGTGCGGAGATCGGAGCGACAAGCTTCGTGGTTATTTGATCTGTTGAAAAACAAAGTCGTTAGAGTACGGAGCGGAGCGAGAGCTTCTTGGAGCGCGAGTGAATCTAGACTTTCAGATATCGAGTGAAGAACAGCAGATTACATCGGTTGTAAATACTATTTTCATAGAGTTTGTATAAATTCTCTGATTCATAGTACATCGATACCCGAACGTATACGTGGTTTTTACTTGGAGGTTTTCCAATATTTTTTACGTAAAAATATCGTGTGTCTTTATTGCTTTATTTTCTTCACTTAAATTATTATTTGCATGATTTATATTGATAGAGAATTGGATTAAAATTGACTTTTCTGCAACTATTATTAATTTGTCAATAAATCCACAAAAAGCCTATTCACCCTCATCTAGGTTGTTTTCATTGATCGTCTAGGTAATTTCACTATTCAATTCTCTTGTATTCTTCACCTCTTTAGGCTTGATTTGAATTTTGACGAAACTTGTCAATGCCCATTAAACCTTCCCGACTCCACAATTCACTCAACATGGTTATTGTCTAGAACATGTCAAACACAAATAATACTATAAATATTCTTACACTCTGAAAGAAGCTCGAAGAATCTAAGGGAACATGGTTGGAAAAACTACCCGAGGTATTGTGGTCCTATCGTACGACCCCGGACAGCCGATAGGGGAGAATCCGTTCGCCATGACATATGATGCGGAAGCGGTCATACCACCTGAAGTAAGGGTGTCAACCCTGAGAAGCCAGACATGGGAGGAAGGTCCAAACAACCAGCACTTAGCTCATAATCTTGATCTGTTGGAAGAAAGAAGAGATGCGGTTGGGATCAGATTGGCTGCTTACCAGCAACAGGTCAAGAATCTTTTTAACCAAAAAGTCAAAAGAAGGGAGTTCCAGGTAGGAGATATGGTCCTTAGAAGGAAGATCGGAAGTGTAGGCAAGCTGAGAAAAACATGGGAGGGGCCGTACACAATCATTGAGGTCATATGACGAGGGGCTTATCGGGTTCGGAATAACGAAACAGGTCGGATCGAGCACAACTCTTAGAATGCCTATCATCTGAAGAGGTATTATCTTTAGGTAGATTCAAGAGTTTATGATAAACAAATAAAGCATCTTTGTCCACTGTATGACACATCTGTTGTCGAATAAAAGTATCTGTGCCCATTACACGATACCTCTGCTATCTGATTCTCTTATTCTTTCAATAAAATGCTCATTTCCATTTATAATGTCTTTACTCTCCTTGATAGCACTCATATCTGACGAAATACATAGAATTTTCCTAAGTGTTAATTCAAAATGGTACGTGTACCTTGAATTAGCTAGAGGATCTCAATGGGACCGAAAGGCCAGAAGCCCGAAGTCCCATACCTCATAAAATACGTAAAATGTCCTAAGTGTTAATTTAAAATGGTCCGTGTACCTTAAATTGGCCAGAGGATATCAATGGGACCAAAAGGCCAGAAGCCCGAAGTCCTATACCTCATGAAATACGTAAAATGTCCTAAGTGTTAATTCAAAATGGTCCATGTACCTTGAACTGACTAGAGGATATCAATAGAACCGAAAGGCCAGAAGCCCGAAGTCCCATACCTTATGAAAAAGGTAACTTTTTCCTAAGTGTTAGATTCAAAATGGTTCACACACCTTGAATTGGCCAGATGACATCAATGGTATTGGGCGGACAAAAGTCTGATGTCCTTTATTTTTAAAAACTTTTCCTAAGTGTTGATTCAAAATGATGAATCCTTGAATTGACCAGAGGACAACAAGAGCATTGGACGGGCAGTAGTCCGATGTCCTTTTCATAATATTTTCCTAAGTGTTAACTCGTTGATACCTCGCGTATCTCCAAATGGCCAAAGGATAAAAGATGTGTCAAATAAACTAATATAGTAAGTAAAACATTTCAAATAGTATAGAAAGAATAATGAGAATATGATGATGCAGAAAGGCCAAAGATGGATCAAAATAAGCAAAGTTTCATTAAAATAAATAGAAGTACAAAAATGGCCCAGATGGGGAATTACGCTAGAAAGGAAAATAAGGAAAAACTGCCTAAGTCTTATGGCCCTGACCCCTGAATTCAGTGCCTAAGTCATTTACAATTTTGGTTAATGGGGGAAGTTGTGGAGCTAGAGGAACATGGTCTTCACCTATGAGAAAAGTGGCAAAGCAGACTTCATTCTGAGTAGGCTCAAGATCCTTATACGGATATGGCACCCAAAGATGAGTGTCCATCTCATCAGGACTCTTGATGGACCACTCAGACTCCGGCAAATGATCCTGCTCATCTCGCATTCGCCACCCATAAGCTGTTCGAACGTCCCCAAAGGCCACAAAACAAGTATCCATGTCCAAACCACCTAGATGACACATCTCGACTTTGGATTGCTCCAAGGCCAGAAGGTTGTCCGCTTCTGCTTTCTCAACTGAGATCTTCATGTTCGCCTCTTTCAATTCCTCGATCTGAGCCGCCAGAGCTCTTCTTTCAGCTTCACCAGGGCCCTTTAGTTTGCCAGGCTTTGGCGAAGGCCATCAACCTCCTTCGCCAAAGAAATCTAATGCTCATTTCCCTATTGTAGGGTTGTTTGCATCTTTGCCATCTCCCGAACGTCTACCTCCAAGAAATTGTTGTAAGATTGGATGGCATAGAGCATCTGTCCAGAAGAAAGAAAGTATTGATATTAGTTTAACCAAAATTAAGAGAGGAAATGCAAAAATCCAAAAGCAAGGAACATACCTCCATAGCCATCTTGGGGCCCTTCATGAGCAATTCGGTCCTGGTGACATTGGACAATGTTGCTCTGTCAGCAGGAGTCCAGATGTCCTTCTCGATGACCCAAAGAGCATCACGTTGACAGATAGTCAAATTCTCGACACAGATAGGAGACCCATCCTTGGGAGCAAATTGTGGCTGTCAAGGGATAGTAGTAGAAGAAGTAGAAACATTCTAGCCTGGCAAAGGGTCATCACCCAAAGTGTTGGCAGCACCACTGACCTGGCCCTTTTAAAGGCACCTCCTCCCCCTACAGCTAAACGAGGTCTGGTGGTGGGAGTTATTCCTCCTGCAGAAGGAGTACGGGGAAGGGGATTGGCTTCAAGAACTTGGGTGTCAGTTGGTGGCGCAGGTGGCGCCACTAATATAAGGACAATAGGAATGGGTGTAGGCCCACTAGGTTGTGGGGGCATGCCTAAGTGTTAATGACCTTAGTTGGATCTCCATCTTGTCAACATCACCGCCCACGTTAGAAATTTTTTGCAAGTTAACTGAAGTTAATACTTCAGTAGGTGATCGGACGTCACCCCATATCTGATCCATCGGGAGCTTAAAGTGCTCCTTTAAAGGTCCAGGAGCCAGTTCATTCTCCTGATAACTGAAGAACCTAAGGACATATTCCTCGCAATGAAGATCACATAATTCGCAGACAAGTGGTCTTATGAAGGGAGCGAAAGACAGGAAGGCGGATGGGTCCAACAACCTTAGGGATCAGGTAGTTCAAGGAGAAGGGGTAAAACCAGTTACCACTAACCACAACCATCCTCTCTTTCCAATCATTATTAGACTTCTCTTGATCGGAGCATATGCCCCTACCTTGGAAAGGAAAAAGGTTGTATCGTCCTTTTGACTCTCTAGCATTTTGAAAGAAATAACACAGAAGAAGGTCAGTTAGGCCAAGGTCTAACTGAAGATTGATGTTGTACAACATCAGCATGGCCAGGACCCAGAAAAAGTTGGGATTGAGTTGAAAGGGGGATAACCCTAACATGAACAGAACATAGTGGAATAAAGGGTAAAGGGGAAATTTCCTAATCTTGAGGTGAACAACAAATAACATAAAACTACTAGGTAACCCCTTCACTTTGGAGAAAGTTCAGATGTTTGGGGTATGGGGCCAGGTTCACGTCCTCAGGCACATCGTTCTCCGACCTCAAGCATTTCACATCAACTAAGGTTCGTGAAGGGATAGGTATGGTGGAGATCTCTAGATCATCGTCATCAGATATGTCTGCCTCAGTAGGCGGCTCTGGATTAGTGGAAGAACGTAGTGGTGCTGGGGCCTCTATATGGACAAAAGATAGACTACTAATAGTCTCAATATCATTTATATTGGAGGACAGAATGACCTGGCTCATAGATCTAGTATCATGACTCTCAGACATGACTACAGAAAAGTAGAAGAGATAGAAAGGGGAAGAGAAGATAGAGAAATAAAAATTAGAGGGGTACCACACTTAAGAGAGGGAAGAAGGAGGACAAAGGGATTTCCGGCGGGGATTAAAAGTTATTCCGGCGAAGCTCTCCAACGAGATATTTGCAGAATCCAACGAGAGGAAACCTATACTGAGTTTAAAAAAGATGCGAGAGCTAGAGAGTAAACTTTACAGGTGGTGATGAAATGCTAAAAGAGGGATTTTTATAGAGGTTTATGGGGATGTCAAGTGACAACACGAAGACCGAGGGTCATGCACCGTCATTTCAGCCCCCAAGGGAGAAGAACGAGGGAACATGGGCCATTCGTTTGAAATTCAAATGATTGCCCACCTTCCCACATTTAATGCCCATGCCACGTCACCATCACCATCACATCCACCATTTTTCAAAAAGAAAAGGAAAGAGGAGAAAAGATAAGGAGATTCGGTTATGGGCCTCTATAAATCATTATAGCATTAACAGGCCCATAACCTCAAGGGCCTATGTAAAAGTGAAAAATGTATGACCCGTTGACATGGGCCAAAGAGTAAACCGATGGGCTAAGCCCATGGAATATTTTAGAATTAAAGTGGGCTACAAGAAATAATCTAATATTCAACCCCTAAAACTGAGGGATTGGGATATGTATGGAAAAGATAGTGATGATCTCCTTAGAAAGGGATCATGATTGGCTTTCTAGATGGGTCGAGGCAATTGTGTATAAATACAGGGTTAAATGAAAAGAAAAGGCATCCTTGTGTTGTGTATTTTTCTACATTTACAAATACAAAAAGTGAAAAACAACATTTAAAAAGTCAATCTTAACATGTCTCATATATTTCTTATATAAGTTGAATAATTTCAATTGTTTGAACCATAAGAATTTCAACTGAGGCTCCTAACATAATAAGTAGGGTTGCACCTAAACCGAACCGTTCATTAATAGTCTCGGTTTGACTCTGTTGTGAAATTTAGAGAAACCCAAAAGAGAGATCAACCCAAATCAAATTTAACTCACAAGTATACGAATCGAATGTAGTGATGGTATGTTTTGCGAGATCGTTCTCACTAGGATTGGTTAGGACAACTAAGTTCCAAAAGTTATTATTTAATTAATTCAACAAAAGATTGATGATTTTAGTAATACTAATATAGATACAATAATACAAAAAGAATACCAAGGCATTGATTCCACCACTAATCATTACAGTTCCGATTTTTAATTGTAAATTCATTAAATATATGATTCATTTTTCACACATCTAAATAGTACGTACCATTAAGTTCTTAAATGGTCTATCCGGGTTAGGGCATAAGTTCAATTCAATATTTTACTATCCTGACCAAAAATAATAAATAAATCATTGAAGGAATATATAAATCACAATTATTTATCCGTGGTCAGACATAAACAATTATAATTTATTATCTTCTTCTTAAATCGTCAAGTAGATTACATGTTCATGATTAGACACATGTAACCTATATGCTATGAGTGAAATACATCCAATTTTAGTCTCAGCTAAAGCACATAAAATCGAAAGCATTAACATACATGTAATAATAAGAAAAACAAATCATTAACCAAAATATTCAACAATGTTTACAATTGAAATCATAAAGTTGCACATGACTAGGGTTTCCTCTCGGCCTTGGCCGAGGGAATTAGCTACATTGAAAAATAAAACAAAAATGACCAAACCCGCAATCATAAGTGGAAGACGTCTTGGATTTCTTCGTTGATCGCACAAGTTTTCCCATTTTCTTCCTTAACTGTCGATATCCCCCTTGTGCATCCCCATATCTCCTATATATATATAGGTCATCTAGGGTTTTATATTAGGAAAGTAAAAAAGGAATAAAAAATTCCTATATTCGCTTTCCTAATTAGCGGTGACTTGCATACCACTTTTGACTAACTTGGAGAATATCTTTCTATAGCCTCTAATTTCACCTCATTCTAATATCTGCTTCAAACTTATGATTTAATTACCGAAGCATTTTTTCGCATAACAGTGGGCCAACATTGACAAACATTTTTTGTCCTTTAAATATCAGAATTAGGGGTTCCATGTGAAATACCAATATGCTCCAAATTGAATAAGATTTCCAGAAACATTGAACTTGAATAAATTCAATAAACGAGCTGAAATTTATGGCTCAAACACTGAGACGTGGTCTAAAAATATTTTGGACTTCTTTAGTTGGATTTAACCCATTTTCACCCAAAGTCACCGCGGACGTACAAAATCATAAAAACACAAGTATAAATTAAAATAAACAACTAACAAGTATAATTTTAGAGGTTAATCATGTATGAATTATGTACTTATCAGACTCGTTAAAAGTTCGGCTTAGGATCATTTATTTAATAAACGAATCAAAATCCATCACATTTTTAGGCTCATTTAATAAATGAGACGCGCTTGAACATTGTAGAGCTTGACATGACTAAGATAGTCTAAGTAAAATAATAAAATTACTTCATAATCACCAAGAGAAGGTAACCGAATTGATGAAATCGCAAAAAAAAAAAAACTAGTGAGAATTATAGGACTAAAGGCTATAACTTCCTAAAAATAATTTTTTTAAAAAAACTATATTAGTGAAAATATAATATAAAAGAAAGAGAAAATAATCAAAAACCAAGTAACATGATATTCAAAAAATAAAAATATGTTAGAAAAAATTATTTGACTCTAGTGAGTTGTACTTGAGAAGAAACACATTTTTCAGAATCTTTAATTCGACTCGGTTCATTTGTAATCTTAATAACAAATAAACATAAATAAAACATTTATTTTGGCAACCAAAAACCGTCCCCACCCCTGGGCTTCTTATCTACCCGAGATTCTCCATCTCCGTCTCAATCTCCAAAATATCTAAAACCGGTTTAATCTCCATCTCCATCAAAAAAAATATAAACAAAATATCTAAAAACCGCTTTAAGCATGACGGTCAAGTAGCCGACGGCAAGGGGCAAACCTTTATTAATAAAAATAAAATAAAATCATGAAATATTTTTGTAAGACACTCATCGGAAGAGTCAACGAAAACACTCCACAATATTAATATTGAAAGCAACCCCCTCCACTAAGTGCCCTCCGACGTAGACCTTCCTGCCCCACCGCATATTCTTCAACTGGTTAATGGACTATGCATGCATTTCAAATTACACAACTACCCTTTCTTATCCCTAAACCAATATAAGAAAAAGCACCCACAGGCCACAATGGAATCATGTCTTTCAATTTTTTCATTTTGTTTCTGGAAAATTTTGACATTGGATCCGAAGGAAAATTTTCACATTGGATCCGAAGGAAAATTGGATTTGGTAAAAATAAAGTGAGTGTTAGTATTGGATAATAATTTTTTGATCGAATCATGAAATATGAGATCCGTTACAGTAATTATCAATTCAGAGTCAAGTTTTGGGTGTGACTCACGTGGAAGAGCCTGGTCCAGGTGGGGTCCTTAATCCCGGTGTCATGCCAAGAATCCTGTTTGGGTGTTGTCCATCCAAAGAGTCCAGTCCAGGTAGAATAAGGAGAATGGTTCGATTACAATAACCGCGTTACAAGTTCGGACAGTGAAATTTTATATAGCTCTTGTCCCATATTGGATTCTAATAAAAAAACATTAATTATATAAATGAATTGGATATCCTCCCTTAATAACTTAAAGCTTTCGTGTCAAAGTGCCAAATATCCAGTCCATTACACTTTAGTACCCACTTGAGTACCTCACTCGATAAGAGTTGATTTTCTCTCATTATTAATTTGCTCAAAAGTCCTGGCTAGACATTAATAATTTAAAAATCGATGGAACTTTATTTTAATTATGTTAATTTGATATAGGTATATAAAATAATGAGGAGGGCTAGGGCTGATACTTCGTGTCGGTGGGTTATGTTTATGTTGAATTGAGATCGTATCGGATCGGAAAAAACTTGATTAATATACGTATAAAAAATGTTCAACTCTAACCCAACTCACATGTTATTCGTGTCGACCCATGTAATCCATTTAGCTTATTTATTATAATATATTAAATTAAATTTGACACAATCCAACACGAAATGAACTATTTAATTTATTATTAGCAAAATTAAATTGAATTTGACACGATTCAGTAATAGTTTTTTGATATATTTAAACCTATAACCAATTAGAGAAGAAAAAAAATAAAAATAAATATAATTGTGTCAAACGTGTATTGTTTAGGTTAATCATATCGTGTTCGAATCAACCTTTATATAATTTCAATTATTTCATGATCAACCATAATCCTTTTAATTAATGAGTTGTTGGTATGTTCGTACCATTTTGATAGCTCTAGGTATAGCCTATATGATTGCAGATTGTGTAATTCATGGCACTACTTCATTGTACACTTGAATAAGATGCAACATGAGAGTGTGGTTTCAACTTTACACAGATTGTTCCATCCATTACCATGGAAACTTTTTAAAAGTAGTAGTGAGGGTGCTCTTGGACATATCTTCCATCACCTTTTTAATAATGCAATGGAACATATATACAAAGAAAACAAATAGGAAAAGTGGGTAAAAGAAAAGTCACAGACCATCAATGGATATTCTGTCATTGGTTGGATTCAAAGAACAAAACTTAATATCTAAGGTAGCAGAAAAAAGGGGAGCAGAAAAGGGTATTTTAGTAAATTCAGAAAAATCAGGTAAAAAGAAAATATGTTTTTGGTTAATTAAAAAAAAATCAGGTCAAAATGAAAAGTAGTGCTAAAGAAATGGCTGAAAAATTAATCAGAAGACTAAAGAAAAAATTAGATGAAAAAAATTAAAATTTTACAGAATTTCCTGTTCTAATAATCTTCACTTATTGACTCTAGTAAAGAATGCAATAAAATTAGAATTGTCACCATCTTGGTAATAAAAAAAGAAGCAAATGTCCATACTCATTTTGTCAAAAAACTTCTTATTATGAGCTGTATATTTACTTTTCTGCCCAATTCAGATTAAGTTGTTGCACGTAAGCCTTTCAAACCTAGTAATTGAAAATGACAAAGAATGCATTGCAAGTATAGCATTTATATGGTTAAAGGTAATTATCATTGTTGTTAAAAGAAAAGCACAAGGATAATATGTATATATATATACATACATATATAATTATATATATGTAGACAATAGACGAATTATTTAAAAAAGATTAAAACGGACCATTCTGAAAAACAATTATATATATATAAATAATTAAATGAATAAAAAGCAAAAAAGAACAAAATCCTTTTGATTTAATGTGAGAAAAAGAAACAAAATCCTTCTGATCCATGAGTCAGCACCAAGACTTAAAAACATAATGCTCCTAAGCCATAAACAGTAAAGGAAAATTGAAGTCAGAAATGGGTCTAAATGAACCGAGTTGTTCGTGAGCAGATTCGAGTTCGGCTCGTTAAGAGTTCGGCTCGTGCTCGTTCGTTTAGTAAACAAACCGAGCTTGAGCACAATTTTTAATCTCGTTTAGTGCTTGTTTGGTAGACGGTGTGGAGTTGGTTTTTGGTTTTGTTTTGGTTGGAGTTGGTGTGGTTTTATTTTGGTTCCAAACCATGTTTGGTGCAGATGGTTTTGGTGTGAGAAAAAGTGATACTGAAAAACCAAACCATGTTTGGTAGAGTTGGTATGGGTTGAAATTCTGAATATTAATATATTAATATATTTTAAAATATATTAATATTATAATATTAATATATGAGTTTCACATTTTATTTATTAATAAATATTAATTTTATTTATTAATAAATATTAATATATATTAATATTAATATATGGGTTTCACATTTTATTTATTAATATATATTAAAATATATTAATATATGGGTTTCACATTTTATTTATTAATAAATATTAATATTAATATATTAAATATATTAATATTATAATATTAAAATATATTAATATTAATATTTTTTTAATATATTAATATTATAATATATTAATATATTTAATTTTTCGAAATATTTAATTTTTCATAAATATTTAATTTTTCAGAATATTTAATTTTTCGAAATTTATTAATATCAAAAATGAATTTGCTACAGTGTTGGTACCAAAACCAAAACCATGAACCATCAAAAATGATGGTTCCAAATTTTGGCTCATTCCTTCACAAAAGTTGCACCATGGAATTGCTACAGTCTCTACTCCAAATTTCCACACCATTTGCCAAACATGGAGTGGAGCAAATTTTCAAACCAAACCCAAAATTTTGGCTCCACTCCATGTTGCCAAACATGCACTTAGTAAACGAGCCGAGCTTGAACATTACTAAGCTCGGCTCGCCAAGCTTGTGAACATGTTCGTCTAAGTTAAATAGTAAAATTATATCATATTTGACAAAAGAAAGTGTTCAAATTGAACAAATTATAAAGATTATTGTGAAAAGATTATAGAAATTAGGCGGCCATAACATAAAATTAATTCATAAAAAATTATACTAGTGGAAATATGTTAAAACAGACATGCAACAACTCAATCCAAGCAATTATTAGTAAGAGTAATATATGTTACATTGAAAAAAGTCGTTCGTGAGCAAGCTCGGGCTCGACTCGTTAAATCTGGCATTCGGCTCGGGCTCGTTCGTTAAACAAATGAGCCGAGTTTGAACACATTTTCTAGGATCGTTTAGTAAATGTACCAAGCTTGAACATTCCAAAGCTCGGTTCGTTTGCAGCCCTAGTCCGAGCAAAGAAAAAAAAAACATTAACAGACTTTTTATTAAACATTTAAGGACAATGCTTGGGTCCTCACCCCTTATTTGGACCAATATAATTAAAACACGTGGCATATATTAATTAAAAAACATAAATGGGTATTACCCATTATTTATGGAATTCAACCAGCATTTGAATTATTCTTTTTTCTCTTATTCACTTAAAAAAAATCTCATGGGCAGTTTAACGTCTACATATGCGTGTACATTTATTTGTATATATAGATTGATATATGCGTGTACACTTTTATTTATATATAGATTTATACATATACATATATATGCTATATTGCAATTGAATCCAAAGGATGATAAAATCTTTTGTGTTATTTCTGTAATATCATCAATTTGGTGCGGTGAGCGGCACTTTACACACGAGATTTCTGACTTTTTTCTCCAAATTTCTATACTTCAATCACTTTATTTTTATTTTTTCTTATTTGTGTTTATAATATTTTGTATCCAATTCATTTATATATCTTTGGATTTTACGAAATATGGAGAAGTAGCCATAACAATATCGAATAATATTCGTGAATTGTGACTTTTTTCTTATTTGTGTTTAAGGAAAGTGTACATGCATATATATATATATAACGTTAAACTGTCTATTAGATTTTTATTTTTTAAAGTGAATAAGAGAAAAAAGAAGAATTCAAATTCGGGTTGAATCCCATAAATAATTAATATATGTTTAAGAAAAGTGTACATGCATTTTAATTTTTTAATTAATATATACTAAGTGTCTTAATTTTATTGATTTAAATAAAGGGCGAAGACCCAAGCATTATCCATATTTTAATGCGTATAGAAAAATTTCCCCTCAAAAGAAGTATTATCCAATTTTGGACCTTTTAGGCCTCCAAAGACTTGACAGCTACCGACATTGTTGTACTAATGATCTGCCTAATACCCCTTGAAAAGTTGGTAAAAATTAAATAACTTTCTTTCCCAAGTCATTCTTTAGTAAAAGTAAATAATTTTCTTTTATTTTTCTTTTACATTCCATGAATGAAGTTAGGTGGTGATCACTTTCACACCCCATAATTAAGTCTAAAATATCATTATTTTCCTCCACCAAAACATAATCCCTTTCAGACCCCACTTCTCTCTCTTTCTTACACACACACCAGAACTCCACAGTTCGAAGATATTTCAAGGCTCTGAGTCTGGGTCCAATCATCCCACCTTCTCTCTCTCTCTCTCTCTCTCTCTCACACACACACACACACACGTACCAACCAGAATCCCCCAGCTAAAAGAGATGCAAGGCTCTGGGTCCCACTCATCCCACCATTTCTCTCTCTCTCTCAAACACATGGTCATGTTTCTGTCTTCTTACTCTAAAATAACCTCTATCATCCCCACAACCTACTATTTTTCTCTACCTCTCTCTCTCCCTTTCCTACTACTGTTTGTCTTCTTCTTCAATCCCTCTCCCTCTCCCTCTCCCTCTCCCTCTCCCATTGCTACTACTGTTTCTGTCTTCTTGTTCAATCTCTCTTTCTCTCTACCCACTTCTTTTCCTTTCTCTTTACTTCAAACTCTCCTCCTAAATCTCCGGGAAATTCACTTCCACCTCCGGCCACCATGGCCAAACTCATAGTAGAAGTACTAGACGCCAGTGATCTGATGCCCAAAGATGGACAAGGCACGGCCAATCCCTTTGTAGAAGTGGACTTTGATGAGCAGAGACACACAACACAAACCAAGTCCAAAGACCTCTACCCATCATGGAATGAAAAACTTGTCTTCAACATCACCAACCCATCTCAGCTTCCCCACCAGACCATCACCGCCACCGTTTACAGCGACCGGAAAGGCGGCCACCCCAATAACTTCCTCGGCCGTGTCAAGATCTCCGGCGTTTCTGTCCCGCTATCCGAGTCAGAGGCCTCCGTCCAACGCTTCCCCCTCGAGAAGCGCGGCTTGTTTTCACACATCAAGGGTGACATAGCACTCAAGATATATGCAGTGGTCAATGGGAATCATCAGTTCTACCAGACTCAACCGCAACAACCACCACCACAAAATGTGGATGGCTTGGGAAGCAAGGAAAATCCAAACAGGTTTCAAGAAATGATGAATGAAGCTACTAATACTGTTGTTGATGAAGATTTGTTGTACAAGGCTCGAAACTTGATGAAGAAGAAAAACAAGGAGAAAGAAGTGAGGACTTTTTACTCAGTTGGGACTGGTAGTGGTGGTGGTGGTGGTGGCGGCGGCACAGCTGCTCCAAAATCAGCAGCACCACCACCTATGAGGAGCGATTTTGCCCGGGCAGGGCCTGCCCCGGGTGCCACTGTTATGAATATGCAGATTCCAGGGCAGAGGCCAGAATTCGGGTTGGAGGAGACTAGGCCGCCAGTGGCGGCGCGTATGGCGCGTATGGGCTACCGAGGAGACAAGACGTCGAGCACTTACGACTTGGTGGAGCAAATGCACTACTTGTATGTGAATGTTGTGAAGGCCAGAGACCTGCCTGTGATGGACATCACAGGGAGTTTGGATCCGTATGTGGAAGTGATACTTGGGAACTACAAAGGGATCAGCAACCACTTGGCGAAGAACCAAAACCCTGTGTGGGACAAGGTTTTCGCCTTCCCCAAGGAGATGTTACAGGCCAATTTGATTGAAGTTGTAGTGAAGGACAAAGATCTTGTCAAGGATGATTTTGTGGGGAAAATTGGTTTTGATGTCATGGAGTTGCCTCTTCGCTTGCCACCGGATAGTCCCCTGGCTCCTCAGTGGTACAGATTGGAGGACAAAAAGGGGGAAAAGATTAAGGACGGAGAGATTATGCTAGCAGTGTGGATGGGGACACAGGCCGATGAGGCCTTCCCGGAGGCATGGCACGCCGATGCACACTCCATTAGCCAACACAGCCTCGCCAATACGCGTTCCAAAGTATATTTCTCGCCTAAGTTGTATTACCTCCGAGTTCACCTCATTGAAGCTCAAGACCTTGTCATCTCTGATAAAAGCCGAGCCCCGGATACATTTGTGAGAGTGCAGCTTGGGCATCAGATCAGGACCACCAGGCCTTCCCAAATGCGTCATATTAATCCGATATGGAATGAGGAGCTCATGTTTGTAGCATCGGAGCCTTTTGATGAGTTCATAGTCATCTCTGTTGAGGACAGGATTGGAGGGGGCAAGGATGAGATCTTAGGAAGGCTGATCATTTCGGTTAGAGACATACCGCAGAGGTGGGACTATACTAAACACCCTGAGCCTCATTGGTTCAACCTCCAGAAGCCATCCCTCATGGTAGAAGAAGGTGAGAAAAAGAAAGAGACCAAGTTTTCAAGCAAAATTCACCTTCGCCTCTGTTTGGAATCTGGGTACCATGTTCTTGACGAATCCACACACTTTAGCAGCAATCTGCAGCCTTCGTCCAAGTTTTTGAAAAAGCCCAGCATTGGAATTCTTGAACTCGGCATCTTGAGTGCCAAAAATCTGGTGCCAATGAAGGAAACAACAGATGCTTACTGTGTAGCCAAGTACGGAAACAAATGGATTCGAACCAGAACACTTCTTAACACCCTGGCTCCACGCTGGCACGAGCAGTACACATGGGAGGTCTATGATCCGTGCACGGTGATCACCATTGGCGTCTTTGACAATTGCCACGTCCATGGAATCAAAGAAGAATCCAGAGATCAGAGAATTGGGAAGGTCAGAATTAGGCTCTCCACTTTAGAAACTGATCGAATTTACTGTCATTACTATCCATTGCTGGTTCTGAAACCCTCCGGTTTAAAGAAACATGGGGAGCTTCAATTGACATTGAGGTTCACCTGCACGGCTTGGGTTAACATGATAGCACATTACGGCAAGCCTTTGCTTCCAAAAATGCACTACATTCAACCCATAGCTGTTCGCCACATTGATCTGCTCCGTCACCAGGCAATGCAGATAGTGGCAGCACGCCTGGCAAGAGCAGAACCACCGCTCAGGAGGGAGATCGTGGAGTACATGCTGGATGTGGATTACCACATGTGGAGCCTAAGACGAAGCAGAGCCAATTTCTATCGCATGATGTCACTGCTTTCTGGAATTTCGGCTGTCTGTCTATGGTTCAATGGCATCTGCACCTGGAGGAACCCACTGACAACATGTCTCGTACATGTCTTGTTCTTCATACTGGTTTGCTACCCGGAACTGGTCCTCCCCACTATTTTCATCTACCTGTTTGTGATCGGGTTATGGAACTACCGCCTCAGGCCTAGGCATCCACCTCACATGGACGCGCGACTTTCACTAGCAGAGAGTGTCCACCCAGATGAACTCGTTGAGGAATTCGACACATTCCCAACATCCCAGCCAACAGATACTGTGAGGATGAGGTACGACAGACTGCGGAGCGTGGCAAACAAAGTGCAGACAGTGGTTGGAGATTTAGCAACACATGGGGAGAGAGCTCTGTCCATACTGAGCTGGAGGGATCCAAGAGCTACTGCTATCTTCATCATCTTTGCACTGATCTGGGCTGTATTCCTTTACGTTACGCCATTCCAAGTTGTTGCAGTTCTTACTGGGCTGTACATGCTGCGACATCCCAAGCTCAGGAGCAGGTTGCCATCTGTACCTATCAATTTCTTCAAGAGATTGCCAGGCAAGTCAGAAATGCTTCTATGATATGGAGACTGCAACCCCACCCATTTACTCATTCTGTGTAAATCCCAAAAATGGTTCAGTAAATAAATTCCGGTAAGGGGCATAGCAGCAGCAGATCAAAGACAGAAAAAGGATAAGTAATAGCGTGTGCCCTTTTGCCTTGCTGCTCCAAACAACAGAAGAATCTCACTTCTTCTGAAGATGCAAGTACTGTCTTTTTTGATCCCCTGTACTAGACCATCCATTCTTTTTGGCAATTGTTCAATATTTTGATAAATGAACTAATAGAGCAAAGTGTACTTACTAATTTCTCTAGTGATAACAAGTGAGCAATGTCCCAAAGCCAGCAGAGAAAAGTAGTTGCTCTTCAGTTCACAAGTAATTTTCAGTACAGAAGATTAGATCAGATTAAGGACATTGGTGAAGAGAATCAAAATATAGTAAGAAAAAGGATGCACTATCATTGCTCCAAATTGAGATAATCCATCTGCAATCCAGCTCTTTCCTAATAAGAACAATGGAGAAACTTAAACCTACAAAAATTTCAAATGCAAATTCATATAATATATGATTCATACAAACATTCAATTATTCAGAAGCCAGCTACCTAGATCCAACATAAATAAGTAGAACTACAATAGTTAACAAGCTCAGAAGCATCCCACCCAGAAGAGCCGTATCAACAAGGCCCCACTTATGCATGCGTCCTCCAGGTATTTCTTGCTTTTCTTTAGATTCTAAAACAATCCCATTCTCCATATGCTTTTGTGAATAGTTCTTCCGCTTCCTGAGTAACCATCCAATGAGGTTTTGGCTGTTTCGGTCTTCTGGCAGCGAGTCAATCTTTGAGACTGAAGATGTGGCTTCGTCCAAAGTTTTTTGCCCGCAGCAGCTTTGCTGCTCACAAGCACAGGCTTCCAGCTCTATTGAAGAACCGCAAGTCTCGTCTGGGATGGAACAAGGAGAGCATTTGTCACCACCGGCACTTCTCTTGCTTGAAGCCTTTTCTGAAGTTATATTTATGGTGTTTAGTGTCTCAATAACTTCACCAAAAACTGACCACCTTCCTACAGAGGTTATCCTTGCTATAGCTGAAGTCCCCAGCATGCTTTCGGGACCAACTACCAGAACCTGCACATATCCCTTGGTGTGCCCCATCTAGGCCCACGAGGAAACACCCAATTAGACAAAAGAAAAAAAAGGCAAATTTACACATCACAGATAAAAGTCTAATTTATTCAATAGCATTAAGGAATGCTTGATAAACTTTTCTTATTAAATTACACTCTGAAATTGAGTATGCTCATGCAAATTGTTTTTATAAAACAGTCTCTTCATAAATTTTAGCAACAAAAATAAGTAACAAGACTTGCTCAACGGGAATAACGAATTATGCTTCCTAACTGGACAAAACAATAAGATTCGCGTCAAGAGATCTTTTACAGTTTCTAATGCCTTACTGGTGCATAATAAGTTCCACAAAAAGATACTAAAGAGACATGTATATTGTAATCCTTTAGGGCCAAGCATGAGAAGCAATTACTAAAGAAGTCATGTCATCCAAACACACTTCAAACTGCCATTATATAGGTAGCGACACAATGTTTAACCAAGTGCGGCGACTCGAGTGAAGAAATCTATAAATTCTCATTGTCAGATTCAGTGTGCTCATAAGATCTTACCAAGTGAAATCCATCAGTTGCAATTTCAGTAATCCATATCCTCTCTACTTTGCCTTCCATTCCACTGTATGGGGTAAAAGATTCAAAAACAGTAGTCAATTCACGACTCCGTTTCTTCACTATAGAACTTGGGACCTTTTTCATCCTTGCAGCAGGCGTTCCTAGATTGAAGAATATTAGAAAAATACTTTACCAATAAAAAAAATGTGATTGGCCAATTAATTTTAGTTTTAGCATCATCCTAAAGAAAATAATAAAACACAGCATTTGGCTACCAGATGTGGTTAATTACTGCATGACAAACAAAACAAAACAAAACAAAACCTGATGTGATACACTGAAATCAAAATAACAAATTTGTATTGTATAGCAGACATTTAACTACAAATATGTATATATATATATACAAATAAAAATAAAATAAAGCTTACAAAATAATAAACGGAATGCAAATTTTATAAGAGAATGAACTGTATGTACTTATCAGAAGACTGCTCAAGATACGAGAATGTCGACATTGGAAGGACGACATGCATTTTAACAAAAAAATAAAAAATAAAACTCAGTATAGCCTTCTCCAAAGTCCAAACTAGTAGTAATCTGCAGTTAAATATAGCAACCTAATATCTAATTGTAGACATTTGAAAAATCTTGCATTATTATACTCGCTGTTTGAATCTATAAATTCAGACATCCCTTCCTCAAATGAATACTTAGTAGCAGAATTTTGTTAACCACACCTAAATGGATGCCTGCTTCCCAAAACTTCTTAAAATGTGGTCCACCGGAGGCATAATTTTCTGCCCTCCTGCAACATATTTTCAGATCTTCTAAACTGTTCCAGTACTGAACAGTGAAAACATGAAATTCAGATTTCTTCACTCCCTAAAAGGAAATTGAATCCAAAAAATTGTCCCAACCTTATAAGTTAGTCCCATATTGCAAGAACAATTAGTGGGAAGCTACAAGGCATAGCACAACCTGATCAAACTTTGCTGAGCTAACGAATTTTACACAGTTCCACCCTTGAGTTTTGACTCCCAGGACTGGGGGCTTCAAATACCCCTTTATATGGTAAAAAGTAAAAGTGAATTACTGAAAGAGTAAGCCATTGGGTGTTGAACTCATGACATCCAAAGAGTATAAAAAAAGTTCTCAACAACTAACTCAGAATCATCCTCTACACAATGTCTTTTGCTAATATCATAGCAAGGGGAGTTTATGGAGCCGTCAGCTTGGAACCGCCGAATTCAACCAAGGAAAAAAATACATAAACTATATATATATATATATCTGTATATATTTTACAACCAAAAAAAAAACGAAGCTGGTTACGGACTAGTCAATGATCAAAATACAGAAATAAAACCAGAGAAGCCTACACATAATTAACATAAAATGGAATTTTACATATAAGGTGGCTCTATGGAATGTCATTGAGTCAGTAAGATAATACTAAATGTCATTTTTAAATGTCCTTTTATTCAGTTATTCTTTCAAATGAAACCATATGTAGCACTACTGAGCCTTTGGCTCAACTGCTATCTCATGTTTTTCAAATTAATGGTGGAGCAATGAATTCCACCTTGGGGGTAACTATTTAGCGTGCCAATTCTATATTTATATATGGGTGTGTGGGTGTGTGTATGTATGTGTGTGAGTGAGGGTGGGTGCGTGTCACATACACATATATATATCAAGGTTTCATAACAGTTGCAGCAGCGTACCATGGATACAAAAGTAATACGCAGAATGTAAACTCAAAAACTTAATTTCCATAAATTGCATCTGATTATTAATGAATTCTCTATTCAATTTATTTACATGAGTTTATATGGACATAAATTTTATACTAGTTTTTAAGCCATGAAACACAGACATGGGATACCGACGCGACAAGATACAAAAAGGGGGATACTGCAAACTCTTAAGAAATAGGATATGGATACAAAGCACACAACAGTGTATATATTATATAAACGTACATATGCATAAAAACTAATATTTGTATATGCATATATATTATGTAAATTAAAATCATAATCGTTCATATTATCTATATAATGTAAGACTTTGTTATTACCATTTCATTATAGAATATCCTCTGAAAGACTCCCCCCCCCCCCAGGGTTATGACAAACAAGACAGAGACAGGACAATTGTATTGCATGGTTAAATTCTAGATAAATTAGTCATTATATATGCCTCATTACTTCTTTTGAGAAAAATTCAAACATATCTTAACAATTATACTATGATTTTGTTTATAGATAAAAAGGCTCTCAACAGGATAGAGCTTCCCTAAAAACAAAGGAGGCGGCCTAAGGGCCAAGCGATCCCGAAAAACGATCTTTTTCTCTATAGATCTCCAATATCTACCCTCCACCCAATAGAAAAGAGAAGAGATAAAAAGATCTTTGATGGAGCCAATGGATGACTCAATCCCCTCAAAACAGTGCCTATTGCGCTCCAACCATATGCTCCACCATAAGCAAAGGGAAGCTGCCCTAAAAAAAATGCGAGAATGAGACCCCACCGAACAACCATTCCATGCATCAAGAGCATACACCAACAATCATATACTATGATACTATTCTCGGAAAAGTTTATTCGAATTTCACATCTCGTTATTTATGTGCTTTGAAGTATGTAGAAAGAATCAGATACGTAGTCGAAGAACTTGACAAATATCGGATACATGTTGGAAACTTTAATACAATGGGTACATTAGAAAGAGTGAGACCCGTATCCATGAATATTTGACAAATTTCAGCAAGGAATTGTTAGTTATTATGTGGAAGCATTGCTTTTGTCTTACATTTGGAGTCCAACCTGTTCTAGACCCAACTAAAATAGCCCTCAATTAAAATAAGATTATGACAAACTAAATTACAAGATGAATTTTTTTAGGAAAACCCAGGTAATGAAATCATGCAACTCATGCTAAAACCTAAATTAATGTAACCTACATCCAGTAGACCTAACCTGAATCAACTCATCAGAAGTGAAGATTTTAAGTACTTCTGTATCTTAATTTGGAACCCCAAAAAGTCTTTTAATCACTTAATTCTTAATCTGAACAACCAATGAATCTAATTAGGACCAATATCATGGACCATTATGCTAGTGTAATCTACATATACTATTAGCAGCAGATCTAAAGCATGATAGGTATTGTATGTATGTATAGGTTCACATGTAGTTATCTATGTAGATATGCATGTACAGGAGCCACTGCTTGGTGCAATGATGAAAGCTCGAGCAGGCAAGAAGGATGACGAAGTTTAATCCAGAGGCAGACTGTAAGAACATTTATAGTATGTATAAGAACATTTTTAGTACTATTTGTGATTGGCATGTTCTAGACAATAACCATGTTGAGAAGGTTTGATCGGCATTGACAAGCTTTGTAAAAATTCAAATCAAGTCTAAAGAAGTGAAGAAGAAAGTGTCTCCCGGAGGGCTTAAACATTTTTCGAAGCCGAAACTTCGAAAAACATTCTAATGGAGTCGAGGGGGTTCAAACAACACTATTCCCAAGAAAAGTGGTTTCCATGAAAAATGCTACGCACCATCTACGACCCAGTAGTTAAAAGTGGCTAGAAAATGCTATTTTGACGGACCATCTACGGATCACCAAAAGAGGTCTACGCGCCACCCGTAGGAATGCCTACGCGCCGCGCGTAGCCTAGGCCTATGCGCCGCGCGTAGGTTACCTACGGGCCTCGCATAGTTAGAGTTGCGTAATAATGTTGTAAAATTCCGATTTTGACCCCGATTTGAATTCTCTTGATACGGTTGCGACTCTGAACATTGATATACGTGATATATACGTATTGAAGACCAGATCAAAGGGTTTTGCTCAGTTTGATGTGAAATTACGAGAAATGGTAAACTTAGGGTTTCTTTTCAGCATTGTCTATAAATACCAAGGTCTTCTACACATGTGAGGCAGCCTTTGAGCCTTTGAGAGATCTCTGTAAGTTTTTCTACAAATTCATATTCATCTGCAAAGATAAAGATAGAGAGAGAGAAATACCATTGAGTGATTTCATATCTTCGAGTTATCTCTTGTTTTGGGGCTGATTCTATTGTGCTTCTACATCGACGATCTTATGCACAATTGAATGACCTAGATTCTAGAAAAATCAACACATCTCCTTGTGCAACGTGGCTACTTTGATCTGTCGAGTAGCGGAGCCGTCTGAGTGTGGAGATCGGAGCAGGAGGCTTCGTGGTTATTTGATCCGTTGAGAAGCGGAGCCGTCAGAGTACAAATATCAGAGCGAGAGCTTCGTGGAGCGCGAGTGAATCTAGACTTTCGGACGTCGAGTGAAGAATAACAAATTACAGCGGTTGTAAGTTCTATTTTTATAGAGTCTGTACAAATTCTCTGATTCATAGTGCATCGATACTCAAGCGTATCCGTGGTTTTTACTTGGAGTATTTCTAATATTTTCCACGTAAAAATCTATGTGTCTTCTCATGATTTATTTTCTACACTTATATTCAAAACTGCTTGATTAATCTAATTTGAGAATTTAGGATTTTGTGACTAATTAAAAATTGAATTTCCGCTAAATAATTTTAATTGATCATTAAATCGACAAAAAACCTATTCACCCCCCCCCCCCCCCCCCCCCCCCCCCCCTTCTAGACTGTTTTCATTGATCGTCTAAGTAATTTCAAAGACATTGTGTAAAACAATAATAGGGGTTATATTAGTCTCCAAACTCCCTCTCTCAAGACCCTAGTAGGTGGGACTAGCATGGGCTAATGGCCTAATTTTATTTGGCCTTCCACATTAATAATAACATGAGTAGATGTATATTATGTACTATTTGACTGAAACAAAGATCAAACCCAATCCCTAACTGGGTTGATGACTGGCAGGGTCTGCAGGATGCAAATAAAGTTCTCTGACTGAAAGAACATATATTGATGCTATTTTGTTCATGTAGTATTATTACTTTTTTCTTTTTTTAAAGGTAAGTCATATGTAGTATTATCACTTTGTTTGTTCAAAAAATAAAGAAATATGAAGAATCATTATTTTTATTCCAATCCAGTGCTAAACAATTTTACCTTGACCCTAGGGGAGTGGAGATGTTGGTCAAAGTTCAAACTACACCATGGCAAAGCAGAGATATTGGGTATGATTCTCTCCTTGAGGCCAGCCTCACAGGGCTCTCCTTGGATTGAAATTGGTTGTGTCATAGGGGCATATTATGTGTTCGAAGGAATGTAGTCCAACAACTTCAACCAAATGGTGGAGATGCACCTTTACTTGCAAAAAAAAAGAAAAAAGAAAAAAAAGAAAGAAAGAAAGAGAGAATACCAACATTAGTCGGTATTGATGATACTACATTGCCATTGTTGGGGTTTTTTTCGTATATTTATTATATGAGTGTAGTTTCTGAAAATTCATGCTGACTAATTTGCTTTCACCGTGCAAAAGGGGAGGAAATGTTTCAAGCAATATGTACATGCAAAAATGTTATATCAACCACAAAATTAATCAATTTACATATTTCTTATTTTTCAAAAAGAAAAGCTATAATAGTACATGAACAAAATAACACTGATATCTTGCAGAGCAAAGCAAAGGATCAAGGACCGGCTACCACAAGGAAAACTGGAATATTTTATAAAGTTGTTTCCAAGGGACAATCAACTTAAAACATAAAATGTATGTCTCCACTGAAACAATGTGAGGCTGCCAAAGTATCGAAAATTTTCAGTTTCGAAGAAACTATGCTTACTAATTTGCTTTCACGGTGCAAAAGGGGGGAAAATGTCTCAAGCAATATGCACATGCATGCATGTTATATCAACTACTGCAGGTGAAAACCAAAAGTATCAATCCAGTTTCATCACAACTTCAGTTTGGTTCTCAACTAAAAAGGTGCTCAAAATTAAAACACGGTTATCATAATGACAACAACACAACCAAAATAATACATATGGAGGATGTTAAACAGGCATTACATGCATGGTTATAGCTTTCTGTCATATATAAGAACTGTATTGACAGAATTTAAGGGTGTCGCGGGAAAACAACAACATACCAGGACGAGGATAGAATTGTGATATGTGAACTTGTGCAAACTTGTACTCCTTAACAAGGCCAACTGTTTGAGCAAAATCTTCATCAGTTTCACCTAAGAAGCCAAGAAATGAGCATCATTTCCAAAGTTCATTCGTTTAGCTCAGGCCTCCAAAATAGATTTTCCAGTAGCTTCTAAATAGTTTCCTGCTTGGACTTTACTACAGAACTGATATATTTTTAGTATTGCTATTTGATATACTGAATAAACATTGTGATCAAAGCCTCAAAATTCTTTCAAGAAGAACAGGAAAAAAAAAACATTCTTTCACAACAAATTTTAAAAGAGATTCCAAGCTCTTCAGTTATAAAACAACTCCACATTTATAAAGAAATGCTTTTACTTTTACCAGGAAAGAACCTATTTTCTTCACTCAACCAGAGAATTCAATTACTTCCTCTTTCATTTCCTTTTGGAGTTCATTCGAGAATTTAGAAAACAACGATTGCATCCAAATCCCAGAATTGACTGCTGACCAGAAGGATGACTTAAAATTAAACTCAAGAAAAATTAATATTCAAAGCATAGTAGCAACTAGTAACTAGCAAGTTTGTTAATCCTCACCATCCACAGTGGACAAACATTTCAAAGAGAAGTGTGAAAAGTTAATCCACAGGAGGAAGCATAAAAAGAAGTATGAGTACCAATAAGCCAGCTAAATTTGACACTAACCAGGGAATCCACAAATTATGTCAGTCGCAATCTGCATCCCAGGCACAAGTTCAATCAATGTATCTACCACCGTCTTGAACTCACTAACAGTATACTCTCTATTCATTGCCTGGAAACAATCATTATAGAAAAGAAACCAAAATACAGTGGGAATTAAGAACCAATAATTGGACGGTGGGATAACTAATTATATATATATATACATACTATAATCAGCAGGATAGATAAAATTACCCTTTTGACTACATCCTACGTGATAAAGGAGATCAATTAATAATCTAGCACTTACACTCAAGATGACATCACTACCAGATTGGACTGGTACATGAAGAAAAGAATATACACATGGGTGGCACAGGACATCTGCTATGTCTTTCAAGTGTTCAAGAATATAAGGGGGATTAGTCATCCCAACACGAAGCATTGTGCTTCCATTTGAGGGAAGCTCTGCTACAATATCGTTCAATAAAATTGGAAGATTAACTCCAATGTCACGACCTGTAAACATAGGGAACCAAAATTAGTAGGAAATGACCAAGTGAACAGTTCCAGCAAGAGAGAAGAAGTCCAGTCAATCATTAAGTATTCATCACTTCATTTATCAATGTTGAAGTATGTAAATACTTGAGCTCCACCCTGTCTAACAACTTAAGCTTTTAGAGTAGTTGGGTAACAAACATGACATCAGAGCAGGAAGTACTGTGTTTGAATCTCACCGTCACAGTTAGGGGTGACAATTTAACCCGATCCGGCCGGGTTTTGATCCGCTTCGCCCCTAATGGGGCGGATTTGGTAAGCTTTTAAATGGGTTCGGGACGGGTTTGATATTGAAAATTAAAACCCGAAGCGGGTTCGGGTTTTGTGTAAAACCCGACCCGAACGTTCTAAATATATACATATTAAAATTTAAAATTTTATTATTTATTTTAATTTTAACATATTTTTTCAAGTTAAATTTATATAAATTATACATCTTTTTATTTAACTTTATCATCTCACCTACACTTGTAAACTATCTAAGACCTATATATGTGTGTTCATGTAATATACATATATACTGACACACATATTTAAATATATATATGTATGTATATAGTCGAGCCTTAATTGTTTAACTCCTTTTCTTTCGGGCATTGGGCATGGTGTGTAGAAAGCTGGGACAAATTAACTAAATAGTCATTTATGTGTGTGATGTTACTTCATTAAAAATTAAGTTCAAAATTTCAATAGGTACCGATGGTAACCCGATGGAACTCGTTTGTTCCAACGGAGAGGTAATGGTATAACCGATTAAAACCCGTCACGGATTTGGGGCGGTAATGGTATTAGTAATTTTTTAACGGGGTGGTAATGGATTTAGCCAAACCCGTCTCAAACCCAACCTGTCGCCATACCCAACTGTCACCCAGTTAAAAAAAGTTATTTCACGTGTTGGACCAGAAAATAGGCCACACGTGAGGGGGGTGTTGAAGTATAGTTACACCCTCTCTAATTGCTTAAGCTTTTAGAGTAATTGGGTAGTTAACAATCCATTTATTAGTGCGTACTGAGTGATTGATATTTCTATTGTGAACCCTAATATTAAGTACATGTACTAGGTAATTATTAGTTAGCTGTTCTTTTAAGTTCATTATGTTCTTTTATATTTTTCCTAAACAAGTAGTCTAGAACAGTCATTGCTTGGTACACCCACAAAAATATCGGACTGCGAGATATTGCGGTCCATAGGAGCAACCAGTGTATGTAAATGATGCCAAAGGCCTGTATATAATCCACCCATCCTAGCACCCTTGGTTAATGGGACCACGATGGATAATAATTCCTAAAGTAACAAGTAGTTTGGTATCTGTGTCAGAGGGATAGTGGCGTAGACAGCAAGTACCATATGCTCCGGTGTCTTCACTACTCAACCAAATCTCCTTCACTCCATCAGCAACAACAGTTCTAACACGTCCAACCTGAAGTGTTTGTAATGTCAGCAGAATAGCCAATAAATTTATTGCTTAAATTAGTCATTACAAATATAAATCAGTTTACTTACAAGGCTTTCAACAGTATAACTCCCTAAATGACCACGAGCATGCTTTGTTTTACAATAAGTGCAAGCACCTAAACAACCAACATTAATTGGAAGAATCTCGACAAAGTTGTTCTTTCTCACCTGTTGGATTAACCAAGTTAAACCCATACTAAGCAATAAAAATCAAAATTCAGACAGTAAATTAATTTCTGGCTAAACAAGGCATTAATAATTATAACTCAATAATATCTTAAAGCCTAATCTTGAGCACAACAATGAACCAACATAAAATTTGCACCTTTGGCAGATCAAGTGATGGTAATGTCTTGCGGTTCAGAAGCCGCACTTCATGACCTTTCAGAGTCTCTTCTACAACTTCAACTACACGGTCAATTTGCTGGACCCCAACTATGCTGACGCCTTCTAGCTCTTTCAAATCTCGACTTCCTTGAGGCACACACCCTGCCACCACCAGGGGTTTTTTCGCACTTTTACATTTTGATATAAGAGTATCCATGGCTGATTGACTTGGGGACTTAACAGTGCATCTACATCATAATATATGAATCAATAGCAGATAATAGATCAGAGATCAACAGTATCAGCCAAAAACACTTTATATCAATCCCATTTCAATCTTCTTTCCCTTTCTTTTCTTTTTAAGAACATATACTGTTTACATCCCCAGTTTATCACCAAATTCTCCCCTATCTGATCCTTATTGATGCTACCCTTTTCGCTTTTAAATTTAGGCAAAAAAACCATAAATAGTTGCTGTCCATACTTTTGAACAACCTATTTCTTTCTGAAACTGATCACTTTTAAGACCCAGCCAAACCTAATATTTTTGCACCCAAAATATACATTTTTCCTTCTACCTTCTAAAGCCCTAGCGGGATAATCCAGGAAGCGCCTTAACCAAATAAGACCTCAAAATATAATAGTTGCATTATCCCATGTTTCCTAAAACTCAAGCCTCCCTTCCATAGATTATGGAAACAAGAACATTTTGCAACCCAAAGTTGTCTGAGTAAAACGAAAACCATTTCAAACATTGTAAATATAAGAGTGGAGAGAAACAAAATACCACAGACCCCCAAACTGACACCAGCGAGTAAAATCACTTTGCGCTTCAGGACCACTCTTGATCGGTTAAAGGCCGGTTTGGATGCTAAAGGCTATACTCAGGCCTATTCCCTTGATTATAGTGAGACATTTTCTATATTGGTGGAGGGTGATGAATTGCAGTTGGCAAGATTAAAAAAATAAAAAATAAAAAAAATGGAACTGAAGCCTTACATGAAAACACCCAAGAAAGAAATGAGAAATTGTGAAAGCATAAGGAAATAATTGGAGGTGAGTGAGAGAGAATTAAATGTGAGGGGCTGTGGAGTCTGAGCTTGAGGAGTTGGGTTTTGAGGCAGCTGGACGGGGTAACAATGTAGGCTTAGTTCTTCTTCTTCTTCCTTTTTGTTCTTCCTTCTTTTCGTTTTTATTTTTTATTTATTTTAAAGGCTGCAAAAGAGCTCAGAATTTAGACGATTCTGTGCCCCTCCATGTTTCCAACTAAATGAAACCAACAACCGTATTGCCATATCTGGATATCTAGGACCCAAATTGGTAACAGATTTTTTAGGGTTGGGGAGACAAGTAAACATTAACACTGTAACACATGCCCCAAAATATTACCACCCATTGTAATGCACAAAAAAGTTATAGTATCCCCTGGCAAGCTTCTTTACGTAACTTTTTGCCCTTGGCTTCTTCTTTACATAATCATTTGTTGCAAATTCCACAAATAGTTTTCAAAAGCCAAGGCATTGGGAGTAAATCTGAGGGGGAAGAAGCAGATTCAACCAGGCACAGAGCCATGTGTTGAGTATGGGGGCACTTGCCCCCCATGCAATTATTTATTTATTTATAATCGTAAAAAAATAATAATAATAATTGAATTATAGGTAAAAGGTGAGATTTGACCCCCCATAAAATTTTAAGAAATTTTCTAATATTACTCCCCATTCCAAAATAACATCACAGATTAGAATAAAAATTAAAAACTTAAAAGTTGCCTCCTCCCCCCCCCCCCCCCCCCCCCCTATCCTTTTTTTTCTGGATCCGTCCCTAGATTCAACCCACACGCAGCAACATAATTTGCTAGGGCTTAGGGATAAACCATCTCATAAGAAGTTTAATTCCAGTACCATTAAATGTGTTTCTCATATAAATGTGAATCACCACATACGACAGAGAGTTAAGAGTTTGGTACAGGTAGACACACACACATAACATAATCTGAATAGGTTAATAAGTGCTTATTACCTATTCAGCTTATCGAACAGGAGAATAGGAAAAAAATTCTTGCATTGGAGAAAATAAAGATTTATGGATTAGTACCATGAAAGAATTACCAAATTGCCAGATTTTATCCATTTGTCACAATTGCAGCAATGTTAATTTATTTACTAATCACAATAAGATGGCTCACCTATGTCCTCACATGCTTCAATTAGGTTATCTCTAAAGTCGTCTATTTACAATTTTTTACACAATAAATCTAAGAGGATCCCATCATATTTCAGTTCTAAGTCTCACTTTATTGATAACCAATCACATCCTATAAGTCATGACAAACGACCAGGATGATGTGACAAAATTAAAGCAAAATTAATGTATTGATTCTGATGAATCCAAGAGAAGCTCTACCAAACTTTCTGAACAAGGAAAACAACAAAAAAGAGGATATAAAAAATGGATCAAAATCTCACGTATTTATAAGCCACAAATCTGCCTCTTCTGAATTGTCACATAGAGCATATCCAAATGCTGAAAGCTGACCCGCCATATATTCGCTGTCACTCTGGTACAATTAGAACATAAAGAATAGCTTATACAACTGAATGAGTCGACATAAGGATTTGAACACTAGATAGTGCAAATTTCGAAAAAGAATAACACTAAAGCTAAATGAAAAGCAGAGTTACGCAAAACAGGTGATGCTGGCAAGATTTATAATGGGATTTATGATAAGGAACTATCAATGAGGTAAGGTTGAAGAGCAATAAAGTGGACTTAGCTGCCCCCTATGGAGGAATCTTTGGAACTGTTGGAACAAAAAACGGAAGACTTTAGATGCAGCAGGACTAAACAATCTTAAAAACATTCCTCTTTCAGATTCTCAATGGAGCGAAATTACATTCGAATTTTCTGATAGTTTACTTAGAATTAATAGCCAGGTAAATTCCTCCTTAGGTTCAAAAGTTACTATATCGTATAAATGCAACCGTAGAAGAACATTCAATCTCAATATGAGTTAAGCAAAAAAACTACTGAGATTTAACCCAATATGGGAATACAATATGTTAACATTGCAGGAGAACCTATATGTGCTATATACAAACTGTAACTGTGATAGCTTTGAGGTTTTGAAATTCACCCCCTCAAATCTTCGTTTCATCTGTAATTTCAAATTTTTGCAAGCATACAACTTTCCAAATCAAACTAATGTACCATCCCTGACATTTAGGAAAAGAAGAAAAAAGTCGAGAACAAACATAGTACCGAAGCAAAATCATGTGAATGCACAAGTGAATACGGTATCGAACCGATGAGAACACCCCATCGTCCTGCAACGAAATACCCATGTTCAAGTGTGACTGTACTAACCCAGTTCAGAGACGGAGTTCCAATTTCTCCAATAACCACCAAAGAGTACGACAAAGTTAACATCCCAGTACAACACCCATACATTTGATCACTTTCAGATAATGGGTCATCTGTTCTGCTTGTTACCCCCCCCCCCCCCCCCCCCCCCCCCCCCCCCCCCCGGTTACTCTGAGTTCTTCCCAATACATTATATAGATACAGGTGTGTACATTTCCTAGTACTTTAAAGTCCTAAATTTGCAATTAAGCACCTGGGTATGTCCAAAAATCGCAGTAACTATCTGTTCCACTTGTTATCCCTCTTTTGTTACTCCAAGTTCTTCCCAATACATTATATATATATACAAGTGTGGGCTTAAGTTTTTTTCCTAGTACTTTAAAGTCCTAAATATGCAATTTAGCACCTGGGTATGTCCAACAATTGCAGTAACTATTTGTTCCACTTGTTGTCCCTCTTTTGGTTACCTCCAGTTTTTTCCCAATACATTATATATATATATATATATATAGGTATGCGGGTATTTATCCTACTACTTTAGCGTCCTAAATTTGCAATGAAACATCTGGGTATGTCCATAAATTGCACTAGAAACATTTGGAATAAGATATACAGAGTTGCATCATCATCTTCAGTTAGAGGGGGAGAGAGTGGATCAAGAGTTACCTGATTATGTGAACACCCAAAAGTCTTTATATAAATTGTCTGCACAAATGTACCCACAACAATTAAAATTAGTAAGATAACACGCAATGCACACAATACATACATATACGCATAAGACTATATATATATATATATACATATATTGAGTGAGAGGGAAGAGTGAGACCTGGGTGCCGGGAATTTTGGGAGAGTTGGGGATAGAGAGTGGGTCTTGAATCAAAGAGGGGTTTTTGAAGTTAATCCTGTTCTTCTTCTTCTTCTGACTGGGATTGACGCCGACGGTGGCCGCCATGGGCAACCGGAACCCAGGCGGAGCTCCGCCGGCACCGACCAACAAATCCTCTATGTCTTCCATTTGGACACCGAGATTGTTAGAGAGAAGCCCTTCAGTGCATACAGAGACGAGCCCTTTCTCTGTATCTATATCTATGTATACACTGATCTGATGCGTCTGCGCAGGCTCAGGTAACTGGTGTTAGAGGTTCTTCTCCCGGGTCGGATCCTGAACTGACGACTAGGCTGGAATTTAATATGGCCCGATATGCAGGAATACTTGGGCCTAGACCATGTTTGTATTTGTGTTTTTTGTTGAAAAAAATAAAAAACATGTTTCTCTTGTTTATTGTTTTTTCATCTGAAAATAAAATCACGTTTGTTTTTTGTGTCGAAATTGAAAAATCAAAAATCAAAACACACGTTTGGCAGAGCTTTGTTTTTTCAATAGACTCAGAAAAACAAGTTTGACAGAATCTATTTATTCTAAATTTCAAATAATAGAAATAGAAAAACACGTTTGGTGACTTCAACTGTTTTATTTTATTTTTTTTCAAAATACAAAAATTAATCATGGCAAATTTTTGGCAATTGCAAGGCACTTCTGTACCAAATGTCTCTATGATAAGTTGGTATTGTTCATCATAAGCACATTGGAAATGAAAAAATTTCGACAGTACCTCGCCATAAAAATGATAAGTTCAAATTTTTTTTTTCACCTAATAGCAAGAATTATCACAAGACATAACTAAAAAATAACTTAATTTCAAAGGCATCTAATATCACAAGACATTGTCCTCCAACATATATTACATGATGAAAATTCAATAATATTTCACATACATCCAATGTAAAAGCATATCTGAATATAGTTATTACATGCCCGAATAAAAAATCAGTAAATGGAATATCATTAGTCAATTACAATAACAATAATCACAAGAAGCACGATAAAACACATAAGTAAGAACAAGCAGCTTAGACAAATACAACCACTATATATAATATACTTTTGTCGATGCTCTTCCCGCGGATTAACTCAATGACATATTGTTGACCACATAAAGTCGAAGTCCTACATGACATATTGTTTCTACGTGATGTATATTGTTCCAATACTGCACATACTGCATAAAGGCAAGACTGTTCATCCGAGGCATCACCAATTGATTTAAGAATAATGTTGATGGCATTCTGTAAAAGCCTTTCACTACTCATGTCGCAAAATTCCTAATAACATGCATATAGATTAAAAAATTGTAGCATAACATAAAACAATCACATCACATAATTTAATAGCATAACAAAAGCATAAATAGGCATAGCATTAAGAAAGAAATGTCGGAATATCACATAATTCAATAACATAACATAAGCATAAAAGTACAACATACAGTCATCCAAATTTAAATAGTACAATATACAGTCATCCAAATTAAAGATAGACATATCATTAAATAGACACATCACAACTACAAATTCATCACCATGCAACTTTCTTCTCATTTGAAAGCTTAAGAAAGAAATGTCGGAATATCATAGAATGCTCGAGCTTATCAATGGCCTTAGCATAATGCGCATCATCAACTCCATCCAGCTTCCCTAAGATTTCAGCACATTGGTCAAAGTGTTGGTAATGTTTATCAGTTTTAGTGGGGGAGATAGCCTCATCGCTATTTGCAGTGCGGAAAGTCACATTAGGAGTTAAGTTTTGCCCTTTTTCAAATGCGGATACGACACTACCCACGCTTTGACCGATGGACTCAACTTTAGCAACATTAGTGTATTTAATAATGGCAATCAAATCATAAATTTCCTTAGACACTGGATCTTACTTCTTTTTCTTTCTGGACTAGACTGGTTCAAGAGTCTCGAGCACATCATCCTCATCATCAATATCTAAGTCAACAAAAGCACGAAACGAGGACCCTGGAAAGGATGAGGGTAGCCTAGTGGAAGGTCGGACGTGTTCAGCCGAGGCTTCACTACCTCCCACTATGAGACTTATTTGCTTATAGTAAATATAAGGCTTACCCTGGAATTTTTCCTTGTAACCCTTATGCACCTAAAACATAATATAATAAATTATTTATAAATGATATTACTAAATTCTAATTTCAACTTATTGCATTAGATTGAAGTAAACTAACCTTATCCAACATATTCCATCGTTTAGGCTCCATTGTCACCATATTAGTAGCATCATCAAAACCAACTCTTGTTTCCTTAATGACCCTGTAAAACAAATGGTGGTCTTTTAATAAACTGTTGAATTTGTTCCTTATCCTAACCTTATTATACCCAGGTCCAAGAGCAGCTTTAACGCCTTCACGAATATGGGTCCACCCAATTTTGGTAAAGGTTCCTTTTGACTTATAACCGAGCTTCACTTGCTCCTCCATCAGATTCATCAAGACATCGAGTTGGGTTTTTCCCCAAACTTTTCCATCGTCTACCTCCTCATTGATGTCAGTGTTATCCATCTAGATGATTTCTAATCACGTCAATTCATTTCGTATATGAACAAACTGATATTGTAAAACTAGGACATAATTGCAGATTTTCACAAAGTAGGACATATTAGATATATATGAACAAACTAGGATATATGATATATAAACAAACTAGGACATATTAGATATAAATGAACAAAGTAATATGAACAATCAGTTAATATATGAACAATCATGGCAGATTTGAAATGTCACGCCCCGAATTTTAATACTCAAAAACCGAGGTGTGATCGGTGGGATTAAGAATTTAAAAATAGTAAGTAGGTTTATTTTAGAGAAATAATAATTTTATCTAGTGAGTTTATTCATTCAATTGCCCAAAAAAATTCACTTGATTTAAAAATCACATTTAATGAAAATTTTGGCAAGATGCCCCCTGATTTATTACAACTGGAAGCGATAAAAACTTGTAAATATACTAGAATTTAAAATTCATCCCAATTCAAATATATAATCCATTTTCAATTCACATTTCAAATCTTAATTTCAAAGGGTCCACCAACCCACCACACGCCATCCAAATACTATTTCAAATATCCAACTCATTTCAACACCAAAGGAAAAAAAAATACCGGTTCATGCAATTAACCACCCAATTTTCACATAAAACTATTCCACAGGTCAAATGTATGCATGAATTCAATAATAAACCATGGAATTAACAATTCTACACTCAAAACAGCTCAAATATGTATATCTCGTGTCATGAACACCCCATGAACTAACTAGGGAATAACTTTATTACCACTTCAGTATCCCTGTAACTCAAGAAGCAACTTCCCTAAAATGAACAAAACCATGCCAAGGCCATCTTCACATATATCATAATCAATTACTCATACTTTAATAAATTGACGAGGATATCACATACAATTCAACTCATATTTGTTAACACTAAAACTTCATGAATATTATCGAAATAAATATCAACCTCTTCAATATAAATAAGTAAATAAGAAATTCAACACTTCAACCATCAATTTAATATGAGCATAATAATAATTTACTTATATACTACCACTAATAAAATAGGATGGAGGAACAAATATCCTCTACACATAGAGGATTCAATTCACCATAACACATGATTTGGAATTTATATATCTATAACTATAAAAATAATTACTTCTCTACCTCAATAGTAGTATATAAATCACTGCAGTTCAGAATACCAATTTCAAACCTAACAACAAAAATCAAAACTACCACTTAATATATGAAAAATCCCTTTCAATTCAACCCGAATGAACAAGTATTTACCAACTCAACTCAATTCCAGCTTGAACAAATTACTATTTCAATTCATGACAGAAATCAGTTAATATTAACAACCCCAAATTTTCAGATTTATCAAAGTGAACAATTGTTTAAAAAAAATTAAGATTTATCAAAATTTTAGTTCTAATATTAAGAGAAATCGTGGTGGAAGAAGTAAAACAAACATGAAAAAGAAACAATACATTCATATCTATACATGCCCTAGCTCTGTCGATACACTACATATACACATATATATACACCGACACATGCATACACATACATATAAACACACATATATACAATCGAAGTTGTGCCGACACAAACAGAAATAAAAACACCCCCAATTGAAGCTGTGTACACACACACACACACAGCTATAGATACACACACATATATACGCAGCTATATATACATAAAGGAACGAACCTGATCTGAGCTTGAGAAGGAAATGAAGCCCTAGAGCTATCACGAGCTTGAGGATGAAGATAATCACAACAATCAACCAAAAGAGAAGGGGATCCAGCAACAATCGCACGAAGACGCCCAAATCGCCTCTAACCCTAGAAATGTCGAGAAGGCGAGAACACAACTAGGGCATGTTTCTGGGTCCGTATAATTTTTTTATTTTTATCTTATTTTTTGTTTAAGTTATGTGTTGGTCAATGTGTTGGCACAACAGTGAATGATCAACAAAAAAACACCAAATTCATATTTTTTCAATTGAACTAAAAAGGGCCATGTGTTTTTTTATAATCAGAACACCAAACAAGCTTTTTAAACAAAAAAACATAAACATAAAAAAAAACATGTCAACCAAATAGAGCCTTGGGGTTGTGGATGGATCATAAATGGGCCACTTAAGGGCCTGTTTGGAAAGATGTTTTTGGCCCATTTGTCTGGGTTTGTCTTTATTTTAGAGACAAGACCTTGTTTGGTGGGCTTTGGTTTCTAATATTGAAACCAAACCACTCAAAATCAACTGGCCCAAAATTGACTCAATTCAAGACCATCAAAATGATGGTTTTGCCAAGTTTTTAGTGTGTTAGTCGCCATTTTGACCAAATTTGGTCACATAAAAAACCAAAGTTTTGATGGTTTTGCCATGTCAGCCACCATTTTTCACCAAACTTGGTCACATAAAAAACCAAAGTTTTTGGTGTGTCAAACAACTCACATGGTTTTGCCAAATTCGATCACTATTGACAAAATAATATAAATATAAAATTTGAAAAAATATATAAATTTTGAAATATATATATAAATTTTGAAAAATATATATAAAATTTAAAATAAATATATAAATTTCGAAATATTGATACATGAGCCATAGGATCTAATGGCTCCCGAAAATACGAAGAATTGTAAAATGTAGAAATTTCACATTTCGGGCCGAAATTAGGCGTATAAAGCAAGCAAAAAGTGTCTGGAAAGTGGATTTTGACGCAGAACTTTGTAAAGAACGGTGCTTAAGGGCCGTAGACTAGGCACATAAGTGCACCAGACCGGGCGCTTATGTGTAGCCTTGTGCGCTAGCCAACAATAGTTTTCTGCATAATTACGGTTTGAATGAGACTTAGACTATCTCGACTTGTTTCACACTCCAACACCTCCAAGCATGTGTATAAGGCATATTTACATCAGATTGAGGGGGGATTTTCTCAGATTTAAAGAAGAACAGATAAAAGAGGAATCCTACTTAAAGCGAGACAATTCGAATACAAATGGGACTATTCTTAACTTCTTCTATAAACCTAGGTCTGTAATAGAATAAAAGAGACTCCCAATACCTAATTTTCATAGCACTTTCTTTGGAGATTTTCATCATTCAAAAAAAGGGGTCAATCAAGACCTAGAGATCTAGAGAAGAAGATCATAGAGAGCGATTCTACATCAACGATCCAGTCCTCTTCTACATGAGCAGCTAAATCGATACCTAGGATTTTTCTAACAAAATCCTAGGCAAGTAATGTAGTTTTATTTATTTATTTCAATTGTAAAGATGCGAAAATGAATAACACATGTGATGATTGTGTAGATGAGTGATCGAATTTTTTCTTGAAACAAGATTTTATGTTTATTCTACTCTCGTCTTAGAATGAATGATTGTTCTATCTTAATCAATCATATTTACTTAATATAGGCTAGAACTCGGATGCTTAAATTATGATTTTCTACACAATGGATATTCACACATGAAACCCTAGGTTTACACAAACCATGCTAAGGAGAGGTAATATAAACATGCTTTAATTTAATTTCATATTGTAGGAGTAGATTAGATTAAAGTAGCATGCATGCATTAATCACACTCATTTCGAAGATGGGTTGTAGAGATTACAGTTGATTATATCTCTTTAGGGATTAAAGTTGACTATTTGCAGTTCTAATTTGATTCACATGTGATGTATTGCCTTCTTATAATTGGATGAGTAAATAGCTACATTATGAGGTTAGTGTCATAGTTATGAAAAACCCTAGAATTTCTCTACTTTGACTCACAAACCAGCTTTAATTCTTGTTTTTAGTAGTTTAATTAGAAGATAGATTTCAGAACACGAAATTTTTTTTCTCAAAATCCATAATTCAGTACTATTAGAATACTAAAGTGAATAAATATATGTCTTTATGGGATTCAAAAATCCCGTGCTCAAGCCATACTATATTATAATACGATTTGTGCCCTTACGATCGGTAAAACTAGGTCACTACAAGGGTCCATCCTTAATCACTATTTTAAACCCTAGTTGGGCTGCATCAGTTGGACTTTTATTTATTTTTATTTCTAGCCCATGGAAGTTAGCTTTTGGAAAGCAAAAGACAATGTTAGGGTTTTTTTTCTCCGTTATTGACAAGTAGAGGGAAATAAGAGAGACACATAGAACTGAGAAAAGAAAGAAGCGTAGAACAACAAATGGAGAGTAATCAACTATCGGTATGCAGTTCGTGCATGATTTGGTCCTTAGATTAGAGAAGTAAACTTTTTATTCTCTTCCCCTTTGAACCCGTAATATTATTATATATTTACTATTATTAAATTCGTGCATATATATATAAATATATATTTTTTATATACCAGTGGTGTCCACAAATATTGGCGAGCAATATCAACCCATTACCATAGTATAGGTGATGGCATAAAACCCATTCCTTTGTTTATGAATGTAGTTGTAGAAACTCCTATATAAAGATGTATCTGGTTCATTCCCAAACACCAAGAAATATAAAAGTTTTTGTTGGTAAAGGGTGATTTTGGTAGTTTACCAGTACATATGAATTATGTCTATATGTACATCATTGTAACCCTAATTCATGGTGAAGCTAAATACAAAAATTATTCTGGCGGACGTAGGTCAAATTGACCGAACCACGATAAATCTTGTGTGTTGATTCTTTACTGTTTTATTATTTTCAATTAATATTTTTTTTCAACAATTGGTATTAGATCTAAGTTCGGATTCGCAACAATGGTGAATATTTCAATATCAAAGTTCAATATGGAGAAGTTCGACGGGACTCAGAATTTCGGACTTTGGCAACGAATGGTGAAAGATCTGCTGGTACAGTAGGGTTTGGTAAAGGCGTTATAAGGGAAATCGAATAAGCAGAGTTTGGTAAATGTGTTATACGGGAAATCAAAGAAGCAGAGTTTGGTAAATGCATTATACGGGAAATCGAAGAAGCCTGCAATAATGTCAGAGGATGATTAGGAAGATCTAGAATTGAAAGCAGTAAGTACCATTCATTTATGTCTTGTAGATTCGGTTATGTATGATATCTTGGATAAAGAATATCCTACAGGGATTTGGACAAAGTTAGAGAGTCGTTATATGTCAAAATCATTGACGAACAAACTATTTCTGAAATAGAAGTTGTATGGGCATAAGATGGCTAAAGGTTTCGATTTAACACAACACGTCAATGTGTTCAATCGGTTAATAAGTGATCTATTGAGGATTGATGTGAAGTATGACGATGAAGACAAGACACTGATGCTAGTGAGTTCTCTCCCTGCGTCTTATGACCATATGTCTACCACCATATTATGGGGTAAGGAAACCCTAGAATTAGAGGAAGTTATTGCTTCCCTATTATCTTACAACCAACGGAAGACTACCGAGGGTTTACAAGAGGAAGGGTTGATAGCAAAAGGAAACCAGAAGCATGAAGATAAAGGGAAAGGGGGAAATCATCTGATAGGAAGAAGTCTATATTGAAATCAAGGCCAAACTGGATGAAGACAGTTGAATGCTATAACTGTAACGAGAAGGGACACATGAAGAGGGACTATCCTCGGATCAAGCATGAAGAAAAAGGAAAGAACACAAAAGCGTCGACCTCTGCTAATGTAGTCGAGGATAGTGCAGATAACAACGATAGAGATATGCTATCAGTATTGTCTGCAACTGATAGCGATACAGATTCTTGGATACTTGATTCAGGTAGCTCTTATCATATGTGCCCACATGCAGATTGGTTCGACACTTACAGGGCAGTCAATTATGGTAGTGTTGTTATGGGTAATGATGTTTCATGCAAAGTTTTTGATTTGGGTATATAATTTAATTTCTTTAGGAACTTTAGATTCAAGTGGATGTGTCTATAAATCATAAGGAGGAATTATAAAGGTGTCGAAAGGAGCAATGGTGTTGATAAAAGGGCGAAAGGTCGCAGGAAATATTTATAAACTGGTAGGAAGTACAGTTGTGGGTGGAACTGTTGTTGCTTTATCTTCTGAAACTAGCCACGATGTCTCGCTTTTATGGCACATGAGACTAGGACATATGAGTGAACTCGGGATGAGAGAACTTCATAATAAAAATCTATTGAAGGGTGTGAAGACTTGGAAGCTTGACTTCTACAAGTATTATGTTCTCGAAAAATAATGTAAGGTTCGGTTTAAAATGGAAATTCACAGTAGTAAGGAAACTCTTGATTACATACATTCGGATGTTTGGGGACCGGTGGATGTAAAATCGAAGGGAGGATCATACTATTTTGTAACATTCATAGATGACTTCTCCAGGAAGGTTTGGGTCTACTTCATGAAACACAAGTCAGAAACTTTTGCAAAGTTTAAAGTGTGGAAATTAGAGGTAGAAAATCAGACTGGTAAATAAATCAAGGCCCTCAGGACAGACAACAAAATCGAATATAAGAGCACATAATTTCTGAAATTTTGTGAGGAGCATGGGATCAAGAGACATTTCATAGTTTGAAAAATGCCACAACAAAATGGTGTTGTTGAGAGGATGAATTGGACCATTGCAGAAAGGGCGAGATGTATGAGGTTGAATTTTGGTCTATCGAAGAATTTATGGGTTGAGGCAGTAAATATGGCTTGCTATGTTATCAACAGATCACCAAGATCAGTTATGGATGGGAAAGTTGTTGAAGAGGTATGGACATAAAATGAGGTTGACTACTCTATGATGAGGGTATTCGGGTGCCCTGGATATGTTCATATACTACTTGAGGAAATGTATAAGCTTGATCCAAAATAAAAAGGTGTATATTTCTTGGTTATGAGAAATGAGTAAAAGGGTACAAGCTTTGGAATCCAGAGACTCAAAAGGTGGTGATTAGTAGAGATGTTGTCTTTGATGAAAAATCAATGTTGGAAAAGGAAAAGCCACATAAACCATAAAATAGTGCAAATGAGAAATAAGGAATTGAGGTGGAGCTAGAAGAGCTGAGGGCAGAAAAGGAGAACATTCTACAACCAGAAAATGAGCACCATCACATTGCTACAGACAGACCCAGACGCACTACTAGACCACCGACGAGGTATGATGATTATGTTTCTTTTACACCTGTGACTACTAATGGGGATCCTTTATCTTATCAAGAGACAATTAGCTGCCAAGAAAAAGTGAGTGGATGAAAGCCATGATAGAAGAAAATGAGTCACTTACGAAAAATCATACATGGGAATTGGTGGAGCTTCCTGGGGGGAAATAGCTATTTGGTGCAAATGGGTGTTCAAGAAAATGGGTCGATATTTGAAAAAAAGGGACAGAGGTACAAAACTCATCTTGTAGCAAAGGGCTAGTCACAGAGGCAAGGCATTGATTATAATGAAATGTTCTCTCTAGTTGTGAAGCATACTTCTATTAGATCAGTTTTGGCATTGGTCGCAAATGATGACATGGATTAGAGCAATTAGATGTGAAGATAACTTTCCTTCATGGTGATTTAGAGGAACACATCTTCATGGAAAAACCAGAGGGGTTCAAGGAACCTGAACCAGAATATCTTGTTTGTAGACTAAAGAAGTCGTTTTATGGGTTGAATCAGTCTCCCAGGCAGTGGTACAAGAAGTTTGATTCTTACATGTTCCAGATTTGCTACACTCGTTGTGAGTATGATTGTTGAGTTTATTTCAGAATTTTAGATGACGGTTCATATATTTTCTTGATGTTATATGCTGATGATATGTTTATTGCTACTAAGCATATATATGAGATTAATAGCCTAAAATTCTTGTTGGGTAAAAAGTTCAAGATGAAAGACTTGGGGGCGGCCAAGAAGATTCTTGGCATAGAGATTCACAAGGATAGAAAGGCAGATAAACTATGGGTTTCTTAGAAGAGCTACATCAAGAAGGTGTTGGAGATGTTCAGTATGAGTGACGCTAAAGAGGTGAGTACACCATTGGCCAACCACTTCAGATTGTCTACAACCCAAAGCCCACAAATAGAAGCAGAAACTGAAGAGATGGCTAAAGTACCTTATGCTAATGTTGTGGGATGTGTGGATGTATGCAATGGTATACACCATGCCGAATTTAACATAAGTAGTCAACACAGTTAGCAAGTATATGACCAATATAGGGAAAAAACATTGGAAGGCAGTGAAATGGATCTTCAGGTATTTGAAAGGTACCGTAGACTATGGGATTATGTTTACAAGACAGCAGAGTACTATGTCAGTTGTGGGGTATGTGGATGTAGACTATGCAGGTGATCTTTATGATAGTTGATCCATGACAGGGAATATGTTCACATTAGTAGGGGGACCAATATATTGGAAGTCTACACTTCAGTCCATAGTCGCATTGTCTACAATGAAAGCAGAGTACATTGTTGTTAATGAGGCTGCAAAGGAAGCTTTGTGGGTGAAAGGTTTAGTTAGGGAACTTGGTATTGATTAAGGTGGAGTTTAGTTGCATTGTGATAGCCAGAGTGCCATTTATTTGGTAAAGCCCCAGGTATATCATGCGAGAACCAAGCATATAGATGTGAGGTTTCACAAGATACGAGAGTTGGTGTTTTACATGTGATATTCTTTTATAGAAGATACACACTACAGAAAATGCAACAAATGATAAATGCTTAATATTGTCCATTTTAAGCCCCTATCTTGCATTTGTTACGTCATTACATTCCGTTATTTGATATTTTTATGTTGTTTGTGTGTTTAAGCATGTTTCAAGAGCTTAATGAAGATTATGAGCTAACTTTGGTGAATTAACAAGAGAAGTGCTTGTATATATAAAAAAGAGAGAGCAAAAGATATGTTTTCAAGAGAAACGTGTCTCCTTGAGGGCGAAAATGCCATTTTTTGGAGCCAAAATTTCAAGAATCATACCGAGGGAGTCGAGGGGTTCAAATGGAGCAATTATCAAGAAAAGTGATTTCCAGGGGTTTTGCTACGCTTGACCTACGCTTATAGAAGCAAAACGTGGTCAGAAAGTGAGTTTCTACTCTTGTTCCTACGCTTGGAGCGTAGGAAGCTACGCTAGAAGCGCAGCTGCGACATGAATAGTGTTTTCAGCACAATTTTTTAGTTAACTTAGGGAGGTCATATCTTAGTAACAAATATCCAAATGGGGTGATTCCTAATCCGATCATCAAGATTTTGAAGTCATCTTTCCAATGATATATTACATGACTCCATCCAATGTGTTTAGCTCCAGATATCATCAAATGAATGAGAGGTGTCCAGTAGAAAAAGCTGGAAATTTCAGAATCGGGCCAAAATCCTATTTTGACCCGGAATGATCTGTTTTGACCCAGATGACTTAGAGTTCGATCCTATCACCTATATGGACATGTTTTAGATATATTATACATCATATTAAAGGTTTTTGCTTGGAAGGAAATCATACCAAAGGGGAATTATATTCTCGATAGGAGTATAACACAAGTTAGGGTTCCCCTCACCTTTGCCTATATATACCAAGGTCTGCTACAGATCTAGGGGACTTCTCTTTACATAATTTTGGTGACCTATCTTCACATAATTTTGGGACTTCTTTCTACCCAATTTTCAGATTCATATCATTCCAAGGAGGAGCCATTCAAGACCTAGAGATCTGGAGAAGAAGACCATGGAGGGCGTTTCTACATCAATGAAACAATCACCTTTTACCATGATCAACTAATTCGGTATCAAGGTTTTCTAGCAAAACCCTAGCCAAGTAATGTAGTTCTTTTATTTGTTTCAATTGTAACGAGGGGAAACTGTGACCATACTATGATGATTGTAGTAGATGAGAGTCCATTTTTATTCTTGATACAAGTTTATATATTTGTTATGATTCTTGTCTTAGACTGAATGAATATATTTATCTTACACAATCATTGTTATTCACTATGGGTTGGAACTCGGATGCTTAACTTATGATTTTCTACACAATGGTGGTAATAAAACTTGAAACCCTAGGTTGACACAGGCCATGCCTTGGCGATTTAATATAGACATGCTTTAGTTTATTTTCATGCATTAGAAGTAGATTAGAGTAAGTAATTGACATGTACTAGTTAAGTTAGTCATGAGATGGGTTATCGCAATCCGGTTGATGGTAATTCTTTTTTGGGTCGTATTTAGCTATTTGCAGTACGACCTGATTCATAGTTATGGATCGCCCTCTTGTAATTGAGCGAATTAAGAATTATATTATGTAGTTAGTGGTGGAGTGTAGAAATCCTAGATTTTATTTGTCTTAATCTATCTTTACTTGATTTCTTAGTTAATTAATTTCAAAACGACAAACCATATATTTCTAGCAATTTAAGAATATTATTTAACGAGAATTCAGAATACGACTTAGTCTCTGTGGGATCGATTACCTTTCACAAGCTAAACTATACTACAATACGATTCGTTCACTTACGATAGGTAAAACCTAAGCTGTTATAAGGGGCCATTTTTAACACAAATTTTTAGCACACCCTGACGAACATCAAGTTTTTGGCGCCGTTGCCGGGGAATAACGGATATTCTGAATTTTAGTAATTTAGTATACTTGAATTGTTTGTATTTTATCTAAAGTTGAAATTTTTGTGTTTTTATGATGTACACTGAAAAACGCGAAGGGAATCGGCGGAGCCGTGACGATTGCATCGTTGGACCACTTGTGAGTTCTAGTGCATCATAATTTTAGCCATAATTTTAGCTTTATTTTTTATCCATATTTAGAGTACTTAGTTTTTATTAAAAATAAAAATATAAAATATAAAAAAATTTGCAGTTTTCGTGTAAACTGTCAAAAAGTCCGATTTTCGCAAACGAGGTGAGGTTTTTGAGTGAAAAAGGGCCGATAAACAAAACTCACTTATTTAGTGAGCCCAGTTTATTTTAGGTTGAAACACATCGTTTAGGACCTCAAAACCCCGATTTTGTGATTGTTAGAAAAAAAGAAAAAAAAAGTATAATGGTTATACCAGTTCGGCGAATGTTTCATATTATAATTCATACAACTCAGATTGGAGATATCATCCCAATTTCCAATACCAACAATCAGGTATAGAAAATTCATATCAAATCTTTAATGAGGATCCACGATATTTTGATCATAGATTAGGGTATTGATTGTATAGTCAAGATTATTATCCTCAACCATCGAATCAATTCCAATTTGAAGACTCAAGTGCATATTCATGTCCGGAGCCATTGTCTGTTGAAGATAAATTCTTAGCCCATTTGAGAGAAATCAGAGCAAACCCTATCCGGAGTCATTGTCTTCTAATAACCAATTCTTAGTATATATGAGCAAAATCGAGACCCCTCAAAATTGTAAGAAGATCACATATAATGGAGACAATTTATACTTTCCAAACACTAAAAATCTTCAACCAAGTTTCAATAGAAGACAACAACTATTGAATAATCAGGATTTTCAGTCCAATAATACCCAATCATTCTAACCCCTCAACCAAAATCCACCCCAGTTTCAAAATCGAAATTCACCGTCTCAACCACCTAGTTTTGAGGATGAAATTTTGAGTGCCTTGAGAGAGTTTAACAATAAATCTCAAGCAGCCACCTAATTACTGAACTCAAATGCCCAACTGTTGGACTCTCATTCTCAAGCCTTGACTACGATAGCAACCCAAATAGGGCAACTAGCTGATACTTTAATGAGAATGGAGGAAGTGCAAAATCAAGGGGTAGATAATTTTGAATATGAGGAAGATGGGTACAGTGGAAAATATGAAAGTTTTGAAATTAAGAGTGACGTTGCATAAGACGAGTGCGAGCAAACCATTCCTTTACCACAAGAGCCAAAAGAGACACCATATGAACCTAAATCAATATTTACCCAATGTGTCGATGAGTCGTGTTTTGAAGAGGAACAATGAGGGGATGAGTACTATGTAATTGAATGGATTGATGAAGAGGTGAAATACCCATTACCTTATTAGGTGACAAAAGAATTGTTGGACATAGGTGCTAAATATGGGATGAATGTAGAGCATGATAGAGGAGAGAAAATATGTGATGATTATTATGTGCTTGATGTCTTGCTCGTTACTGAGTGTTCACAATGGACACCATGGAATTATTTACTTCCCACACTTGCTCCGCCATGTGGTGGAAGTGTTACAGATAGGAAGGGTGTTAGATAGCCATTTATGGAGCTGTCGTGCCAAAGACGTTAAACATTGGTCCTAGGTTGTGAAAGTTAGTATCTAGCCTAGGTTTGTAGAATAGTAAGTGTAAGAGAGGAAATTCCCAAGCCCATCAATCATTGGCCCATCATGTCGTTGGCCCAATAAGGTGCTCACAAGCTTGAAAGCTAAGCCTTTTACAGGCTATACTTCTTTAGAAATAATGATAATGATGTAACTAAACTGATATTGCCCTAATGGGCCTAAAGCCCAAAAGAGAAATGTATATAAGGAAAGCAAAAGTTAAATAAAATTATTGTTGTTGTTATGTTATGCATTTTTAGGCATTTACACATTGGCGCCGTCTGTGGGAAACAACCAAGGAGTTCCAAACGTTTTCAGTCTGTCCTTCGGGATTCGAAAACCATAACCTTTTTCCCGTCTCGTTAAAGTGAATTTACTTTTTCGATCCGAAGATCTGAGAGCTGTCTCCGTTTTTCACCTCTTTCTAAAAAATCTCCGTTCACACAAATATGTCGGTCACTAATTCACAGGTGGATGTTCCGACCACCGCTGACAGCCGTGAAGAAGGTTCCCAATCCATCGAGTGAATCATGCAATGCCTGATAGCTGCTGAGGAACATAGCCTGGCTTTGGAGAGGCAGAATGCAGAGCTCATGGCGAGATTAGCTCCACCACCACCTGCCCCTCTGGTAGCGATGCCCGACCCCTCCGAGCTCTAGCAAGATGTTGACAGGCTGAAGGAGCACGCCGAATCTTCCCAACGCTCAGGAAAGGCTCCTGCCACCGATGAAGCCCTGTCCCCCCAGAAACTCCAGGCAATGATGGCCGAGTTCCAGAGAAAAATTCTTAGGGATTTGAGATCTCGATCCACCGACGACCTAGCCATCCAGGCGTCAGTCGAGTTGGTATAATCACCCTTCATCCCCGAGATTACTCGTGAGCCCTTTCCAAAGAAGTTCATTATGCCTCGGTTCACCCCCTACGATGGCACCAAGGATCCCGAGGAGCACATTTATGAGATCCATTAGAAGATGACCATGTATGCAGAAAACGACAGCTGATGCGGCCCTATTATGGTTCAGGAAACAACCACCCAGTCCATCGACAACTGACAACAGTTGACCAGGCTCTTCGTTGCCCAATACTATGATAACAAGAGACAGAAGAAGACCATATCCTGCCTCTTCACTATGATTCAGGAAAAGGGGGAGTCGCTAAAGAGCTTCCTGTCCCGATTTAACATCGAGTCTTTTTCCATCGACAACTGTGACCAACACTCTGCTATTGAGGCCTTCAGGATGACCCTTATTCCAAGGACTAAGTTCCACCAGTCTCTGGTGAAGTGCCCACCATCGGCCCTTATTCGGCCGTAGATAACGCAACGGAATTTTGCTTTTTACTTGACCAAGATACTAGTGAGTGTCCTAGAAAATGACAAGTGCCGCTTGTGCTTTTTCGATCAATTCTACATCCCGCAAAATCGGCATCCGAATAACTAATAAGATAAATTAAAGTTCCACGTAGATACCAAAGTTCTAAGTTAATTGTACCACTTATGTAGCGAAAAATACGTTTTATGGCAAGTAAATGAGATTCCTTAGGACATGATTGAAACTGGGCACATAAGCATACGCTAAACATTATATCCGGTCTACTAGCAATTAAATAAAGTAAACTACCGATCATGCCTCTATAATTTGTAATATCAACACATTTACCATTTTCATCTTTATCAAGCTTAATAGAGGAACTCATAGGAGTTATGGCATGTTTGGTAGACTCCATCCCAAATCGCTTTAGCAAATCTTTAGTATACTTGGATTGGCTAATGAATAAGCCATCCGAGCTTTGCTTGATTTGCAACCCTAAGAAGAAATTCAACTCACCCATCATGCTCATTTCAAATTCGTTTTGCATACTTGTAGCAAATTCCCTACATAAAGACTTATTTGTTGAGTCGAATATGATGTCGTCAACATAAATTTGGACAATCAACAAATTATTCTTAATGGTTTTTGTAAAAAGTGTGTTGTCAACTTTTCCTCTTGTAAAACTATATTTAGTCAAAAATCCGCTAAGTCTCTCATACGAAGCTCGAGGAGCTTGCTTTAAACCATATAGAGATTTAGCTAATTTGAAAACATGATTTGGAAAAAGATTATTTTCAAAACCGGGTGGTTGCTTTACAAAGACTTCTTCTTCTATGACACCATTTAAGAAAGGACTTTTGACATCCATTTGATAAAGAGTAAAATTTCTATATGATGTAAATGCAAGAAACATTCTAATTGCTTCTAACCTAGCTACCGGTGCAAAGGTTTCATCGTAGTTGATGCCTTCCTCTTGATTATATCCTTGAGCTACCAATCTTGCTTTATTTCGAATAATTACACCATTATCATCCTTTTTGTTTCGAAAAACCCATTTTGTGTCATAAATAGTTTGATTTTCGGGTTTAGGAACTAAACGCCAAACTTGATTACGTTCAAATTTATTTAGTTCCTCTTCCATTGCTACGATCCAAGAATCATCACATTGAGCTTCGTGGAAGTTCTTGGGTTCGATTTGCGATACAAAAGCCACGTGGTTGCAAAAATCTTTAAGTTGAGATCTAGTACTAACCCCTTTTGATGGATTACCTATGACTTGATCAAGAGGATGATTGTGAACAATCCTCCATACTTTAGGCATTGAGTTGGTCAAGTCATCATTGGATTGATGCTCAACTTCCCTTATTTCCTTTTTGCTACTTGATGTATTGGAGATATTGAGAGTATTTAAATTATCCTCAATCCCAACAATTTCATCGTCTTCTAGGTCAATTCTAGGTGATGGTGATGAGGGTGATTCATCAAAGACAACATGAATAGACTCAACCATAGTTAAAGTCCGTTTATTAAAAACACGAAAGGCTTTACTCCTTGTAGAATATCCTAGAAAAATTGCTTCGTCCGATTTGAAGTCGAATTTTCCAAGGTTATCTTTATCATTTAACACAAAACATTTACACCCGAAAACTTTGAAATACCCAATATTGGGCTTTCGACCATTCCACAACTCATAAGGCGTTTTCCCCAACTTCATCCGAATAATAACACGATTAATTATATGGCAAGCGGTGTTTACCGCTTCCGCCCAAAGGCTTCGGGGAAGGTTGTGCTCATTTAACATGGTTCTAGCCATCTCTTGTAGAGATCGATTCTTTCTTTCAACTACACCGTTTTGTTGAGGGGTTCTAGGGGCTGAGAGATCATGAGAAACACCGAGGTTATCACATAATTTCTCTAAGTCTTGATTTTCAAACTCCCTACCTCTATCACTTCTAATTTTCTTGATTTTCAAATCTTTTTCATTTTGAATGATTCTATAAAATCTTTCAAGAATGGAGTGAGTTTCATTTTTATGAGCAAGAAAGTGAACCTATGTATATCTAGAGTAGTCATTAATTATAACAAGTACATTGAGTTTCCCGGCTAAGCTAGCCGTTCTCTCCGGACCAAAAAGATCCATGTGAAGTAACTCTAAATGTCTAGAGGTGGTAATGTCTTTCTTTCTCTTGAAAGAGGACTTTACTTGCTTTCCTACTTGACATACGCTACATATTTCATCTTTCGAAAATTTAGTCTTTGGGAGGCCCTTGACTAAATCATTTTTGGATAAACGATGAATGAGGTCCATACTAGCATGTCCTAGACGTCTATGCCATAATCAACTATTTTCGCTAGATCTGACAAAACATTTAACATCTTGTTAATGCAATTCACATAGCAACAAAGTATACAAATTTCCATTTCGTTTGGCATTGAACATTTGCTTCCCATCTTTCTCGATTATGCATGCATTTGTCCTAAAGATAACATCATAGCCCTTGTCCCATAGTTGACTAATACTAAACAAATTATGCTTCAAACCATCAACTAAAAACACATCATTAATAGAGAGAGAAGAGGAAATACCGATTGAGCTAATTCCTATAATTTTGCCTTTAGAGTTATCTCCAAAAGTTTCGTTTCCTCCTTCATATGGTTTTAGTAAAATAAACTTTGATTTATCTCCCGTCATATGCCTTGAGAATCCGCTATCAAGAAACCACTTTTCATTTGATGCGGACTTCAACCATAACTACAAAACAAGTTCAAGTAACTTTTATTGGTACCCAATCTGTTTTGGGTCCATTTTGGTTAGATAAAGAAGTAATAGTTCCTTTTGGAACCCAAATTTATTTCGTTACAACATTCTCTTTTCTATGCGAGCATGCAATAGTCCCTTTCGGAACCCAAACCATTTTTGACATATTTTTCTTCTTTCTATGAAAGCATACATTACCTTTGTGTCCTTTTCTATTGCAACAATAACAAATAACATGTTTATACTCATTTGAAGATGCATGAAATGATTGTCTAGTGAATGTAGAGCTAAGTGATTTTCTCTTTTTCAAAATGATAACATCTTTGTCAAAGGTATCATATCCTAGACCACATTTATCAAATGATCCTTTTTGTCTTCCTAACATAATACTAAGGTTCTCTTTTCCTTTTGTAAATTTAGCTAAGACATTTATTTGATCATCTATAGTATTTTTTAACCAATTATTTTCCTTTTCTAGCTCAATGCTTTTGTCACTACAATAAATTTCTAAGTTTGAACTAGTGAAGTTACATGGAGTTTTAGCTTTCTTAAGAAGAATATATTTTCTAGCTAATTTTTCAAATTTATCATGTAATTCTTCAAATGCATCTTGCAATTCATTATAATCAAGGAGAAGTTCATCATATGATAATTTTGATTTATCTACAACATATGAATTTAAATGTACCTCTTCTTCATTTGCCATGAGACAAATGTTTGTCGTTTCCTCACCATTTTTATCCTCATTCGAGTCATATGAGTCATAGTCATCCCATGTGGCATTCATCGCCATCTTGCTTGGTCTTTTCTCACTTTCCTTTTTGAGGTTGAAGCAATCACCTTTGTAGTGTCTCGGCTTTCCACAATTGAAACACGTTGGGGGTTCTCTTTTGCTAGGCTCGCCTTTTGGTTCTATTCTCTTCATGAATCTTCCACCATTTGTTTTCTTCCTTTTAAGGTATCTCTTGAATTTTTGGGTGAACAAGGCAATGTCCTCATCCTCTTCTTCTTCACTCGGCTCATTGATTTCATTTTTGGTGGAGGCTTGCAAAGATATCCCCTTTCTTGGCTTGATGTCATCCTCACGAGATTTTAATGTGATTTCCTAAGTGAGTAGAGAGCCGAAAATCTCATCAAGACTCATGGTGTTGAGGTCATGAGCTTCTTTGATTGCCGTTACTTTTTCATCCCATTTGGCCAGAAGACTTCTAAGCACCTTTCGTGACGCATCGGATCTAGGAACAATTCTACCAAGATGCTTTAGTCCATTCAAAATATTTGTAAAACGAGACATCATAGAATTCACATTTTCATCATCTTTCATAGCAAATAATTCATATTCATGCATGAGTATGTCAATTTTTGATTCTTGAACTTGAGATGTACCTTCATAAGTTACTTCAAGTTTATCCCACATTTTTTTTGCCGTAGAACATGTAGATACACGATTAAATTCATTTGGACTCAATGCACAATTCAAATTTACTTTGGCTTTAGAATTGTAGGACATAAGCTTTCGGTCATCATTATCCCATTCATTTGGTAATTTGGGGACGGTTTTTCCATCAACGATTTTGGTCAATACAAATGGTCCTTCAAGGACAACTTGCCATATTTGGTAGTCAATAGCTTGAAGAAAATCTATCATCCTAGTTTTCCAATAGCTATAGTTTGATCCATCAAACCATGGGGGCCTATTATTCGATTATCCTTCAACGTGAGTGACTAAATTAGATGACATGATCGTTCTCTAAGACGGTTAAGTCTAAAAATAATAGAGATTAGGCTCTTATACCAATTATCAGTCACTAAATAACCCTAGAGGGGGGGGGGGGGGGTGAATAGGGTGTTCAAAAATTATGTCTAACTAATTTTGAAATTGGAACAAGCTATAACTAAAAATCAATTTCTCAATAAACAAGTGGATGATTCAATTTAAATTTCTCTAACAATTAATTTCAAGATAAATTAGCATACAAGATATTCAAGCAATTATAGCATGCTAATTTATCAAGTAAAGAGAAAGAGATAGAGAGATTGACACTGTGATTTTTTTGAGGTTTGGTAACTCTTACTCCTCGGCTCAAGAACCCCTTCTTGAGACTTTTCCCGATCCTTTCACTATGGCCCTTCCTTAACAGGTGGAATGACAAACCTTTACAACACAAGCCTCTCGGGCTTGTCTCTCAATGAAGAGAACAACCCTCTGTTGAATAATTGGTGGACTTCACTTGTCCGAGATTACAAATTCGTATGTAATCAATAAAATCACTCAAGAACAAAAACACTCAAAACCCAAAAGTTTTTATGGAAGATGAATCAATATAAGCTCAAGTGTTTTTGGTGATTTTACAATAGCTCTAGAAATGTATTCTCAAAGGATATAATCAATGAATGATATTTGGAGAATAAGAAGAGATACTAGAGGTTTTGATTTTCAAAGAAACTTGGAGAAAATCAGATTTTCAAAGCTTGGTTTCAATGACTTTTATAGAGAAACTTTCTGCAGAATTTTTGAAAGCTTCTCTTCCTTTTCTTTCTCTTTTAATTTTCAATCTCTTTGCTTGCAATATACACATATCATTCTATATATATCAATACATTTGGGTTTTGAAGAATGAATATTGTATTTGAAAGACAAGAGCCGTTTGAACACCATTAAGCACAATCCACAAAACATGGAAAATATTTTATATTGAATCTGCAGATTTTGAGGTGCTTCTAGTTGACTGCATCATTGTTTTAGTCGACTACATTGCTTCATGTAGTCGACTAGATTGAGTTCTAGTCGACTACAACATGTAGTCTAGTCGACCCAAATGTCTTCTAGTCGACTACTTTGATGTGGATGAAAAACATGTAGCTACTGATTGTTTTAGTCGACTACTAGAAAATACACAGGGTTATTCTAGTCCACTACAACTTGAAAAATATTTAATAAAAATAATGTTTTTTCCGTTTAAGTTCGGTAAAGCATTTTTCATTCCATTTGAGTTCGGTTCATTTAATACTTGAGCTTATACGATAAAATCGACGCATAAAATTACCTTGTTACAATGATGGCTCCTTGACCTATCTACCCCAAGTCTTGAGTCTTCGACTTTCGCCTTTGCCGTTGAATTATTTGATTTTCCATTTTTGCGTTTCAATTTATTTCACGGCTTTTCACTTTAAATCAAGCTTTCTTTCCGAGTCGTTCACCTGTCTTTTGCTGAAAACATAAACTCGATAATTCATTAGTATCAAACACTCTTCAATGGTTTGTTATCATCAATTTTGGAATTGTTTGCTAAAAGTAAATTTCAAAGCCAGCACAAAGGAATCTTCCAGCAATCCCTAACCATCAGACAACCACTTGACCAAAGGGATAAGTCAAAGCATTGTGCTTTCCACGGGGATTTCGGGCACATCACAAACGAGTGCCGTAATCTCAGACAACAGGTCGAGGCATTATTGCTTCATGGAGAACTCCGGGATTACGTCTAATATGATAGATCGAGGGCCGACCAACATGCTCTTAGTGCCCCCAGGAATCCCACAGCCGCACAGCCGGTCCGGATCATCAATATGATTCTTGACGGACCCGCCTCAGAGAATACCGAAGGAGCCAGCCGGAGCCAGCTGCGAAGGGCCTGCAAGATAAGAAAAGTCAACGAAATCAATGATGTCCAACACAGGTCAGGAGAACCACATATCATTTTCTCTGTATTGGACCTCCGGAGTATCCAGACCCCGCATAATGACCCTTTGGTTGTGACCCTGATGGTAGCCAACTGCCTTATGAAGAGAGTCATGATTGAACCCTGGAGCAGTGCAAAGCTCATCACCAAGTTGGCTTTTGAAAAGCTTGAAATTGACCCGAAAGAAATTATGGCCTCCCGATGCCCCATTACAGGATTCGATGGAAAACAAGTTGAGCTAATCGGAGAGGTCCAGCTGCCGGTATCTGCTGCTCAAAGAACCCTAATCGAGACATTTGTTATTGTAGACGTGAAGCCTTCATTCAATCTGCTCATGGGAAAGGGGATGGATTCACCGGGTGTGGGGTGTGCCTTCAACCCTTCACCAAGTGATGAGATGTATAAGCCCGAATGGTTTTGGCACCATTGACATCAGAGGTGACCAGGTGGCCGCCAAGGAGTGCTATACGGTCACGCTGAAGGAGATCCGGAAAGGAAAAGGTCCAGTGATGCCCCATTCCAAGGAACATAATCCATGCTCCAAATAGCAATTAAAGGAAGGGGATTCGGGTACCCCAATCGTGATCGAGCCATTACAGCCAGTATCTGTTGTTCTTGATAGCCCGAAAAAAGTTACTTTTGCAGGTACAAACCTTACCAACTCTGAATTAAGAGAACTTAACAGTTATTGTAGGATAATGCCTATGTATTCGCATGGGAACATACTGACATGCCTGGTATCGACCCTCTTATTGCCCAACACTCACTAAATGTCTACCCAAACGTGAGACCAATAAGGCAAAAATAGAGGCGCATGAGAGCGCATCGAAACCATATCATATCAGACGAAGTGTCCAGATTGCTTCAGGCTGGTTTTATAAGGGAAGTCAAATATCCTGAATGGCTCGCCAACGTAGTGGTTGTCCAGAAGAAGAATGGTAAATGGAGGGTTTGTGTTGATTTCACTGACGTGAACAGGGCGTGCTAGAAAGACAATTTTCCACTTCCAAAGATCAACCAGATGGTTGACGCTACTACTGGTTATGATCGTCTAACTTTTCTAGATGCTTATTCATAATACAACTAGATAAAAATGAACCCGATAGATGAGGAAAAGACCTCCTTCATTACTGAAACAGGTACTTATTGCTTTAAAGTTATGCCCTTCGGACTAAAAAATGCAGGTGCCACTTTCCAGAGGTTGGTCAACAGGATCTTTAAGGGGATGATGGGTACAGTAATAGAGGCTTATATTGATGACACTGTGATCAAGAGCAGGGAAAAGGAAGACCATCTTACCCATTTGCGACAAGTGTTCGACACCCTAAGAATGCATGGCATGAAGCTTAACCCAGAGAAGTGCTCATTTGGTGTATCGTCCAGACAGTTCCTGGGACACATCGTGGATAGAACCGGGATCCAGGCTAGCCCGACACAAGTCAGGGCCCTGATGGAGATGAAGGAGCCCCGTACACATAAAGACGTTCAAGTCTTGACGGGAAGAGTGGTGGCACTTAGCAGATTCATTTCACGGCTCACTGATCGCTGCAGACCATTCTTTCAGGAAATCAAGGCGAAGAAGCGGGAAGTCTAGGGTCTTGAGCAGTCTGAAGCCTTGGCAATATTAAAGGAGTACATGACCATACCCCCAATCTTATCCACACCGGATCCCGATGAAGTATTGCATCTGTACTTAGCAGTATCCTCTGTGTTGACCAACGCAACCCTTATCAGAGAACATGGGAACCTTTAGATGCCAGTCTTTTACACTAGCAAATCCTTGGTAGAAGCAGAAACCTGGTACAACAGACAGGAAAAGTTAGTTCTATCATTAGTGAACGCGAAAAGACGACTAAGGCATTACTTCGAAGCTCATCCAATCATTGTCCCGACTTCCATGCCTTTCTGGGTCATTATGTCGAAACCTGATCTTTGGGGGAGAATTTCCAAGTGGGCCATTGAATTGGGCATATATGACTTGACTTACATACCTAGGGTTTCCATCAAAGGTCAAGCAGTGGCATATTTCTTACTTGAAGACAAAATTGAAGAACCCGACCAGATGACTGAGCTAGACATTTGGAAGCTTTTCGTGAACGGTTTATCCGGCTCCGCCGGGTCAGGAATCGGTTTAGAAATCCTGACACCTGACGGTACGCACCTACACATATCGGTAAAACTGCAGTTCCCAGCCACCAACAATGAGGCAGAGTATGAAGCAGTCATATCAGGTTTGAGGTTAGCCCGAAGCCTCCAGATCCATTCCCTGGTAGTGCACAACGATTCTCAGCTAGTCATTCAACAAATTAAAGGGGAATACGAGGCAAAAGATCCGAAAATGGAGTCTTACCGGGCACTTGTGTTAAAGGAAACATAAATCTTTCAAAAAATAACCTTCACTCAAATCCCAAGAAGCGAAAACTTTGTAGCTGACCACCTAGCCGGCCAGGCATCCTCAGTCGGAGAGGACCTGACCTGGGTTGCGCCAGTGGATTTTATAATCAAGCCGAGTATTCAGGAGCCCGAGCAAGTGATGCTTATCCCATGGGAACCCAGCTGGATGGATCCCCTGATGGATTACCTAAGAAGTGGAACACTCCAAGAGACCAAAGCTGAAGCTCACAGGATCAGGAGGAATTCAACCTTACTTGAAATGTATTACACCATCAAAATTAAGAGTGGTGATGCAAGAAATTCACAGTGGATCTTGCGGGAACCATTCCGGAGGTAGATCCCTTGCCCATAAGATACTCTCCCAATGATACTTTTGGCCCTATATGTCATGGGATGCCGAAGAGTACGTTCAAAGATGCTAGCTATTCTAGGTGCACGGGGACGCTATCCATCGGCTTCCTGAGTTCTTACATCCCACCATAGATCCGTACCCATTCACCCGATGGGGAATGGATATCGTGGGACCTTTCCCGAAGGCAATCCAGTCAAATGCCTATGTCCTTCTGGCCACCGATTACTTCACCAAATGGGTAGAAGCTGAGGCCTATCCCACCATCAAGAGTGTCCACGTCATCAAATTCATATGGACCCACATAATCTGCAGATTCAGGCTACCAAAGACAATCATGATGGATAATGGGACAAATCTTGACAACAAAGAGGTTATAGCGTTCTTTGCCGAACATGGTATCAACCAATGTACATCTTCCGTCGGGTACCCACAAGGGAACAAACAGGAGGAAAGGACAAATCAAACCATATTCAACACCTTGGCCAAAAAGCTTGAGGAAGCCAAAGGGGCCTGGCTCGAGAAACTACCTGAAGTGCTCTGGTCGTACAGAACAACTCCTAGACAGCCCACTGGGGAGACCCCCTTTCCCATGGCATACGGCGCTGAGGCTGTGATCCCAACAGAGGTCAAGGTTCCAACCCTCCGGAGCCAGGCCTGGGTTGAAGGACCAAATAACCAGCACTTGGCTCATGACCTTGACCTACTAGATGAAAGAAGGGACGCTTTCGGGATCAGGCTGACCACCTACCAATAGCGCATCCGGAACCACTTCAATCAAAAAGTTAAAAGAAGAGAGTTTCAGGTCGGAGACATGGTCCTTAGGCAAAAAGTCGGGCTCGTAGGCAAGCTCAGGGAGCCTTGGGAGGGCCCGTACACCATTACCGAGGTCATCGGGCGTGGGGCATACCGGGTCCGAAGGAATATTGATGGCGGGATGGAACCAAACTCCCAGAACGCCTCTCGCCTGAAGAGGTACTACCCGTAAAGGGCCAAGTTTTACTTTTATTTTGATCTTTTTGTAAAATGCTATAACACCCGGTCAATAAAAAATCATTTTTATGGCGAAAGAGCTTATAAATATCCATTAATACAAAAAATAAACCAAGTGTTGCATTATCTATCGCATGGCCTGAAATGCCTGAAAGACACAACACTGATCCTGAAGAGATCACAAATTTGCAAAAAATAAACTAAGTGTTGCATTGTCTATCGCATGGCCTGAAGTGCCTGAAAGACACAACACTGATCTTGAAGAGATCACAAATTCGCAAAAAATAAACCAAGTGTTGCATTGTCTATCGTATGGCCTGAAGTGCCCGAAAGACACAACACTGATCCTGAAGAGATCATAAATTTGTAAAAAATAAACTAAGTGTTGCATTGTCTATCGCATGGCCTGAAATGCCCGAAAGACACAACACTGATCCTGAAGATATCACAAATTTACAAAAAATAAACCAAGTGTTGCATTGTCTATTGCATGGCCTGAAGTGCCCGAAAGACACAACACTGATCCTGAAGAGAACACAAATTCGCAAGAAATAAACCAAGTGTCTGAATAGAGTATTATCTTCTATCGCATGGCCTGAAGTGCCCGAATAGAGTATTATCTTCTCCCCCGCATGGCTTGAAATGCCCGAAAGGAAATACTATTTTGGATAAAATAATCTAAGTATTGAAAAGGTAAATCGGACAATAGCAAAATAATCTAAGATGATCTTTCATTTAAAAATGGGCCCGGTGGCCAAGGCTTACAAAATGTTTTACAAGATAAAGAATCTTATCCTAAGTGTCAGCATCAGTGCCCCCTGCATCTGAGCTGATAGGATCAATAGCCCCATAGGGGACAGAAGGAACAAAGTCAGACGTGGACCCCAGAAGAGTCTTGGTGAGGAATTCACAAAAGCGAATGTCATCCGGACCTCCAACCGGATCATCATACGATAGAGCAATGCCCAGAGACTCATCCAGCTCCTCCACTGAGGCGAATTCCCTCTCCTCAACAGGTTTCTAAATGTCCTTGAAGCATGTCCTCCATCCATACCCGATCCTATACTAGGCAGTGTCGCAGAGGCGCTTGTACATTTGGTTGCCACCTCGATGGCACATCTCCACCGTTGACCTCTCTATTGCCAGGAGATGCTCAGTTTCCACTTTCTCCTCAAGTGGTTTCACTTTGGAGGTCCTCAGGCCCTCATTATCAACCTTCAGGCCCTCGGTCTCAATCTTTAGAGCCTCCGTTTCAACGAGTAGGGCCCGCCGTACCGCCTCCATCTCCTGGATCTGATCACGGGCAGCCTGAAGCTGTTACTCTATAGTGATTTCCCTCGTTGTCTGAACCTCCAATTTTTCATTGGATATTAAAAACAATGAAGCAGCCTTTTACCTGGCATCTTCCTTCACCTTCAGGAGCTCATTGGATTTGCTGAGCAACCTTGTGTCTTCTTCCATTTCGGTATTGTAGGCTTGGGTCAAGTAGAGCATCTGCCAAAACGCAAGGGTTAGACAGATCAATAAATGATGTGAAGAATTACAAAAGATGGCTGAAGGAACATAGTGTCAAAAACATACCTTCATTGCAATCTCCAGACCAACCATAGCCAAATCTGTCCGATCCACCTGCTTCATCTTTTTTCGGTTTGCAGGGGTCTAGATATGAAAGCCCATTGTCCGAAGGGTAATATCATTGTCAATTATTTCAGATCCCCTGAACAAGAAGTCGCCACTCGGAAGTACTATCTTCGGTGTCCATGGGACTGGTCGCTCCTCGTTAGTTGCAGCCTCCGTCTCCGCCACTATGCTTGGTGAAAACGCTATAGTCAGGCGGGGCCTAACTGATCGATCAGGAATTGTGGCTGGGTCCTCAGATCGGGGATGAGGTGTTCCCGTCAGACTTGACTCTCCCCCCTCGATCTATCGTGATCTAGGAATGGGTATTTCTCCCAAAGAAAAAAAAAGGGTGATCCAGCAGTACTTACTCCCGAAAGAGGAGGTGGAACAGTTTGAACGTTTCCCATCAATGCCGGAGCAACTGCCCCAGAAGAAGCCGGAGTACTCTACGGCTGCTGATCGCCTTGGCCCTTTTCGGTGCATGAGGGTTTGTTTAAGGGCATGTTGCTCGTTTGGCCTTCATCTTAAGAACGGGAGTCGGGATCCTCAGCATGTTATTATTTCATTTTGTTGACAAGGCCTGCAAATTAGAACCCGTCAGATAATTACTACACATCCTCAGGGGCTATCCCCAAATTTTAGATTTAAGGAGATCAAACCGGGATTTGATGTAAGTTGGAGTTTAAAAGTGGCCGGGTGCTCCCAGAAACTCAAGCATATGGAGGGCCAACTTATCATTACACTGCTCACAATAGCACGACCCCCTATGAAATGGTTTGAAGGATGGGAATAAGGGTTTGTCGAATTCATTGGGGACTTTGAATCCCGATGAGTCAGGAAGCATCCAATTCCCGCTTACCAGGATCATCCTTTCTTTCCACCCTTTGTTGGACTTCTCAGTGCCATCACAAATTTTCCTCCCATTGAAAGGAAAAAGGTTGTACCGATCCCTACAGTCCTTCTGATCCTGTATCTTATAATAAAACATGAGCTCAGCTAGACCAAGATCAAGACCTAACTCCCGATTGATTATCAGGAGCATAGCCACGATCCTGAAGAAGTTAGGCCCCACTTGAAGCGGAGCCAGACCCAAGGTAGCTAGGGTATAAAGGAAGAAGGGTTGGATCGGGAATCTAAGAACCTGAAGGTGAAAGGTTGATAGCAGAACTTGATGATCCATGACCCCCTCACCTTTCCTAAATTCATATTTTTTGGGATAATTTTTAATGATCGCCCCATCAAGAATCCCACACTTAACCCTCAACCTTTTTCAGTACCGTTTCTACTCTATGTGCAGGAGGAAGGGGATCAACATAAAATTGATCTCCTGATCTCCCTATAGTCGGACCCTCACCCACTGTAACGTTTTGTTTAACCTCAGGAGGACTGGATTCAACTATCCTAACCACTTATACCGATGGAATGCTAAGGGAAACATCTGGGTCCAAAGAAGAGAGGATACGGTCGTTACCCGACCGAGTGTCATCGCTATCAGATATACCGACAGAAAGGTAGAATGGCTGAGAACTTACTCTAGGATGAATCCAGATCAGAGTTCGTGAGTTTTCCGGGAAGAATGAACGTACGTCGGCAATGATAAGCGAATAACTCAAGATTGCAGAGAGTTTTCTGAGAGCAAGTGGCTTTGAAATGCAATGACTTTTCAGCAAATGCAATGGTTATTTATAGAGGTTTCTGAAATGTTCGAAAAGTCGTGTGCTCGGGAAACGAAACATCACATCATTTCACGTGCGCCTCCTCAGCCCCCATTTCGCAAATCGAGGTGACCTAATACATGAACTTCAAGTGATTAAATGCTGGGACGGCTGTCATGATTAAAGAGACATGCCACGTCATCCCGACGAGATGAATGCACCTCAATTTCCACTTTATCTCCATGGTAATGGGCTTGACTTCCCGAAGGCCCATCACCAAGAAGAGGGCCTGTGTAAGAGTGGAAATTTCCAAGCCCATCAATCATTGGCCCATCATGTCATTGGCCCAACAAGGTGCTCACAAGCCTGAAAGCTAAGCCCTTTACAGGCTATACTTCTTTAGAAATAATGATAATGATATCATAATGATGTAACTAAAGTGATATTGGCCTAATGGGCCTAAAGCCCAAAAGGGAAATGTATATAAGGAAATCAAAAGTTAAATAAAATTATTGTTGTTGTTGTGTTATGCATTTTTAGGCATTTACAGTAAGTCATTTAATTTTTGCAAATTTCAATTTTTAGAGATTGTAAGCCCTTAAGGCCAAATCATTGTTTATTTCAGTTAACAAAACAAAACAAAAATATTCATTCCTTGTACTATATGGAGTAAAGATTTCCGGAAAGTGATGATTGTATTTCATCTTCCCTTGCTATGATATTGAGTATTTGTGTTTTGTTGAATATTTCTACAGGTAACTCAATTCAAGTTTAAGGGTGGAGGTGGGGGGAGGAGAACGGGCATGAAGAGAGGAAATTCTGGATCTACGCTTCAAGGGTAACTATATTATTTCTTGTGAGTAGGATTGTGAACCATAAGGACATGGTTTCATTTAAGTTTGGGGGGAAGGTATAGTTAGTTATAGGGAATGATTTTGAAAAAAATTTAAAATTTTTGAAAAGTTATTTGTATTCATGCATGAGTGTTTTGCATTACAATTCGATTGAGTTTGCGTTTATGATGTATGAGTAGTATGTAATGTGATATTTACGCTCATGAGAGTAATAATTATATTGAGTTAGTCAAATGATGTGGTTTTACATAGGGGAGTGAATTAGTAAAATTGAAACTAAAAAGGATGACCTTGACCTATAATCACATGCACACATTCACTATGGGAAAAATAGTTGATATTTGACTATGGAATTGAAAATAATTTTGCCACAATAAAAGGGGAGATGGGGTGTTGTTAAGATAGATGGATAAAATGGAAAATTTAATTTGAGAAAATAAGATGCAAAAAGTAGTTATTTGATCTGAGTAACCGGACCTTGGTATCATTAATATTATTGTTCACGTAAAAATAGGAGAAAAATAATGAGCATAAATCCCATGGAAGAAGCTCGGGCCAGTTGGTCTGGACTAAAAATCCTCGTTGGAAAGTCCGGAGCTTAGAAAAATAAAAAGGGATAAAAGCATAAAGTAGGAGTGTTGATTTTAATTTTTACAAGGCAAAATTTGATCAATGAAGTAGGAGAAGAGATATTGAAATACCATAGGAGAATGTTCACAAAAACATGGAAGGTTGTCTGGATCAAGAGTAGAAAGTATCGAAGTCATTTACTTTAGTGGGGGACCATTCATGACACGAAGCTCGGGATAGTTATTGTTCGGTAGTGAGTGGGATGTGCATCCATATTATCTTTTGCATTCTATCATGACTTAATAAACTTCCGTGTGAACTCATGAATGCGTGATAATGGAGAACTGAGATGTTTGTAGGTACTATTACTGGAAATCTTCACGAGACTTCACTCCTCCACTAGGGGTTTAAAATGTTTGTTACACGTGCTAAGTGTAATCGTCAACCCTCACGAAAGCATAAAGTATGTTTTCCTGAGTTCATTGCTAAGGGACTAGTAATATGTAAGTTTGGGGGTGTGATAGGTGCTCAATATTGTCCATTTTAAGCCTCTATCTTGCATTTGTTACGTCATTACATTCCGTTATTTGGTATTTTCATTTTGTTTGTGTATTTAAGTGTGTTTCAGGAGCTTAATGAAGATTACGAGCTAACTTTGGTGAATTAACTAGAGAAGTGCTTGTGTCTATCCAAAAGAGAGAGCAAAAGAGGTGTTTTCCAAAGAAAAGTGTCTCCCGGAGGGCAAAAACGTCATTTTTCGGAGCTGTAACTTCAAGAATCATACCGAGGGAGTCGAAGGGGTTCAAATGTAGCAATTATCAAAAAAATTGGTTTCCGGGGGTTTTGCTACGCTTGACCTACACTTACAGAAGCAAAAAGTGGTTAGAAAGTGAGTTTCTACGCTTGGAGCGTAGGAAGCTACGCTTGAAGCGTAGCTGCGGGATGAACAGTGTTTTCAGCATAATTTTTCAGTCAACTTAGGGAGGTCATATCTCGATCAACAAGGTCCAAATGGGGTGCTTCTTGATCATATCATCAAGAGTTTGAAGTCAGCTTTCAACGATATATTACATGACCCCATCCAATGTGTGTAGCTCCAGATATCATCAAAAGAGTGAGAGGTGTCTTGCAAAAAAAGCCAAAAATTTCAGAATCATGCCAAAATCCTATTTTGACTCGGAATGATCCGTTTTGACCTGGAAGACTTAGAGTTCGACCCAATCACTTATATGGACATGTTTAGACATATTATACATCATAATAAAGGTTTTTGCTTGGAAGGAAATCATACCAAAGGGGAATTATATTCTCGATATAAGTATAACACAAGTTAGGGTTTCCCTCACCATCGCCTATATATACCAAGGCTTGCTATAAATCTAGGGGACTTCTCTTCACATAATTTTGGGGACATCTCTTCACATAATTTTGGGACTTCTTTCTACCCAATTTTGAGATTCATATCATTCCAAGGAGGAACCATTCAAGACCTAGAGATCCGGAGAAGAAGACCATGGAGGGCGTTTCCACATCAACGATGTAGTCACCTTCTACCATGAGCAACTAATTCGCTATCTAGGATTTTATAGCCAAATAATGTAGTTCTTTTATTTGTTTCAATTATAATGAGAGGAAACTGTGACCATACTTTGATGATTGTAATAGATGAGAGACCGTTTTTATTCTTGATACAAGTTTATATATTTGTTCTAATTCTTGTCTTAGACTGACTGAATGAATATATTTATCTTACACAATCATGGTTATTCACTATGGGCTAGAACTCGGATGCTTAACTTATGATTTTCTACACAATGGTGGTAATAAAACTTGAAACCCTAGGTTGACACATGCCATGCCTTAGCGATTTAATATAGATATGCTTTAGTTTATTTTCATGCATTAGGAGTAGTTTAGAATAATGTAATTGACATGTACTAGTTAGGTCAGTCATGAGATGGGTTGTCGTAATCCGGTTAATGGTAATCCTTTTTGGGGTCGTATTTAGCTATTTACGGTACAATTTGAGAATATTATTTTACAAGAATTCAGAATACGACTTAGTCTCTTAGGATCGATAACCTTTCATAAGCTGAATTATACTACAATACGATTCGTGCACTTGCGATAGGTAAAACCTAAACCATCATAAGGGACCATTTTTAACACATAATTTTAGCACACCCCAACGGACATCAACAGATATGTTGACAAAACCATTAACTTCAAACAAGTATAAGCATTGCTTGGACTTGATCAGTGTTTCTTTATGTTAAAGAAAATGAGACCCCCTCCATAAAGTGAGTTCGAGGTAATACAAGAGAACTTCAAGGTGACAGCATATTCGTCAAGGTGGAGATTGTTGTGTTATGGCTCATAAAGTATGAAGGAACAAACCATGGGTCCAAAGAGGCTGGGCCGAAGGCTCGTGGAGGCTTTCCGCCACGGGCTCGGCCGTTCCGGCTGGGGTATCGATTAACTTGTTGGGGGGTTCGACCCCTTAGGTACGGTAAATGGTGATTTTGATATTTTACTAGTACATATGAATTATGTCTATATATACATCATTGTAACTCTAATTCATGGTGAAGATAAATATAAAGATTGTTCAGGTGGACATAGGTCAAATTAACTACTATATCTTGCTTCTGCTCATACATTATTTGGTGTCTCCGTTGATTTATAATACGTTATCAACACGAGGACTCAAACCAACAGAGGAGAAAATTTCTTGTTCTTCATTCTCACACCAAAAAGGTTTGTAAATCAAGAAACCTAATTAGATATATTTATGAGATAAATATATTGGAGTGAATATAAATCATAAATGTATTTGTAACTAAAAAATACATGAGTGTTAAAATTCTTGAAAAGAAACAAAAAATAGATGTATCCGAAATACCAACATGCAGTATCAAAGGTAAATAAGAAAATTCGCTGATCTTCTTACACTCCAGTCTTCTATCTCATGATTACCAACACTATTGCTTTGCACTTTAAAATGATAGCTTTTCAGAGTTAAAAGAAATAAGAAAGTTGGATCTGAACTACACCAAATATAACTTTTGATATATTATGCGGTACTGTATATATGTATATGTACAATTTTTTTTCGTGTAACTTCTAGAGATTAATATGCTCCAGCATTGTTATGTATATATATTACATAACATATGCATACAGTGTGGAATGTGCCATATAAATGCTAATAAGTCTTATAATTTTGTGTGCCATACTCCAAAGATAAAAGACATGCTAGAGACATCTAGTAGTGCAACTTAGGCATATGTACGTCCTAGTGCATTCTAGTGTTATGGCCATATATAAATGTATATACATTACATATGTATGGTGAAATGTACACTCCTAGTTGGGTAATAACAGTTTCACCCCCTGTTGATAGTGTAAATTACACCCGCACCCCCTTTATTTTTGCTAATTACAGTTTCACCCCCTCTAGTTTAGGCATTTGTTTCACTTTCACCCCCTCAACTCATTCTCCGGCGAAGTCAAACCGGGTCAACCAAAATCTGAGATGTGAAATGACCAAATTACCCTTATATGTGTGTAAAGACTTGTTTGCCCATCTAAAATGATGTGAAATGCCTAAACTACCATCATCACTTATATATATATATATGTGTGTGTGTGCATAAATATATGTATATACCCATATACATATATATATATATGTATGAATTGGGTATTGGGCAAATTCAATCTATATCATAGAAACATAAATTGTGTCCAAGATCAACAAATACGTCCTATAAGAAGCATGATTTAGACCAAAAATATCAAAAAATCAACACACACATTTCTTATGTATGTAGATATATATGTGCGTATAAATATATAGATAGATATATATAGTTATATATGTATATATATGTGCGTGTATATATATAGATTGGTGTATATCTATCTATATAGTTATATATGTATATATATGTGCGTATATATATAGATAGATATATATAGAGATAGAGATATATATAGATATATATGTCATTTTGTTTTGATTTTTCTATAATTGAAAATGGACAATTAATTGAGTATGGGTAGGAATTGAGGTTTGATAATTGGTAGTTCATTTTAGGGTTAGGGTTTGATTTGAGGGGTTTAGGAGAGAGTAAGGGTGAGATGAAGAAGATGATGAAATGGTAAATAGGTAATTTAACATAAAAGAATATTTGATTATTTAAAACAAATATAAAAAGGGGTATAAGAGTAATTGCACATATCCGGTCGCCGGATATGGGATTCAAGGGGTGAAATTGTAATTAGCAAAAATAGAGGGGGTGCGAGTGTAATTTACACTATATATAGGGGGTGAACTGTTATTTACCCCTCCTAGTTTCATGCACTGGGGATTCAATTCAGGCCCAGTGGGGGCCATGCCCCTACTGAATTTTTTTTTTATAGTTTTTATTTTAAAAGTTTAGATATTTAGTATTTAGCCTCATTTAAATTTTTTTTTTTTACCTTAAATACCACAGAATTTAGATATTTTTACAAATAAGTCCCCATTGAAAACTTGTTTTAAATCCTACTGAAATAAATATATGTCATTTATACCCCAAAATCCAAAAAATATTTTTTACCCTCCACTGACATAGATCCCTAGATCCGCCCCTGGTTTCATGTGCTATGAATAAATGCATATTTATATACACTATATATTTTATATGTGTGTATATTGTGAGATGTGTCCTTGTAGTTTTGTGTGCCATTTAAATGAAGGCCTATATATATATATCATACTTTTCGCATAGTATATTGAAACCGAATGCTTTATTGGTTCGGGTATGAAATTATTTTTACTCTTTTCTTAGTGCATGTTTGACAAATGAAATGGAGCCAAAATTTTGGATTTGGTTTGAAAAAATGGCACCAAACCATATTCGGTAAATGGTGTGAAAATTTGGTACCAACACTGTAGCAACTCCATGGAGCCAAATTTGTGAAGGAATTTGGAACCATCATTTTTGATGATTTTTGTTTGGTGCGGCTATTGTAGCAACACTGTAGCAATCCGAAATATATATTCTATATATATATCATTTTTAATACATAATATATTTTAATATATTAATATTAATATATTTTAATATTAATATATATTAAAGTATTAATATTAATATATTAATATATTAAAATATTTTAATATTAATATATATTAATATTATAATATCAAATTTACTATTCACTATTCTCGTCTTTTTGTGCCTTTTTTGTATATGTTGACTTGAGCTTGATTGTGCTTGATTGTGTTCCTTTTTCTTAATTTTTTGACAGATCAAAGGGATCTTGGGCATCCTGGTATGGCCTGTATTTGGATTCTGTAGACGATCCATCTTCTTCATTACTGCTTGAATCTCCTTCTATTTGGGCAAGGAGCTTTTCCATTTTTTCTTTGAGCTTTGCTTTGGAGGATGACTTCTTGGAGGTTGATTTCTTCACTGCGGTTTTTGTAGAGGAGCTTGACTGTGCTGATTCAATGACTTGTGTGACTGGGTAAGCCTTGAAGGGCTGAGAAACTTCTTTTGGAAATTCCAGTTGGACTTGTTGAATGATTCTTTCGATTTTGAAAGGATCCCACCATTTGGTATAATGGACTCTACATACTGTGCCAATATCACCTTTAAGGTTGTAATGCCATTTGAAGATCCAAGGGATTTTGTATTTTGGCAAAAATTAGTAGTAGAGGGAATTGATGATCATAGGAAGGGATTTTGAACTTGGTTTCAAAATAGTTGATTTGTTCCCAGAGGATTTCAGGGATCACATCGTCGTCTGGGCCATGGTCATTCCACCATTTAACAAACCAAGAAGGGAGTTGACTGTTAAATTTACTATCAAAATTGACGAACCAAGAATGACTAAAAGTTTCGGTTTGAAAAAGGAAAATTTTGAACCAGGCATCAATGTAGTCATAGTAGGTGAATGGGAGTGAGTTATATAACTTTTTGGTTTCAAATGGATGTTTTCCCCACTCTTTGAGGGAGACAACTCTCACAATGTACAAGGAGTGGTAAATAACTTTGGTTGGATCATTGCGATCAGGGACAGGTTTGATGAAGACATGATTGGTTTGGTTGAGGATATCTCTATAATATTGCAAGTTGTGACTAGGGGTGTGTGGTATCCAATGAGAATTTGGGGGGAAAAACTGTCTTACTAGGGCAATTGGATCATTAGTGTGAGAAAAATGAGGCTCGATGTGGAAAAGGGTATGGTAAGTTTTTTGAAGATATTCTGATCTTCCTGGAGGGTTGTATCTGGGGAGAGGTGGAGTACTTGTGACTGGGGCATGGATGGTGAAAGGATCATGTGGAGTTGTTACAGCTGAACTAAAGGTAGGACGAGGACCTAAGGGAGTCCCAAAGCTTGTGAACTTGTTTACTAAAGCGAGGGAAGTAGAGGGTTCAGTTTTTACTAAGGGAGGAGGTCTGACCGGAAGGATCCCTCCTCTGGGACGTGGTTGTGGTTGTCTGTTTGCCATCAGGGTTCTGCAAAAATTCTCTGGTCAGAAAATCTGGGATTGAATTGTCACATCCACGAATGTATTCGATATCAAATTGGAAAATGCTTAAAATAGACTGCCATCTGGCAAAAATATGCTTAGCAGCTATATTTTTAACATCTTTTTCTAAAACATATTTGGCACTTTTGCAATCAACTCGAAGTAAAAATTTTTGATTTAAAATATCATCTTGGAATTTACAGATACATAGAACAATTGCAAGAATTTCTTGTTTAATAGTGCTATAATTACTTTGTGTTTTGTTCCATGCTCCAGAATGAAAACGAACAAGCTGTTCTGGAGAAGTAGGGGAGAGTTTTTGTTTTCAAATGCCTCTATAACCAATGTTGGAGGCATCGGTTTCAATGATTTTGAAAGAGTTGACTGAAGGAATTCCTAAGCAAGGAAGAGTTTTGACATATTTTTTAATGTCTCTAACTATAGTGGTATGAATATCAGTCCATGGAGGGGGGTTTGACTGTAAACGATCGAAGAGTGGTTTACATTGTTTTCTAAGACCTTTGTAAAATTCAGCAATGTAATTTAAAGAACCAAGGAAACGTTGTAACTAGGTTTTATGAATATCAGTCCATGGTAGCCATAAAGTCTCGTTGACATTCTGGTAAATTACTCAGATCTGTTAATCTATAGCCTTTTATCTATTCCGTTTATATTGTTCTTCATCTTCTCTTTCTCTGTTTGTTGGTGCCACCTCCCCATAAACAGTAAAACCAAACATTAAGTCCCTTAGTGAGCTTTTAGCGTTTTAGGGCATGAGCGGTGATGTCGTTGGGCTAAGGTATGTGTTATGAAATGCAACAAATATTGAAAATAGGATAAACCACAATTATAATGTTCAGATAATAAGATTATTGATTAATCATGAGTCGTTTATTTAGATCATCCTCCTCTCGACATAGTCGAACAAACTTACCTTCCATTCCAGATAGTAATGACATAATTAATGAAGAAGAACACACCTACACTAATCTTGAATGTCACAATGATTGGAATATCCCAAGAGTACCCACAAATGAAATTTACAAAACCAGTTTCATTAAGTCAACCTTTTTTACATAATATACAGTCAAAATTGTTGAACAAGTTTATGCTACAAATAAAGAACACGAAAAATGCCAATTATTTTCTCCAAAAACTATAAAACAACATCGCGAAAAAGGATACAATTTTATCCATGTTGGTCTTGTACAAGTTGCAGTTGATCCATTAACTATTTTAGGACAAAATGCATCGATTCTTCTCTGTCTAAGAGATGCTAGGTTCCTCGACTATAATCAAAGCTTAATTAGTGTCATTGAAACTAGCCTATGTAATGGTTCAGTCTACTTTGATTGTTTTCCTAATTTTAAGTTAAGCCTAAGTGACCCTCACATACTAAAAGCTTTAACATTAAACATCAAAACTTCAGGATATGCCATGTTCGCAGGTGCCCAGCCTCTAAGCTTAATTTATAGAATTTACTACAAGACTATGAAAACCAATTTAAATGTTCATGCTCTAGTCAAAAGTCCTAAAGATTAAACTTTATTAATTCAAAGCAGTACTTCTAATGCAAATATTAGAATACCAAAAACGATTGCCTGGAAAGATGTTTCCCTCCCAAATGAATGGTTACTTGAAAATGAAAATCACCCAACCAAAATCGAAAATGATGTCCGAAACCTTGAACATGTACAACAATTCCTTGATGGAACTGTTAAGTTAACATTTGATAGATCTAGACACAGTTGCTCTTCCGTTAGTTCAAGCTCTAAAATGTTCACCCCCTTACCAATTAGAGAAAATACTACTATCCATGATACAGAATTTGTAGAATCTCTAGTCCACCGATCCATACGTGATCATAGATTAAAAGGAATTCAAAAGGATGAACAAGTATTTACTCCATGTTATGTCCCAAACATAGAAACTGAAGATTCAATCTCTAACCACTCTCCTACACAAACTGACTTTGAGACCGAAACTGTTAATCCACAACTATGTGTTTTAAGTAAATCATTTTCCTATGACCTTCTAAAGTTAGAAGTTGAAGCCAAGTCCAAAGAAAATAAAGCAAGACGACAAATATATAAAACAAGTTACACGCATGAGGAGAGAACAAAAATTACAAAAAAATGGCAAAAATTCATGATAACAAACCAGTTAGAAATTAGTTTCTTTGATTATCTTGAAAATTACTACAAAACAATTAATGTTCTTACAAAACACAAATGGACAAAACATGATAAAACAATTGTTTCTTCTAGTCACCCTCCTTTAGAAAACCTAATTGTTAACCACCTGGGAACCGAAATCCCAGCCTCCCCTTTTAAGGTAGTTACCTTCACACTCGATCTTAATACTAAAAAAAATATTGAACAAAACAATTTCATCAATCAATATTTAAGTATGTTAGGTTCTCAATTAGACAAAATAGAATCCAAACTTGACGCTTCCACCCCTGTGACAAAAACTATTGATTCCCCTCTAATCAAGCTTCCTACAAAACGTCAAGGAATACCTAACAAACCAAGCACAAGCGACTCCTCTGCCCAAATTGATAAATTGTTAAAAGCCTTAGAATCACAACTAATCAAGGACGAAAAAAACCTCACAGTTCTCAATTTTGATTCTCATAATGATACTGATAACTCTGAAACCTTATCTGAAGAAGATACAAATAACAATATACGCAAGTTAGAAAATGCCTTTGAGATCAATAGGATCACACATCGACCAATTAACCCTACCAGTATTACGAAAAATTGGTATACCTAACTCACTCCTGTCGATATTCAATATGAAGAAAGAATCTTCCAAAACCAATTTTCTGTATCATCTAAAAAAATTTATGAATGGAATATTGATGGACTCTCTGAACAAGAAATTTTAAACAAATTAAACCATCTTTCTATGACATCAAATAGTTACCTTACACATCACAATATGCCTCAACCCAATATTGTAGAATTACTAGCATCTGGATTTTCAGGCATGTTAAGAAATTGGTGGGATAAACATCTTACCTAAGAAGCAAGAGATAATATAACACATGCAGTCCAAAAAACAGAAGATGGAACCCCTATTTTTAATGAAGAAATTGGCCTTGGACTCCCTGATGGAGTCAATACATTAATCTACACAATTATAGACCATTTCATTGGCAAACCAAGTGACATTACTTCTAGAATTCATGTTCAACTTAGTAACCTTAGATGTCCTACATTAAGTGATTTTAGATGGTACAAAGATACTTTCTTGTCATGAGTTATGCTACGTGAAGATAGTAATAAACCATTTTGGAAAGAAAAATTTATTAATGGATTGCTCAGCCTTTTCTCTCATAAAATACGCACAGAACTTAGTAACACAACTGGTGTTATTGAATATGACAGTTTAACCTATGGTAATATTATTAGTCTAATCCAGAAAGTAGGACTCAAAATGTGTATATATATGAAAATTAATAATCAGCTTAGTAAAGATAAAAACAAGACTAAATATGAAATGAGCACATTCTGCCAACAATATGGATTACCCCCAATTGTACCATCTCGGCAAACAAAGAATTCAAAACAAACAAAATCCTTCCCAAAACGATATACTCGTCCTTATAAAAGATATAATAAAAAATTCCAACATAATGAATTCTATGATAAACAAAAGTTTAAAAAGAACGAAAAATATACGAGGAAAACAAAACCTTTTGAGAAGAATAATAAAATTAATCTAACTAAAGTTATGTGTTATAAGTGTAGTAAGAAAGGTCACTACGCGAGAAATTGTCCTGTAAAAAATAAAATTAATCAGCTAGAAATCCCTGATGAAACTAAGCAACAAATTTACACAATTCTTGAGTTAAAAAACACAAGTGACAGTGATACTGAAATTGAATCTAGTTCCTCTACCAAACAAAAATCATCAAAAATGATGGTTCCGAATTCCTTCACAAATTTGGCTCCATGGAGTTGCTACAGTGTTGGTACCAAATTTTCACACGATTTACCAAATATGGTTTGGTGATATTTTTTCAAACCAAATCCAAAATTTTGGCTCCATTCCATTTGCCAAACATGCACTAAGAAAAGAGTAAGAATAATTTCATACCCGAACCAATAAAGCATTTAGTTTCAATATACTATGCGAAAAGTATGATATATATATATATAGGCCTTCATTTAAATGGCACACAAAACTACAAGGACACATCTCACAATATACACACATATAAAATATATAGTATATATACATATGCATTTATTCATAGCACATGAAACCAGGGGCGGATCTAATGATCTGTGTCAGTGGAGGCTAAAATTTTTTTTTTTGGATTTTGGGGTATAAATGACATATATTTATTTCAGTAGGATTTAAAACAAATTTTCAATGGGGACTTATTTGTAAAAATATCTAAATTCTGTGGTATTTAAGGTAAAAAAAAATTTCAATTGAGGCTAAATACTAAATATCTAAAATTTTAAAATAAAAACAATAAAAAAAAAATTCAGTAGGGGCATGGCCCCCAATGGGCCTGAATTGAATCCCCAGTGCATGAAACTAGGAGGGGTAAATAACAGTTTCACCCCAGAAATCAACCTCCAATAAGTCATCCTCCAAAGCAAAGCTCAAAGAAAAAATGGAAAAACTCCTTGCCCAAATAGAAGGAGATTCAAGCAGTAATGAAGAAGATGGATCGTCTACAGAATCCAAATACAGGCCATACCAGGATGCCCAAGATCCCTTCGATCTGTCAAAAAATTAAGAAAAAGGAACATAGTCAAGCTCAAGTCAACAGATACAAAAAAGGCACAAAAAGACGAGAATAGTGAATACAGTGCTCAACAGTACCGACAGTTGAGCACTGTATTAATATATTATATTAATATATTAATATTAATATATTGATATTATAATATTAATATATATTAATATTTATTAATAAATAAAATGTGAAACCCATATATTAATATATTAATATTCAGAATTTCAACCCATACCAACTCTACCAAAGATGGTTTGGTTTTTCAGCATCACTTTTTCACACACCAAACCATCTGCACCAAACATGGTTTGGAACCAAAATAAAACCACACCAACTCCAACCAACCCAAATCCAACCAAACCAAAACCAAAAACCAACTCCACACCGTCTACCAAACAAGCACTTAATGTCTTAATTAGTAGTGAATTTTGAATATAATTGAACAGTGACGTACTTGATGATTTTGTTTATGGGCTTATGTTAATTGCTCACAAATTATCTTTGATATCATGGATGTGGATATTTAGTTGGGGCATTAAATCTGAAGTTTCTCTAATAACACTTCAATGTGTAATGTCTATATATATATTACACTATACTAAAGTACATGTGCTTATCACAAGGCTACAGAGACTTGCACTGTTAGAATTATGGTAAATTACTCTAACCTTCCTTGAGGTTTGACTTAATTACTTTCAAATTAAATTTTTATAAAATTACTGTAACTCCCCCTTGGCAGACTAACCATGAGTTAATGAACTAGAGTTCAAGACACAATTACAAGTATACCCTCAACTCCACTTCTCACTCATTTATCCAAAAACTACATATAACGCCCCGCGTTTCCTTCATCCTTTATGGAATTCTTTTCCAAGTGTTAACGGTTTGTGACGTCACTTATTCATGATGTCTTGTGTAATCTCGGTGCGTGTAATTTTTCCGCGTTTACGTTTCGGACTTAGTAGGACGAATTTGTGGACTTTTGTTTCCAGCTTTGTGATTTATTATTCGTTGGCAACTACATGGGTTCGTTGCAACGTTTCCTTGTTGGAGCTTCGACGATTGTGTTACGTTTCCGAACGTGCTGCCTTATTTGATTTTTGACGCCCGGTGTGGCACTTATGTGATTATATGTTTGTTGTGCTTAGCATATTTAACGGGTGTTTCTTTATAGGTGTAAATATGTGAATTGCTTGTTGTATTTTCATTTTATAAATAATGAGAATAGTTAAAAATGATTTCAAGAACATAATGACCTAGGGGTATAATGGTATTTTCACTAGTAGAGAGATAGTTGAAAATTCTAAAAATTTGGCTAAGTGTTAAAATAACCTTGAGTGACATAGAGGTAAATAGAGTGGAGGACTATGATCAAGTGAGAAGTTAATTTAATGGCACTCTTGTAATTGATCATAAGTTGTAGGGTTTTTGGTCTTTGACCACTTTAATGTGTTGTCACATTCTTGGCAATTAGATGTTCCCTCCCATGTTTAATCTCAACCTTTGGATGTTAAGGCCTTGTTTGACAAGTGTATAAAGGTTGTGTGTATTGATTTAAGTCTTCCATTTGCAAGACTTAATGTGCACCATTAGATCCATTTCTTTTTCCCCATATTTATTTTGGACTCTTGGATTGGTTGAAGATAGTGGAGGATCTATACAAATTTTCTTAAGCCTTCCACTTGAAGACTTCACCACATATTGGCTATCTCCCTTTATCTTCTCTCACTCTTGCTTTTTCTCAATTTTTTGGTTTGATTTCATCACCTTAAGCTTGAAGTTTGATGTTACCTTCAACATGAAAATTGTTTATGGTGTTCTCTTCTTCGATTTAAGCCAAAGATTGGTAAGTGTTCTTCCCTCTTTGTGAGTTTCTACTTCAAACCCTAGTTTTGGGTTTTCATGATAAACCATCTTTGATTATTGGTTTCATCTTGTTTTGAGTCTTAACTCATTGTTAGGAGATTATGGTGAAGTTTTCCACTAATTGGCTTCTTTGAATTTGGTGTTGGGTGGAAGCTAAGGTTTCATGAAGCTCACTTTGTGGTGTTGCTTTTTTCTTCACTTGAGGTAGGGGAAAAATTCGATCCTTTCTCATCCTTTGGTTTCATGAGTGTGCTATTTCGATTCTAGGGTTCCTAACCTTAGATGTAATTGCTAAGTTGTATACTTGAAAATTTGAAGTTAGGGTTTGTAGGAGATTATGTGATATAACCTTTGTTTATAACATTCTTGATGAATATATTGATAGGACTATGATGTATGCTAGTTAGATTATAGTTCTTGGGATTTTGATATAAAAAGTGTGCTTGTATGCCTATATGTGCATATATATATATATGGGTATGGTTGTGTATATTTATAAGTGTAAGTATACATATGTGTTTACGGGTATTAGTGGTGTAGCCTTGATGGTGTAATTAGGCTAGATACATTGGTTAGTATGTTGAGTTGTGGATGTGGATGAATTGTGTTATGTGGGATCATGAACTTAGAGCGTTATTCTAGTTCCTTCACTCTTGTTAATCCTTAAGTTATTATCTTGATAATTAAACTTGTTTATGAAAGTGAGTTAATGCGTATCATTGTTTTAATTGAGATAAAAACACGTTAAATGAATGAAAATGTTATCCTTGTGAATTAAATGACAACTTGATAATTAGTGACATGAATTGAGCATGAGAAAGCATCCTTGTTGATTATTGCTTTAATGAGATTTAAGAGCATATTAAAGGATTGATGACATTCATGTTAACATTCTAAGGAATGTTTTTCATACATATGATGAGATATATATTTGTGTTGGTGCATTGGTCTTTTGAGATATAGTGCATACGGAGTTCACCTTTTACATTGTAGTTCAATTGGTGTTGGTCTACGCCCGGTTGTGAAACCATGGGTGAGTAGACTTGTGTCGAATCATCGCAACAACTAGCCAGGAGGTGTCCCCCACCTACTAAACTAGTAAGTCCAAAAATGTGATATAGGGTTGGTTGCTTCCCCATCGTTGTGGAATGCGCCACTCTCAAATCTTCGATTTATCCGTGCATGTGATCTTCTAATCTTGAGGCACGGGAGTCGCGAGTGGGGCTCCCGTGCAACCACTCTTCCTTGTTGAAAGTGAAAGTGTCAAAAATCACTTGGAAAGAATTGGTGTTGTACTCTACCTTACATTGTGAGCAAGGTATCCTTAAAGCGGGTGGTAGAATGAGTATTCGTTAACCGTATCGGGCAAAGTGTCTACCACGAGGAGTTTTAAGTCACATTGTATTTGAGTTGCCGTTATGTGATTTATCTCTACATGTGAATCATGATGTTATTCAATGTGGTAACGGAGCATGTTTAATGTGAATTTTGATACTTTAATTCACATGTTATTAAAATGCTCGAATGAAATTGAATAATGTGAGAATATGATTTATGTGATTACCTTTGAAGTATAATGAAATTTGAGCTTTTATACTTGTGATTATGTACACACTTGTTTTGGATTTATTATACAATGTTGATAGATTCTTGTACTTGTGCCTTTATCCTTGGTATGGATATGTGAGTTTAGCGTATTGTTTTCCGTTGAGCTAGTTAGCATTGATGTAGGAACGTGGCATCAATCCTGATATTGAGGTTTTGGTTATGATGGATGAGGTTATGAGTGAACCTAGTCGATTGTGTATTGATGGCCATTTGATCTTGTTAGAAACCTAAGTGATGTGGTTTCAAATGTGAAATTGAGGTTTGAAAAAATCGGACGAGGTTTTGATTAAAGCTAGCTGATTACATGGCGACGGCCACTAGGTTCCCTTTAGCGATCCTAAGGATTGGAATGTCATCGAAGTTGTGGTCATTCTTGGTTAAATCGTTATAGAGTTTATGGGTTTGGATGTTGAGCTAAGTGTGGTTGGATTAGGGTTAGTGTCGTTGTGTATAGCCACTTACCTTTTCCTTTGAGGTGCCATTTACTTTCGGTTCTTCATTTCCTTGCTCCATTGAGCGTTTATAAATTCGCTTTGGTATTCCCGTTGGTTTTTCTGTTTTCTTCTCCCAAAACGGATTTTTCACAAGACGTGTATTTGAATCCATTCGATTTTTAAGTAAAAAATCCATTTTCGTTCACCCCCGTGACCCCAACTAAAACTTTAAGTTTTGACGTCGGCCTACCATCTTTCTTTTTCAAGGTTGAGCTTGTTCAATTGAAGCTAATGCTATGCTGCCCTTCCCTTGTTCAAGAGAAAGCTAAATTTATTTTGTAAAAGATTTAGACCTTTGGAAGTCGGTAATATACAAAACGGAGATCGGGGGACAAGACGTATAGTTTTATGAAGAAAATCACTTTTATTCAAAGTTGCGTTTTTCGCATTTCCTGAGGTTTCGGTAATTATATTTTAAATCCGTAAATGAAAAACCCACTTTTCGAATATTTGTGAATTTTCGGGACCGGTGGTGTCAATAATGGAGGCTTGTTGCAAAAATGCAATTTTCTTGGTGAATTTATTATTGAAATGCGAAGGTCCCTTGGCGACATCTCGCCAGCCTCAACATTTATAAAATTCGAAGGTACCTTTACGACATCTCGCTATGGGCGACATGTCGCCAGCCTCAGCTTTGGTTGGATTTTTCTTTAGCAACATCCAATTTTCAAAAATTCATTTCTCTCACCTTCGACCTTCGAATTAGGTTCCGTTGTTTCTATGGTTTTCCCTATATAAAAATATTTGATAAAAAAATTTAAATCATTAATTTGCACTTGAAATGACTGTTTTACCATTGGTGAAAGTGGGGTACATCAGCTTTCTGCTTTGGTCAGAGTTGTCTGACACCATTTTCAAAAATTCATATATCTCGTCTCGTTGCTTCGATTTACGCCCCGTCTGTTTTTGTGGCCTGTTCTATTTCCAAATTGTTGAGATAGAATTTAAATTATCATTTTTACCCCTAAAATGACTGTTTTACCCTTGGTGGAAATGAGGCGTTTCAATGTTCTGTTTTGGTCGGCGTTGTTCGATCCTGTTTTCAAAAATTCATATCTCTCGTCTCGTTACTTTGATTTAGGTCTTGTTTGTTTCTATGGTTTAATCTATGTTAAAATATATGGGATAAAGTTTTAAATTATATTTTTTCCCTTGAAATGACTATTTTACCCTCGAACGAACATGTGAGCTTGAAGTGTTCGGTTTGATGAGTCGTTTGATCCCTTTCACTTCCCTTTCATTTTTTAGAAACCTTTGTGACTTCCCTTAGGTTGAAATGACTATCTTTACCCCTGTGTTGGGTCTACAGATGGCGGGTAGTGACATGTGAGGTGATTAGTACTTCGATTTGATAGTGATTGGAGGTTTTGATCTCAGTATGCTCGTGATCTAGTAAGTGTGATTGTTATCCTTCCTAGGGTGCTATGAATAATAGTGTTTCTCCCATGATTTGGTGATAAGTGTTGTGTTAATTGTCAGTATTGGACTGGCAGGTATGAGTCATAGTGATCTCTGAGGTGGTTTGTACTACGTGGCTTGTATTGGTTATCTGTCTCTCTCTATATATATAGGTGTGTGTTGGTATGTTATGGTTTCACTACGTGCTAGTTGCCCTATTTGTTTATGCATGGTAGGGTACTAGAAGGATGTGTTTCCGGGGTCTCACATTGGTGTGAGTGCCATGTGGGAAGTTTGACCGACCTAGGATAGATGCATGTACAGGGGTTGGTTAGCACTAGACTTGGACGACTGAATGATGTGACGGTTATGATTACCTTTTCCCTATGGGGCTTTAATGAGCTCACCCCAGCGTTTTATGCCCTAGAATTCCCACGCTAGTTTGCAGGAAATGTTTCAGCTATGGACAACATGCAGTGCAACAACATCTTTCTTTTGTTTCCTCGTTGAAGGTTCTGAATTTGTGCAAAATGATACGGATGACGTTGCGGGATTGGGACATCTTCACGTAGTGTTGTTCCTATTAGCTTTTCCCTTTGCTAGCCCCCTTAGGTGGGGATTGTTATTGTATATCTTGGGAGCCAGTCTGTTGGCATACCCTTCCTTGTATTTGGTATCATTGCATTGTTGTAGAGATGCATTATTTCGGTGTCTCGATGTGTTTTGTGTATCATTTGGTTTTAGCTTCCGCTCAGTTGTGTATGAAATTATTGATATTAATATTATTCCATTCATTTTATTGGTATTGATGATATTAGTTGGTCGCTTATTTTATGGATCACACCCCGGAGTCCTTGAATGTCCCGGTTCGGGAGTCTTAGGATTTTAGGGGCGTGACACTACACCCTAAACCTCCAATCTTTTTTACTGTATGTATATGTTATTTTCTCAATCACAACACCACCAGTATTACCACCATTTTAGTTGTCACCACAACACCATCATCACCGCACCACTGCCTTTTTCTCTAAATTCTCTTAACTTTTCTCGCCATACCAGTTGGATCCCTTCCCACCATCAACCTTTGATTCCTCATTTTCGACAGTTCTATCCATCAATTTTTTAAATCTTTTTGCAGATATTGATATCCTTGTCGCTTCACCCACCAACACCAGCTATATGGATTTTCATATGGATATTTTAATGTTTCTTGTTGTAGGTGAGAAATAGTAAAAAAAATATAACATAAATAAAAAGTGGCAAGAAGGTGTTGAAAGGGATAGAGATCATTTCATGGGCAGATGTACATGAAGGTATTTTCGGTATTTTATTTTTATTATTTTAACTATTGTTAACTTATCTGACCTGGGTTAAGGATAGGGGTTGTGGAAATAAAGTCAATCAAATTATAGAGGAGGTTCACTAAATTTTTTATGCTACTTTCATTTGAGAGTAAATAATCATAACCTTAGGGGAGGTTAGAGTAATTTACTCTTAGAATTATATATACACGTTAAGAGAAAAAAATGAGTGAGACCACTTGTCAGATGGATCCAAAGGGTTTTAATTAGTATTGGATTCTGTAATCAGCATTTCCTTTTCCTAAGCTGTAAGGTTGCCCCTACAAATGACGTTATTTGACTACCATGATTTATCATTCATTTATCGGGCCCCATATGTATGGACTCCTTTGTCTCCTTTCAATAAAAAAAAAGTTTTGTGGACAGAGGACAATTATTCATTCTTGCCCAGTATTTAAATTATTACATTTAAATTTTTTTTTCAAATGAAATAGATATATATACACATATTATACTATATGTTTTATTGTTCATGTATTGTTATCTTTGATGATATCAGTAGTCTAGTTAGGTACATTGAAAAAGCAACAATGCATCCACTTAGGAACCTGAACTTCAAAATATTACAGTTTAACTCTTGAATTTTACATATATTATAATTTGACCACTGACTATATAAAATTATATCTTGACCACTGTATTTTTCAAAAACTAATTTTTTTACTCAGCTTTAGTAAAATTATTATTTCACTCTTGAAAAAAAAACAATGATAACAGGATGTGAACCATAGCCTATGGGGAATCCGATCGATCAAACTATACTCCATAAATCTATAGCCCTTGATGAGACTGGTACCCAGGTATCTAATGATAATAAGACGATGGTCTTTGATGAAACACATGCCCTTGAAGAGGCATTGATACCTGAAAATATGAGATCTCATTAGATCACATAAAGAGTTAGAATAGACAAGAATAAGTCATATATGACATTTTCACATATGCGGTTTGTCTTGAAATAAATGACAAGGATCCGGAACCTCAAACCATCGAACAATATTGACGTAGAAATGATTGACCACAATGGAAAGACGCAATACATGCAGAGCTAAATTCTTTAGCAAAACATGATGTTTTTGGACCTGTTGTCTAGACACCTGAAAGTGTCGAGTCTGTAGGGTATAAATCAATATTTGTGTGAAAGCGTAATGAGAAAAATAAAATTATGAGATACAAAGACCGACTGGTAGCTTATGGTATCTCACAAAGACCATGTATTAATTTTGAGAAGACATATTCTTTTGTGATAGATGCAATCACATTTCGATTCTTAATAAGCTTGGCAGTTACAGAAAAACTAAACATACATCTCATGGATGTAATTATGGAATATTTATATGGATCACTCGATAGTTATATTTATATAAATCTCCCAAAAGAATTGAAAATGTATGAAGCAAAGAGCTCAAAACTAAATAGTATGTACTCAATAAAGCTCAAACGACAATCTGGGCGTACATGGTACAATCGCTTTAGCGAGTACTTACTAAATGAAGGGTATGTAAATGACCCAATTTGTCGATAAATTTTTATTAACAAAACAAAATTTGAATTTGTTATTATTGCAATGTATGTGGATGATCTGAATCTTGTTGACACTCCTAAAGAAATAACAAATACTGCCACATACCTTAAGAAAGAATTCGAGATGAAATATCTTGGAAATACAAAATTCTGCCTTAGCCTGCAAATTGAACATTTATCAGGCGGAGTTCTTTTCCATCAGTCAACATATACAGACAAAGTGTTGAAGCATTTTTATCTGGATAAAGCTTATATATTGAGCTCCCCGATGGTTATTCGATCTCTTGATGTCAAGAAAAATCTTTTTCGCCCTCAAGAATATGATGAAAAACTTATCGGATCAAAAGTTACATATCTTAGTGCAATAGGTGTTCTTATGTACCTAGCTAATTGCACCTGATCAGATATAACATTATCTATCAACTTACTTGCAAGATTTAATATTGCACCAACCCGAAGATATTGGAATGGGGTTAAGCATATTTTACGTTACCTTCATGGTACAACTGATATGAGATTATTTTAAGCCAAAGAATCAAAGCCTCAATTAATTGGGTACGTAGATGCTGGTTATCTTTTTGACCCACATAAAGCTCGATCACAAACATGATACATGTTTATTTTTGGCGACACTGCTATATATGGCATTCTACAAAGCAGGCTTCTTCAAATCACTTTGAGATAATTGTAATTAATGAATCAAACAAAGAATGTGTTTGGCTGAGGTCTATGATATTAAATATTCAAGAATCATGTAGGCTCTCTTCATTGAAAGATAATCCAACAGTATTATATGAATACAATGTTGCATGTATGATGCAGGGGGATCCGAGTCAGACGATGCCGAGCTGTCAGATTGCTCATTAATGGCGCTAGATTACCTGGAGCGGGAGGATCAGCGCAAGAATGGCAAGAAATCGTAATCCAGCCTAATTGGGGCAGTTTCCGTGCACGTGTCGGTTTTTTGGCCATAACTGGAGCTACGAGTGTCGGATTCGCGCCCGTGACCCCAATTCGGAAAGCTAATCTCGGCGCGGACGTCGTGGCCACCCAGCTATGCTCGGTGCACATCGTTTCGAGCCCCAAATCCGCTGTTTTCCTTTTCGATTCTTTATTTTTAGTTATTTTTTGCTACTTATGGTAATTTTTTATTTGTCAATTAGGAGATGATTCTGAACCCGATTTGGGCCAGATTTTTGGCAATCTTTTTATTTTTTTCCATGTTTTGTTTTGGTAGGACTTTTAGGGTTTTGCTATTTTTGGCAAAAATCCCATTAGGGGTCGATTTTCAGCTATTTATACCCGGCTTGTGGGTTGTTTTTATTCATTCTTGATTATACATAATTATATAAAATTCCAGAGTCTTCTCTGAATTTTGGGTCGAATTTCTCCCTTTTCTTTCTTGCAAATTACCCGTTGCGCTAGCCTACAGAATAATCTCTATTCTGTCCGGCGTCAATTGGTATCAGAGCTCAGCATCTTCCTGAGGCGGTTTTTTTTCCATCAGTTTTTCGATGGCTAATTATCGTGGTCGTGGTCGTGGTGGTCGTCGTGGGCAGGTTCCGATTGAGGAAGTCCCGCACCGTGATCGTTATGTTCAGGATGTTACGATTGAGGATTTGCAGAGACAAGTGGCAGAATTAACCCAGCGCCTGGCGGCGCAGGAAATCGGTAATCATGATGTGGGAGATTCTGATACCGACAATTCCACCTTCGAAAATCCGTATCACAATCAATACCGTCATAGAGATCTCGGCTTCAAAGTAGACCTGCCCGAGTTTTCTGGTACGTTACAAGCCGATTGCTTTATTGATTGGTTGAATGAAGTAGAACGAATTTTCGATTATAAAGAGGTCCCGGATCGTGTCAAAGTGAAATTGGTGGCCATCAAACTCAAGGGTCGAGCATCTGCGTGGTGGGAACAGTTGAAATGTTCAAGAAACAGGCAGGGCAAGGCCAAGATCACTGATTGGGAGAAGATGAAGAAGAAGATGAAGAGTCACTTCCTTCCCTTTGGCTATACTCAAACCCTGTTTCAGCGACTTCATTCGTTGAGGCAAGGGATGAGATCCGTGGAAGATTATACAGAGGAGTTCTATCAGTTGATCGCTCGGAATGATCTAACTGAGACAGAAGAACAGATGGTAGCCCGATATTTGGGGGGTTTACGACAACCTCTGCAGGATGCCCTCAGCCTTCACTCGCTGTGGACAGTTTCTGAAGCCTACCAGCGTGCCCTTGCTGTAGAGAAACAGCAGAATAGACGACCTATCATCAGAAACGACCAAAGAAGTAGGCCATCTCGCCCTCAAGAATCCCGTCCTCCCCAGCAGCCACCAAAGGGTAATCCTAACCCTACTATTAAGTGTTTTCGATGTGGTGAACAGGGGCATAGAGCAACCAATTGCAGGAAGCCTGCCAGTCAGACGGGCAAGAATCTACTGCTTGAGGAAGACGAGACTGAGGAGATTGGAGAGCCAGTGTATGACGACGAGGAAGATGAGGATGTGTTGTATGGAGATGGCCATGAGACCCTGGTCATTCGTAAGAGCCTCCTGACTCCCAAAGGCGATTCCAACGATGATTGGTTGAGGACCAATATTTTCCACACAACCTGCACCGTGGCCGACAAAGTCTGCAAGATGATTATTGACAGTGGCAGTTGCGAGAACGTAGTCTCTGAAGACGCTGTCCAGAAATTGCAGTTGAAGACAGATCGTCACCCCAAGCCATACAAACTGTCATGGCTGAATAAAGGAAGTGAGGTAACAGTAGATAGACGATGTTTAGTGTCTTTTTCTGTTGGGAAGAAGTATTTCGATAATGCTTGGTGTGATGTAGTGTCTATGGATGCATGTCATATACTGTTAGGCAGGCCTTGGCAATACGATCGAAGTGTAGTGCATGATGGACGGAAAAATACCTATTCCCTTAGCATTAAAGGGAAAAAGATTGTGTTGGCACCGCGTCGGGAAGGACCCAATCCCACCCCGGTTGTCAATAGTAACAATCTGCTTTCTATGTCCAGATTTTTGGTTGAAATTGAGCGTGAACATGTAGTTTATGCTTTACTGCCTTGTGGGAATAGTGCAGCAGGTGAGGTTCCAGAATTACCCACGGAGGTCCAGCAGCTGCTTTCGGAATTCTCTGATTTGATGCCAGAAGACCTTCCTCCTGGATTGCCTCCTATGAGAGATATTCAGCATCAGATCGACCTGATCCCAGGCTCGAGTTTGCCCAATAGACCAGCATACCGCCTCAGCCCAAAGGAAGCTGAAGAGTTGCAGCGACAGGTAGTAGAGTTGCTGGAGATGGGCTACATCCGTGAGAGTATGAGCCCATGTGCCGTTCCAGTCTTGTTGGTGCCAAAGAAAGATGGGTCCTGGCGTATGTGTGTAGACAACAGAGCCATCAACAGAATTACGGTGAAGTACAGATTTCCCATTCCCCGCCTGGATGACATGCTAGATCAACTGTCCGGTTCTAAGGTCTTCTCCAAAATTGACCTTAAGAGCGGATACCACCAAATCCGAATAAGGCCTGGAGACGAGTGGAAGACGGCGTTTAAGACGCCACATGGGTTGTATGAGTGGATGGTCATGCCATTTGGACTGTCCAATGCGCCCAGCACATTCATGAGATTTATGCATCAGGTTTTACGGCCATTCATGGGGAACTTCGTGGTAGTCTACTTCGACGATATCCTTATTTATAGCCCTACATGGGCCTCCCACTTTGATCACCTCCGTGCAGTTTTTGACATGCTCAGGAAGGAGCGTCTGTTTGTTAATCAGAAGAAGTGTTCTTTCTTCACTACTTCTGTAACCTTTCTAGGTTTTGTTGTATCAACTGATGGTGTTCATGCAGATCAGTCGAAGATAGATGCAGTCTTGGAGTGGCCCCAGCCAAAAACCTTGCATGATGTCAGGAGTTTCCATGGGTTGGCATCTTTCTACCGCCGCTTCATCAGAAATTTCAGCACTCTGATTGCTCCTATTACAGAGTGTCTCAAGGGACGTGATTTCCACTGGACTAAGGAGGCAGAAGCTAGTTTTCAACTGGTCAAGCAGAAGATGACAGAGGCACCGGTGTTGGCACTCCCTGATTTTGATAAAGTGTTTGAGTTGAATTGTGATGCATCGGGAGTTGGCATTGGTGGTGTTTAAAGTCAGGAAGGGCGACCCATAGCTTTTTTCAGTGAGAAACTGTCGGGATCCAAGAAGAATTACTCCACCTACGACCTGGAGTTCTACGCCATCATTCAGTCTTTGAGTCATTGGCGTCACTACCTTGTGCATAAGGAATTCATCCTTCTTACTGATCATGAGGCCTTGAAGTACATAAATGGTCAACACAAGCTGAGCAGACGGCATGCCAAATGGGTGGCGTACTTGCAAGAGTTCACTTTTTCCCTGAGGCACCTATCAGGGAATTTGAACCGTGTTGCAGATGCCCTCAGTCGTCGCACTTCACTCCTCACCACTATGAGTACCCGAGTCACAGGATTTGAGACTTTCACTGATTTGTATGCCACCGATCCTTCCTTTGGAAAGATCATTCAGGAGGTAACATCTGGTCATCGTCATGATTTCCTTTTACATAATGGTTATTTGTTTCGTGGGCTACAATTGTGCATTCCAGATTGTTCGCTAAGGCAACAGATTATTAGTGAGCTTCATAATGAGGGTCACTTCGGGCGAGACAAGACATTGGCCCTTATTGCTTCTGATTATTATTGGCCCAAATTGACCAGTGACGTGGCTCACTTTGTGGGACGTTGTTATGTATGCCAAAGGTCCAAAGGTGTCCTCACCAATGCAGGCCTTTACACCCCCTTGCCGGTTCCTGAAGCTCCTTGGTTCGATGTCAGTATGGACTTCGTGTTGGGCTTACCCCGTACCCAACGGGCCTGTGATTCTATTTTAGTTGTGGTTGACAGGTTTTCCAAGATGGCCCACTTTGTACCTTGCAGGAAAACCATGGATGCTGCCCGAATAGCCCATCTTTACTTCAGGGAGATTGTGCGTCTCCATGGTGTTCCTCGATCCATCACTTCAGATCGAGACACCAAGTTCATCAGTAATTTCTGGAGGAGTTTATGGGGAAAGCTGGGTTCGAAGCTAAATTTCAGCAGCGCTTATCACGCCCAGACGGATGGTCAGACCGAAGTGGTGAATCGGAGTCTAGGCAATCTGTTGAGGTGTTTAGCAAGCACTAAACCAAAGCAGTGGGATCTGGCATTACCTCAAGCAGAATTTGCCTACAACAGGTCAACGAGCAGGACCACAGGAATGAGTCCTTTTGAAATTGTCTATGGTCAGAATCCATCTGGAGTACTGGACCTAGCGCCCATTCCACGTGTGGGCCGTTTGCATCCTAAGGTAGATGAGTTGGCCCAACATCTTCGAGGCATCCATGAACAGGTGAAACTGGCCATTCACGAGAGCAATGCCAAGTACAAAGCTCTAGCGGACAGTCATCGTCGTCAGGTACTTTTTGATGTTGGTGATTTTGTTTGGGTTGTATTAACTCGTGATCGTTTTCCTGTTGGCGAGTATAATAAGCTTAAGGAACGGAAGATTGGACCCTGTGAGATATTGCAGAAGATTAATGACAACACATACAGGTTGCGTCTCCCTAGTCACTTGAAGACTTCTGACGTTTTTAATATGAAACACCTGACTCCTTGCTTTGCGGATTCTGCTGATGCTGCCATGAACTCGAGGACGAGTTCTTTCCAACCCGGGGTGACTGATGCAGGGGGATCCGAGTCAGACGATGCCGAGCTGTCAGATTGCTCATTAATGGCGCTAGATTACCTGGAGCGGGAGGATCAGCGCAAGAATGGCAAGAAATTGTAATCCAGCCTAATTGGGGCAGTTTCCGTGCACGTGTCGGTTTTTTGGCCATAACTGGAGCTACGAGTGTCGGATTCGCGCCCGTGACCCCAATTCGGAAAGCTAATCTCGGCGCGGACGTCGTGGCCACCCAGCTATGCTCGGTGCACATCGTTTCGAGCCCCAAATCCGCTGTTTTCCTTTTCGATTCTTTATTTTTAGTTATTTTTTGCTACTTATGGTAATTTTTTATTTGTCAATTAGGAGATGATTCTGAACCCGATTTGGGCCAGATTTTTGGCAATCTTTTTATTTTTTTCCATGTTTTGTTTTGGTAGGACTTTTAGGGTTTTGCTATTTTTGGCAGAAATCCCATTAGGGGTCGATTTTCAGCTATTTATACCCGGCTTGTGGGTTGTTTTTATTCATTCTTGATTATACATAATTATATAAAATTCCAGAGTGTTCTCTGAATTTTGGGTCGAATTTCTCCCTTTTCTTTCTTGCAAATTACCCGTTGCGCTAGCCTACAGAATAATCTCTATTCTGTCCGGCGTCAATGTATTACACAAATAAGAGAAGGTTACATTAAAGGGGACAAAACTAAACATATTTCACCGAAGTTCTTCCACACACATATCTCCAGAAAAGAGATGACATTAATGTTCAGCAGATACGTTCAAGTGATAATTTGGCAGATTTATTCAATAAGGCATTGCTAGCTAAAGATGTATCCATCTCATTCCAAAACACCAAAAAATACAAAAGTTTCCCCATCTCTATTGCTACTATATCTTGTTTCTGCTCACATATTGTTTGGTGTCTCCATTGATTTATAATTATATTTCTATTCAGATTGTATTTTTTTTTCAAGAACTTATATATATATGTAGATATATATATATGTAGATCGGTGTTATTATATATATACATGTCATTTGTGTTAATATGTAGGTTGTATTGGTGTGCCGCTGAAGTATATACATAGATATCATGTGTGTTTCGTAAACAACGAACTAATACACGTCTAATAGGACACCACTGCTAGTTGTGATTGGGATGTTGTGCTTCATAAATTAGTTTCCATTTCTTATGTGGTGTGCATAATAAAGTATATGTAGATGACCTCCCTTACCCAAATCAAGATGCACACATACACACGCATATATATATGAAACTTGTTAAATGCATGGTGAAATTACCTAGACGATAGTGAAAACAGCCTAGAGGGGGGTGAATATGTTTTTTTTCAATTTTAAGATTAATTAAAATTATTTAGCGGAAATTCAATTTTAATCAGTCACAAACCCTAATTCTCAATTCAATTCTCAAAACAGATCAATCAAGCAAATATGAATAGAAGTGGAGAAATTTAAATCATGAGAAGACACAGAGATTTTTACGTGAAAAATCTTGGAAAGACTCCAAGTAAAAATCACGGAGACGCTCGGGTATAGATGCACTATGAATCAGAGAATTTGTATAGACTCTATGAAAACATAACTTATAACCACTATAATTTGTTATTCTTACTCGACATCTAAAAACCTAGATCCACTCGCGCTCCACGAAGCTCTCACTCTGATCTCCGTACTCTGACGACTCTAATTCTCAACAGATCAAATAATCATGAAACCTCCTGCTTCGATCTCCGCACTCAGATGACTCTGTTCTTCAACGGATCAATGTAACCACATTGTTATAGACGGTGTGTGGATTTTTTCAGCAATTAGAACATCCAATGTTATAAGAATTGTCGATGTAAAATCACAAATTGAAAATCCCAATAACAAGAGAGAAGTTGTGTATATCTATTCAATTAATAATATTCTCTCACCATATATCTCTGAAGAAGATGAATCTGTAGAAAATTAGCAGAGATTTTTCAAAAATGTGTCTCCTCTTGTTGTAGACCTAGTATTTATAGGCAATGATGAATCAAACCCTAATTTTTTCCTTTCTTGTAATTTCACACCTATCGAAGTCAAACCCTCTTCTCTGGTGTACACGCGCTATAATGTGTATGAGTCATGAACACATCATAAAGCCAACCACGGGCAAATTTGGACATCGCACCAAAATTTAGAAAAACCCTTGTCGCAGCTACGCTTGAAGCGTAGATCCAAGCGTACCTTCAAGCGTAAAACTCCACTTTCCAGCCACTTTTTGATTCTGAAAGCGTATATATTTTTGTTAAACCCACTTTTCTCCGCATCTGCGCCAAACTGACCATCTTGACTCCCTGAGACTTTTTGCTTGAACTGATGGCTTTGTAAAATACTGTTTTCGCCCTCCGGGAGATATTTTTACTCAATACACTCATTTTTTCACTTCACCTGTATTCTTTACTACTTCAATGCTTGATTATGCATTTGTCAAAGCTTGTAGACATCGTTTAAAATCAAAATATACTATCTAACACCTAACACGGTTATTGTCTAGAACATGCCATAAATAAACAATACACAAAATTGTTCTTGCAATCTCCCCCTTGGCATTTCTGAGACAAAATCATGTTTTACAATATAGCCTCACAAATAATAACATAACATCTATACCTATGAACACATACCAACAAACTTAGATATAAATTGTCACCTTGTTTTCATGACAATCTACCAAACTTGTAACCACAACACTGAACAAACCATTAAACGCAAGTGTGGAAAACATATATAAACCAACATAATAATCATCAGAAAACCATAACAACAATGCACACATAATGATCATCATTCTCCCCCTGAGAATAAACTCCCCCTTGCTGAATACTTCTCCCTCTTAATCACACAATCTTAACCAAACATTTTCTCCCCCTTACTTAATACTTCTCCCCATTTTTCTCACTGAAATGTCAAACAAAGAGAGTATATACCATAGTAACAATGTCGAGAGATGCAAGTCAATACTCAATTAAAACTCAACGAAATAGAATTTTATTCGATCATACCCAGATTCTTAGGTTAACAGAAATCTCTATTATGCATGATTCTAATACTAATGCATGAATGCACAATGTTATGAATAAAATCAAAAGAAATATTTTTGTATTTTAGAAATATGTGAGCAAGGCTATAGAGACACAAAAAAAATCATTAACACATCATATTCTCATATCTATCTCATCCATTATACACACAATATAGAAGAAAATCAGCACACCTACCTTGTAGACTCAAGAATGCACAAGTCAAGATTTACAATATATATATATATATATATATGTGAAAATTCTCATGTCCAAGCACTAAGGCAAAATGAAAACAATACATACTAAGCCTGATAATCTCCCCACCAATCGTGATGATAATTCAATCCAAGATCCAAACTAGAAGTCAAAAATAAAAAACTATTTTCTCTTAGTCACACTATTTCCTCCTTTTATCTTTTCAACTTTTTCACCATATCTGTAACACACCGCTCCAATACTTTGTATGATATTGTCCGCTCTAGGCCCAACCCGCATGGTTTTGCTCTTGGGCTCCTCCCGAAAGGCCTCATACCAATTGGAGACAACACTGCACATATAAGCACATCCCCAGACCTCAACCTGGGCGATGTGGGACATCACAATCACCACCCCTTGGGACCCAACATCCTTGTTGACGAACCACGAGTAATGTGCATGCTCCCACACTTAATTCCGGCCGGGCTCTGGCTCTGATACCAATTGTAACACCCCGCTCCAACACTTGGTATGATATTGTTCGCTCTAGGTCCAGCCCGCACAGTTTTGCTCTTGGGCTCCTCCCAAAAGGCCTCATACCAATTGGAGACAACACTGCACATATAAGCACATCCCCAGACCTCTACTCAGGCGATGTGGGACATCACAATCACCCCCCTTGAGACCCAGCGTCCTCACTAGCGACCCACGGATGATGTGCATGCTCCCACACTTAATTCTATTGTAACACCCCGCTCCAACACTTGGTATGATATTGTCCGCTTTAGGCCCAGCCCGCACGGTTTTGCTCTTGGGCTCCTCCCGAAAGGCCTCATACTAATTGGAGACAACACTGTACATATAAGCACATCCCTAGACCTCTACCCGGGCGATGTGGGACATCACAATCACCCTCCCTTGAGACCTAACGTCCTCACTGGCGACCCACAGGTGATGTGCATGCTCCCACACTTAATTCTATTGTAACACCCCGCTCCAACACTTGGTATGATATTGTCCGCTCTGGGCCCAACCCGCACGGTTTTGCTCTTGGGCTCCTCCCAAAAGGCCTCATATCAATTGGAGACAACACTGCACATATAAGCACATCCCCAAACCTCTACCCGGGCGATGTGGGACATCACAATCACCCCCTCTTAGGACCTAGCGTCCTCGCTGGTGTTACCCACAGGCTTGTGCATGCACCCACACTTAATTTCTGCCAGACTTTGGCTCTGATACCAATTGTAACACCCCACTCCAACACTAGGTATGATATTGTCCGCTCTGGACCCAGCCCGCACGGTTTTGCTCTTGGGCTCCTCCCAAAAGGCCTCATACCAATTGGAGACAACACTGCACATATAAGCACATCTCCAGACCTCTACCCGGGCGATGTGGGACATCACAATCACTCCCCCTTGAGACCCAACATCCTCACTGGCGACCCACGAGTGATTTGCATGCGCCCACACTTAATTCCGGTCGGGCTCTGGCTCTGATACCAATTGTAACACCCCGCTCCAACACTTGGTATGATATTGTACACTCTGGGCCCAACCCGCACGGTTTTGCTCTTGGGCTCCTCCCAAAAGGCCGCATACCAATTGGAGACAACACTGCACATATAAGCACATCTCCAGACCTCTACCCGGGCGATGTGGGACATCACAATTTGAAACAACAACGGTGGGTCAGACCCACGAGCAGAGTAGACTCTACATGATCCCAAACAGAGTACCAAAATCCCATCATCTATCCATTATAAATATAAGAGTAATATTATAATCCCTATAAGTACCACACTTAAATATATATCCTCCAGAACATAGGCATAATTAATAAGGTGCAATCATAATTAAATAAAAAGTTAATAAACAAGAATAAAAATAAAGCGCAACCAAAAATCAAATCACGAATCAATAGGCAAAACAAATAAAATAATACAATAACTAAACCACAAGTTGATAGGCAACTAACCCATGCCGAACCATAACCACATACCCGAACTCCATGTCATGGTATAGATGAAACTGCGGTAATAGTCAGTCCATCATGATTTTCTCCATTCCACAATCACCGAAATATAAAAACATCCAAAAATCTATTCATACAAATAAAATTTAATACACTACCAATACTATACAATTTACATATATATAATTTTTCCCTAATAATTAATTCACTCCCAAAAGACTGTTTAATTTGTATTTAGTACAAAATTCGTTTATTCCAGTTGTCCACCTAAATCAAAGCTCGTGTCATCCTATTAAGCTAAAGAATTCTTCAAATCATTATCCACGGCTAATTGGTATGTCAAAAATTAATAACCACATGTATACAATATATTTATGCACGAAGTTAAGCTGAGACTATTCTCTATCATTGCAAAAATTATTATTACCATTATAACTATTAAAATTTTGCAATTTACAAAACTTACCCACATATATATATATATATACATATATGTACATAAACATACACAGAGACATTTCCAATCATTCTAATTCTTATTACAAATTCTAATCACCTAACTTTTCTTATTTACGTAAACTTACCTATATATATATATATATATATAAACATACAGGCACGTAAACATCATCAGTGTAATCAATCTTCATTCCGAAAATATAAATTACAATATCAATAACCAATCTGTCACTAATTACCAACACATACCCATATATACACACATACACGTATAAATCAAACAAGCATTGACCTTCATGTGTAAATAAACCAATAATTTATCCTATTTGCACAGGGACGCAAACACAATTTCAAAATTTTTTAAACACCTATTAACTACAATGGCGAACCAACACATATATTGCGTCTAACATATATATATATATATAATATATAATTACACGAATCCATACTGCACATATAAGTTCCTAAAATAAATACAAAAAACATAATATAAACATAGACATACACATACCCTAATTTAAAATAGAAAATATAATGGATTGATGATACAATTAGAGGTTCAAAGGGGAAGAGAAGAACATTCTACTTGCCTGATCGTTGGGGTAAATCACGCACGAACTGTAGGCTGATCGATGCTCTCTCCTCTCTCTTCTACTCGACTCGCGATTTTGCTCTCTCTCCCTCGATTAGTTCTGACAGAAACGTATCACTAACTTAATATTTATTTTAGTTATATAATTATATATATATATATATATATATATATTTAATCCTTCCGATGGGCCCAAAAATATATTATAGCCCATTAGCCAATAAGCCCAACTAATTAACTCAACTATATATTATAGCCCATTAGCTAATAAGCCCATCTAATTAACTTTTAATTAATTAATTAAATTAAATATATCCAATATAAATAAAAAATAAATACGGGGTATTACATTCTCCCCCCCTAATAAAGGAATTCCGTCCCCGGAATTCACCTCATACCTGAACGAAATAGCTCAGGATACTTTGCACGAATTTCATCATCCCTTTACCAAGTGGACTCTGCCTCATTGTGATGGCTCCACTGAACACGCACAAGAGAAATGATCTTCTTACGAAGTACATGCTCCTTTCGATCGATAATGCGATAAGGTTGCTCCATATAAGTCACATCCGGCTCCAACTCGATCTCTCCCACATCAATATGCTGATACATATCCTCATCACGTAAGAATTTCCGCAACATTGAAACATGGAATACATTATGAACCCTATACATAAAATCTAGGAGTGCTAAACGGTACGCCATCGGTCCAATTCTGTCAGTAATCATAAAAGGACCCACAAAACGAGGTGACAATTTCCCCTTCTTTCCAAACCGCATTACTCCCTTCATGGGAGACACCTTGAGTAAAACCTGATCCCCCACTCTTGACTCCAAAGCTCGAGTCCGCCGATCAGCATAACTCTTCTACCTACTCTGGGCAGTTCTCATACGGTCCCGAATAAGAGGAATCTTTTCTGAAGTGTCCTTGATGAACTCAGGACCAAATAATTGGTTCTCTCTAGCCTCAAGCCAACACACCGGAGATCTACAGGGTCGACCGTACAATGCCTCAAATGGTGCCATACCAATAGTCTTTTGATAACTATTGTTATAGGCAAACTCTGAAAGTGGCAAATAGAAATCCCAATTGTCGTTGAAGTAAGGACACAAGCTCGAAGCATATCCTCCAAAATTTGGTTAACCCTTTCAGTTTGACCATCTGTCTGTGGATGATAAGTTGTACTAAGGTGCAATTCTGTACCCAAAGCCTGTTGAAAGCTCGCCCAAAACCAAGATACAAAGTTCGGATCTCTATCCGATATAATAGACAATGGAATCCCATGAAGTTTCACTATCTCTGTAATGTAAAGCTTTGCCAACTGCTTCGAAGTGTAATCTGAGCGAACATGTAGAAAATGGGCAGACTTTGTAAGTTTATCAACTATCACCTAAATGGAGTTATGGTTCCGATGTGAGGTAGGCAACCCCTGAATAAAATCCATAGAAATGCTCTCCCATTTCCACTCAGGCACTGGAAGTGGCTGCAATGCTCCTGGTGGTTTCTGGTGATCGATTTTAACCATTTGGCAAGTACTACACTTGGAGACAAAAACAACTATGTTTCTCTTCATGCCAGCCCACCAAAATTGGCGTTTCATATCCTGGTACATCTTATCCACTCTAGGATGAACTGCAAATGGAGAGTTATGAGCCTCTCTCATCACATCTCTCCCCAAGTCATCGATAGGAGGAACAACTAATCGACTCTTGTACCTCAACCCCCCATCTGAACCAATTAAGTAAAAGGGAATCTCTTTTGATGCCAAATCTGCAACTCTATCTATACACTACTGGTCTGCCTGTTGGGCCTCAATCACTCTTCGAATGATGATAGGTGTCACCATAACACATGCTGCAAAAGCGTCAGCTGACTCATCAACTGACCTTAACGCATTCCACTCGGTCTCGAACAAGGCTGAAAGACTAGCATAGGGTCGACGACTGAGGGCGTCAACCACTACATTTGCCTTCCCTGGATGATACTGAATGGAAAAGTGATAGTCCTTCACAAATTCCAGCCATCTCTGCTGCCTCATATTCAACTCCTTCTGCGTAAACAGGTACTGCAAACTTTTATGGTCACTGAATAATCTGAAAGCCTCACCTAAAAGGTAATGTCTCCAGATTCTCAATTCAAAACCACCGCTGCCAACTCCAAATCATGGGTTAGGTAATTAAGCTCATGTGGCTTGAGCTTATGTGAACCATAAGATACTAGTCTCTCATCCTGCATCAACACACAATCCAGACCCTGTAACGATGCATCGATGTAGACAAGATACTCAACCCCACTCTGTGGAGTGGCCAGAACAGGTGCAGAAGTCAACTTAGTCTTCAGTTCATAGAAAAAATGTTTGACAGTTATCATCCCAAACAAATGGCACACCCTTTCTAATCAAGTTGGTGAGCGGACCGGCGATCTTAGAGAAACCCTGAATGAATCTACGATAATAACCTGCTAATCCCAAAAAACTACGGACTTCTGAAGGTGAGGTAGGTTGTCCCCACTCTAGAACCGCTGAGACCTTCGCTGGGTCCACTGCAATAGCTTTCTCTGACACCACATGCCCCAAAAACTTCACCCCTCTCTGCCAGAATGCACATTTCTTAAACTTTGCATACAACTGGTGCTCTTTAAGGGTTTATAGCACTATCTGTAGATGTCTGGCATGCTCCTCCTCAGACCGAGAGTAGACCAATATGTCATCAATAAATACAATAACAAATTGATCTAAAAATGGCCTGAATACTCTATTCATCAGATCCATAAAGACAGTTGGAGCGTTGGTCAACCCGAAAGGCATAACACGGAACTCATACGACCCATATTTGGTGAGAAATGCTGTCTTGGGTACATCCTGATCCCTAACACGAAGTTGATGATAACCAGACCTCAAATCTATCTTCGAGAAGTACGTGGCTCCCCTCAACTGATCAAATAAATCATCAATCCTTGGCAACAAATACTTGTTGTTGATTGTGACTTTATTCAACTCCCTGTAATTGATACAAAAATGAAGAGAACCATCCTTCTTCTTCATAAACAACACCGGTGCTCCCCAGGGTGAAGTACTCCTGCGAATGAAACCCTGGCTAAGAAGTTGATGAATTTGTTCCTTTAACTCTCGCATCTCCATCGGTGCCATCCTATATGGTGCCTTAGCAATAGTCCTAGTGCCTGGAGTTAAGTCAATAACAAAGTCAATATCACGACTCAGTGGTAACCCTGGAATCTCCTGAAACACATCCTGAAAATCACGCACTATGGGAATACTATCCATGGATACAGTGATCTCCTCCTCGGTCTTTGTATCAATATAAAATAAATGTGTACTAGACCCTCCATATGGATGAGGCATAGCAATCAAGTACATCTCCTGACCCGGTATCGCAAAGACTATCGTCTTACCATGACAGTCCAACTGAGCATGGTAGTGAGATAACCAATCCATTCCAGGTATCACATCATAAGAGTGCATATCAAGTACTAACAAATCAACTAGAAATCTAAGCCTACCAATATCAATAGGGACCTATCCACAACTCTCCTGTAAAATCGCATCAACACCTACTAGCGTGGAAATATTGAGGGGTCGACTACAAGACTGAGTCAATAAGCTAAATAAAAAGACAAGAGACCGAGACACAAAAGAATGTGATGCACCAGTATAAAAAAGAACTCGACCGAGTCTACCATAAATAGGAAACATACCCTCAATAGCCAGAGGTGCCCGAGGATCATAAGGCATGATGTTGTACACCCTGCCATAATGCAACTGCCGTTGTGGCTGCCTCTGTGGTGGTGGGGGTGCTGGTAAAGCTGGGTATGCCAAGTCCTGAATATGTGGTGTCGGTAATGGTGGTTGCCTCTGCCCCTGCTGACCAGTCGACCCTGTTGGTCGTGTTGTCCTTGACTAGCCTTGGGACATCTCTTAGCAGAGTGCCCAAACTCCCCACCACCATAAAAATGTCCTTCGAAAGGACCTGAAAATATCCTCTGATAGTTTCCTTGTTGCTGACCCTGTCCAATCTGAGGTGTTCCACCATGCTGCCCCTGATGAGAAGACATTTCCTTACTAGTATCATTGCTACCCTTCTACTTTTTCCAAGGCTGATAGCCCTGGCATTTGCCCCTATCATTGTGTCTGCCACTCTGACCATTTTCCTTATCCACTATCTGACTGGTGGAGTCCTTATCACTGCGCTTCTCCCCACTAGTTTTCTGCTAGTCCCTCTTAATTTGACAATGTTGTAGTGCTGCATCCACCACTTGAGCATAAGTGGTATAAGTTGGAATACTCACAATCACCTGCCAAATGCGCCATGTCAAACCGTGCACAAAGCAATTCTTCTTTTTCTCCTCTATGTTGACCTCCTCGGGTGCAAACAATGATAGACTAGTGAACTCCTGCTCATACTCCACTACAGTCTTATCTCTGTGATGTCCCACATCACCCGGGTAGAGGTCTGGGGATGTGCTTATATGTCTAGTGTTGTCTCCAATTGGTATGAGGCCTTTTGGGAGGAGCCCAAGAATAAAACCGTGCGGGCTGGGCCCAAAGCAGACAATATTATACCAAGTGTTGGAGCGGGGTGTTACAATTGGTATCAAAGCAAGAGCCCGACCGGAATTAAGTGTGGGAGCATGCACATCACCCGTGGGTCGCCAGCGAGGATACTGGGTCCCAAGGGGGGGTGATTGTGATGTCCCACATCACCTGGCTAGAGGTCTGGGGATATACTTATATGTGTAGTGTTGTCTCCAATTGGTATCAGAGACAGAGCCCAGCCGCAATTAAGTATGGGAGCATGCACATCACCCGTGGGTGGCCAGCGAGGACACTGGGTCCCAAGGGGGGTGATTGTGATGTCCCACATCGCCCGGGTAGAGGTATGGGGATGTGCTTGTATGTGTAGTGTTGTCTCCAATTGGTATGAGGCGTTTTGGGAGGAGCCCAAGAACAAAACCGTGCGGGCTGGGCCCAGAGCGGACAATATCATACCAAGTGTTGGAGCGGGGTGTTACAATATCCCTTTTTGTCTTTCTAAGCTCTGGACTTTCCAACGAGAATTTTTAATTCCGACCAACTACTTTTTGCATTTTTTTTATCATCTTATCAGTTCCTCTTCTTTCACCATTACCATAACATTCATACTCAAGCAAAAATATATTTCATACATAAACCAATCTAGCATATCTCACGAACCTTCATACCACTTTGGGTTAAATGAAAAAATTAGCAGATTCAACAGTCATTACAATCATCTACGAACCAACAAGCACCTAAGATTAAGGTTTTGTAACACAAAATAATCATGCCAAGTGATCATCCAAAAATCTTAGGTCAGGTTGATACCTCTACTTCACATATGCATACTTAGACAAGTAAATGTGAAAATATAGTAAAATATGACAACTTTTGTACTCCAGCCAAGCTCAACATTCCCAAAATATTTATTTATTTATTTTATTAAAATAAAATACATGCATGAATAAATATAATACAAATGCATGATAGGAAAATAATGCAATATGTTCCTAGAATGATAGATAATATGATATCTATTCTAAAGAAAACATACCAATAGATTTACTAAGACTAACATGCTTTTGAAAATCTAATAGTTTTGTAAAGATATCTGCCAACTGAGAATCTGTGGATATAAACTCTAGAGACACTATACCATCTTCAACAAGATTATGAATGAAATGATGTCGAATATCTATATGCTTTGTCCTAGAGTGTTGAACAAGATTTTTAGAAATATTTATTACACTCGTGTTATCACAGAACATAGTCATCGTGACTTGAGAAAAACCATAATCTTACAACATTTGACGCATCCACAAAACCTGAGTACAACAACTACCAACTGCTATATACTCAGCCTTAGCAGTGGAAAGAGAAACACAATTTTGCTTCTAGCTATGCCAAACAACTAAGCAATTTCCAACATAGAAACACCTATCAACATTACCAGCCCAATCAGCATAAAAAAAGATACGATATTAGTATTAGTACCTAATGGATACCACAGTCCATAATTCACTGTCCTTTTAACATATTTGATAATCCTTTTCACAGTAGTAATATGAGACTCCTTAGGACTTGTCTGGTAATGTGCACACAAACCAACACAAAAAGCTATGTCAGGTCGACTTGCAGTCAAACACAACAAACTCCCAATCATACTCCTATAGAGTATAGGATCGACATCTTTGCCTTTATTATCTATGCTAAGCTTGACACTTGTACTCGTAGGAGTGCCAACATCCTTAGCCTTTTCCAAACCAAACTACTTTACTAATTCCAAGGCATAACGAGTTTGAGAAACAAAAATCCCATAACTTAATTGCCTAACCTGAAGCCCTAGAAAGAAGTTCAATTCACCTATCATGCTCATCTCAAATTCATGTTTCATTTTATCTCCAAAATAATGAGCAAGTTTATCAGAAGTGGAACCAAACACAATATCATCAAACATATATTTGAGCAACAATTATATCACTCTCAATTTTCTGAATAAATAATGTTTTGTCCACTCCCCATTGAATAAAACCTATTCCCAACAGGTAGTCGGTCAACCTTTCATACCAAGCTCTAGGAGCTTGCTTTAACTCATACGAAGCCTTTTTCATCTTATACACATGACTAGGATAATGAAGATCTTTAAATCCTTTTGGCTGCTCCACATACACCTCATCATGAAGAATACCCTTCAAGAATGCACTCTTTACATCCATCTGATACAACTTAAAACCAAGATCACATGCTATAGCAAATAAAATCCGAATAGATTCAAGTCTTGCTACTGGAGCAAACGTTTCATCAAAGTCTATACCCTCCAACTGAGTATAACCTTGAGCATAAGCCTAGCCTTGTTCCTAACAAATGTACCATTTTCATCCTTTTTATTCTTGAAAATCCACTTGGTACCAATCACGTTTATCTCTTTCGGTTTAGGCATAAGATACCACACATCATTCTTAACAAACTGCTGAAGTTCTTATTACATAACATTTATCTACTCACTATCTTGAAGAGTTTCTTTGACATTTTTAGGTTCCACGGAAGATATATAGCATACATATGAAACCTCATTTCTAGCCTTTCTCCAGGTCACCATCATCTGATCAACAGATCATATAACATTGTCCAAAGAATGGTACAACTTTACCCTTGCAGATGGTTCTTTCGAAGGAATAGCCTGAGCATCACAAGTTTGATCATCGATTCTATAGGACGAGAACTACCATCATGAACCACATTGTCCTCTTCACCAACATCAGAAGAATAATTTCCTAACTGAAAGAACAACTCATTATCTTCCTCCTCAACTAATGTTGGATGTTCATCAACACATGAGTCATCAACCACTATATTGGCAGATTCCATCGTCGTTTGAGTTCTAAGATTAAAAACCCTATATGCCTGACTTGTCAATGAATACCAAAAAAATATTTCTTCATCACTCTTAGACTCAAATTTCCCAATGGATTCCCAATCTATAAGAATATGGCATTTTTCTCCAAAAACCTTGAAATATTTCACATTGAATTTCTTGCCATTCCACAATTCATAAGGAGTTTTTAAAGGTCTAGAAGTACCAATGACATTTGTCTTTTTGTGCTAACATCTGACTTGTTTACCCTTTTGACATGATCCACACACAATCTATTTTGCATAACCAAGCTTATGGACTCCCTTAACAATTTTACTCTTAGTAATTTTTGTTAATTCTCAAAAATTAACATGTCCCATCCACTTATGCCAGATTTCAACATCATCAAGTTTAACTCTATTGCATGATAATTTAGAACTAGGAACAATGTAATAACAGTTATCAGTTGAACGCATACATTCTATCATGCAATTACCAGAAGAGTCAACGATCGAACACTTATCAGGTGAAAAAGTGACATTATGAATGTTATCACATATCTGACTTATACTCAACAAATTTGCTTTAAGACCCTCTACATAAAGCACATCTTCTAGTTTAGGTAAACTAGGAATCACAATCGTACCTTTTCCTATTACCTACAACTTCTTTCCATCACCAAATATTACTATCCCACCATGACACTCCTCCAGAAATCAAAAAATTGACTTATCTCCAGTCATATGCCTCGAACATCCACTATCCAGATACCAAGAAGTAGACTTGCATGCTCTAAGGGCAATATGAACTACAAAACAGTGTAGCTCACCTTTTCTGACCCATGCCTTCTTCATATTCGGAGTTCCATTTACCAGTCTTGTCAAATTCTTCACTTCTTCATTTAATATTCAAATTTAATCTTGAACACGATCTCCCTGTTGGATTCTTTGTTCCTTCACTGATTTCAACACCTTCCCTCTTAGCTTCATACACTTAGGTTAATACACTATTTTTCCAAATTCTCAAATTTAGTAGATTTCTCAACCATGTCCTTATTGAAATCATCTACTAACTTCAAAGCCGAAGTTCTTTCTAGTTCAGATTTCTTCAAATCTTCAACCAGCTTGGCCTTTTGAGTCTGTAGGAGATTTTCAGTTTGAGAACTTTTGACTAATTCATCTTTTAAAGAATGTAATTCTTTATCTATGTTAAGACTCTTAGTCAACAGTTTCATGTAATTTTTGTGAAGTTGTGAGGTCTTATTAAGTAATATGTCATAAGACTCTTGAAGAGTGTCATCACAACCTTCATCACTCTCAGAACCTTCTTCTTCAGACATCGCCCAACTTGTGGAAACTTCTCTAACCTTTTTACTTTATGCAGCGAACACAGTGAAATTCTTAGAATCATCACCTACATCTGAGTCTGTCGCATCACTAGCTGATCCATTGTCAGAGTCATCATCCCAACTAATAGCTAATCCTTTGGATTTCTGCAAAGTGTTTGCACACTCTGTAGCTATGTTACCATATCCCTGACATTCAAAACATTGGAGTTTCTTCTTTTTACGATCAGACTTATCATTCCTAGTTTGAGTCTTATTTTTACATCTAGACTTACCCAACTTATCCCCAAATTTTTATCCTTGGCCATTATGTTTAGCCCTAACAAATTTGTTCAACCTCTTAGAAAACATGGCAATATCATTTTGACTTAACTCAATTTATTCATCAGGTTCAACATGATCCTCCCTAGTAGTTTTGAAAGCTTTGCTCTTCTCTTTTGTGCCACTAGCCTTCTTAGGGGATTTTTTTAACATCTCCATCTCATAAGATTTTAAATTTCTAGCCAATTATTCAACCTTAATTTCTTTAAGACTCATGACCTCTGAGATGACAATGACCTTAGATCGAAAACGTTCAAGAAGAGACATAAGGATTTTCTTTACTATGATAGTCTCATGAATAGGCTTACCAAGGTTATGAAAACCTATTACGATATCAGTTAACCTAGCCTCAAAATCGGTGTAGACTTTATCCTACTCCATATTCAGCTGTTCAAATTAAGAATTTAAAATTTAAAGTTTTGATTGTTTGTCCTTTGATGTCCCTTCATGGGTCACTTGGACTTGGAGAATATCCCATGCTTCTTTGGCAATCTCACACGTAGCGATTCTTTTAAATTCACTTAAGGTCACTGCATTGTACAATGCATTCAACGCTTTTGAATTCCAATTTGCCTTGTTCATCTCAGCAACAGTCCACTCATTCGACGGTTTCACTTTAACTTCGTTAGTCTCATCATCTTTCACTATAAGAAGTGAATATCCTATCTCTACAGCATTCCAAGCTTCCTCATCTAACGATTTTAAAAATGCTCTCATTTTCGCTTTCCAATATGTATAATTCAAGCCATCAAACAACGGGGACCTAGATATGGAATCTTCTTCATGGGGCATCTCCATCATCTAAGTTGAGAATTTAACCCTAGGTAGTTAACCTAAATCAAGGCAACCACACTCCGATATCAATTGTAATTACCTAAACGATAGTGGAAACAACCTAGAGGGGCGTGAATAGGTTTTTTGTCGATTTGAAAATCAATTAAAATTATTTAGCAGAAATTCAATTTTAATTAGTCACAAATCTTAATTCTTAATTCAATTCTCAAAACAGATCAATCAAGGAAATATTAATAGAACTGCAAACATTTATATCATGAGAAGACAAAGAGATTTTTACATGGAAAACCTTGGAAAGACTCCAAGTAAAAACCACTGATACGCTCGGGTTTTGATGCACTATGAATCAGAGAATTTATACAAACTCTATGAAAACAGAACTTATAACCATTGTAATTTGTTTTTCTTCACTCGACGTCTGAAAACCTAAATCCACTCGCGCTCCACTAAGATCTCGCTTCGATCTCCTTACTCTGACGACTCTACTTCTCCACAAATCAAATAACCACAAAACCTCCTGCTTCGATCTCCGCACTCAGACGGCTTCGTTCTTCAACCGATCAATGCAACCGCATTGCTATAAATGGTGAGTGAATTTGTTAGCAACTAGAACATCCAATTGTGTATGAGAATTGTCGATGTAAAAGCACAATTAGAAAATCCCAATAACAAGAGAGAAGTTATGTATATCTATTCACTCAATAATATTCTTTCACCATATATCTCTGAAGAAGATGAAGTTATAGAAAATTAGCAGAGATTTTTCAAAAACGTGTATCCTCTTGTTGTAGAACTGGTATTTATAGGCAATGATGAATCAAATCCTAAGTTTGCCCTTTCTCATAATTTCATACCTATACAAGTTAAACCCTCTTCTCTGGTGTATATCATGTATATAGCACGCACTATAATGTGTATGAGTTGTGAACACATCATAAAACCGACCACGGGAAAATTTAGACATCGCAACAAAATTTAGAAAAATCGTTGCCACTACTACGCTTGAAGCATAGGTCGAAGCGTACCTTCAAGCGTAAAATTCCACTTTTCAGCCACTTTTTATTATTATTCTGAAAGCGTAGGTATTTTTGTTAAAACCACTTTTCTTCGCAACTGCACCAAACTGACCCTCTTAACTCCCCGAGACTTTTTGTTTGAACTGACGGCTTTGTAAAATTCCGTTTTCGCCCTCCGAGAGACATTTTTACTCAATACTATCATTTTTTCACTTCACCTGTATTTTTAACTACTTCAATACTTGATTATGCCTTTGTCGAAGCTTATAGTCATCGCTAAAAATCAAAACAACCTATCTAACACCTAACATGGTTATTGCCTAGAACATGCCATAAATAAACAATACACAAAATTGTTCTTACACATGGAATATTGGAGGAAGAAATTTGAACTATGTTTAATGTTAGTTTAAGTGATATGTTTCATTTGTGGTCGTGGGATTTTAAATGTAGGCTCTGTTTGGGATAGATGTTTCTTTTGCTTTTATTTAGATGAAAAAGAGAAGCAAAAAATGTTACTTTTCTTTGGCTTACTAGTCAGTGTTTGGCAAATCAGTTTGGAAGAGCTTCTATTGTCAGAAGAGTTTTTTTATATGTTTGGTAAAATATATGTTTAAGTGCTTCCACTATAAAAATACCTATAATTCCCTAAAATGCAGGGTTTTTTTAAAAAAGTTTGTTTGCTAATGTAATAGTGTTCATCTATTTATTTTATCCAATTCTAAATATATAAAGTGAATCATTAAACATAGTTACATCACATATTAAAAATAATACAATGAACAAAACAACATTCACCAATTTAATATGAGTTGCGAAATAACAACATAAAATATTTATCTAAGCATCATCTCCAAAGCAATTTTTTTCCTGGATAGCTCCCATCTCAGTAGTATCATCATTTGTGGTCGAAATATCGGATTCACCTTCTTCTTCATCGAGTATATAATCCTCATTTTTATCAAATTGTTGAAATTTCAAGTTTGCAATAGCTTCCTTTCTTATAAAATTGTGAAGAGCCATCGAAGCACTGACAATGACAACATGCTTATTAAACTCAAAATTAGGCATATTCTGTAAAATTCTCCATTTTCCCCTCCACACTTCAAAAGTAGGCTCTATAACACTTCGCAAAGAGGAGTGTGCTTGATTAAATATTTCTCGAGAACCTCTAGGTTGACTACCACGTCGAAATTCAGGAAGATGGTATCTTTTTCCTTTAAATGGAGCTAATAACCCTTTCATGTTTGGATAGCCAACATCAACCAAGTAGTATTTATCTATGAAATAATAAATTTACCAAAGATGAGAGACTGTATAATCACAGCAAGAACAACAATAAAAAAATAGTAATAATAATAATAATAATAACAAAATTAATAATAACAATAAAATAATAATAATAATAAATTAATAAGAGAATGAGAAAACCATTTGGAATTTTAGGAAATTTCGTAGTTGGGTCTCGATATGCACATAAAAATATTTTTGTATCATGTGTAGTTCCTTCCCATTCTGGCCACACAAAAGTAAACAACATGTCAAAATTTCACACAACCATTATATATTGAGTAGGGTATCCCTTCCTGCCAATATAGGGGATTTTCTCGTCCACGGGAAGTGATGCACGAATATGTGTCCCGTCTATGGCTCTGATGTGCGTCGGGGTGTGTACAAAATATGTGGTTAAAAACAACACCTTAAGGATGCTAGGTTTTATCCTACGCAAACGCACGTATCAATTGTAGAATAATAACAGCTTGAGTAAGGGATTTCAATTCAACATAGACTAAGATTGTTCACTTTAATAGTTCAAAAATAATGAGTTATATTTCTGAAAAATTTGTTTGTTTTGGTGGTCGAAGAGCAAATGATTTAAATTAACTAAATTATTCTAAAAATAAAATTAAATTGGTTTATGATTCAAGAGAGAGAAAAACTAGGGTTTTCATCGCTCCACCACTAACCGCATAACATAGTTCTATTAATTTAACAATTGCAAGAGGGTGATCCATAAACTGTGAATCAGGTCGTACCGCAAATAGCTAAATACGACCCCAAAAAAAGAATACCGTCAACTGGATTACGACAACCCATCTCATGACTGAACTAACTAGTACATGCCAATTAAATTACTCTAATCTACTCCTAATGCATGAAAATAAACTAAAGCATGTTTATATCAACTCGCCAAGGCATGGCATGTGTCAACCTAGGGTTTCGAGTTTTATTACCACCATTGTGTAGAAAATCATGAATTAAGTATCCAAATTCAAGCTCATAGTGAATAATCATGATTGTGTAAGATAAATACATTCATTCTGATGTAAAGCCTTGTATTTATAGACAGAGTGGAGACAAATCCTAAGTTCGCCCTTTTTGGTAATTTCACTATCAATCAATTAAAACCCTTCTCTTTGATGAATAATATGTGTTTTGCACGTACTTTGAGGTGTGGGAGTCATCGACGTATCATAGAATCAAAATGGGGGCAAATCGGGCATTACAGCAAAAATTAGAAAATTCCTGCCGCACCTACACGTTAGGCTTAGCCTAGCTACGCCTTAGGCGTAGATTAGACGTACCTTGAGCGTAGGCTCAGGCGTAGGCTCAGCATAAAACTTCACTTTCTGGCCACTTTTTCCTTATGTAAGCATAGGTTTGAGTGTATGCTTTTTCATGAAAATCACTTTTCTCCACAACTGTGCCAAAATGACCGTCTTGATTCCACGATACTTTTTGGTTCAGGTGACGACTTCAGAAAATACTGTTTTTGCCCTCTGAGAGCCATTTTTGTCTCGGAAACACCTTTTGACTCTCCTCATGGATGGAAACGAACATGTACTTAATTCACCAAAGTTAGCTATATTTCTTCATTAAGCTTTTGAAATATGCTTAAACACGCAAACGACATAAAAATACCAATGAAAGGACATAACTATAGTGAGTTAAGGAGTTAAAATGTCTAACATTTGACACCTATCAAGCTCTAATGCAATCCTGTTGATATTTATACACAGAGATGTACAATTAACAAAAAATATAGAAGAAATAATATTTTTTTATATAAAATAAATAAGATATGAATCACTACCTTAAAGTATGGTCAATACTTGGAATTGGATCATATTTGATGTGGAACTTTGTCATAATGTTTATGTGGTTTAATCTCATCCGATGCCAACATTATCATTTTTTGTAGAACAAGACCAAATTGCTTACTCACTATTTCCCCTGAATGTTGGAATCATTCTTGAATCATTCGATTTTTAACTCCATGCCCTAAAGTCATTAGGAGCATGCCCATTGCTTCCTCTAACGGTAAATCTTTTGTGGATTTCAAACCATAACTTTCCAATCTATCACATAATTTGAAAAATACATGTTTTTCCATACAAAACATTTATCGACAACGATTTTTGTGCCCATTAAGAATCTCCATCATATATTTCCATTCTGTATGAGGGGAATCCTTGCATGGGTTTTTCATTAGAAAATTATTTTGGTAATGCACTGCTATAGTGGCTGCTGTAAGGATAATTTGGTTAAGTTCCATATTATCTCTTTAACATTTTCTACAATTCCCTCATATATGTCATTCTCAAGTTCTTTATCATTATCCATCGCAAAACTGCAAAACAATTCATACAACTTAAGAGTAATATCATAAAAATTAAATAATAACATTTGAGTCTACCATTGTCTATATCTAAAAAAAAACATTGCAACCATATAATAAATTTATATTATCTCATCCATGTCTGAAAGATCCCTAATACATTCCAAAATCAACACATATCCAAAATCATGTCCAATACACATCCAAAATCATGTCCAAAATAAACATAGTACATATCCAAAATATAATATCTCAATATCATGAATCCATGTCTGAAAATTAAAAACATTTAACAAAAAATATAATAATACCCTAAAAACCATGTCCCACAAGTAGGTGCCCATTATTCTCAAATAACATTGCTTGACTTTAAATGTTGAGCCTTGAACCATGTAAGTTGACTCTCTGGATCCTCCAAAGTTATAAACACCTCGCGATGTGCTCAACTCATAAAGAAATAAATCCCAAAATGAAAAAGTTGACTCCCTTTTTCGTAATCTGGAAGTGTAGCTAATGTTTTAAGGACCTCCTTAATAGAACATCCTGGTGGATCAATTCGAACATAGGAATTCTTATTTTTAACGGCTTCACATAGTTCATCAAGTTGTTTGGATAACTTCTCAAACGTAGACATCTACTTCTTTCTCTTCATTAGTACTTTTTTGTTTGAATTTAAGGGTTTTCCACGTTTAACTCTGCAATCTCCTTCCTGACGTTCAATTTCTTCATAATGTGTTCCCTCTTCTACATTATCATCAACACTAGGAGATTGGTTGTACAAATGAGGCAATGTCCCAGAAGTAAGTACCCAAGCCCTAGCTCTAGTGGCTGTGACATCACAAAATACCTCATCTAACTCAAATACATAATTGAGACCCTTCACACGAAATTTACCTCACCTGAAAACTTCTATATTTTTATTCTAAAAGTTAAAAATATAATGTTTTAATGAATTTACATTCCAATAATAAAAATATAGATACATACTTGCAATTTTGTCTTCCACCATTCATTCGAAGCAACTATAGTGTGTCTTTCAGAATCCTACCCAATTCTAGTTTCTCTTCTCATTAGTGCCTCCCAAAGTTACCTATTTTTTCTTATATTGTCCTAGTGATTTTTTCATTGTTTCCTATCATAATTTTTGTTGGTGGCCTTATTAAAAGTTTTCATGAAATTCTTTCAACCCTCTTTGTTCAAATGTGTTCCATTCCTATTACCAACTCTCACTTATTGTACAACAAGATTAACAAAAATATCATGTGACCTTGAGTCCATGCTGCTTTCATTTTAAGCTTTTCACCTTCAGTCGTCATCTAATGTACAAACAAAAATGAATAACCATTAAATGAAAAAATATTTGTAAATGCAATGAATCACACAACAATAATAAAATAAAAATATACATTCCCCTATAAATGACATTGCACTAGATATCTATTTTATCTATTTTGAAAGGGATAAAATACACATTTGAATCATGATATGACAATGAATCATAACTTGACAATGAGATATATAATTGGATATTTAGCACTCTTCACTCTGTTTGTGCGAAAGTCTAGCATTCAGTTTTGAGTATTGTGATAAAATATGTTATTATTCCTCCAAACATTCTTAAGAGTAAGTCTTATTATTTTTGATGATCCTGACATTTCATACTTTACACAACCACAGTATAATTTAATTCCATGTTTATGAGGAGTTGTTCTATTCAAGGGTGTCATGTACGCAATTCCTTACTTTCCTTCCATCAGTTTATAGGCTGGCTATCTGGATTAAAGCTAGAAAATATTAAATTCGGCCAAAACAAAATTTCAAACTCCCTTTCGGTTTCTAGGAAGGATAGTTGAAAACTATTCTAATATTTGTTTTGTACCATGCACTTTACAATATTCTACACCATTGTATTCTATTGGAATAATTCATTTATGTTGTAGAAATAAATAGATTATTCTAATAAATATTTTGTACCGCACACTTTACAACATTCTATAACTTTTGTATTTAACAAATAGAATAATATATGTAAGGTACTTCCTATATAAATATTTTGTTATAACAATTCATTATAATTCATATGTTATTCAAACAAAAATAAGCAGACACCTTACCTTTATCCATTTTGTATATAATAAATAGAACAACAGATGACTAATCTATTTTCTATTTTACTTCCTATATATAAATATTTTATTGAAACAATTTTCATATTCATGGTTATTTGCATAAATCAACATATTTTAACTAATAAAATACGTGTAAAAGAAAAAGGAAGAAAACTTGCTTACCTGATTCAATGTTGAATGTGAAGGAACCAGACTATCGTTTCTTCTTGCTGGAAGAATTATCGTCGTTGTTTGAGTTATTGAAATTAGGGTTTATAGAACAAATACAACTACAATGGCATATTATGTAATTATATATTTTCATTGTTTAAATAAAAGAGTACGCTTGGTAATATGAAAAATTCATTAAAATATAAAACAACTTCCCGTGTTTTTACAGAAGAGTGTTTAGGAGAAATCCGGGGGTCTAGCTTTCTCCTAAACGCTCTTCTAATCGCCCAAGCTCTCCTTAAAAAAATGTCAATCACCGTAGTAATATAGCATGGCCATGCCTAGATGTATATATATGTGTATATATTGGAATGTCCTTGAAACAATTGCCGAACACCGTAGTAGTATAGCATGGCCATGCCTAGATGTATATATATGTGTATATATTGTAATGTATATATGTATATACATATATCCTCTGTTTTGTTAAAGTTGAGAAAAAAAGAAAAAGAAAATAAAAATAAATAGATAACAATACTAATAATGAAATAGTAATAATAATAATAGTACTCATAAAATAAAGTAAGATAAGATGAAAGGGTTAAATATGAGAACTTTTCATCTAATATGGGTGTCATTACTAGGGGTGTTCACGGATCGGATTGGACCGGATTTAAGGTATTTTGAATTCAATCCACTAATATCGAATTCACCATTTATGGATCCAATCCAATCCGTTTGCCCAACAGATCAAGTCCAAACCGGACCATGATGAGTTGGATTGGTTCGGATCGGATTCACGGATTCACAGATTAAAAAATAAATATAGCAAAGAGAATGACAACAAACTTTCACCAATAAAAGTGAGTGTCACAGTAAACTGTAACAAATAGCAATACTTGATAAAAAAAATATAGAAAATAAACTTGAGTAAATTGTACATAAACATAGATAATAAACAATACTAGTGACTTGTATTGATAGTGTCATAGTATCAAATTGACACAAACATAGATAACAAACATACAAGTGATAGTGTCATAGTAGTAAATTGACACAAACATAGATAACAAACATACAAATGATAGTGTCATGGTAGCAAATTGACACAAACATAGATAACAAACATACAAGTCATACAAGTGATAGTGTTACAGTAGCAAATTATACATAAACAAAAAATAATAAAGTTGGAGTCAATAAACAAAATATTCATGCAGCATCCGGAAACTTCAACGGATTGATTCAAAAGTGTGGTACTACCTTCAAAACTCCTCAATTAGTTGTTATGGTTAGTAAAACTAAGTTTAGTTAATTATTAACAAATAACTATAAATAAATTGTAGTGAATAAATAAAATTGTAGATGCAATTTTTTGCACACACTTAAGAATATCCTTTATTGAGGCTCTAAGGCCATATTTATACACGAGACGATAGGTCTTAGCGTATTTAGATTAGGATCAAATCCCTTGATTTTAGACATTTTGATTAACATCAATCTTTATCCTAATTAAGCCTTTAACTTTAGCCCCAAGTCCTCTTTATTTATGGGCTTTAGTTAACATGACTTATTATTCGGACTTGATGGACCTCTAAGATATGTTTAAACTCATCTTGGTGGGACCAAAATAGCTTGTATGTTGGGCACTTAACATTGGGCCTTTTACTTTGCTGGGCCAGAAATTCTGTCATTTACATTAGCCCATTTGGATTTGGGCCAGTGTCTACTGGACCTGATCCAAATGTTAGGTTTTCCACAAAGTGTCCTTCCATTTTAGGTTATATATATACATATATATGTATAGCCGTTCATGGGTTGGTGATGACATCATGGTAATCATGACCTTGATTACGTGCACTTCTTGAATTGAATTTGACGACTGATTCCCTCAAACGACGCGACAGTTTGGCCTTGAAAAGTCCCAATGCCTCAGTCTTCATTAAATGCGTCATTTGGACACACCCCCTCATCTCTTATAAATAGCATCTTCACCCAACACTTGAGAGTTTCACTGTTACAAAAATCTCTTAAGTAAGAATCTTTCATCCTCGTTCTCTACAATTTCCTGCTTTTCTAGGTCTAGTTTACTGAAGCTTTTTCCGGCGAACAACTCCGGCGATCTTCTCTTTTTATTTCAATAAGTGTTTTTAGCGCTTCCTCTTTTTTTCTCCCAAAATGTCTAACTCTCATGCCTGTTCTGCCAGGGAGGAGCTAGCTTCTCTGCCTCGTGGAAAATCTGTAGAGAGTCGTACCGAGAAAATTCCAATGCTTCCTCAGGAAGATGAAAGGGCCGACGACATCGAGGAACTCCCCCCTTATAACCCAGATAAACTTCCAGTTAATCTTTGTAAAATCCCAAATATCAAATCTCTTAGAAAAATGGTCAAACCTCCTTCTAGCGTGAAGTTTGAAGCCTATAGCCCTGAATTAGATTTTACCCAGGGTGAGGATGTTAGTCCTCACAACCTTCCTCTGTCCTATAACCAAGTGAAATTGGTTAGGTTTCCTCTTCACCCCCTCTTTCACTTCGTATTTTTCACTTTGGGGTTAGCCCATTTACAAGTTAACCTCAATTTATTTCGAATCATTTCCATGTTCATCCTAGCAAACCACAACTATGGACTGCATCTGGGATTTGATGACCTCCTTTTATGCTATCATGTTCTGGAGATCTCTAATTGCTTAGGGAGGTTCATGCTTTACCCTTTTAAAGACATACACATTTATGAGGGAAAAATGATTATGAAAAGGGATGGAAGGAAATGATGGTCCTCATCAAGGTTCCTTGGTTCTATCCTCACTCTACCTCATTTCCAATCCTTAGTATTTTCGGTCCTGGCAAATTTAGCCCTTATAAGCTTCTTCATGGACACTCAGTTTCTTGCATGTGTCATGACTGTGACCTCCATAAGGTTGAATATAGTTATGAGTCTTTTAGTGTCAGTAGCAAAGGGTATTCTTTTAGTAAAGTTTACAAATGGGTCAAGATTTTGAAGAGTAAACTTTGGTCTAAGCGTCTAGACTGTACTGATCTTTTGACTTATAGTAATTTGCAGGACATTTTTGAACTAGACTGTACCCAAGCTTTTTGATGCCAATCCAGAGGGTACCCCTAATCCTGCTACTGAGGGGACCTCTTCTCGAGTCATAACTGCAGCCCCAACATCTGGGACTGCTGTAGTGTCGGGGTCTGTTATAGTGGTTCGATCTGTTGATGTCCAGTCTCCTACCCCTTCCTTGCCCCAACCTACTCCCTCCCATACTCATCCTTTTACTGAAGAGAGGTCCTCTAAAAGGCAAAAATTGAAAGAAAAGCTGGAGAGGATGGGGGGATGCGTCTCTCCCCACTATGGCTGTAATGATTGATAGGGCCAAGTCCCTCTGGAGTAGGGAGGACTTGGATGCCTTCAAAGCCCTTGATGGTACCGAGTTGCTAGACAGGGTGATGGGCATGATAATGAGGGTACATTTTTCCTGTGTGTTTGTTTTTATCATGCTTTGCTCCCTCCCCACTTATTTTTTTCCTTTCTTCATTGACCATTACTTTCTGTTTTGGTGCTCTGACTATTTTTTCCTTGTGTTTTTTCATAGGCCTTTTATACTATGGGGGCTTTGTACTACACTCACTAGACCCATGTTGATAAACTGGCCCATCAGACTGGTGAATTAACGCGCCTCATAGCTGCCCTGACCTATGTAGATGGGAGGGAGACCCTTTTGGTCAAGGAGGTTTCTTCTTTAAATGAGGAGAATGATGCTTTAAAGGAGAGCAGAGCTAAGGTGAACACTGAGATTGAAGATCTTCAGTATCGCCTGTCCCTAACTCATTATGAGTTGGAGATTGCTGCTAAGGGGGGGTGGCCATGCACTCGCGTTATGGCATCTTCAACAATTACATTGCCGGCCAGTTCTGGCGCAATGGTTTTGAAACTGCTTTGAAGGAGCCTGCGCAGAGAAAGCCTACAGACCCTAAGGCCATGGATGTGCATCTTGGTGTGAAGGTTCCCTATGATGCTCCAAACCCAAGTCCATCTGAGGAGTTCTTCTCCAAGTTCCTTATTGGGAACGCTCCTACTGACCCTGAGGGCTCAGAGGCTCCAGCCCTTCCTCCTTCTTGAAATGTAAGGGATGTTGATAGGGCCACAAAGTTGCCCTGACCTTGGCATATGGGAGGGAGACCCTATTAGTCAAGGAGGTTGCTTCTTTGAAGGAGAATAATGTTGTTTTAAAGAAAAACAAGGCTAAGGCGAATACTGAGATTGAAGATCTTCAATATCACATGTCCCTTACTAATTTTGAGATGGATATGTGCCACCAAAGGGGGTTGGCCATGCACTCACACAATGAGATCTTCAACAATTGCGTTGCTGACCAGTTCTGGCGCAATGGTTTTCAAACTACTCTAAAGAGCCTATGCAAAGAAAGCCTGCAGACTCTGAGGCCATGGATGTGCATCTTGGTGTAAAGGCTCCCTATGATGCTCCAGACCCAAGTCCAGCTGAGGAGCTCTTCTCCAAGTTCCTTATTGGGAACGCCCCTGCTGACCTTGAGGGCTCAGAGGCTCTAGCCCCTCTTCCTTCTTGAAGTATAAGGGATGTTGATAGAGCCACAATACGGATCTCGTTCTCGTCTTGAGTTGCAATGTATCTCATTCATGGCACTATCATCTCCCTTATTAGGAGCAATCTCCCCTCTTTCTTTTAGTTTTGTTCATCAAAACTGTCTCTGAACTTTTGTTACCGATTGGGCAAATTTACATATTTCATTTTAATGAAAAATTTTCTTTCTTTTGTTTAATTTACTCTGAATCTACCGAAGTTTGTATGTCTTAGCTGATATTTGTTTCATCAGTATATGTATGCCTCTGGCATATAAGCTTTTGGTTGATTTAACTATGGCAATAAAAGTTCCCTTGAGTTGGCTCAGGCACGTGCCTCTGATTTTTCATAACTAATGAATAAATTCCACTTTTGAATGGGTCAGACATATTCATTTGCCATTTTCATAACTTAAGGAATAAATTTCTCTTTTGAATGGGCCAGGCATATGCCTCTACCATTTTCATAACTTAAGGAATAAATTTCTCTTTTGAATTAGTCAGGCATACGCCTCTGCCATTTTTATAATAAAATACCTTGTTAATTGTTTGCTAAAATATTTATTTTGAGAAGACGAACATTGAGGCTCCAACCTCTTTTATTTATTGAATAAAAATAAATTAATAATAAACAATGTGGGCATGAATTGCATATAACTGGGAATCTAACTAAGGATAGTACCTCTTTAATCTGGAGGCATTTTGGGAATTTGGTTTCATGCGCCCATTAGACTTATTTAGTCAGTAACCCCCTTACCTATGATTTTTGTCACAGTATAAGGTTCTTCCCAATTTTCTCAAAGTTTTCCTATAATTCCAATCTTTTTTCTGAGGACCATGTCGCCTACTTGGAATTCACGTCTCTTTACTCTCTGATTGTAGCTTCTTCTTGTCCTTTGATGATACTCATCCAATCTAGTAGCTACCTTATCATACTTTTCTTCTAGAGTATCGAGAGCATGTGTTAGATTCTGATTGTTTTGACCCTCTTGGTAATTTTTGCTTCTGATGGTTGGGACAACGTTTTATGTTGGGATCACAGCTTCAGCTCCATAAGTCATGAAAAATGGAGTTTCTCCAGTAGGAAATCTTGATGTAGTTATATATGCCCACAGGACTTCAAGTAGCTTGTCCGGCTAGAGCCCCTTGACATCGTCCAGTTTCTTCTTAAGGTTATCCAAGATAGTCCAATTCGTTCTTTCAGCCTGCCTATTTCCATGTGGGTATCCAACTGAAGAAGTTTTGAGTTGTACACCATGTTGCTTGCAGAAGGACCTAGTCCATTTATTGTCTAAGTTGAGGCCATTATCTATCATTATGACCCTGGGGGCCCCCAAAACGGCATATGATATGTGTCCAAATGAACTTTATTACATGCTTGTGAGTGATCTTTGAATATGACTCCGCCTCCACCCATTTGGTAAAGTAATCCATAGCTATCATCGCCAATTTCACCTCCCTTAGCACTTGTGGAAATGGTCCTACAATATCAATCCCCTATTGTGCAAAAGGGTGTGGGTTGAATGTAGGATTAAGAAGCTCTACTGGGGGGTGAATGTTGTCTCCGTGGATCTGGCACTTGTGACATCTTCTAACAAAAGTGTCTGTGTCCTAGGAGAGGTAGGGCCAAAAGTAGCCTTGGTTTAGTACTTTGTGAGCAAACGACCTTCCTCCTGAGTGGTTTCCACATGTTATTTCCTGTATTTCCTTCATAATGGCTCTAGCCTCAGAAGGGATGAGGCATCTGAGGTATGGCCCTCCAAAGGATTTACAGTATAAATTCCCGTTAATCAAAGAATACCTGGTGGACTTCATACGGATTTTCCTTGCCTCGGGCTTGTTTTTAGGCAAAGTCCCATCTCTTAAATAAGATATGATTGGATCCATCCAGCTGGGCTCCCATGGAATTCTGCAGACACTTATTGGTTATTTCGTACTGGGGAATTCCAGGTAGTCTATCGGTGCTACCATGGTTAGGTCTTTTCTGTTGGATGACGCCATGTTGGCCAATCTGTCTGTGCCTTCATTCTTTTCTCGTGGAACTTGTTGTAGGGTGAATTGATCAAAGTTACTGAGCTCTGTATGAACCAGGGCTCTGTATGGTTCCAGTTTCTCCTCGGCTTCGTATTCCCCATTGACTTGTTTAACCACAAGTTGGGAATCTCTATATATTCTGAGGTGTTTTACTTGAAGACTCTGGCATAGTCTAATTCCTGCCGGTAATGCTTCATACTCGATTTCATTATTGGAGGCTGGGAATTCCAATTGTACCGATTGATGTATTTTCGTACCATATGGCATTATGACTTCCAGATCTAGACCAGCCCCTCTGATTCCAACTGATCCGTCAACGAATAGACTTCATTATAGCTCTTCTAATTCTAAATGATTGAGCTCTGGTTCCGCCTCTAAAAGGAAATCAGCCAGGGCATGTCCCTTGATAGCGGTTCTAGGGACGTATGTGATGTCAAAAGCTCCCAACTCTATTGCCCATCTAGTGATTCTGCCGGTCAGGTCAGGCTTGGACATTATTGCCCTGATAGGAAATGATGTAGGGACAACGATCGAGTGCGTTTCAAAATAATGTCTGAGCCTTCTTTTAGCATTGACTAATGATAGGATCACTCGTTCTATGGTAGTGTATCTTGTCTCTGGGCCTATGAGTGACTTCCTGGTGTAGAAGACAGGGGCTTGGCAAGTATTCTCTTCTTTGACCAACGTTGCGCTTGTTGATGAAGTAGAAACTACTAGGTATAGATGTAACCTCTCTCCTGGCTCTAGAGAGATCAACACGGGAGGGCTCACAAGATATTCTTTTAATTTCTGGAGTGCATGGGTTTGCTCTGGTCCCCAGGTACTGCATTTTTATGCTTCAATAGCCTGGAGCCTTTGGTAGGTAACACCTGCATTTTTCAATCCAAAAGGCATTATTTATAACAAAATATACATTCTTCTGTGATAAATGATGTTTTTTCCTCATCTGTTGTATTCATGGGAATCTGGTTGTACCCGGAGTACGCATCTAGGAATGAGAGTCTTTCATAGCTTGCTGTAACGTCCACCATCTGGTCAATTTTTGGCAGTGGGGAGCAATATTTCAGGCAGGCCTTGTTTAAATTGGTGAAGTCGATGCAGACTCTCCATTTCCCATTTTTCTTCTTAACAACAACTACATTAGAGAGCCAGGTGGGATATTTGACTTCCCTAATAAACCTGGCCTTTAATTACTTTCTGACCTCCTCGGCTATGATCTGATTCCTTTCTACCCCTAAGCGCCTCTGCCTCTACTTGATGGGTCTTGCCTCAGGGTCAATGTTCAGGTTATGTTGTGCAACTGATGGATCTATGTCTGGCATATGTAGGTGTGACCAGACGAATATATCTTGTGTTGTCCTGTAATAACTTTATCAGGTTTACCTTCTCAGCGGTTATCAAGGCTGACCCGATGAACATAGTTCTGCCATCGCCAGTGGGACTAATATCCACTTCTTGGAGCTGATCTGTCGTGACCTGAGTCTCTCGACCCCCCTCAAAAGTGTCAATCTGTAATTAATATTTTTCCTTCTGCTTGGAGTTCTCTTGAACCTCCTCGTCTGGTTTGGTCCATATATTGAGGTTCTTTATTGATACTGCATAGCACTCCTTCTCTACTACCTGATCCCATGGGATATCAATCATGTCCACACCATTGGGATCCATACATCTCATTACGATGGAAGGTTGAAGGTACTCCTTACATCTTGTGAATCCAGCCTCTTCCCATAAGGAGGTTGTATGATGGCTTAACGTCCACCACCACGAAGTTTTCCCTCAGTGTCTTTCTTGCGGCTGACAGAAGCAGCTGGATGACCACGATCGGCTCCAATCTTTATCCATCAAATTTAGCAAGAGAAACTCTGGCAGGTTGCATTTGGTTAGTATCCACTCCGAGTTTGTCAAAGGCCCATTTGGTCATAATATTCGTGTTACTCCCAAGGTCTACCATAACTTTTTTGACCAAACAGTTGGACACTAAGAGCGATATGATCAAAGGATCTTCATGTGGCATCTGTACATTTTTTAGGTCGGCTTCGGAGAAGCTGATCTGAGGCTCTTCCCTTCTGTTAGAAATTTGATATATCTCGTCAATCCTCCTGAGTTTGTGAGACTGACATATCTGGGACCTCCTGACCCCTCTGTCTCCTCAGGTGTAACCCCACCCTATACCATATGGATCACTCATACTGGTTATCTCGCCTAAGTATTATTCTGAGGAGCTTTTGGCTGATGCTCTGCCCATGCCTGATCTTTTGCTACATATTCGGCTAGTTCTCCTTTTGCAATCATTGCTTCTACCTATCTACGCAGATTCCTGCAATCGTTAGTGTGATGACCATACTCACTATGAAAGGCACAATGCTTTGTCATATTTCTTTGTTCCATGGGTTGTCTCATGGACAAAGGGGGCCTAAAAATCCCTTTATTCTTCTTTTCTAGGTAAAGATTACCCACACTTACTTTTAAGTGGAGTCACCTTGTCTTCTATTATTTATTTTTTGCTGATAGGTTTGTTTGATAAAGATCTTGGACCCTGACGGGTTGGCTTCTGTTCCTTGATTCGATCTTTGGTGCGAGCTTCGATGGTAATCATGGCGGCCCTTTTTTGCATGACCGCCTCTTCTTCTTCAATTCAGAGGTAACCCTGAGATTTGGAATTTAATTCCCCTATATTACTCTGGGGCCTTTTTACCAGAAAGGCGTGGAATTTAGTACCTGGGATCAGGGCCATCCTATATGCCTCTACCGCTGAAAATGGGTCACACTGATCGATGGAGGACATTTCTCTAGTGAATTTGGATAATAAACTCTGGGGAGTTTCATCTTTCTCTTGGGTCATGGTAAATAGGCTGGAAATAGTCTTCTTTTGTCTATGACTGCCATAATATTATGTTATAAAAAATTCGCACAACATACTCCAACTCTCGATGGACCTAGGAGGTTGTTACCTGAACCATAGGAGTGGTGCATCAATCAAGCTGGTGGGGAATATATTGCACATCAAGGCCTCATCTTTCTTCCATGCGGTCATCTTGGTCTGGTACTGGTAGATGTGATATGTTGGATCTTTTATTCCATCATAAGGGGTAAAGGTGGCAACCTAAACTTCTTCGAATACTCGGCTTGATCTATCTCATCTATGAATGGTGATCTTATCAAGTCAATGGCAGCGTGGGTTACCAGATCTTTCATCGAGGGGGTATGGACTTTCATGCTTTCCAGTAGTTGCTTCTGTATTTTGGCGGTCATATCTTCCAGATCCTTCATTGTAGGCTGAGTCTGGACTGGGGAATCCCTGTGCCTTTGGCTGGTGACCTCTTCTTAACCATCAACTACTCTGCTCCCTGTGTCCTCCCATCCGTTGTTCTGATTTCCATCATTGTGTGGCAGATCTGGGAGCATGCCTTTGTTGTTTGCGGTATTGGCTTGGCCTCCTTGATTGTCAGGATTTTAATCCTGACCCTGCCTCTGACGGAGCTTTGCATTTTGTCGTTCTAACTCTTCATTCATTCTTTCCACCGCCACTAATCTTTCCATGATTGCTTGAATCTGGGCAGCTTAAGCATTGCTTACCTCGGCTAAAGTCGTAGAGGACCTTGTATCCACCACCATAATTACCCTAAAAAGGGTTCGAAAAGAAAAATCGAAGGAAGAAAAGGAAGGGAGAGCGTCGAATCTGTGAGGTGAGAAAAAGAAATAATCTTCATTCCCAAAGACGACGCCAAAGTGTAGATGCAATTTTTTGCACACACTCAATAATATTCTTTATTGAGGCTCTAAGGCCATATTTATACATGAGACGATGGGTCTTAGCCCATTGAGATTAGGATCAAATCCCTTTATTTCAGGGATTTTGATTAACATCAATCTCTATCATAATTAAGCCTTTAAATTTAGCCCCAAGTTTTCCTTGTTTATGGGCTTTAGTTAACAGAACTTATTATTCAGACTTGATGGACCTCTAAGATATATTTAAACCCATCTTGGTGAGCCCAAAACAGTTTGTATGCTTGTAACTTAACATTGGACCGTTTACTTTGTTGGGCCAGGAATTTTGTCATTTACAAAAATATATTTAATATATAGTGAATAAATAAACATACTTGATTCAATATCAAAAGAGTTGAGTGCTTCAATTTCGTCCATTTGTTCTTCAATTTGAATCGGCACTTGCGAGGCACGTAACCAATCTTGTGCACAAATCAAGGCTTCAACAACTTTAGGAGTATTGTTTTTTAATTTAGTTATTAAAGTCTTTATTAAATTAAAATTTAATTGTAATTTTTCGAATGAAATAAATGTATAAAAATATTTTTTATTTTAAAGGGTTTACTATTTTATAATAGTAAATAACTAATAGAAAGTCTTCCATTATATTTTTTTAAAAATTGCAATACTGTATATTTTAATGTATGGAAATATTATAAATGACTTACATTTTTATAATAGTATGGATAGATATCGATAACTATTTAGTATAAAATAAGATATTTATATTTAGTTTAGAATAATATATTATTTATATAAGATATTATAGTTTAAAATAAAATAAAATATTATGTGATATATTATTAATATAATATTTTGAAATATATATGAATAGTACCAGATTGGCCCGGATTATTAAAAATTCAATCCAGAACTGATCCGTAAAATATCGGATTGGGTGTTTTTGGATCCATGTCCAATCCAATCCATAAAAAATTCGATCCAATATATCCGGATCGGATTGGACATATTGGATTTATGGATTTGCCATATTTTTGAACACCCCTAGTCATTACTAAGTACCAAAGACAATACGTCTCTGTTGGATTAACTTGAACGGATTGGTTACAAAAGGCAATTGAAATTATATCGTGTGTATATTTTTATGTGGGTACAATCTATTCAATTCAGCGACAAAATAAGGAGATTTTTAAATAGTAAATAATTAGTAAGTTCTCTCACACACGACATAAATAGTGTTCATTATTTTAATAATAATTATTATTATTTTTTATTGTGGAATAGAAGGAACCACGATGAACTGACTATTAACGTAGTCTCATTTGTAACATGGTTGATTATTCACGACATGGATAAGTTGTCGGATATGTGGTTATGGTCAGACATAGTTAAGTTGCCTATTGATTTAAGTACTGGTTATGTTTTCATGTATGGATATTTTGCTTACTTAATAGGGTTTATGCATTTAGGACTATAATTATAGTTATGGGAATTAGTTTTTTCTTTTTCTTTTTTCTTAAGCTTATGTAGGGTATATGGAGTGATTATATGATTATTTGTAATATATGGGATTATGTAGAGTCTACTTGCTCGTGGGACTGACCTATTGTTGTTAATATTTCAGGTCTCAACAGTTCCAACCATAGGGTTGAGAGCTCATCTCTTTCCTTCTCGAGTTGTTTAGCTCTTCATCTTATTTCAGTGTAGGAACTCAATTTAGTATTATTTTTCAAACTTATACTTGTAGCTATGATTTTAGGGGTCCATATTTATGGAATTTTTGAGTTGTACCCTTTGGGATTTGAATTATTCGTATTTTTATTTATTTATGAGAAAATGAACCTTTGAGACTTAATAATTTCTTTATAATATCTTTTGTTTTCGTCCTTGTTTATTATCGAATGTAGATTCTCCTTAATTTTCGGTATAGGTTTTGCCAACCTATGTTTGAAATTAGGGGGTGTCACAAATTTAGATGCAACGTCAGAAAACATTAAATTACAAACAAAAAGAAAAAAATAATGCGGTATCAGAACATTTAATATGATCATTTATCATTGCTCTCTTCTTTCTTATACAAAACTATCCAGTGTCGCACTCCCTTTTTTTGGCGCCCCGCACCAATCAACTTTTTATGCACTCATCGCCCTTAAGCAATTTGGAGCCCCAAATTTTATATTTTACTTATTATTATTATAGGTCCAAAAATTTAAATTAAAACAATTGCAATTTCAATTTCTTGACTTAATAAAAAAGTCGAATCCAATCCAATCATTTATTGTGATCAAGGTTGTAAGATCTTTCTGGCACTGTAACACTTGTACAACGGCAACAAATATTTGTAACAACACCAACATGAAGTTTGTTTTTAATTTTTCAATATTAATATATTTAATATATTTTTTAACGAAATTTGTTCACCCTTGCGTCAAGCCTTATGTAAAAGGTCTCATATTTGATCTCGCTTATGACCTCCACGAATTTTAAGACTCTAAGGACCAGCCCTACCCTTAAGTGAAGGGATGTCACGACTTGTTTCATCTGTGAAATAACATACAAACTTTATGACACTTAAATCCAAGAATAAATCTATTTTTATAATACATGTTTGGAAAGTGTCTCAAATTCTATTTTAATTAAGTTTTCTATTTAGAGTTGTATTGTAAAAGGAATTTCTTGTTAGAGAGTTTTATTCTCCAAAAAGTTGTTATCCTTATTCAACAAGAAAATAAGTTTTCTTGTTCAATAAGGAATGAAGTCTTACTCTATAAATAGGGATCTAGAGTTTGTGTTAGAGAGAAAATATAGAGATGTGGTGAGGAAGAGATGAGTGAGGGTGAGGTGTATGCAATTGCATCAAGAGAATGTGCGATGGACATCTGTAGTATCTTCCTAATGAATATTCTCTCTCCGTAGAAGTAGGTCACGTTAAATATTGTGTATTATCTGTGTGATTTGTGTGTGTGAGTAAAAACATGTGTAGATGATCTCGGACGGGATTAATTTCTAAGTATAAGATGAAAATTAATTCCTAACAATACAAACATGTTTGCCGTTATTTCTTTTATTTTATTACTCGTCTTCTACGTCTTTATTTATTTATTTATTTGTTATATATTCTCTTTCACACTTTGACGGGATTAATTTCTAAGTATGAGATGAAAATTAATTCCTAACAATACAAACATGTTTGCCGTTATTTCTTTTATTTTATTACTCGTCTTCTACGTCTTTATTTATTTATTTGTTATATATTCTCTTTCACACTTTCTTTGTTCAAACAAAATGTTAATATTTTAAATAGGTTATTTTGACCATCTATTCTTAAAGATGATCATTAAAGTTTAATCCCTCCTATAATATCTTAACAAACTCTATTTCTGAAGAACTTGGTTAAATTCATAATGAATTTTATTTGATTTTCCCAAAAACAAATAAACAGTGTAACACTACTTCATTAATTAATTTGTTGGTGATAATCAATACAAACTAGATTTGCACAAGTGAATAGATCGACTGAATAGTAGTAACTTGGTCCCAAACTCCCCCACCATTCTATTTATATATAAATATAAATATCATACTAATTAAAAATATAAACTTAAAAATAGGAACCAAACTTAAAAAATTAATTTTTTAATGTTTGAGAACCGGAACCAAACTGCCGGTTCGATCCGGTCCAGTTCTATTTTTTAGGTTTTGTGTACAAACTAATTGACATAAAATTCTTGCGTACCACTTGAGCACTGTGCCACTGCCCTAGTCAGCTGTACAACTCGCTTATGTAAGTGCAAAGTCAATACTCATACTGATAACTCATAAGCAAGGTTTGCCGTAATGGTGTTGGTTACTGTAACGATAACGGTATCGGTGTAACGGACTCGAGTCAATAGCGGAGTTACATAACGGGACTTTCGCAATCGTGAATTTTTTAAAATTTTGCACATCTTACGATTCTTACCCAAAATATTTTAATCACATACTTTTGGTAACATGAATGAATAAAGATGATTTTTTAGGTAGATTTAAGTGAATTTTATTTAATTTTTTAAAGAAATTTAATATAAAAAATGAATTATTAATAAATCTAATGATATCGTCGTTATTTCAATGTTTATGATATACTTGTTATGATATTATTAAATTAATTTTAAACTTAAATAAATAAAAAATTAAAATCACAAAAGATATAATTTATTTCTAACAATGCAAAATAATTTTTAAAAAGGTATATGCAAAGATTATTTCACCAGTTCAATTTTTTTTTACTTTTCTGTGCAAAGATTATTACAAATATTACTTTTCAATAATGAAGTAACATTTATCATATCATATATAAAACAAAAAGCTTTTTAACCCAAGTTTTTGAAAAATTTCAACTGTGTTAATCGTTACGGTATTTTCAGAACCGATGAGAATCAGGATTATGACCACTGTAACAATCATAACGACCCATAACAATCGTTCCGGATGTGAGAATTTATCCACTGTGATATAACCGCCCATAACAATATCCACCACTCAAAAATTCATTACTAACGCGGTTACTCTGAACCATGCTCATAAGTCGTATCCTCTGCAGTGGGTAAACTTGTCCTCATTGAACTCTCACAAAAGAGAAGAGACTTCATTTCCACCACCACTTTCTTTATGCTGTTCCTGTTCCTGTTCCCTCCAAATTTTCTTTATTGACTTGGAGTGCTACATGCATTCGTTATAATTAATAAAAGGTTCTTTTGTCATATTGGACATTGGAGGCTCCTTATTTTTCCAAATAATATCAAATATGAACTCTAGTTTTTAGTGTATCACTTACTAACGTCTTAAACTAAACAGATCACGACATTAATGTTTGTTGAATTCTGCTATGCCATTGATAATTTTTTTTATTATATATATACTATATATATGCTCGAAAAATATTTTTTTCTCTTTTCAGAAAAAAACAATGTTTATATTCATGTCTCATATATATACATACAGATGGAGAGACAGTATAATCAACAAGAATTAATACACTTGCAATAGATAAATTGCGGAATTATTTACATAAACCAGCAACAGACCTGACAAAGTCTTATGGCACGCTTAAATGTGACTTCCTTTACTTCATTTGTTTGTGAAGAAAAATTACATTACAGGTGCAATCTCTCTCTCACGCAAATAGATTAAAGCATAGTACTACAAAAAAAAAATGTTCACATCATTATTTAATTACTAGCTAATCGGTACATCAATACAGAGTGCTCTAAACAATCCTTGTATACAGCTGATCAGGGTGTAGTGATACCTGCACCAAAGACGAAAAACAAAAATTAATTCAAAAGTCAAAGCTTTCATATATATATATATATATATATATATATGTCAATGATTCAACTTTCAATATAAATACAGGTTAATGATCCTTGCAGTCAAATATTCCAGCTCAATGATTCTACTTTACGAAATGTTAGACCTTCTAATGAATTTTCATTGACTTCATGTAGTGAATAAGTTTGCGAGTCTTTATCTACTTCTCCCTCCATCCCAAATTAATAATCGGATTTTTAAATTTTAGTTTTTTCAAAATATGTGTGAGTTTTGAATCTTAATACAATATAACATTTTACTTAATTTTTTCATCTATTTCTCCCACCAACTTTAAAATAAACCGTGAACCCCATTAATTTTTAATTTTTCTTAATTTTATAAGGATAAAAATGAAAAATTATATAATATCACCACGAAAAAATATAAGATCTTAAAATGTCAAAAAAATCCAACCAGAGCTTACTTCCACACTTGTAGTGGCGAGGGACTTGGCGTCCACAACCCTGGACAACTTTGACAGCATAATTAACATCAATGAGTGGTGCTAATTTTGGTGTAATGACAGCACAAATACACTCAAGATGAGTCACCCTCAATCTCTTGCAGCAATATGGGGTTGGAGGCTTTCTTGTGAGCACAGACTTGCATGCATTCACCAATATTTTCCTCTCATTGTGACACCTTGATGCTGAGATAGCCCCAACACTCTCTGCATTAAACATAACGACCACCACTAATGAAACCAGTAGAAGAGCACAAGCTCTTGAACTCATCAACCTCTTTCCTTCCATGGTCTTATTTTGTTGCCCTAGCTAGTTACTCACACATCTTTGGGTTACTTCACTTGGCACATATATAGACACAAACAAGGGTGATACACTGATAGTACGAATATGCACTTGGTTATTGAGAAAATTACTTTGGTGGTATCACTGATATGTGATGATTATTAAATTTCCTAATAAGATATTTTTATTAACTTTATTTACACCCCCTCTTGTTTGTTTTTACTTAAATCACACTCCCCAAGTTTGAAAATCTTTATTTACACCCCTTATTTTTTAAAATTCACATAATATTCATCTCCTCAGGCATGACATCATCCTGATTTATTTTTTAATACATAAATTATCCTCAATGTGTAAACTAGGTGGTGTTTGGAAACAAGGATATATATTTTATCAATTTGACCCCTCCCATTTCTAATAATTCAAAAATAAAATAAAAGATATTTAAACACAATTCTATAATTTGTTAAATAGTTTAACATAAATTTATCAAAAGTATTATTCCTCTTTTTTAAGAGTTTAAATTTATATTTTTAAACTAAAATATTAGATCAAAATTTATTATATGCACAAATTATTCAATTACTTCACATATTTAATTTATTAACATATTAGAACTAACATATTCAATTTTCACATATTCATAATAAAAAGAATTGAATCTCATATATATATATATATATATATATATATATATATATATATTTGAAAAGTTAGAATCTCATATATATATAAAATTTAAATATGTGTTTGGAAACTGGTTTTTGTAACGGCTCCCACCCTATCCTGACACAATACTCTGTCCGCTTTTGGCTCACTCATACTAGAGACTTCCCAAGGGGTCACCCATCCTGGGATTACTCCAGGTTAAACACACTTAACTGTGGAGTTCTAGTGGGTTCCTCCAGCCATCACGGTTTTAAAACGTATCGTGTCATAGAAGGGTATGAAACTCACATATAAGACGTAACATTTCCTTACCCAGACGATGTGAGATTGTGCATCTATAGCTCGCCCAGTGTGATAGCTTGTCAGTGCCATCTATACCCACCCACGACACACCCACTCACATAGGTCGCCGCAAGTTTATTCTCCATCAAGAAAACTTTTATTCACAAATCCAAACTTATATATATATATATGTATACATATGTATATAAATACTTAAACCATAATTTATATAAATGTATGTATATATATCTCTGTGTGTGTGTGCAGGTGTGTATCTGAAGCAGCACGACTGGGGGGCGCGGCTAGGTTGAGGGGGGAGGGGCACGGTCCAAGGAGGGGGTCTCCGTCGACGGCCGTTGGGGATTTGAATAAGGGCAAATAAGTAAATTCAAAACCTTCAACGTGGTCGAGGCCGGAGCAGCCGAGGACGAGGCAAAGGTTTGCGCCTAAACTGGATGGCGTGCATTGTTTCGAAACTATCATTCCTTATTGAGTTTCAAGATTTGTATTTCTATATATATATAAATATCTATAATTTTTCCGAAAGAAAAAAAGAAAAAGCATAGTGTTGTAAATTGTAAATCGTGACACAATCAGTACACATTCCTTATTGAGTTTCAAGATTAATTGTATTTCTATATTTATAAATATCTATAATTTCTTTGAAAGAAAAAAAGAAAAAGCATAGGGCCCGTTTGGAAACCCTTGTTTTTGTTTTTGTTTTGGGAACCAAAAAATGAGAACTAATTCTTATTCTCATTCTTCTTTTGGGAATCAAAAAATAAGAATCAAAAACTTGTTTGGGGCAAAAAAGAAAATTTTTATTTTGTGTCACACACACCAATACACCAAAACACACACATATATATACATAGGGCCGACCACTATTCCTCCACCTCCTTCACCTTCACCTCCACCACTCACACATATACACACACCAAACCACAGACACAAATATACACACAACTTCGAATTGGGGAGAATAACTCTGAATTAGGGTTTCTAATTGGGAAGAAGATTTTCGAAATGGGGAGAAGAGCTTCGATTGGGGGACCGTCGCCGGCGACAATGATGATCGGAGGTAAGAGTTTTGATTTTGAAGTGGTGATAGTGCCGATTTGAGTTTCTGTGTGTGTATATATATACATGTGTGTGTGTATATATATATACCAATTTAAGCTTTGATTCGGCGACAATGATGATGGAGGTGGTGACCGTCGCTAACCAAATATGGAGGAAGGATATGGCCTGTTTACCGTCCCGTGAAGAGGAGGAGATGATGGAGAAGCTGCCCTAGCCTTTTCTCTTCAGATTGATTTTTTTTCAAACAATGAAAAGAACATCAAATTCATGTTTTCATAGTTTTCACTACTGTTCATCAAAAAGATTCTCAGATAAAAAACAAGTGAATAGTGCCAAGATTTCCAAACACATTTTATTCTCATGAACAATACCAAAAAATAAAAACAAGAACAAAAATAGACCTATCCAAACGCACTCATAGTATTGTAAATTGAAAATTACGTGACACAATCAGTATAATATTCTTTATTCTTCATATTGAAAGTTTCTTTTAATGAGTTGGATGTTGAATACTGCGATTTGCCTTTCAATTACAATTTTATTTCTTATAATGTTGTTTTGCCTTTCGAGTGCAATTTTATTTCTTATAATGTTGTTTTGCCTTTCGATTGCAATTTAATTCCTTATAATGCTGGTGGTGGTGGTAGCGACAACTGGTGGAGGTGGTAGGGGTGAAGTGTTTGGAGATGATGTTATAGTTGAATAGATTGTTGGATATATGATTAATAATATTTTGGGATTAAATTGATTTAAGGGGTGTTTGGTTTGAGAATCTTTTAGACATTTCATACCATGAGGGGGTGTGATTGAAGTAAAAACAAATATGAGGGGGTGTAAATGAAGTTAACTCTTTTATTTATTTTTATGTAGTACTATCTCTGTCCCAAATTAGTTGTTAACTTTTCAAAGTTTTTTATTTTTATTTTTGTTTTCCATTTTTCCCTTTGATTAGTATAGTTGTAGTTTGTAGTGGACTCATAGTTATATATGGTGACTCATTTCTTTGAGGGAAAAAATAACTTAGCCACCAAACAATCTTTATTTAGGTAGGAGATCAATTCCTAGATGGAATTGATTGACTTGTTCACCACTCCATCTTCCTCTATAAATACAGGATCTGACCTATTGTATTCAGGCCATGTTTGGTAGGTGGTCTGGTCCCAGGTGGTCTGATCTGGTCTTGCGTTTTATGAGACCAGACCGTGTTTGGTAGCATTTGTCCCAATTTTTTGGTTAGACCAAGTAAGACCAAATCAAACCAAAATGGCCTCATTTCAGACCAAAACAAAAGGTGGTTCCTGGTGGTCCGGTCTGGTCTTATTAATAAAATATATTTATAAATAATTAAAAATGAATAAATAATAATAATAAATTAATAATAATAATAATAAATTAAATAAAACATATTTTAAAAATAAAATATAAATAATAAATAATAAACAAAATGAAATAAATAATACCTAATAATAATAAAAAATGAATATAATAATAAATAAATGAATAAATAATAAAATATATTTATAAATAATTAAAAATGAATAATTAATAATATAAATAATAAATTAAATAAAACATAATAATAATAATAAATGAATAGAATAATAATAAATAAATATAATAATAATAAAAAATGGACTAAATAATAAATAGTAATGATAAATTACATAAAACATATTTAAAAATATAATAAAAATAATAAATAATAAACAAAATGAAATAAATAATAAATAGATATAATAATAAATAATAAGTAAATATAATAATGAATAAATACTTCATAATAATAATAAAAAATGAGTATAATAATAATAAATTAATAAAATATATTTTTAAATAATTAAAAATGAATAAATAATTTATAAATAAAATGAATTAAATAATGAAATAATAATAAATAAATAGAATATATTTATAAATTGATATATAAATTAATAAATAATAATTTAATAATATAAATAATAAAATATATTATAAAGTGAAGAAATAATAAATAAAGAAATAAATAATACATAAATAAATATTATAATAAATAATAAATAAATAGTAAGACCAGACCGCTTACCAAACAGATTTTTTCATATCAGATTAGACCAAACCATACATGACCCGATTGAATTGGACCAGACCAAACCAGACTAGAAAGACTGCCTACACTTGTACAATTCTCCATTTGAAGCTAAAGACTGTCTATATAGACAACTTATATAACCCTATACTAGTTTTCAACGTTTCTAGAAAGTCAATAGAGTCTATTGTGAAACATGGATATCTGTTTCTTGAAATTTGTATTTTCGTATATAAAGCTTCACATAAATATTTTACAAATGTTCATGCACTTGTGAGCAACTTGGTCCGTTGACGGAAATTTTAATTATTGTGACATGTAGGTGTTGTTTGGTAGATGATTTTGGTATCATACTTTTAGTTTTGGGTTGAAAAGTATAGTCCAGCTTATGTTTGACAAGTTTAGTTCTGGATTCACAGTGGTAAATTATGGTGTACCAAATGAGATAATTTTCAACCCATCTCAATACATGGTTTGTCTTGGTTTGGTTACTGATGCAGGGGGATTCGAGTCAAACGATGCCAAACTGTCAGATTGATCATTGATGGCGCTGGATTACCTGGAGCGGGAGGATCAACGCAAGGATGGTAAGAAATCGTGATCTAGTCTAATTGGGGCATTTTTCGTGCACATGTCGGTTTTTTGGCCATAACTGAAGCTACAAGTGTTCGATTCGCGTCCGTGACCCCAATTCGGAAAGCTACGCTCGGTGCATATCGTTTCGAGCCCCAAATTCGCTGTTTTCCTTTTCAAATCTTTATTTTTAGTTAATTTTTGCTATTTATGCTAATCTTTTATTTGTCGATTAGGAAATAATTCTGAACCCGATTTGGGCCAGATTTTTGGCAATCTTTTGATTTCTTTCCTCATTTTGTTTTGGTAAGACTTTTAGGGTTTTGCTATTTTTGGTAAAAATCCTATTAAAGGTCAATTTTCAACTATTTAAACCCGGCTTGTGGGTTGTTTCTTATTATTCTTGATTATAAACAATTTTATTGAATTCCAGAGTGTTCTCTGAAATTTTTGGGTCGAATTCTCCTGTTTTTTCCTTGCAAATTACCTATTGCATTAGCCTGAAGAATAATCTATATTCTGTCCGGCGTCAGTTACTATTCATAACCCATAACCATCAAATTAAAACCAACCCACAATCCCAAATTCATTATTGGTGTACAATTTCATTCTCAATAAAAGTCAATATTATCATGTTTGTCATTTTATTAAATAAAAAAAATAGAATTAAGTAAAAATAAATAAATAATAAACAAAACTAATCATTAATAAATTTTTAGTAATTAATAATAAATAAATATAAATTGAGTAAAATATTAAATAAATAATATAGAAATAATTAACAATTAACAATTAAAAATAAATAAATAAATACTGAGTAATAAATATTTAAAAATAATAAATAAATAAAAATGATAAATAAAATAGAATTAATAATTAATTAATAATAAATAAATTTTGAGTAATAAATATTTTAACATAATAAATAAAGGAAAATCAAATAAATAATAAACAAAAATAAAATGAATAAATAATTAATATTAAATAGTAAAATATTAAACAAATTTGTACCAAAAAATAAATAGTTAAATATACATATATATTTATTTAATTAAAATTTTAGTTTAATTAATAGAATATAATTAATAATTAATAATAAATAAATAAATATTGAGTAATAAATATTTAAAAATAATAAATAAAGTAAAACAAAATAAATAATAAATTAATAAAAATTGAGTAATAAATATTTAAAAATAATAAATTGGTAAAAAAAAATTGAAATTTCAAATGGAAAAAGATTATAAATTTTCAAACTACATATTGAATAATTCTTGCAATATGGTTAAATATTATTATCTAATATTAATATTTTTTTGTAAAAACAAAATTCATCCTTAATGTGTTTTTATTTGTATATTTTATTTTTTAAAACATATATATTTAGAAAATGTTATTATAAATAAATAAAATGTCAAACCATTCCAAGTTACCAAACATGATTTGGTTTCAGAATTTCAGCCAACACCAACTGTTGGGGTTCTTTGTTTAAAATGATTTGGAAATAACATCTACACACTCTAATACTCTACAAAAATGATATCTTTTATTGAATGCGAAGTGATTTACAGAAATATCGAAAGAGAAGGGAATATAAGAGCAATTACATAACCAAAAGATCTAATAATTGTTATTTCTCTCTCTAAGAATTTCTCTCTCTCCATCTTTGAAGTCCCCCAAATTGAATCATTGACCCCTTATTTATAGGCACTAGTTCAGTCATAAGTTATTGCCACGTCATCATAATTATCCACGGTTACCCTCCATGATTTACCTAAGTCGCGGTGTTCAATCCGCGGCAATACCAATCCGCAATATTTACCGATCCGCGATCCAAGATGTTATCAATCCGCGGATTCCTTTATTTGTTGTCATAGATTCCTAGGTCATGTCCTTTATGCATATTTTTTATTTACATGACCCTGAACATTATTTGACGCATTCCAAGTACTTTACTTTGAGTATTTTGATGAATAAGGTCGCGACCCACTATTCACCATCCAAAAATATTTCCCTAGGCCAGTCAAATAGCATTCCCTACGCGATAAGCTCATAGGGTCGCAAGGTTGACTTTTGGCTATGACCCCCTTTGTCAGTCCTTAACGATTGCCTATTTGTAGAGCATTATCGCGTACCTGATCTCATCTAGAGATGCCCTGTTGGCCTATTTCCAACTTTTCCTTGTTGGACCTCTGGATTCACGGATTATATCAACGCGAATCCCCCTTTACACCCTATTGGCATTTTTCCAACTTTTTCTTGTTGTACCCTTGGATTCGCGAATTACATCAACGCAAATCCCCCTTTATATTTTTTCCCTTTTACACTTTAGTACTTAGCCAAGTACTAAAGAGTAAACCAGAAAAAAAACCTCTTTTAATTTTTGGGGGAGTATATATATATATTTTATATATGTATATTCACATACCTTATTTCCGTCATTTGCACCCTTTTTTATGACTCCTCATTCTTCCATTTTGAAATATGTCTCTGATTTACCAAAATTTATCATTTATCATGATCTGCGACATTCGGATTTGCGGCAGCCTTGATGTTGGTTCGGCTTCCGCGACCATTAATTGCACCTCCTAGGTTTTCGTGCCCCCTCCCATAAAATGTTCCATACTCATTTTTCTCCATTTGTTCCTTCCTTTTTCAAAATTATCTCTCCTTCTCCCTCAAACATTTTCTATCAATAATTTTGCCTCTACTTGACTTATTTCCAACCCCTATACCAATTTTTCCTGCCTATTCCTACTAATCTGGTCTCTATTATATATTTCAATCCTATTCTTATCCGCAATAACAATCTCCATATTTCCCTAATCCACATACCCATTCCTTGTAGCTATACCCATTATCTTTCATTCATATCCGCGGTACCCATTTCATCTTATTTATTATTTCCTCATATTTGTTCCCTTTTTATTTCCTCACCATGTCCAAAACTTCTTCTACTTCTTCCTTCAAACTTTTAGCCCTTCCTTTTGGAGTTGCTCTTTCTGTCCCCTTACCAACAGAATGGAGAAAAGCTCCATTCTTTAATAACGATCACGACCACTTCTGGACTTCTATCGAGAATCTTCCTCTTGTGGGGGATATTACTGAAGATCCTTCACTTATTCACTCTGACGGTGAGGCCCCGTTAGTTACCATTCTGCCATTTCCTCTACCGCGGTTACTTATCGAAAGAGGAGACATTCCTTTCTCTTTTGTTGAATATGAAGGTCATGTGGCCCCCATTACAGACTGGAAGATGTGGTCCATTCATATCTTAAGCCAAGATAGACATCGCGACACTCTTCATGAGGCAGGCCTATTGGATTCAATAGAATTGTTCTCTGATCTGTCCATTCGTCGTGACGCCGATGCTCTTACTCTTTCGGCATCACGATGGAGTTCCGCCTCTCATTCCTTTGTAGCTGCTTGAGGAGAGTTTACTCTTAGTCTAGAGGATGTCTATGTTTTGTTTAGACTCCCAGTGTTTGACTCGCGCCGATCAGATGTTCGTCCATTCGATGATGAAGATCAACGTATTCACCTCCATCTTCAAGCCTGCGTAGTTTACGCCTCTAAGCGTGGGAGTCGTTTTAAGAAGGGCACCATACTTGATGAATCCCCCATCATTAAAAGTGCCAAACTCAAGTACTCGAATTGGTGTCATCACTTCTTTGTAGAGTATGAACCAAAAATTCCTCTTCTTCGCGGTTAAGATCGTAGATATGTACCTGGCCCAGAATTCAATGGTGATTTCGAATTAGCAGGCTTTTTAGCTTAGTGGTTAGACAAAAAAATTTTCCAGGGGCGTCCTGAGGATGGCCAAAACAAGTTAGTCTTTTTAATGGCCTCCATTCTGTCGCGAGGTATCCGTCTACCCCTGGCCCCCCTTTTTATAGGCACTCTCTATTTTCAAGTAGATACCTTAGCCAATGAATTTTCCAGATCAGTAAGCAAATATGATATAAGTACCCATGTCCCATACCTTTTTCTGATGCTGTTTTTATTTGAAAGATTCCCCAAGTATGCCCCCAAGCCTTTGGACTTTTTCGTGAGTATGGATGATCCTCAATCCGCGGATGCTACTCTTTTAAAATCTCGCACTGCCCGTTGGTCAGGTCTTTTTTCCACTAAAAGGTTTGAATATTTCATAGACAACAATCGTAATTTTTATGGACACCATACTCAACACCTTTAAAGGGGGTTTACTTCCCTTCCTTTTATTCTGAGGATGATATGGCTTCATATAGTTATACATCTCATGAAGATCTTATTTTCATTGTTGATGGCTTTGAATGTCATCTGCCTGTTTTCGATGAGTCTTTTTCACGGGTTGCAGTCTATAATCCTTCACGGGTTGCCCGCCAACTGGGTTTTGATCAGGCAGTCCTTGTCTACGTTGCCCCTTTTGATGGAAGTTCGCTTGATGCTTATGATGACTCTTTGGTATGTTTTCGCGAAGAGTATGAAAGAACAAATCAATAATTATCTTTTGCAATCTTCATTCCCCCACGATCGCGGGCAGGAGGTCGAACCGTAGCTTATGTGGATTTCTGGCTCCAAGTCATTACAAATTTTCAGACCTACATGATGGGGCCTCCTAGACTAGTTAAGCCCACGCCAATACTCTCAGGAGATTATTCTCTTAAACTTCATAAAGCTCATGGTTCTCGTGAGTTTTATAGTAAGTTGACACTTGAGTCTTTTGATCATCGCGGAGAACACCATGAATCACCATCATACTCAAATCCACTCCCCAAGAAACAGAAGAAAGGCACAAACTTTATTTCAAAAACTAAAGCAAAACTTCCCATTCCTGCGCCCAAACAAAGACGCTCAGAACGTCTCGAAGTCCCTGTTGCTTTACCTGTCTGCGAAGAACCTATTTCCAAGAGATTGGTATGTCATTTTTTTCATTTTATTGCTTCCCTCATTCATTATTTCTTTTTAACTCATTTTATTTTCCTTGTGTTGTTTTTTTTAGCGATCTACAAGTGCCTCCACGCAAGCTACCCAAGGTGATCAATCTTTGGTCAATGATGACATAAACGATATTCCTCTAATTCAGAGGAGGGATACTGCTGCTGCTCTGGATTACATCCCCCTTTCTCAAAGGAGGGATGCTCAAAAAGCTAAAATTCTGGCCTCTGCCACACAGTCTTCAGATGATGAGGTATACGAAATGCCTTTAACTCGTAGAAACAAATCGGACATTCATGCTCCAGACCCCTCTACCCATAATACAATTGAAGCTGACAATGACATTTCTCAGGAAGATAATTCTGCTCATAGTGATGCTATGGAAAACATTATTTCTTAAAGGGATGAGTGTCCGCTGCCTAGCCAAGATTCGTGAGAAGGGAGTTTGGTCCGTACCATAACCTTGTCGTCAACCCAACAAAGACCATTACTGGATACTATTGCACAAGTACTGGAAGACATCCAATCCTCAGACCTTCTATTTTCAGGTACAGACCTACAACTTTTTTTTTTAAATAATCCATAGATCTATACCCTTTCATTTTTATTGTTAATTTATTCTCTTAATACTCCAGGTCACGAAATTGTTGAAGGTACAATTTTGCCAACTCGATCCTTGAACCAAGAGGTCCTTGTGGACAATGATTCCTCTATTGATGCCTTCGATCGTGAAGTTACTGATATTCTCTCTGACTTTCCTGACCATGGGGTAGAGAAATCCCAAAATCCTTCCAAGCTCGCGAGAAAATTTATTCTGACCGATTCAGATGAAGGGGATAATCTCCCTATTTCTCCTTTTCGCAGTGACCAACCACAGAATACCGAATTAAATACAGAGGTTTCTAGTATTCATACTCCAGACCACTCTTTTATTCGTGATGATCTGCCTCTGAGTACTCAATCCATCGATGGTCAAATTCGCGAATGCTAGATAGACTTCCTTCGAGTTACAGGGAACGTGACTAATCGTGACAGCCTTACAGAAAATGTTTATCCCGCGGGGGTTGCAACTTCACGCGAGGGTCATAGAGGTACTTAATTTTTTTATGCTACTAGTATTAGCACATTAGATACTTAACCTGTTCCATCTTGACCACTACACTTTTACAGGAAATGCACAATCCGCGAGAGTTACCAACATACAAGACAATCCCAATCTTGTCATCCTACAACCATCCGCGGAAGGTCCTTTCCTGACAAATTCTTTGGTTTCCCACCTTTTTCCACAAGAAGATAATACAAAAGAGATGCAAAATAGTGGAAGCTCAGATACTCGCCATATGCAACCTCTTGGAGGTGATCTTGAAATAGAGATAGTAGATACCCAAGAAGATGGTCCGTGAATCCAAAGATCACTTTTTGGGGGTGCTGTTGTTGACATTGATATATATACTGGTGATATTGATATTGCTATTGAAGATCCTTTTATTGGCATAAATCCCGATAATGATAGAGAGCCTGAAGACACAGATACAAACCACATCCCCCATTATCGTGTTATTGATACTGAGTCCACTCGTCCCGCGGAGCCTGCTCATGTCGCATGATCCTCTCATGTCGCGGGTACTGTTGTTCATGGTCTTTTGTTCCCGGAATCTGTACTTCAGGATCCCGAGTCTTTACTTAATGAGGCGGCTTTTGATGATTTTCCCTCTCCACATAATACCTTATAAAATCTTTCATTCCCTAACTCTGAATCCTTTTTCCTTTCTATTCACTTACAACAACCTCATTTTCAAACTCCCCAACCAACCCGAACACGTCAACTCCAACCAATCCCTTCAAGCCATTCCTTACAAGAACACATTCCTCCAAGCCACCCTCCTCAGAGTTCAGTTGCATGGCCATCATCAATACCAATGATATCAAATCCTTCTAACCAGGGTTTTGTGTATTGGCATGATTGCTTGTGTTATCTGCAAGATATGACCATTTTGGATCGCGTCTATAGTCATCATCAAGAAACCTTTGCACGTATAGAGCTTTATGACCCTCTTCTTCAACCAACCTTTTTATGTATTATTGCAGATATTTTTACATCCCTTATGACCACTTCTATCTGAGATATTTCCTTAGAATCCTTATCTAATTGATGCGTTGGGATTAATGACTGGAAGAACTTGAAGATACATGTATCTTGGTCGAAGGCTTATTTAGAGTAAATGTAGTGCCTCCATGTCAAACTTATGCTGAGGTCAAAGCTCATGCAGAATATGAAGCCAATGTTGCAAAGGTTGAGGAGGCTAGAGCGAAGGTTGAGGAAGCCAAAGTGTAGTTAGCTATTATAGAAGAGGTTAGCCACAAATCAAGAGAGTTCGTGGATCACTCTACCCATACTCACGAGCTTCAAGAAGAGCATGAGAATCTTCATGTTTCTTCCCCTGCTGGCAAAGACCTTTATTGACCGCTATTTTGATAAATGCACATTTTTATTTTTTATTTTTACTTCATTGTATCTTTTCATACTTTTGTGCTGAATACAGAAACCACCTCTTTTATTCATCATACGCACTTTATTCCCTTTATGTACATATTGTATTTTCGCACTTTATATATGCATAGCCTCCATTCTTTTTTTTTTTAGGACTAGTAAAGTTTTATCCCCTTCATATTTAGTGGACCTGTTCTTTCGTGAGTAATCTCATTTTCCAATTTATAGTACCCATTGCTACTTTCACTGATGATTACATAAGGGTCTTCCCATTTTGTTCAAATTTTCTCACTCTTTGCCCCCACATTATTGTTGATACTGTCTTTAACACTTTATCCCCTTCTTTAAACCATCGATATCGTACTTTCTTATTGTACCATTTTGCTTGTTGAGTATTATAGGCCCTTTGATTCATAAACGCTTCATCTCTTTTTTCTTCCAAACTTTCAACTTGTAATATTCTGTCTTCTAATTTTCTTTCCGCGGTCAATGTTTTAGCCGCGATTTCTATCTCTGGTGGTAATATTGCCTCTGCTCTATAGACAAGTGAGTACGGGGCCATTCCTATAGCAGTTCGATAGGATGTCCTGTGTGCCTATAGAGCTATGGGTAGTTCTTCCAGCCACTTATTCTGATTATTATGCACCAAACGACTTAATATTCTGATTAAAGCTTTGTTTGAAGCTTATGCCTGTCCATTCCCTTTACGGTAGTATGGTGTTGACCTATGATGAATTACTAAATATATTTCAAGCAGGTCCACAACCTTAGTGTTGACAAAAGGAGTCACATTATCTGATAGTATAACCTTTGATATTCCCAACTGACAAATAATGTTATCTTTTATGAACCTGACCGCATTATCGGCCGTTGTTCGTCGTAATGGGACAACTTCCACCCATTTTGTAAACAATTCAGTCGTGACTAACACCGATGCATGTCCTTGAGCTTGTGGCGTAATTGGCCCAATTATATCCAAAGCCCAAGTGTGAAAAGTCCAAGGAGTAGATAAACTATGTAGCTCCGCTGCTGGGGCGTGAATAAGATCCCCATGCAACTGACAAGTATAACATTTTCTGACAAAATCTCCAGTATCTTTTTCCATTGTGAGCCAGTAATATTCAGACAATAAAAGTTGTTGAAATACATTTCTTTGGCCCTGATGTCCAAACTCATGAGTTTGCTTTATCACCTCTCTTGCTTCATCTTCATCAATGCATCTAAGCAACCTTTCTTCGAAACATTTTCTAAACAATTTCTCGTCATGAAAAAAATACCGCGAAGCCAGTCTTTTAAACCACGACTTGTCCTTTTCAAGTATAATTACCTCATTTAGATAAAGCACATACTTATCCCGCCAATCAGTGATATTCGCGAAGTTCCCCTCATTCGCGGATGGGTAAGTATTGCAATTCTGACACTTGTTTTGCAATTCTGTGGCATCACTTTTCATACTTGGCCAAAAGTATCATTCTCGCTGTATACTTCGGTAAACACTTATATCCACTTGTCTACATATTTTCTTATGAGCTTTGTGCAGTAGCTCCTGTGTTTCCTTTATTGGTATACATTTAGCTAACATCCCTTCTACGGCCTTATGATACAATGCTCCCTTTATAATTTGATATCCCCGCCTCAGAGCAGTATTGTCATTGCTAAACAAGGCTTGAACTATATCTCTTCTCCAGTTTGGATAAAGCTGTGACTCTACTTCTTTACTAATTATCGAACTAGTTCTCCGCAGTATTTGCAAATTGGAATCCATTCTTTGAAACTGTAGCCACGAACCAAATATTGTTAACGCATCAGAACGTCTGTTGCTTTCTCGCGGCTCATCCTGAAAGCTTACAGACTCAAAAGTTCCCAACACCTGTCTAATGAAAGTTCTGTATGGTACAAGATGGGGTTCCTTCATAACATACTCCCACTTAACTTGTTTGATGACAAGTTTTGAATCCCCTTTTACGTGTAACACCTTTACTTTTAATTGCTGGGCCATTTTTACTCCTAGTGCTAAACCTTCGTACTCTGCTACGTTGTTGGTGCAAGGAAAATCAAGCTTGTAGGCCATCATCACTTCTTATTTTGTTTTTTCATTTTTGCACAAAACCAGCTCCCCCTCTTTGTTCTGTGGAAGAGCCATCGAATTTTAATGTATACTCCGTGCTTCCCACCATTCATATTTCCTCACATTTGGGCTCGGAACCTTCAGGAAATAATGTTAATAGATCTAACAACGCCTGACTTTTTACTACTTTTAGCCTAGAGCATGTGATCTCGTACTCAGATAATGCACATAGTTAGCAAATATCGAATGGGATCACTTTTAGTTACCAATTTCAAAGGATGAGTTAACAGATAATGTCAAAAGTTTTGAGCCGCAAATACTAAGGCCAAACAGTGTTACTCCAAGGATGTGTACCGCGATTTAGGCCCTCTAAGTACGCGACTGATATAATATACTGGTTTTTCCTCTCCTTCATGCTCCTGAGCTAAAAGTGTTCCTATCGACTTACTGGTAGAAGTGAGATACATTATTACCGGTTTTCCTGACTGTGGTGCCATCATTGTTTTTGGAGATGCCAAAATCTGCTTGATTCTTTCGAAAGCCTCTTAGTGCATTTTCCTCCAATTATATTCAATTTTTTCCTTTAGCAATGGCATGAGCGGGTGAGTAACTTCTGCCAGTGCTGGAATAAATATTTTGAGATATTAAATTTTCCCTAAAAATGTTTTCAGCAATTTGTGAGTCTTTGAATGTGCCATTTCTAACACTGCTCTAGCCTTTATGGGGTACAGGTCTATTCCCTATCGGTGTACAACATATCTCAAAAACATTCCTTCTGGAACCCCAAAAGCGCACTTCAAAGGATTCATCTTTAAATTGTACTCACGACATCGTTGCAACACCTTTCTTAAATCATCAACATGATTATGTGCTGCTTTGGACTTGACCACCAAATTATCCACAGTCTTCCACTGTTTTATGCATCAGATCGTGAAAAATGGCTGTCATGGCACGCTGATACGTGGCTCCGACATTTTTGAGTCCAAACGACATTACTCTATAATGGAAATTTTCTATGGGGGTTCGAAATATTGTTTTCTCAGCATCCTTTGGTGCCATTTTAATCTTGTTGTAGCCACTGAAACCATACATAAGTGAAAACATCTCGTGCCCTGCAGTCTCGTCCACCATAGTATTAATGTTGGGTAAATGAAAATCGCCATTTGGGCAGGCCTTGTGAAGATCCCGGTAATCCACGCAAACTCAAATCTGCCCACTCTTCTTCTTCACATGTACTATATTTACGAGCCATGTTGGATGTTTAATGGGTTTAATAAAGCCTGTTTTTAACAAATTTTCTAATTCTGCTTTGATCTGTATCCAAATCTGGGTGGAATAGCCGTTGTTTTTGCTTCTTTGGTTCTGAAACCGGGTGCACATTAAGATGATGACTAACTAGTCTAGTACTAAGCCCTGGCATTTTGCTGTACTCCCAGGCAAATACATCGCGATACTCTTTGAGTAAACTTACCAAGGATTCCTTGGTCTCTTTTCTTAGACCTTGACTTATGAACGTTGGTCGCGGAATGATTCCATCTCCAATGTCAACTTCGCATAAGCCATGCTCTGGTCGCGAATTTGATTTTGATGTCCCGGGGCTAGTGCCAACTGTACATGACTCTGACCCCTTACCCCGTCACAACTTGTATACTACACACTCGTCGGACATTTTTACTCGCGACAAACTCACTTCTTTTGACTTTCTTTTATGCATGCCTTCAGCTTCAAATTCTTCCCATTTTGGCAAAGGTGTGGCATAGATACCCGAACCACTTTCTTCTCCGTATTCAGAAAAATAAACTGCATTTGTAAAGCGATCCTCAGAAGCACAGAAGGGATTCTTGGTAGATTTAAGAGTCATTATGCCTTTTCCCTAGTTGGCTTTCATCACTTGATGGTATGATGTCGACACTACACCATATGCGTGTAACCATGATCTTCCTAGTAGTAGTTGATATGATGGCTCACCTTTGATGACATGAAACTTAGTAGGAGCCCTGATTTTCCCAACCTTGAGATCTAATGTCGCGAAACCCATAGTTGATTGTTGGTCTCCATTGAAATCAGTAACCGAGATGGCATGGGCCGCAATCTTGCTTTCAGAAAAATTAATCATTCGTAGGCTTGCGATAGGGACTAAATTGACAGATGCTCCACCGTCCAGAAAAGCTCATTTTATTTCGCGACCATTGACAGTAGCAGGTACATACAAAGGGCGGTTGTGAGGAAACAAGACCTTCCTGTCATTTTCCGAGAATGTAATTTCTCCTGTAACCTTTGTCTGCTGTGAGATAATAATATTATGATTAAGAGCGGCGATCGTCTATTCTTTTAAAAACTCTTTCACATGCTCTTGTATTGGGAGTTTATTGAAGAAAGCTTCGAACCTAAAGGACTTCTTTATTTCATGAGCTAGAGCACTTTTGCACTTGTCAGCATTCATTATTTCCATATCATCATGACCACTCACTACTGCCACGTGTGCCGGAAAAGGCTCCTTAGTCACGTTTTTAGCCACATTAAGGGCTCCTGACGCTATTTTCCTGTGTACTAACCCGCGAAAGGCCCAACACCCTATTAAAGAATGTCGAATGGACCTATGATAAGGGCAGTAATTGCTCCTCATCTTTTCCTCTCTTATTGGCATCCTTTGGGTAGCGAGTAGTGTTATAACATTGTCAGCAATCCATAGATTAAGCAAATCAATTGCTTCTTTTTCACCAAAAGGCAAAGGAGGTGGCTCAAATCTTTTGGTGCGATCCCCACGGTCTCCCCTTGTCCTCTCATTTTGTGTATCTTCCACCATTGCTACTCGCCTCGTGATAATGCTGGGATGTGTCGGAGGTTCTAGGACATCTCCCAATCTTTGCGCATTATCCATTAGTGCTGAAAAAGTTTTGATCTCATGATTGACCAAATGTACTATATATTCCCGCAGCATTCCTTCTATGCAAATTTTAATCAACTGAAGCTCAGAGAGAGACTCATTGCATTGTAAAGCAGTCTCAAAAAATCTCCTAACATAAGCATCAACCTCTTCTCCAAGGCATTGTCTTTGCCTGGTGAGCGAAAGCATTTATACTTCTTCATCTACTTGGAAGAATTTTGTGTAAAATTTTACCACCAAATCTGTCCAGCTTGCTACTAAGGCAGGAACCAAGCTAATATACCACGTATATGCGGTGCCTGTTAGGGATTTAGAGAATTCCGAAAGTTTTAAGTACTCATTATTTCTATGAGGCCCCAAAGCATCAACAAATCTGGAAACATGCTCTCTTGCATTCCCTTCTTTGCCGTCGAATTACTAAAAACTTGGTGTAACATAATCCTCAGGATATGGCAAGGCCATGATACTCGGGTGATATGGTGGTACTATCTCAACTTCCTCCTCATTAATGTTTTTACTTAAAATGGCTCGTAGTTGATCCCTGATGATATAGACCTCATTCTCTAAGAACTTTGTTTGTACACAGGATACTTATTGCGAAGCTTCTGGCATGGAAACTCTTGTTAGAGCTTGATTTTCAGTTTGTGGTACTTCTGAGCCTGGTAATGTCGCCTGAGACACTTTCATCATGGCGAGAAAAGCCTTTTGAGTCTCCTGAATCCTGAACAAAGCTTGTAGCAAAACTGGTGATACTTCCAGCATTTTTTGTACTGGATTTTCCGCCGGAGGAACTTCTGTCTGCGCGTCTCTCGCAGTTGCACGCCGGCGCTGCCTTTGTGCTGGTGGAGCTAGTTCAGTTTCCTAAACTGGCTCCTCTTCTTATTCCTTAGTTTGTTTTGCATGCCGAGTAGGTGGATGTCCTCTCCGACGAGTTTTTCGAGGACTAGCTTGTGCAGATGACATTTCCTCCCCAATAAAACCAAAATATTGAAAATGATATCTTTTATTGAATGCGAAGTGATTTATGGAAATATCGAAAGAGAAGGGAAAATAAGAGTAATTATATAACCAAAAAAATCTAAGAATCGCTCCTTCTCTCTCTAAGAATTTCTCTTTCTCCATCTCTAAAGTCCCCTGAATTGAATCCTTGACCCCTTATTTATAGGCATTGGTTCAGTCATAAGTTATTGCCACGTTATCATGATTATCCGAGATGTAGATCCGCGATTAGCCTCCATGATTTACCCAAGTCGCGGTGTTTAATCCGCGACAATACCAATCCGCGACATTTATCGATCCACGATCCAGGATGTTACCAATCCACGGATTCCTTTATTTGTTGTCATAGTTTCCTAGGTCATATCCTTTATGTATATTTTTCATTTACTTGACCATGATCATTATTTAACGCATTCCAGGTACTTTACTTTGAATGATTTTTATGAATAATGTCGCGACCCATTATTCAACATCGTAAAGTATTTCCCTAGGCCAGTCAAATAGCACTCCCTACGCGATAAGCTCATAGGGTCGCGAGGTTGACTTTTGGCTATGACTCCCTTTATCAGTCCTCAACGATTGCATCTTTGTAGAGCATTATCGCGTACCCGATCTCATCTAGAGATACCCTGTTGGCCTCTTTCCAACTTTCCCTTGTCGGACCTCTGGATTCGCGGATTATAGCAACGCGAATCCCTCTTTATACCCTATTGGCCTTTTTCCAACTTTCTCTTGCCGTACCCCTGAATTCACGGATTACATCAATGCGAATCCCCCTTTACACCAACTTTACCAAACATGGTTTGGTTTTTTAGCTTCACTTTTTCTCATATCAAAATCATCTGCATCAAATATGGTTTCAGTTTAGAATAAAACCACATCAAGCTCAACTCAATCCAACCTAAACCCAAACCAAAAACCAACACCGCACCGGTTGCCAAACAAATACGTAGTGATTAACGGGACGTGTCTCAATAAAAATTGACTAGATCAACGCAGGAAGATTTTCTTGGTGCACACTCTAAAACAAAACTTACAAATAATAAATATGCATTATCAATATCGTACCTAGTGCTATTGTTGACTGCATTATATATATATATATATATATATATATATATATATATATATGCATATATGTCTTTGAAGAAGAAACTTACAGTAATGAATATGGATATATGTTAACATATATACAGGCTCATCGAAGCTAGTGCTTAGCCTAATCAAATCAATCCATTTTGATGAATATATATATGTATATAAATATATCATATATGTTCTTCATTGGATAATGGATATATAGTATACTAGTGCTTTTCATCCCACAAGAAATTAATAACTTCCTCCATCTATTAACATCCTGTTTGAATATATGTGTATTTATATGATTAGAAATACAGATGAAATTACATACATATGATACAAAATTATTTAGCGTGTCAATGCCATTATAGTAGACACTAGTGCTGAGAAGATCCAAAGTTCGTAGGTTGTGCATATTTTACAATCATTTATTTATTTAGTCATGACAGCTTCTTGGAACAATCCAAAATTAACCAGTAATAACCTTGACTTGTGACGCTTATAATCCTTAGAAATTGACGTCCACCTAATGCAATCCCCAAAAATCTTCTTTTTTTTCTTCGGTAACCTCCTCAAAAATCTTTTGTTTCGTCAAATATTCCAAATGTCGGTTTCCAAGTCTATTCTCATATATATATAATCCATGTAATTGTCATATATATATACATATACACACCACACTGTAATTTTTCTTGACTTCTTATAGACGTCTATTCGAGAAAGAAGTAAAAAAATAAACTTTGGTAACATAATACACGGATCGAGCTAAAGTCGCGTTGACAGTGAGAGGTATGACCAATTCAAAGAGTCCCCACAGAACATTTACTACACGTATACTTCTGTACATGTCCTCTTTATACATCTTTTTGACCTTAAATATGGCTTCGTTTATTCTTTAGATTTTTGTTTAATTCTTGGAAGAGCCAATAGACCGGGGCAGTGTGCTCAATTGAACCATGTACTCCATTAATTCTTCATGGAAGAAATAATTTTTGAAGCTTTGAGATAATATTTGAGTTCCATAGCTACCTTCTTATGGTAATTCTTCCACTTTAAAGTCATTTTCTTGAATGAACAATTTAGATCATTGGATTCAAAAATATATAGATGTAAGCAATTTAAACACAAATAGGATTCTCATGGCTCCAATTACATAAACATACTAACAGAATAAACATACTCGTATATGGAAACTTCTTATGCATATATTGTAGCGGAAACAATCTGTGATATGTAGAAGTTCATTTACTGTATGAACGTTCTTCAACCCTCTACCTTAACTGTGATACTGAACTTATAGAGGGTAAAGACCGTTCCTTAAAGAGTTGTGAGCAACAGATGTGTTGGTTCCATCGACCAAGCTAGAGGGAGGATTTGCTTTGTTTTGTTTGGTTCTTTGTTTATATTTATATTGATTTACCAAAAAAAAGACATATCTTTTAATAATATATGGACAAAATTAATATTGTTAGACTACAATATAAAACTACTTATATTCTCCCACTTAGTCTAACAAATAATTAATTCTTACTTGTATTAATCACCCGGAGTTCTTCCGAGTATTACTAATATGGGACATAGGCGTCATTATATCTTTAAGCCAAATAGGACTCCAATGCTCACGCATAACAACAATACTCAACTCCAAAATCATATATATACTACATGTGCATTTATTGAATACAATATTCATATCATGTATCGGTCGTACCATGTCTCAATAAGGACACACCTTGTCTCAATACCGGACAATTAAATTAACTGATTTTTCATACACACGTGCACTAATATGAAAAATCTAATAATGAGGATAATAACTGGGATCACAAAATAAAGTGCCATCACCTGAGCCAAATACAACCTCCCACTAACTAAGCTAATCATTGACGTCAAGAAAAATAATTATGCTTACCATACAACATATGCGGCAAACACTTAGTTATGTGAACAACAACTTTTATTGTGTATATATGTGGTCAATAGACACTAGCTGGTTTTAACTCCTCTATTTCACAACAAGGTATTAATCGTCATATTTTGTTGTTTCTTTAAACAAGACTGTAGCAAAGCAATGAACATGGAGTAACAAAAATTATATGTATGATAGTGGCCATATAACATGCAATAATCTCCGCTTCTGATATGATTAATAAATACACCATGAAGTGGATTTCATAAGGTCCTCACAACCAACAAAGTCAGTTTTCCACCACTTAAGACATGTTGTCCTTTTATGAAACATATGAGTGTTAAATCATTTCCAAATATCTTATAAATTTATTTGCCGCTTAATTTATATCCAAACCAGGATCACTCACTGAGATATCTGTCTAGCATTCAGACAACAAAATGTTATATAACACTTACTCATATGCAACAACATGAGCATATACATCAACATATTAAAAGACATAAAATATGCCTTTTATCTATTCATGCTCTAGGAATTATCTTTTAAATTATTTCTTATCTTTAGAGTTGAGTAAAATCCATGTCATGTAGTGTTAATGTATCAAGTAATTTTAGAACTCTATCCAAGTAGGTTATTCTTGACAATCCAATACTTTCATGAGATTTATATAGGTGAAACTTAATGACAAATAATTGACTTCACCACACTTTCATCTCAAATACTGAGACTTAAATAACTTAATCTCATGGACAATAATATCAACATTTTCACCCACATTTAACACTATTATATAAACTTTCCAAAGTCAATTATACAATGCCTCAAACCAATTAAACTCTGAATGGGATCAACATCACATATAATAATTTTCCTTTGCGCCGAAATTATTATATGTTAGTCTCCCACTGGTGATAAAATTCACCATTGAGGCTAATTAATCATAGAAGACACAACGATAATTAGTTCTTCTTTGGAAGTAAACGTTATCAATTATGCCTACTACATTAATTACCCCATTCCGCTTAGTTGGATAAACTCAATGACCCACCTTTGGGCTTGATCATTGCTAGTCTCTACTAAATGTCAACACAATCCATTAATTTGAGCAAAATAATAATTTTGCCACAAACTAAAAATATTATTAAAATTTTCATGAGTGTGCCATTTTGGTGACAAAACGCCCAATCAAAATATTAATGTATTTGTACTTAGGATCGATATATAATTCAATTCCCCAAATGAATTAAAATAAATATACAAATAATGCCAATAATTTTAACATGAGGCAAAAACATTATTATATATTTACAATTTCAAAAGCATGTAAACTTATATAACATGTCATGCGACCTTATATATATTAATTCTTAACTATGCCATATATCATCAATCATACAAAATAATTAATCATGATAATAACTAAATAAAATTGGCTTACTTGGCATAGCAAAAATAAGCCATAAAAACAAATCTCAATTATACATGTCATATAATAAAGAATTTCAACAAAATAAAAGAAATGAAATAAATGCAAATTTCTTCTTTAAACTGTTCATGTAGAATGTGTAGATTTAATTATATTACCAATTGAATGTATCTATTCATTCAACTCATTGATTGCATCCGGCAGTAAAAATAATAAACAACGGTTACCACGTTATTACATGCAATCATACATATTGTCATTACTAAAATACACAACTATTAGATCAACGTTATTACAGAAAGACACACCTATTCATATTAACTGTAATTACCATTTCGGTATTAACTGTAATTACCTTTTCGATATGAATTGTAAATTGTAATTACATTGACCGATTCTGTTAATAACATATCAAAACAATTCTTTACTTTAGTTACATTACAGAGAGTTTACCCAAACTAAAATACTGAATATATTTATAACTAACCCGATAAACATCATATCAACCTTTTATAGACAATATGTATATCATGTTGGGTCGAAGCAAGGTTCAAATGCAAACACACACACACAATGGACACCAAGGGTACGTCCACTTCGACAGAGGCTTTACTATCTTCGATTCGAAACAAACCGGGTATGAGGAGGATTACAATCACTCTACTCTCTCACAACAAACATCACAGAGTAACTCTCTGTGGTTCTCTCAAGTGTATCACTCTCTGTGTATAACTCACTTTGCCTCTCTTCTCTCTGTCTTTTCACTTATCACACATGTGCTTATTGTTTACAAAACCATACACTGATATATATACACAATAATATCATGCACAGAAAAACAAGCCTCACGCATGCATGGTCTGAAAGTCTTCACGCATGATCTGCAGAGGCGGCCAAATCTTTCACGCGTGGCCGTCATTCTTGACTTGCCTTCACATGTGGTTTGTTTGATACGGCTTGTCTTTGGTTTAAACTAGCATGTGGGTATGGTTGTATACGGCAGAGACTTGCATGCATAGTTATAGGATATGGAACTTACAATTCTCCCCCTTCCATATGAATCAGAGGAGAACGTCTTCAGCTGATCTCCCCCTCACTGCAAATTTGGAGCTGGTGTTAAACCAGCTTCTTCTTTGCAAACTTCTAGCTTTTCTCTGGACAGGCTCTTGGTCATCATATCTGATCCATTATTATCTGTGTGAATCTTCTCTAGTTGTAGAAGTTTATCTTCGAGCACGTCACGGATCCAGTGATACCTGACGTCGATGTTCTTGGACCTTGAGTGGAAGGTTGAATTTTTGCTAAGATGAATAGCACTCTGACTGTCACAGTATATGACATACTTTTGCAGCTCTTGTCCCAATTCTTGAAGAAACTTCTTCATCCACAAGAGCTCTATGCATCCTTCTGTTACCGCAATATATTCAGCTTCTGTGGTGGATAAGGCAACGCACTTTTGTAATCGGGATTGCCATGAAACTGCTCCCCCTGCAAAAGTGATTAGATACCCTGATGTGGATTTTCTGGAGTCACTGTCTCCGGCCATGTCTGCATATGTGCAACCTTCCAATAAAGGTTTACCACTACCAAAGCATAAACAAATATTGGTAGTTCCTCTAAGATACCTGATGATCCATTTTACTGCTGCCCAATGGTCCTTTCCAGGATTTGACAGATACCGACTGACAACTCCAACTGCATGAGCAATATCAGGCCTCGTGCATACCATGGCGTACATCAAACTGCCAACTGCTGAAGCATAAGGCACTTTCTTCATTTATGCTTTTTCCGTCTCACTTGAAGGACACTGCTTCATATTCAACTTGAAGTGGCTTGCAAGTGGAACACTGACTGGTTTTGCTTTGCTCATGTTGAACTTTTCAAGAACTTTGCCGATATACCTTTCTTGAGATAACCAGAGCTTGTGTTTCAGTCTGTCTCGAGAGATCTGCATTCCCAAGATTTGTTTTGCCGGTCCCAACTCCTTCATAGCAAATGACTTGCTCAGTTCCTTCTTCAATTTGTTGATCTTGCTGCTGTCATGGCCAACGATCAACATATCATCGACATATAGCAAGAGGATGATAAAATCTCCATCAGGAAATTTCTTGACAAATACACAATGATCTGCAGTTGTTCTGTTGTACCCATTCTGGTCCATGAATGAATCGAACTTTTTGTACCACTGTCTTGGTGCTTGTTTGAGCCCATAGAGACTCTTCTTCAATCTGCACACAAGATTTTATTTTCCTCTGGTTCTGAATCCTTCAGGTTGCTCCATGTAGATTTCTTCATCCAGATCACCATGTAAAAATGCGGTCTTTACATCCAGTTGTTCGATCTCTAGGTTCAAGCTGGCTGCCAAGCCAAGAACAACTCATATGGAGGACATTTTCACTACAGGTGAAAATATTTCTTCAAAATCAATGCCCTTCTTCTGACCGAATCCCTTCACAACCAGTCTTGCCTTGTACTTTGGTTGTGGATTATTTTCTCCAGACTTCAGTTTGAATACCCATTTGTTCCTGAGAGCTTTCCTTCCCTGCGGTAACTTGACCAAGTCATATGTGTGGTTCTCATGCAGCGATTTCATCTTTTCCTACATGGCTTTCATCCACTCCGCATTTTTACTGTCTTCAACAGCTTCCTGATAGCTTTCTGGTTCTCCCCCGTCACTAAGCATCATGTACTCTGCGGAAAAATATTTGCGATTCGGTTGTCGCTCTCTGGAAGATCTCCTTGTTTGAGGATCAACCGGATTTTCTTCTGTAACTGGTTCTGGTTCTGCACCATCATCAGCTGGATCTCCTTGAATAGCTCCCCCATCATTTTCTGCTCTCGGTGAGGGAACCGGGTCTAGATTAGCTGGTAACTCTTCAGGTGGATCTGATTTCTTCTGTTTTCAAGATCTTCAATGGTCTGATCTTCGAAAAATACCACATCTCTGCTTCTGATGACCTTCTTGTTGATAGGATCCCAGAGTCTGTAACCAAACTCTTCATGGGCATATCCCAGGAAGATGCACTGTTTGGCCTTTCCGTCAAGCTTGGATCTTTCATCTCTGGGAATGTGGACAAATGCTCTACAGCCAAACACCTTTAAGTGTTTGTAGGAAGCATATTTCCCTCTCCATACTTTCTCTGGAACATCACAGTTTAATGGAACTGAGGGAGATAGGTTGATTAAGTCAACCGCTGTTCTCATTGCTTCACCCCATAAAGGAGTTGAGGAGTTTTCGACACTGATTTTTCGAGTCTGATGCCGAAGCGTCTGCAATACTCCTCGTATGGTCCTCTGTACTCGCCACCATTGTCTGCACGTACACATTTCAGCCTTTTTCCAGTTTCTCTTTCAACCTTTACATGAAACTCCTTAAACACTTCCAGCACCTGTTCTTTAGTTTTCAAGGCAAAGGTCCATAATTTCCTGGAATGATCATCAATGAATGTGACAAAATAGAGGGCACCTCCATGAGTTCTGGTTTTCATTGTGCAAACATCCGTGTGTATGAGATCTAGAATGTTTGGTCTTCTAGATAGAGGGGAACTGCGGAATGCAACTCTGTGCTGTTTCCCCATGATGCAGTCGACACAGGTGTGCAATGGAGTACCTTTCATTCCAGGTAAGAGTTCTTTTCTGGCAAGGACCTTGAGTCCTTTCTCACTCATATGACCGAGTCTTTTGTGCCATAACTCGGTGGGGATTTCTTTTTCCATTGTATTCACCTCGACTCTGCACAATTTTGCTTGCGTTGTGTAGAGTGAGCTTGTCTTCTTTCATCTGGCCACCACAAGATTGCATTTGGTGAGCTTCCACTTGCCATCACCAAAATGACTGTTGTAACCTTCATCATCGAGCTTGCCGGTGGAGATCAGGTTGAGACGAATATCTGGAACATGTCTCACATCTTTGAGGAGTAGTTTGCATCCATTGCTGTTTTCCAAAAGAATATCGCCTCTGCCGGTAATTTTGGATGCTCCTTGGTTTCCCATCTTCATAAGTCCGAAGTCACCACTGGTGTAGGATGTGAACATATCCTTCCTCGAAGTGATGTGACAGGAAACACCTGAGTCAATAACCCAGGTAGAATCTTCGGATGTGAAGTTGACACAATCATCATCTTGAACGATGACGAGCCCTTCTCCGGCTATTGCTGCTGCTTCTGAGGTACTTTCTTCACCTCTATTTCTGGTCTGTTGTCCAGACTGTTCGGCTTTAAGCTTCCTGCATTCTCTGATAAAATGGCCTGGCTTGCCACAGTGATGACAAGTTTTGTCTCTTCTGAAAGTGGAATTTGATCGCCCACGATGATGTGGCTGATTACGATGGTTTCTGCTTTTGCTTCTACTGCGCCATTCTTTTCTTTCTCGTCTTTCAGTGACAAGAGCTTCTGACTCCGGATGATATCCTTCTTCCTTTCTTCTTGCTTCCTCATTCAGCATTCTGTCTTTCGCCATTTCCATGTTAATTATTCCATCTCGAGCTGAGTTGCTTACAGAGACAACTAGTGTATCCCAGCTTTTCGGAAGGGAGTGTAATAGGAATACTGCCTGCATCTCATCTTCTATAGTCATTTTCATCGAGTTGAATTGATCCAACAACCCCTGGAATTCGCTCATGTGTTCTGACACACTTTTGCCGTCTTTGTATTTAAGATTCACCATACGGCTCAACAGATTTACCTTGTTCTGAGATGTCTTCCGTGCGTACATCTTCTCCAATTTTTGTCAAAGAGCATAAGCATCATTCTCGTTGGCAAAATTTTGGTAAATGCTTTTGTCGATCCATTGTCTGATTTGGGCGGCACATTTTCGGTTGAGTACCGTCCAGTCTACGTCGGTCATGTCCTTCGGTTTGCTATCAGGTGCATCGTCGGTCCTTTTGATCGGCTTCCATAGATCTTTAATATACAAAAGATCCTTCATCTTTGACTTCCACAATGAATAGTTGGCTGCGGTCAATCTGATCATCGTTCTAGATCCTGAATCTTCCATCGAAATGGTTCAACTTTAAGCCCTCCTGGCTTGTTTGATATATTCAGAGTGGAATCTCGCAAAATAGAGTGCACCGTTGCGTCCGGAATGGTCGAAAACCTTAAGATCGCCTCTGATTGGGCTCAATTCCGAGTTACGATGAATCCGGAATAGTCAAAACAATGTCGAGGGGCAAAACTGTAATTTTGCAAAGTTGGTGATGACGTGGCAGCAGCAGAGGGTGACATGTGGCAGTACACGTGGCAAGGTGTCAGTGGTGACACGTGGCAGGTGAACTGGCCGAATGGTTGGCTGACACGTGGCAGGACACGTGGCAGTGTCAGGGGATGATACGTGGCAAGGGGTGACGTCAGCAGTGACGTGGCACCCTTGCTGACGTCAGCAGTGACATGGCGCGCGTGGCTGCGCGTGGTCCTCACTCGCGGCTGAGCTTGGAGGCGCTTGGGGTGCGTGCTGCGCGTGGGCCTCGCGCACGCTGGAGGTAGACGACGCGTGTGGCGCTTGACACCGAGGATGCTGACGCGCCGATCTTCAGGCGGCGTGTGCTACGGCGTTTGCGGTGGCGGTTGATGGGAAATTCTTCCTGGTGTGATGGGTCGTCCGAAAACAGGTGTGGTGTGGTGATTTGATCACTGGACTGGTGCGAAATAGAGCTTGAAGTTTCGGCTTTGTTGAGCTTTAATGGCTCTGATACCACTTTGTTGGGTCGAAGCAAGGTTCAAATGCAAACACACACAGACAATGGACACCAAATATATAGTGGTTCCCCAAAATATGGGTACGTCCACTTCGATAGAGGCTTCACTATCTTCGGTTCGAAACAAACCGGGTATGAGGAGGATTACAATCACTCTACTCTCTCACAACAAACATCACAGAGTAACTCTCTGTTGTTCTCTCAAGTGTATCACTCTTTGTGTATAACTCACTTTGCCTCTCTTCTCTCTGTCTTTTCACTTATCACACATATGCTTATTGTTTACAAAACCATACACTGATATATATACACAATAATATCATGCACAGACAAACAAGCCTCACGCATGCATGGTCTGAAAGTCTTCACGCATGATCTGCAGAGGCGGCCAAATCTTTCACGCGTGGCCTTCATTCTTGACTTGCCTTCACATGTGGTTTGTTTGATACGGCTTGTCTTTGGTTTACACTTGCATGTGGGTATGGTTGTATACGGCAGAGACTTGCATGCACAGTGATAGGATATGGAACTTATATATCACGTAATGCTTATAAGTGATCAAAGGAATTGAAACATTAAGATATCTGGAATGGGTATATTATTGTTATACGCTTCAGACATTTGTTTTGTATATATTACCCAGAACAGTCGGGTACACAAAACACATGCAAAATATCTCTACGGATAATGAACCAGGGGATTTTGTAGTTACATATATTAACCAGAATAATTTTATCAAACATGTTTCAATATTTGTTATTCATGTCTACTCGTGTATATATAAAATGCATAACCTATACCATGATAGAGTTGTGGTTTTCACATAAACACATAATACTACCCTTTCACGTAAAGGGTTATGAAAACTCCACTAATTATGTTATCCATTTAAACAACTAAAATGTTGCAGTCTTTCATATAAACACAACTATCACACAAAGACAACTAATTTTATTTTTTTAGATGTTTATATACTAGCAACAAAGAATGTCTTAATTACCAAACATCACTATTTATCTTTGTGTAAACTAAGCTTAGCAGAAAATATTCCATTAAAATGAGTCTATGCATTAGAATCCATGTATGCTCTGATACCACATGTAACCAATTTAAACACAAATAGGATTCTCATGGCTCCAATTACATAAACATACTAATAGAATAAACATACCCGTATATGGAAACTCCTTAGGCATATATTGCAGTGGAAACAATCTGTGATATGTAGAAGTCCATTTACTGTAGGATTGTTCTTCAACCCTCTACCTTAACTATGATACTGAACGATGGTTTCAGACTTGTTTACCACATATTTATAGAGGGCTGAGACCGTTCCTTAAAGAGTTGTGAGCACCAGACGTGTTGGTTCCATCAACAACACTCCTCTTCACAACATACCTTTTAATAATATATGGACAAAATTAATATTGTTAGACTACAATATAAAAATGCTTACAATAGATACATATATTTTTATTTGAGTTACTTGTGTAAGATAAAATTATGTCCCACATGATTTTGGACTCTATATTTTATTTATGTTGTGGCACAGTGAGATAGAAATTAGGTTGACATAATTGTTGGTTAATAAATAATCTGATAAGGGGAAAAGTCTCCTACTTTGTGTCTAACTCTGATGGAGAGTGGACTTATTGTTGTAATAGGAAACTGGTCCTCTCTCTACCTATTAAAGTGCATATATTCCATCCGTTATGTATACTTACAGAAACAACACGATAATAGTTTAAACGTGTGCAGAAAGGTTAGGAGAGATAAACCAGTTTCCTTTAGGGGTTTTCGTATTTGTGTATTTCAGGATCATCTAATGGTTAGCTATGATGATGGATGGAGATTGATGGAAAGAAGAAGATTTATGAATCAGAAAGAGGTTTGTTATTATCATGGCTATAAGGTATTTATAAATTTATTTACGGTTTAATGTATATGTGAGCATGATTGTATATGTGAGTTTTTCCCGGCCCATATAAAAAGGCCTGACTAGATCATTCCTAGAAAGGCACGATATGATAACCCGATTATTGAGCCCATCTTCTAACCCGACCGACGCGTCCGTCCTGTGGTCCGTCCCAAGACCCGACCACTTGGCCCATCCTATGGCCCGACCCGAAAAGCATTCTAGAAGAAACTTGAAGATTCTAGAAGAGACTTGCGCCTCAAGATAGCGACGTAGTATAAGGACAAAATAAGCTAACATGTAAAGTAAGGATTGTATTCCAAATTAGAAAATGTTACCCTAATGGGCCAAAGGCCCAGGGTGCAAATATATATAATCCAATGAAGAGTAATGAGAAGGGATCTTTTTGTGTTGTGCAAATTTTGTATCTACATAATGGCGCCGTCTATGGGAAATTAGGTCATTTCGCCGACCATCTTCCTACCTCAAAAAGCTTATCAAAATCCAAATACCACCACCAGATCTTCAAAATCATCTTCTCTATCCAAACCTGACCATGCTGGTGACCAGATCCCAGTCAGAAGTACAGATCCTCGGCGACAGACAACCAAGTGCCCCACCAATGATCGAGCACCTCTTGCAGCAGCTCGTCGAAGTGGAGAGACGAAGCCAGGCCGCCGAAGCAAGAAGCCTTGCGGCGGAGAGAATGAGCGAGGAGCTCTTGATGAGATTGAATCAGGCGACTATCCCTCTGGTAGTTCCCGATCAATCCCAGATCCAAGAATAAGCCGAACCATAGGAGGAACACGATGAAACCTCTCACCGACCAAGCGAAACCCCAGCCCCAGGCGAAGCTCCCACCACCGACGAGCCTCTGACATCGCAAAAACTTCAGGAGATGATGGCGGAGTTCCAAAAGAAGGTCATGAAGGATCTGAGGACCCAATCTACCGATGGCCAGGCCCTCCAGGCCTCTGCCGACTTGGTTCAGTCACCATTCACTTTAGAAATCACCCGGGAACCCTTCCCCAAGAAGTTCGTCATGCCCAGATTCACTCCCTACGACGAAACGAAGGATCCCAAGGATCACATTTACCAGATCCACCAAAAAATGACCATGTATGCCGAGAACTAGGCCTTGTTGTGCAAAGTATTCTCGACCAGTGTTGTTGACGCGCCACTCCTTTGGTTAAGGAAGCAGCCGCCGAGATCCATTGACAGCTGGTAGCAACTGTCCGACCTCTTTGTGGCCCAGTACTTCGGGAACAAGAGGCAAAATAAGACCATCTCGAGCCTCTTTACCATGACTCGGGAAAAAGGTGAGTCCCTCAAGAGTTTCCTATCCAGATTCAACGTCGAGTCATCTTCCATCAACCACTGCGACCAACATTCAGCCGTGGAAGCCTTCAGGATGACACTGATTCCGGGGACCAAGTTCCACCAGTCACTTGTGAAACGACCACCCTCGGGAATCGAAGAACTCAATTCTAGAGCTCAGGGTCACTTAAGGATCGAAGAAGAGGAGGCGACCTGACAGAAGAGAGTGGCATTGATCAATGTGGAAATCAAGTCGAAGGATAAGGCTTCGGATACATCCCGACAAACGTTTAATCGCAAACGCTCAAATCCCCCGATCCCCGCTTCATCTCAGTTTCCTTCGCAGCCCGAGAGGCGTGCCAGATTCGATGAGATGATCACTCCATTGAAAGTGACCCTTGCCAAGCTCTTCCAGGAAAACAAGGCCAGGGGAATCTTCCAGACTCCTCACCCAATCAGGCAACCACTCGACCAAAGGGATATGTCAAAGCACTGTGCCCTCCATAGTGATTTCGGCCATACCACAAATGATTGCAAGAACCTGAGGCGCCAGGTCGAGTAATTGATAACCCGAGGAGAGCTAAAAGACTATGTTAAGAGGGATGGTCCAAGAGCTAATCAACCAGCACAAAATAACCAACGAAATCAAGCCCCAGCGCACCCAGTCAGAATCATCAATATGATCCATGGAGGTCCCGACCCACGAAGCGACGAAGGATCGAGACGCTCGCAAATGAGAAGAGCACATTAGGTCAGCATGATAGCCGGGATAAATGAAGTCCACCACCGAACGGGGTAGTCTCAGATACTGTTCTCCCATGATGACTTTCGAGACATCCAGGTCCCACACGACGACCCACTAGTCATCACTCTGATGGTCTCGGGATGTCTCGTCAGAAGGGTCATGATTGACCTAGGAAGTAGTGCCAATATCATGACCAAGTGGGCTTTTGATAAATTGGAGATTGACCCGAGGGACATTGTAACTTCCCAAAATCCAATCGTCGGGTTCGATGGAAAACAAGTCGAACCCATCGGGGAGATCAAGCTACCCGTGTCAGCAGCCCAGAGAACTCTGTCTGAGACCTTTGTGGTGGTGGACGTGAAGCCCTCACACAATCTGCTTATGGGAAGAGGATGGATACACATGATGCAAGGCATACCATCCACCCTCCACCAAATGATGAGGTGCGTCAGGCCGAACGGTTACGACATAATTGATATCAAAGGGGATCAAGTAGCGGGCAAGAAATGTTACACCATCACTATTAAAGGAATGAAGGATAAGCCCGATCGAAAGAGGTCCCGTGAAGAGAATCAGGATCTAGACCCACAACCCAAATAACAACTACAGGACGGGGAGTCGGGTCCCCCAATCGTTGCAGAACTTTTGTAGCCAGTATCTGTAATACCCGATCAACCCGACAAGGTCACCTACGTAGGTACAAGTCTCACCACAAGTGAATTAAATGAACTGACAACATTCTTACAAGATAATCATGATGTCTTCGCATTGGAACATACTGATATGCCCGACATTGACCCCTTCATAGCCCGACACACATTACATGTTGATCCAAATGTAAGACCTGTCCGACAGAAACTGAGGCGAATGGGGGGCCAAAGGAACCAGATCATAGCTGATGAGGTGTCAAAATTACTCAAAGCCGGGTTCATCAGGGAAGTTCAGTATCCTGAGTGGTTAGCCAACATGGTGGTTGTGCAGAAAAAGAACGGGAAGTGGCGAGTATGCGTCGACTTCACCGACCTAAACAAAGCCTGCCCAAAAGACAGCTTCCCCCTACCCAGAATAAACCAAATAGTCGACGCTACCGTGGGCTACGAAAGACTAAATTTTCTTGATGCCTACTCAGGATACAACCAAATCCCAATGGACCCGACCGATGAGGAAAAGACCTCATTCATTACTGAGAAAGGTACTTATTGTTTTAAAGTTATGCATTTTGGACTAAAAAATGCAGGAGCCACATTTTAGAGACTGGTGAACAGGATCTTTAAAGGAATGATGGGCACAGTGATCGAGGCCTACATTGATGATACAATAGTCAAAAGTAGAAAGAAAGCTTACCACTTGGGGCATCTCCAAAAAGTGTTCGACACCCTGAGGAAACATGGGATGAAACTCAATCCGGCCAAATGCTCATTCGGGGTGTCTTCGGGTTAGTTCCTCGGGCATGTTGTCAATCGATCAGGCATACAGGCCAGCCCGACCCAAGTGAAGGCTCTGCTCGAAACAAAAGAGCCAAACCACTCACAAAGAAGTCAAGATTCTGACCGGAAGAGTTGTAGCTTTAAGAAGATTCATCGCAAGACTGACCGACCGATGCCGACCCATCTTCCAAACGATCAAAGCAAAGAAGGGAGAGGTATGGGGGCCCGAACAAACCAAAGCCCTATCCCGATTGAAAGAGTATATGCTCAAGCCTCCCATTCTTGCGACACCCGAGCCCGATGATGTCCTACTCTTGTATCTGGCAGTATCATTAATGTCAACAAGTGTTATACTCATCAGAGAGGACGGGAACCTCCAGATGCCCATTTTTTATACAAGTAAGGCATTAGCCGATCCCGAGATCCAGTACAGCAAACAAGAAAAGTTGGTTATGTCCCTGATTAATGCCGAACGACGTCTCAGGCACTACTTTGAAGCTCACTAGATCATTATCCCCACTACAACTCCGATTCGTGTACTTATGGCAAAGCCCAATCTCTCCGGTAGGATCTCCAAATGGGCCATTGACCTAGGGATCTACGACATAACCTAGGTTACCAGAGTCTCGATCAAAGGACAGGTCGTGGCCAATTTTTTATTAGAGGGAGAGACCGACTAAATGGACCAACCCGTTGAATTAGAAACATGGAAATTATTTGTGGATGGCTCGGTGAGCGCCAATGGAGTAGGCATCGGGGTAGAGATTCATACTCCCGACGGGACCAAGTTACAGGCTTCTATGCAATTGCAGTTCTCAGCCACTAACAACGAGGCGGAGTACGAGGCAATCGTATCGGGCCTGAGATTGGCCAGAAGCCTACAAATACAATCCCTATCTATATACAGTGACTCCCAGCTAATAATCAGGCAAATAACCGGCGAGTACGAAACCAGAGACCCCAAAATGGAATCTTATAGAGCGCTGGTGCTCAGGGAGTTCGAAGGTTTTCAAAAATTAACATTCAGTCAAATCCCTCGAGAAGAGAACACCTCTGCCGACCACCTAGCTAATCAGGCGTCTGCAGCTGGTGAAGATATGGCCCGAGTAGTACTGACCGAATTCATCACTATACCGAGTATTCAAGAACCCAATGAGAAGATATGTATAGTTCCCCGTGAGCCGAGCTGGATGGACCCCATAATCGACTACCTCAGTGTCGGGACGCTACCAGCTGATAAGGCAGAGGCAAGGAAAATTAGAATGAAGTCAGCTAGATACCCGATCATCCAGGGACAACTCTACAGAAGATCTTTCTCAGGTTCATATCTGAGGTGCGTCACTCCTTCCGAGTCAGAGACAGTGATGCAAGAAATACACGCTGGAGCTTGTGGAAATCACTCGGGTGCCCGATCTCTTGCCCATAAAATCTTATCCCAGGGTTACTTTTGGCCCTACCTGTCCCAGGATACCGAGGAATATGTACGGTAATGCAAAGCCTTTCAGATGCATGGTGACGCTATACTCCAACCACCGGAATTCTTGAACCCGACAATCGTTCCACATCCTTTTGCCTGATGGGGAATGGATATAGTCGGACCACTCCCAAAAGCCATCAGGTCAACAACCCATGTGCTTCTGGCCACCGACTATTTCACCAAATGGGTTGAAGTCGAGGCCTACCCTTCTATAAAAGGTAGCCACGTGGTTAAATTCATATGGAATCACATCAACTGCAGGTTCGGGGTACCTCGGACCATCATGATAGACAACGACACTAATTTGGACTGTGAACCAGTCAGGTCTTTCCTGACCGAGCATGGAATCAATCAGAATACCTCCTCGGTAGGGTACCCGCAGGCCAATGGACAAGCAGAAAGAACCAATCAATCTATCTTCAACACCCTGGCAAACAAACTTGAGAAGGCTAAAGGAGCATGGTTTGACAAATTGCCAGAGGTACTGTGGTCGTACAGAACAACGCCCCGACAACCAACCGGTGAAACACCTTTCGCTATGGCATACGGGGTGGAAACCGTAATCCCGACAGAATATACAGTCCCGACACTAAGGTCACTGGCCTGGGATGAAAAATCAAATAATCAAGGCTTGGCTCACGATCTTGACTTTTTTTTTTTGATAAGTAAGTCAGTATTATAAAGAAAAACAAGGTCTAGAAGACCATACACATTCCAAGGGGCATTCCCCAGGTAAGAATACATATATGGAAACCCTAAATCCACCAAAGTAATAAATCCCAACTGCTAGCTCTTCCATTCCTATCCTCACTAGAATAAAGGACACAATGACAAAGATACACATCTCTGTTAAGCAAAAAAGTACAGCAATAAAGCCCATACAAGATACAACCGATCCTATGGATATTGGGAAGATACGACCTCCATAATGAACTTAAAAAACATATCATCCTCAATTTCCCACGCCATTTGATAACCATCAGCAATCTATAGAGCATATACTCAATAATCTTCATTGATAACAGCTTCCCATCCTCTATAACAACAAAACAACCTCCAATCATGCACGAAATATAGTATGTGGTAGTCCCCATGCAGCCGAGATATCCAGATTTCTATTTGTCCTTTTAACTCGCTGAAGTGCACAAGCTCTAAGTGAAATTGATTCCATAATCTCCTTTTGTATTTGGGCTTCATTTCTGATCACCTTTGCATACATTCTTTTGTTTCGCTCTTGCCAAATAGAGTAAATAGTAGCTGCGAAACAAAGCTTGGCAAGTATATGCTCCAAATCATTTTCCATAAGATGCACATTGCAGCAATGAAGGAGGGCTGTCCAAGGCAAGAGAGGAAAGAACAATCCAGTCCTTTGCTGAATATTGCTCCACACTTGACTTGAAAAATCACACTCAAAGAAAAGATGTTGTCTCGATTCAATAGGCAAAAAACATAGCATGCATTGCTGATGTTGCACCAAATTCATTACCATCATTCTTTGTTGTATCATTAATCTATCTTGAAGCACAACCCAAAGATTAAAAGCGTGCTTGGGGATATGATTTGGAAACCACACCGTGTGAACCCAATCCACTTTATTTCTGTCATTTCTGAGAACCTCCCATGCTGAACTTATAGAGTATTTACGTCTAGTTGGGTACCAAATAAGCTTATCAGCATTGTGAATATTTGGGGGATCAAGGGCTTGAATATCCTCTCTAAATTGAATAAGCTCTAAAGATCTCGGAATGGGCAGATTCCAACCCTCCTCGTTGACCAAAGAAGAAACCTTTGCATCTCGAGGCAGTCCTGAGGCATAGATGACCCTATGCCCCAATTGTTGCACTATAGAGCAGCCATAGACCCAATTATCATGCCATAAAGATATAGTTTCCCCATTGCCAACTCTGAATTTGAAGTGTCTTCAAAAATCCTCCCTCATGTCAAACATCTTTCTCCACACCCAAGAACACTTATCGGGTCTCTTTAGAAGCCAAAAATTTATATTTTTCACTAATTCCTCCTTAGCCTAAAGAGCCCAAAGGTTTGTGGAATCAGAATGTAGCAAATTCCAGATCTGTTTGCCAATTGCAGCCACCTTCTCCCCCCCTTGAGCCAAATCTGGTACTTTCCATAAACATTTCCTCATTATGCTTGCAATCTCCTTCATCACTCCTTTAGGAAGAATGTAGGTTGTAGCCCAATACACTTGAACTAAAAACAACATTGCGGCAATAAGTTGCAATCTTCCTGCAAATGATAAAAATCTTGTATTCCAAGCTTGAACTCTTATAGTGATTTTAATCACCAACTCTTGGCATTCAACAGCTGAAAGTCTTGTAGAAATTAGTGGGATGCCCAAATACTTGATAGGAAGAGAACCCAAGCTAAAGTTTGTCATTTTGAGAATGGCCTGCAAGTTGTCCTCCTTCACTCCAAATGCAAAAAGCAAACTCTTCTGAGGGTTAGGAGCTAAACCAGAGAGGTTATTAAACTTTTGCAAGGCATTCATCAAGGTAGAAACAGAGGAAACATTACCCTTACTGAAAAGAAAAAGATCATCAACAAACATTAAGTGGCTAAGCTTCAAGCTTTGACATCTCACATGGTATTGGAACTGGTCTCCCTCTTCAATGTTGTTAAGAATTCCATAAAGCACTTCCATAGCCATGACAAAAAGATAAGGAGAGATTGGGTCTCCTTGTCTAAGCCCCCTTCCACTTGCAAAAAAACCTTCTAACCCTCCATTGATGTTGATAGAGAACATAGGAGTAGAGTAACACGTGATAATCCATTTTTGCATCTTGTCTGGCAGCCCAAACTTTTCAAGAACTTTGGCTAGAAATTCCCAAAAGATGGTATCATAAGCTTTTCTGAGATCCACCTTCATAGCCACTCTAGAGGGAGTATCATTCTTGTGATAGTGAAGAAGAATCTCTTGAGCAAGAAGCACATTGTCCCCAATATGTATTCCCGAAACAAAACCTGATGGATTTAAGCTAATACAAGAAGACAAAACAATTTTTAGTCTGTTAGCCAAAATCTTGGAGATAAATTTGTAGAACACATTACAAACTGAAATGGGCCTAAAATCAGCAACTTTGGAGGGATTTGTGATCTTAGGAATCAATGTTATCGCCGTAGTGTTGATCTCTTTTAGCAATTGACCAGATTCAAAAAAATCTTGGATTGCTTCCACCACCTCCTTCCCTATTATGGGCCAAGCAGCCTTATAGAATAGAGAATTTAAACCATCCGGACCTGGAAATTTATTATCATTCATCGCAAAGAAGGTATGCCTTACCTCTTCAGCTGTAACACTCCTACACATTAACTCACCTTGATCAACTGAAATAGGATGATGGATGTAATTTTCCAGCTCCTCAAACTCACCATTGCTGATTTGTTTAGTGAACAGCTCCTTGTAATAATGAATGATCTCCATCTTCACAAGCTCAGGAGAAGAAACCACACTTCCATTCTCTTTGGTAATGGACATGATTCTATTGAATGCTCTTCTTTGAGAAGCCATCTTGTGGAAAAAGGATGTATTCTGATCCCCCAAATTAAGCCATTGCACTCTTGATTTCTGTCTACAAAGGCTCTCTTCCGCATGAGCCATTTTAAAGAAATGATGCCGACATTCCTTCTCAACTTTCTTCAATTCAGAATTTGTCGGATCATTATCCATGATCTTTTAAATATCCACCAGCTTTCTTCTACTCAAATTGACTTGATTAGAAATCGGATTATAGTATAGAGAATTTAAGCTTTTAAGCCCTTGCTTGATAAGCTTCAATTTCTGAGTGACAACAAACATCTTTGAGCCCCTAATCTCCTTACTCCATGCATCAACAATCATAGGGAGGAAACCCTCATGATGAATGAGAAAGTTATTGAATCTGAAAGGTCTTCTTACTTGGAGTTCCCCTACATGAATTTTGAAGAGGATACAAGCATGATCAGAAAAAAAGGAGGTGCAAAAGTTACCTCTCCATTTGGAATCAGCTCCAACCATTTGTGATTTGGAAGACACCTATCCAACTTTCTGAATTTTTGCCCATTATTCCATGTATATTTCATTCCGGAATAGGTAATATCCATTAAACCTGCTTCATCCAACGCATGACCACACTCTCTCATGTAAGGTTTCCAACTAGTAGAGCCCCCCACCCTTTCATGCTTGTGCCTAATGGCATTAAAATCACCAGCTGCAAACCAAGGCTCATGATGATGCTTATTTACAATATTGGAAAGATCCACCTAAAGTTTCCTCCTCTCAACATAATCAATGCTGCCATAAACAAAGGAAGCAAAGCCCACAAAAGAATCCTCCACATTTGCAATTTTACAATGAACAATCTGATAAGTAGCAAAAAGAGTGCTCACCACTAACTTAGAAGGATCCCAACAAATCAAAATCCTCCCCAAATCAGCATGCTCATAATTATGAATACTCTCCCATCCCGGGCAAATCACTTTTAGAGTTTTATCAATATTGCATTGCTGGATTTTAGTCTCCACAAGACACATAATAGAAAAACCCATCTCTTTAATCATTTTCTTAATCTCTACCTGCTTGACATAGCTTCAAGCCTCTAATATTCCAAATGCTATAAATCATTTAAACAATAGAAGAAATGGTTACCTCTTTCCCACCTTTGTGGGGTGAATTTCCCTTCAGCAATCTTTTGGTTTTGAATTGTGCCATAGAAACCTTACCACTGATATTGCTTCCTGACAACAGATTTTTCAGAGGTTCTTTTGCCAAACCAACAGCCCCTTCTTCCCCTTTAGAGCGCTCGGTGATTGCCATTTTCTCCTTTGCATCCATAACTGCATGTTCTTCAATGTTCAAAACATCTTGCTCTTCTAAATTCAGCAAACAAGCAAATTGATTTGGTGATTTGTGAATAGGGTTAACTTCCTCATCCCCAATGTGAACAATCAGCTGAGTATTACCCCCTTTATCATCATTTGCTTCTATAGCTTCCTCTTCAACAATCTGCTCTACTTCATTCTCGTGTGTATCTTCCTTAGCTACCGCATTTGGAATTGAATGGTTATCCTCCAAAATATCAGTTTCCATGTTCTCCTCACCCTCCATAGAAGAAGTAGTAGCAGCCCTTGATTTCTTCCCCACAACCACCCATTCCTTTTTAGTCTCTTTTGGCTTTGACAATGCACCTTGAACTTTCACCTTAACACAATTCTTATTTGAATGCCCAAACACCTCACAATGTGTACATTTCAATGGAATCCATTGGTACTCAATAGCAATTGGAACAATTCTACCATCCGAGAACTTAGCCCCAACCTCTGAAGGAAACTCAGAATTGACATCCACCTCAATACATACTCTTGCATAATTTAGTCTCCCTTTCCCATCAGTTTGAGAATCCGTGTATAGAGGTTTACCCAAAGCACTTGCAATATGGCCTAACCCTTCCGGAGTCCACAAATGTAAAGGCACATGAAAGAATTTAGCCCAAATGGGAACACTCTTTAGACCTTGCTTATGCATTACTAAATCAGGCCTCCATTTTTGCAACACCATGAATTGGCTTGCAAAATGCCAAGGACCATTCTCAATGATAGACTCACAATTTTCAGGGCTATCAAATTTAAATAAGAAGAAACCTCTATCAAGACTTGTTACCTCCATCAAACCACTTCTGCCCCAAATCCTTTTCGCTATTGAATCCACAATTGGATAAGGGAGCTTTCTATCCATGCAATAGCCTACTATGCAATCCTTCCACATATAACAGCCCTTCATTTCAACCTCATGAGGAATCTCTACCACTTTATCTTTCACAGCCTGGGGGTAGTACTTCAATTGCATTTTGTTCTTGGAGATATTTTTAGTCAAAGTTTCAGCCCATGACATTGAAATCATAGCAGGTTTAGAACTTTCCTTAAGACTTTCATCACCCACATGTTGCATTTCCCCTCCACCATCCGAAACTGAAGTTGTAGGGAATTCCTTATTGAAACTTGAAATTTCAGCCCCTAAAACACTTGCATGACTCTTAGGACTTTCAACAAACACTTGGTGTGCACTTTTGCTTAAAGGAGGAAAAAAACTATTTTTCATCCTCTTTGGCAGATCATCAAACACTTGGTGGGCATTTCCATCAGCTTCTATATTCAGACCTGAATATTCCATACCTTTGTTCACTCTTAGAGCTTTCTCATTTGTAACATATTCAGATTGAGGAGATGGATTCTTCATAGCTGAGATTTCATAATTTGTACCTTTCACCCCATTGAGAACTTGGTGTGCATTCGTATACATATCACCATGGCTAAACCTTGTATCCACCATGTCAAACTTGCATTTGCCATTTAAATCATGGCTGGCCTCCAGTGCACATCTCAGATTCTCATTTTCCTTTCGAAGCTGAACCAATTCATCATCACGTTTTCCCATTGTTGAAGACATCATATGAGAAGAAGAAAGGGTAAAACGAAGAGAAAAGAAGAAATTTATTGAGAACAAAGCAACAACAATCAATAAAAGTCAGAATCTGAAGCAAAACAAAGAGAATCAGCTTTGAAGAATGAAAAGATGCTCAAAATCATTTGTGAAATTTGATTTGGAGCATGAATTCACGAAATCAAGTGTAAAATCAGAAAACCATGACTCTAAAGTCTAGAGAGAAGGAGGAGCTTCCCTCTCTAACCCATTTTTTTTTTATTCACGAGCTTCACTTGGTTGAAGAGAAGAGAGAAATTGCCAGGATAAGACTGGCGGCATACCAACAACGGGTCAGGAATTACTTCAACAAGAGGTTAAAAAGAAGGGGATTCCAAGTCGGGGACATGGTCCTTAGACGAAAGATTGGACACGTAGGCAAACTCCAAGAGCCATGGGAAGGACCCTACACCGTCACTGAAGTGGTGGGACATGGGGCCTATAGATTACTCAGGAACTCTGATAACAGAAGGGAACCCAACACACATAATGCATCCCGACTTAAGAGGTATTACCCCTAGAAATACTTTGTTTTAACTACTGTAAAGGAAGGCCACTAGAGCCCAAAAAGATTGCAATGAAAGTTCAATTTTTCCCGATCATCTCTATGATTATATCTACCCAACGGGTTTTTACAAATATCAGTTTAAAAACCTAAGTGTTGCATCCTCTCCATGGGCCCAAAGTGTCCGAGAGATCATCACAGACCCACCAGTGGTTGGGTTTCTTCAACTGTCAGTTTAAAAAAAAAAAACCTAAGTGTTGCATCCTCTCCATGGGCCCAAAGTACCCGAGGGATCATCACAGACCCACCAGAGGTCGGGTTTTACAAATATCCATTCAAAAACCTAAGTGTTGTATCCTCTCCATGGGCCCAAAGTGCTCGAGAGATCATCACAGACCAACAAGTGGTCGGGTTTTACAAATATCATTTTAAAAACCTAAGTGTTGCATCCTCTCCATGGGCCCAAAGTGCCCGAGAGATCATCACAGACCCACCAGTGGTCAGGTTTTTACAACCGTCAGTTTAAAAAAAAACCCTAAGTGTTGCATCCTCTCCATGGGCCCAAAGTGCCCAAGGGATCATAACAGACCCACCAAAGGTCGGGTTTTACTAATATTCATTCAAAAACCTAAGTGTTGTATCCTTTCCATGGGCCCAAAGTGCCCGAGGGATCATCACAGACCCACCAGAGGTCGGGTTTTACAAATATCCATTCAAAAACCTAAGTGTTGTATCCTCTCCATGGGCCCAAAGTGCCCGAGGGATCATCACAGACCCACCAGAGGCCGGGTTTTACAAATATCAGTTTAAAAACCTAAGTGTTGCATTCTCTCCATGGGCCCAAAGTACCCGAGAGATAAACATAGATCCATTAGTGGTCGGGTTTTACAAGTATCAATTCCAAAATTGTTATTACTGATAGTTTTGCTAAGTCACAATTCGAAATCCCGATTGTTATTACCTTATCAAAAGAATAAACAATAAATAAGTAAACTTATATTAAAAAAGCCCCAGTGGCTAAGGCTGATACAAAGATGTGTTACAAAGTCATAACAAATACAAAGAAAGGGGAAAAGCAAGAGAGAAAAGCAAGAGAACGGGCAAGAAGCTAAAGGAAGATCCCTATTTCAAAGTCTTCTTCCCCTGATGGGTCTAAGCCTCAGGGGGATCTAGATTAACGCCTGAGCCTTTAGCCCCTAGGGACTGTCCCCCTGTAGCTTCAGGCTCATCCAGACCAGAACGAGAAGGCGGAGAGGGCAGGGGACCCTGAAGGAATTCGCCAAAGATAAGATATTCGGCCTCGGGCTCCGGATCATCATACGGAAGCCCCACTCCTATGCTGAGGCCAAGATCCTCAATAGTCGGGATCTCCCTTTCCTCCTCAGGGTTTTGATGCTCCATGATACATTCCCGCCAACCCTGCTCGTAACGGTACTTGCAGGTCAGCTAGAAGTGGGAGATCATCTAGTTAGCACCCTTGTGGCACATCTCCACCCAAAATCTCTCCACACCAAGGGCGTTCTCGACCTCAACCTTCTCCCCAAGCAACAGCCGCCCCGAAGTCTTTAACTTCTCAACTTCTTCAATCAGGGACTGCACTTGGAGAGTCAAGGCTTCCCGAGCCTGGGCCTCCCGATCAACTTTCTGCTCAGCCTCCCGGGCCTTGCTCTTATGTTCTAAGATCTCTGCCTTAGCACCAACAATCTCTTCCTCATCTGAAATGGCCCTATATGTCAAGGACTGAATCTTGTCCTCAGCCTTCTTGGACTGCTCGATAGCCTTGGCACACCCAGCTTTATGGACCTGAACGTCTCGAGTTAGGGAATTTATGACCCGGGCATCATCCTCAAGCTTGCAATTATATGCCTAAGTAGCATGGAACATCTGAAAGAAGAAAGTGTCAGTACAGAAGAAACGAAGCAAAATAAAAAGCTAAGTATAGGAAATATAAAATTACCCTTATCGCAAGCTCAGGCCCATTCAAAGCTAAGCTCATCATGTCATATCACCCCATGGCCAACCTATCGGCCGGGGTCCAAACTCCCAGGGCCATCTCCCTCAAGGCTTCTGGGTTCCCAATCGTCTAATCCCCCACGGATAGATACGGGTTGCCCTTTCGAGTGTCCAACCTAAACCGAGGCCCGTGAGGAGTCTCTTTCCCACTTTCAGCAGCGCATTCAATCTCCCTGTGGTATTGTCTCCTGACCGGAGGTGTAATAATAGTGCGCAGCCTGGTAGGTTGGGATAAACCCTAAACCTCTTCATTAGAGCCTGACTCCAACATCGAGGCGGGAACCTCTAAGCCCATAATGAGGCTAGAACCGGGCCTGACTGAAAGTTGGGCCTGAGACAAATTCTAATCCAAACCTCTAGAACTCGGGACAATAGCATGATTATCCCCGACCTCGACCGCCCCCGATGCAGCCGTTTACGGGTTATGAGAAGGCAGAGGTGGAGGCATGATCGAAGGATGCTTTGCCGGAGGAGGAGGAGGGGGCGTGGCGGCTCAGCCTCCAATCGGCCCCGCTGATGAACTGACTGTAGGGTTCTCTGGGACTAGAGGGACAGCAACCCCACAAACAAAGGATGTGGAGCCGGTGTTAGCCTTTTTAGCCTTCTTTATTGAATGCTTGGGCATGGTAACCGCTTTCCTTTTCTGTTGGCCCCCCGACATATTTTTCTTGAGTTTTTTTGTTGCTAATGACTTGGACTTCAATCTCTTCAATCCAGACGTAGTCGCAGCAGAACCCGAGGCCCGGTCAGGTAACCCTGGCTATCCCTTAAATCCTGACTCCATACTCTGGCCTCCAACAGTTCAGATCGAGATCTTATATACCCGACCTCCATCTTCTCATGTGGGGCCTGAAGGAAACTCATCATTAACATACCCAATTTATCATTACACAGATCGCAATGACATGAAGCTCGGGTATGGAAACTTTTAAACTCTGGAGGTCGGGTCTGCTGAAAAATGTGGTTGACAGGTATGTTTATGGCATCGGGATGCCTCCACTGACCACTCACTACTATCATCATTTCTTTCCATCCCTTATTGGAGCTCGAGACGTTGTCACACAATTTCCTCTTAACATACAAGGTTAGGTTGTACCGAACCCTATTGTATTTCTGTTCTTGAAGTTTATACGAGAATAGGAGCTCGGCCAATCCTAAGTCTAGGTTAAATTCTTTCTTGATCAGTAGGATCATGGCCAAGATCCTATAAAAATTGGGACCCACTTGAAGGGGGGCCAGACCCAAAGTCGCCAAGGCCAAGAGAAAGAAAGGGTGAATTGGAAATTTTAGTATGGCGAGGTGGAATGAGGAGAGCAATATCTCCCCGTCTTTCAGCCCCTTACCAATCCTAAAGTCTTTGTCCCGAGAATAATGTCTAACCTTCACCCCTTCGGGAACCCCGAGGCTCTTAAGTTGAGCGTCTTTCTTGTACTTGGTCGGGAGAGGGTTAGTACAAAAATTCTCCTCTTCCTTAACACCCTGCCCCTGATCATTCCCATCATCACCCTCTACAACTCGACCCCCAACATCCTAACTAACTTCTAGTGGGCTAGTCCTAGTAACTCGGGTAATCTTTAAGGATGGGGTGCTTACTGAAGCTTCGGGATCGGTGATTGTCAAATATGTGTCTATCAATTGCAGGTTACTAACCAACCTAGTTTCATCACTCCCCAACATATTTGAAGAAAGGTAGAAAAGTGAGAAGAATGACTTACAAACAGGCAAAGAAGATTCCGGCAATCCCCCGAGTGTTTTTCTCCGGTAAGAGATTTGCAGAATCCGGTAGTTGTGCGAACAAATAAAGATGGGGGCGTCCGATCAAACACTTCGCAGCAAGGGTCAAAACACTCGTCACAATGGAATACTCAACCAAGATCACTGAGATTTGCAGAAATTGATGAGACAAACTTGGAATTAAATGGATTTGAGTTTGCAGGCAAGGCTTGAAAATATTGCAAAGAGAAATTGAATAAGGAAGTGCAGTCCGAAAATGGCATAAGTGTGGCGTATATGAATAATATAGGTTATTCTGGCATGACGTTTAAGCTACCCGGGCCAGGGTATCGGACCGACATGACCCGACCCATTTCACGCATCCCTAGGCCATCCCAACCACAAATTCAAAATCGTAATTGATTGTGACGGCTGCAGCATTAAATGCAGCTCCGCATCATCCGACACGCGTCCCGCGTACCAACATCAAGGCCTTTTTTGATGGGCCTCGCGATTCTTTCATTTAATGGGCCTATTAAAAAACAGGCCCATGAATTAAAAGAGGGCTTGTGTACATGTGAGTTTTTCCCGGCCCATATAAAAGGGCCCGACCAGATCATTCCTAAAAAGGCCCGAGATGATAACCCGATTATTGAGCCCATCTTCTAACCCGACCGACCCGTCCGTCATGTGGTCCGTCCCAAGACCTGACCACTAGGCCCATCCTATGGCCCGACCCGAAGAACATTCTAGAAGAAATTTGAAGATTCTAGAAGAGAGTTGCGCCTCAAGATAGTGACGTAGTATAAGGACAAAATAAGCTGACATGTAAAGTAAGGATAGTATTCCAAAATAGAAAATGTTGTCTTAATGGGCCAAAGGCCCAGGGAGCAAATGTATATAATCTAATGAAGAGTAATGAGAAGGGATCTTTTTGTGTTGTGCAAATTTTGTATCTACAATGATAGAATTCTAAGATCATGGGTTTTATGTTCTGCAAATTTGTCCATTATTATTTTTGCATAAATATCATGTTTTATTTTACATGTGGTATCAGAGCACTTGTTGAGAACTCGTTATGCTCCATTAATACTATATATTATTGAGACAATATATGATTTTGTATCTTCCAAATTCGTAGACTGTATCATATACATTTTTGATATTGTGTAAGAGCATGGATAGAAAACTTTGTGTGAAGACCGATTGAATAAGGTCTCAATTTCGTGCATGATTCAAAAAATAATGAATGGCGGAGTTATATTTGATACCGTCTGTATTTTATATTATTATACATAAATGTGTAGATGAATCCAATGCTGGTTGCTACTTGCCCTAATGGTCATTGACTTTAGAAAGTAAACCTTTGCCGCACGAAACTCATGGCGAGACCTATTTTCATATGTATCAGATTTACACACATATATATGTGTATAAATAATGATTAATATTTATATGCATCATTAAGTAATTGTATGTTTTCTGGTGCTTCCTGTGTAGGGGTTCGTAGGATTTAGGTGATGTGAAGATAGTTTATGTACAAGTTCGTCAGCCGAAATAACAGTATTGATGTTTTTATTACTTTTGATTTGCTTTCACAGAGAAATGGAGGAAAAGATAGCAAATACAAGTAATTGAGAAGTATTTTCTCTCTCTCTGTAGGATTTTCTCTCTCTCCGTCTCCGGAAAAAGTCCCCCTTAAATGAGCTCTCGCACCTCTATTTATAGACGTGAGTGCTCTGTAATCCTCGCGGATTGTATTGCCACGTCAGCACCTGTCTCGCGACATGGTTCCTGCGTACCAATCCGCGATATAAATACTTTGCACAATATCATCTAGCACACTTGATTACGTGAAACGGATTCGCGTAATCTCATGCGCGAATTTATACAGTGCGCCATAAATACCTTGTACAGTGTCATCTCGCGCTCGACTACGTGAAACGGATTCACGTAATCTCATGCATGGGTCATGCTGTGCGCCATGCCCTGTGATCCGCGCCTGTTTCATCGCGGATCTGATTTATCCTTAGCCAAGGATGTTGTTATAGCTTTGCCGGGTCATGACCAATCATGCATGCCTTGGTCATATCCCTGAATACTATCAGCCTCTCTAAGGTACATTTGCTTAGGATGGTGTAAATAAGGTCGCGACCCACTATTTACTCATCCCCAGCATTTCCCCTAGATTTCGAGTAGTACTCCCTACGCGAGCAGCATATAGGGTTATGAGTTTCTGATGTGATCTATAAAACACATCAGCCCCTCATACCTCCCTCTGTATAATGCAAGCTCTCGCGTAAAATCATATTTGGGTTATTTCCCCAAGTAATCAATTATTTGGGCCACTCTCCCAAATAATCTTTTACTTGGGCCGGTTTCCCCAAATATCCCAATCCTGGGCCATATCCCAGATAATTAAAGCTTGGGTCATATCCCAAATAAATAAGCCTTGCGGATTAGTTTTATCGTGATTTACCACCTTTACATTTTTCCCCGTTGCACTTTTGATACTTGATCAAGTATTAAAGTGCAATAACTTGTGGCTTCGCGATTCAAATCTTTGTTTTTAGGGCCGCTTTTCTCCGTGCCACCTTTGCCCTTTTCCTGCGGATGAAACTTATCTCCCATGTTTCATTTTTACTGATCCGCGAACACTCCTTCTTGATTATTTTTGTTTTTCAATGGCTTTTGTGCATGTGCTTATTTTGCTTTTCCCCATATCCTTCTTATTTTTCATAACCTCTTTTTATCCCTTGATCCGCGAGTTTTGAATTTGCGGCAACCTTGGCATCGGTTCGGCTTCCGTGGTCATTAATGGCACCCTCTAGGTTTCCGGGCCCCTTCCCTATATAAGTCTCCCTTGTCCATTTCATTTCACTTTTTCCTCTTGCCTCTAGTTTTTTTCTGTTTTTCTGCTGCCTAACCTCCTTTGTGTTATTCTTATCTTTACCATTTTATTTTCAAACCCCCATTTCCTTCGCAGTTCTAGTCTTTAAACCCTTACTCCCCTATTTTCAATGGCCAAGTCTTCAACCCCCAAACTCTTAGTCCCTCCATCTGGGAGTGTCCCATCTATTCCTCAACCAACAGAATGGAAAAAGGCTCCGTTTTTCGAAGTTTCCCATGATCATTTATGGAGTTCCATTGAGAACCTTCCTCCTGCTGGGGATATTATAGATGAACCCATGCTTATTCATTCTGACGGCGAACCTTCTTTAGCCAATATCCCACCTTCCTCACTTCTTCGCTTCCTCATTGAAAGAAGTGATGTCCCATATTCCTTTATAGAATATGAAGGGCACGTGTCACCTATTACCCACTGGAGGATGTGGTCAAGCCACATACTCAGCTAGGATAGGCATCGCGAGAATCTTACACGGCAGGTTTACTTGAGTCCATAGAACTCTTTTTGGACTTGTCTGTTCGTCGAGACGCGGATGCACTCAATCTATTGGTGTCGCGATGGAGCTCCTTCTCGCATACCTTTGTAGCCTCCTGGGGGGAGTTTACCCCAACCCTAGAAGACGTGTACATGCTGTTCCGACTCCCGGTTTTTTATTCGCGACCCCTTGATGCCCCAACTTTCAGTGAGGCACACCAGGTGATTCACTCTCACCTCCAGTCTTACGCCACTTATGCCGCGAAGAGAGGTAGCCGTTTTAAAGATGGTGTAATACTTGACGAGGCACCTTTTATAAAAAGTGTGAAGTTAAAGTACTCAAGCTGGTGCCATCACTTCTTCAGGGAGTATGAACCAAAGCTGCCTCTCCTTCGCGGTCAAGACCGTGAATCGGTGCCCGGCCCAGAATTCAACGGTGACTTTGGGTTAGCTAGCTTTTTAGCTTATTGGTTGGACCGTTATATTTTCCAGGGACGTCCTGAAGATGGACCCAATAAACTGGTGTTTTTGATGGCTTCTATAGCCTCGCGGGGCATCAGGCTTCCCTTAGCCCCCCTATTCCTGGGTACCCTTTATTCCCAGTTGGACACTTTATCCAATGACTTTCTAAGGTCAGTTGGTAGATATGACATAAGCACCCATGTCCCCTGCCTTTTCCTTATGCTCTTTATTTTTGAAAGATTCCCAAAATATGCCCCTAAACCCCTTAGTTTTTCATCCTTAAATGATGACACCCATAGTCCCAGATCGCGAGCTGCTCGTTTGTCAGGCCTTCTTTCCACTAAGCGACTTGAAGATTTCATTGACTTCAGTCGTAATTTCTCTTAGAAACCTTACACAATGCCTTTAGATGGTATTTATTTTCCTTCTTTCTATCCCATGGAGGAGTAGACCGCTTATGGTTATCAACACCATGAAGAGCTTATCTTTTCTGCTTTTTTTTTTGGTTGTTGCTTACCTATTTTTGATGATTCCTTCTCGCGGACCACACCTTATAATCCTTCGCGGGTGGCCCGTCAATTGGGTTTTGAGCAGGCAGTTCCGGTCTATGTTGCTCCTCCCTCAGGCGATTCTCCTGACAGCTATGACGCGGCCTTAATGAGGTACCGCGAGGAATATGAGAAAAAACACGAAGAGTTCTCCTTAGCCATTTTTATTCCCGCGAGATCTCGAGAAGGTTGTCGAATCGCGACATATATTGATTTTTGGCTTCAAGTGACAACGGACTTTCAAACTTTTATGATGGGTCCTCCTAGACCAATTGCTCCTGTAAAAGTATTCATGGGAGACTCATCCTTGAAATTACACAAGCCCCATGGATCCCGCGGATTTTATAACAGGCTTTCTCTCCCAACTTCTGACGATCATGAGGGCCCAAGCACTTCGAATCTGGTCACTAAGAAAAAGAAAATTCTGACAGAGAGAAAAGGTAAATCCAAAGTTCTTCTTGCGCCTAAACGAAAACGTTCTGAGCGTGTCGAAGTTCCAACTGTCATTCCGGCTCGCGAAGAACCTATTTCCAAATGCTTGGTAATGAAGTTTATAACTTTATACCTTATTCATACTTTCAGTCACTGTTATCAACTGCTTTTTAACCAGTTTTTATTTTCAAAGATCCGCAAGATTGGCTGTCACATCACCCTCGCGACCTTCTCCCTCAATAAATCCCTCAATAGCAGTTATCTCTACGGGTGACTCCCTAGACTATGTTCCTTTGTCACAGCGGAGAAGATAGCACAGAGCCCAGATTTTAGAAGCTGCTACTACTCATTCTTCAGAAGATGATGAGGTAGATACTATCCCTTTGATTCGCAAAAGGTCGAATCCTTCTGCTTTGATCTCCTCTCCTGACAGATTTGGAGTTGAACATCTTGTTTTTCAGTCACATCAAGCTGGGGATAAAACTGCAGCCATTATTCAAGGTGAGGCTGAATCATCCTTTCCGCGAATAGAAGAGTTACGTCATGTGGAAACATCCTCTCCGCGAGTTAGAGAATCTTCTCCGCGAGCAAAAGCTAGCTATTTGCTTGATACAGTTGCAAAGGCTATGGAGGATATTCAAGCTTCAGATCCTTTATTCTCATGTACTGATTTGTTAAATTCTCCTTTTCCTTTTATCTTATTGCGCTTGCATTATACTTAGTGTTTAATTACCATTTTCAGCTCGCGAGACTGGAGCGGGTGCAAATCAGGAAACTGAGCATTCTGTTGACGATTCTGACCGCGAGGTAGCTGATATACTCTCAGATTTCCCTGATCAAGGAAAAGAGAATGCACCGTTAATATCTAAAGTCGCGAGGAATGTTCTGCTCTCCGATTCAGATGAAAGGGATGATCTTCCTATTTCTTCTATCATCCGTAAGGATGTTCAACCATCCAACATGAATTCATCCCCCCTTGATCAATTCGCGGTCCGACAAATCTTGATGTCGCGGCTCAAAATGAAACTGCAAATATTCCGGAGGTACCCGAAGCAAATGATACCCTTCATGTCTCAGAAGTAGATGTTGCAGCAGCGGTTGACCCAGAAGCCTTTGGTTCTGATACAGATGCTCGGCATATGGAACCTATTATCTGCGACATTGCTACTGAGCTTGCTGCTACTTTGCAGGATGGGTCCCAAATTCAAAGATCACTTTTCGAGGGTCCTGAACCTGATATGGAGACTATTACAGAATCTTCCCTTGTCGCGAATCATACTAAGACCGCGAATGATGGTAATTTTTATATAATTTTCATCCGCGAATACAATTCTCTATGTAATATTGACTTATTGATAATTTCATCTTTTTCTGCAGGTAAGTCAAATAAGAGTCCTGAATCCTTATTTCCCGATTCTGCATTTGAGGATCCTGCAACTCTTCTCCACGAATTCCCCTCATCGCCAAACACTTTACAAAACCTGACATTTCCCAACTCTGATTCCTTTTTCCTTCCTATTCACCCTCATCAGATATATAACCAGACTTCCTCATCAGTGCAACAAATTCGACCTAATCCTTCACAAACACATACTTCCATTCTTAATACCACATCCGCGCCATATACACAAACCCACTAGCCTTTGCATACCCATAGTTCTAATCCTACTGCCTCATCCGTGCCACAAACCCAACCACATCAACCCCCTCCCCTAGCCATTCCCGCGCCTTTGACTCACAACCTTTAGTAGGATCAAGTCTACTGGCGTAACTTTTTATGTTATTCAGGTGATATGGCCATCTTGGATCACGTTTTCAGTAATCATCCAGAGACTTTTGCTACTATGGAGCTCTATGATCCCCTTCTCCAACCTATATTTCTGCATATTATCGCGGATACTTTTACTTCTCTGACGACTAGTTGCATCCGCGACCTTTCCTCTACAACTTTGCCACTTTGTCGCGCCCGTATCAAGGATTGGAAAAATATTAAAATGAACGTGACCTGGTGGGAGATTCACCTTGAAAAGATTGAGCGCCTATATGCAAAGCATTGTGTTGAGGTCAAAGCTTTTGCTGATTATCAAGCCAGTATGTCAAGAGTGGAAGAAGCCCGTGCTTTATTAGCTGCTGCAGAGCAAGATTCGTTGAGGCTTAAGGATTCCGCGGAGCATTCTATGCACTCCCGCGAGTTACAAGAAGAACATGAAAATTTCCACATCTCTTCTCCTGTTAGCCGCGATTTGTACTAATTGCGATTTTGTACTAATGATTATTCAAAAATGTACTCTTTACACATTTATTATATGCAATTTTATACACATTGTGCTGATACTTTATCATTCACCTCTTGTATTTAAGATTGGTACAACTTGATCCATTTTAAGTTAAGAGGTCCAGCACTCTCGCGGGTGATTTCATGCTCCATTCTGTAGTACCCACTACTTCCTTCACTTACAATCACATACGAACCCTCCCACTTGGCTTCAAATTTTCTTACCATTTGTCCTCTCATGATTCCTGGTACTACTTTTAGCACTCTGTCCCCCACCTTAAACCATCTGTATCGTACCTTTTTGTTGTAGTTCATTGCTTGCTTTTTATTGTACTCTTTCTGATTTGTAAATGCCTCAGCCCTAGTTTCATCCAATCCTTCTATCTCCAATAGCCTGTCCTCTAAACTGTTGTTGCATGCCAGCTTTCTAGCAGCCAACTCTAGTTCTGCAGGTAGTACAGCCTCTGCTCCATAGACTAATGCATAAGGGGTCATGCCTGTCGCACTCCGGTATGCGGTTCGATGTGCCCACAACGCTATTGGGAGCTCTTCCACCCACTTATTCTAGTTATCATGTACCAACCTTGACAAAATTCGAATTAACGCTTTATTAGAGGCTTTAGCCTGTCCATTTCCTTTTGGATTGTAGGGCGTGGACTTGTGATGAATGACTGAGTATCTCCTCAACAAATCCGCGACCTTACTATTGACAAAAGGAGTCCCGTTATCCGATAGTATCACTTTTGGTATTCCAAATCGGCAAATGATATTTTCCTTTATGAATCGAACCACATTATCTGCTGTCATCCGTCGCAGCGGGATAGCTTCTACCCATTTTGTGAATAATTCAGTTGCCACTAAAATCCATACATGTCCCTGAGCTTGAGGAGTGATTGGTCCAACTATGTCCAGTGCCCACGTATGAAAAGGCCAAGGTGTAGCTAAACTGTACAATTCATCTCCCGGAGCGTGAATAAGATCTCCGTGCACCTGGCACACATGACATTTTCTTACAAAATCGCTGCAATCTCTCTCCATTATTGGCCATTAATACCCGGATGACAACAACTATTGAAACATTTTTCTAGGGCCCTGGTGACCAAACACATGAACCTGTTTCAATACTTCCCCCGCTTCTTCTTCACTTACACACTTCATCAATTTTCCTTCAAAGATTTTTCGGAACAATTTTCCCTTGTAAGACAAATCGCGAGGCCAATTTTCTGAACCACGATTGATTTTTTTCCGGCAAAATCCCATCTTTCAAATAGTGCACATATTTGTCCCGCCAGTCTATCAAGTCTGTTATATTACCTTCGTTCGCGGATGGATATGCATTACAGTTTTGATAGCTAGTTTGTAAATTTACTGCCTCATCCTTCATACTTGGCAAAAAAAAACCTTCTCGCTCCAAAACTCGATAGAGACTGACATCCGTTTGACCACATATTTTCTTGTGAGCTTCCTGTAGCAGTTCTTTTATCTCGTCTATTGCTATGCATCTAGCCAAAATTCCTCCGGCTGCCCTGTAATATAACACACCTTTTATGAGCTGGTACTCCCGTCTCAAGGCATTGTTATCGTTCCTTAGTAGAGCATGTATTATCTGTGTTCTCCAATCATGCTCTTTATACACCTCCGATTCCTTTACGTTACTGACCACTGAGTTAGTTCTTCGTACTACTTGTATAGGAGACTCCATTCCTTGGAAGTGTAGTCGCGAACCCAATGTCGCCAGTGCATCGGATCATCGGTTGCTCTCTCGCGGCTCGTGCGTAAACTCACAGTCCCAAAGCCCTCTATCATCTGACGGATAAGGGTTCTATAGGATACCATATGAGGTTCCTTAACTGCATACTCTCCCCTGATCTGCTTAATGACCAACTTGGAATCTCCTTTAACATGAAGTATTCTTGCCCCCAACTTTTGAGCCATTATCAACCCCAGCTCCAATCCTTCATACTCGGCAATGTTATTGGTACAAGGAAAATCAAGCTTGTAGGCCATGACTAATTCTTCTTTTATTTCTTCATTCCTCAGTATGAAACTAGCTCCCCTTCCTTTTTAAGTGGATGAACCATCAAACTCTAAAGTGAATTCCGCGCTCTGTGCCATGCTTGCCATTCCAATCTCCTCTACCTTGGGTTCAGCTCTTCCAGGAAATAAAGCTAGCAAATCTGACAAGGCCTGGCTTTTTACTGCTTTCGGTCTAGAGCAATGTGATCTCATATTCAGATAGTGCTAATAACCACCGAGCAGTTCTTCCACTGAGTATGGGTTTTGTGAGAAGATACCGTATGGGGTCACTTTTTGTGATTAGCTCTAATGGATGTGCCAGCAAATAGTGTCTAAACTTCTGGGCCGCGAACACTAAAGCGAGACAGTGATTTTCCAATGATGTGTACCGCGACTCTGGTCCTTTGAGTACTCGACTAATATAGTAAACATGTTTTCCTTCCCCCTCATGTTCTTGGGCCAACTGAGCTCCCACGGATTTGTTGGTGGAAGTGAGATACATTATTAATGGTTTTCCTGACTCGGGCACTATCATTATTTTTGGTGATGCCAAAATCTTTTTGATTTTCTCAAAAGCCTCCTGTTGTTCTTCTCCCCAGCTATATACAGATTTTTCTTTCAACAACGGCATGAGTGAGTGAGTTACCTCTGCCAGTTCCAGGATAAACCTTCTCAGATAAGATATTTTTCCCATAAAAGTTTTCAACATTTTGCGAGCTGCAGGTGGAGCTATTTCTAATATTGCCTTAGCCTTTGTCGGGTCCATATCAATGCCATGTCGATGTACAACACACCCCAAGAACTTTCCTTCTGGTACTCCAAAGGCACATTTGAGGGGATTCATCTTCAAATTATACTCGCGACATCGTTGCACTACCTTTGGCAAATCTTTCACATGATCTTGTACGGCTCTGGATTTTACCACCAAATCATTGACATAGTCCTCCACAGTTTTATGCATTAAGTCATGGAATATGGCTATCATGGCGCGCTGATACGTGGCCCCGACATTTTTAATCCCGAATGGCATGACCGTATAGTGAAAATTCCCCATTAAGGTGCGAAAGGCAGTTTTCTCAGCATCCTCCAGCGCCATCTTAATCTGATTGTACCCACTGAATCCATCCATTAACGAGAAAATCTCGTGTCCTGAGGTTGCATCCACCATGGTGTCAATGTTAGGAAGAGGGAAATCATCTTTTGGGCAAGCTTTATTGAGATCGCGATAATCTACACATACGCGTATCTGCCCAGTCTTCTTCTTTACAGGCACAATGTTCGCGAGCCATGTCGGATGCTGGGTTGGCTTGATGAACCCTGCTTTCAGCAGTTTCTCCACTTCTGCCTTAATTTGTACCTCTAAATCGGGATGAAATACTCGTTGCTTTTGCTTCTTTGGTTCTGAAGTGGGATTCACATGAAGATGGTGGCTTACCAGTCCAATATTGAGTCCCGGCATTTGATTATAGTCCCAAGCAAAGACATCTCGGAACTCCTTGAGCAATTCTATCAGAGCATTCTTAGTATCCTTAGGCAGCGTACTGCTTATGAAGGTAGGTCGCGGATCAGTGTCGTCGCCTATGTCCACCTCGCACAACCCATGCTCTGGTCGCGGATCCACTTTCAGTACCTCAGGGTCAGCTTCAAGTTTTCTTTGCATAGTCTCATCTGTCCCGGGGTCAGTACCAACTGCGCAAGCTTCTGACCCCCAATCCCGTTATAGTTTATACACTACTCGTCCATCGGGCATTTTGACAGTGACCAGCTCACCTCTTTGACCTTCCTTTTAACTGAACTACCATTTTCTAGTTCATTCCACTCTGGTAACGGTGTGGAAAAAACGCCGGGCCCATTTTCCTCACTGTATTCTGAGAAATAGACTGCATCCGCCAAATGGGCCTCTGATGTGCAGAAAGGACTTTTAGATGCTTTTACAGTCATTATTCCTTCTCCCCAATTGGCCTTCATTACCTGATGATAGGATGACCGTACCACGCCATATGCATGCAACCATGGTCTCCCCAACTCCTTTGATGACATGAAATTTGGTGGGCCCTCTGATCTTCCTAATTTTGAGGTCCAATGTCGCGAATCCCATAGTGGCATGCTGATCTCCATTAAAATCAATAACTGCAATAGTATGATTCACGATCTTGCTTTCGGGAAAATTGATCATTCGCAAAGTGACTAGTGGGATCAAATTGACTGACGCTCCCCCTTCCAAGAAGGCTCGTTTCATCTCTCGACCATTTACAATGGCTGGTATATACAGAGGCCGATTATGGAGACAAGGTACTTGTCTGTCTGCTTCAGAAAATGTTATCATACTGGAGGCCTTCTCATGCTGCAGAATCACAATGGTATGATTGAGTGCGGCAACTGTTTGTTCTTTCAGGAATTCCTTCACGTGTTCCTGTATTGGGAGTTCATTGAAGAAGACGTCTATCTTAGCATTCTCCTTGGCTTCACGTATTGGAGGGCAATCATATTTGCCGGAATTAACCATATCCTCAATGTCACCATAGCCACATGTGTAGGGAAAGGCTCATGAATTACATTTTTTGCCACTTCTAAGTCTCCCGGTGCTATTTTTCGATGTACTAAACCTCAAAACGCCCAGCAGCCCATCAACGAATGCCGAATACTCCTGTGGAAGGGACAATAGTTGCTCTTCATCCTTTCCTCTCTCGGCGGCACCCTTTGCACTGGAGGTAGCGTTATGACATGATCTGTGACCCATTGATTTAGCAAAGCAACTGCCTCTTTTTCACTGGAAGGTAGAGGGGGTGGTTCGGATCTCCCGGTGCGCCCCTCCCTGGGTTTTTTGTTTTGCGTAGCTGCAACCATCGGTATCCGCCTAGCACTGATATTTGGTCGTGTTGGGGGAACCAAAACTTCTCCCTGTCTTCGAGCATTGTCAACAAGTGCAGAAAAAGTTTTGACTTCATGATTGACTAGATGCACTCTCTATTCCCGCATCATTCCTTCTATACAAATTTTGATCAATTGTAGTTCGGAGATTGGTTCATGACATTGCAAAGCAGTCTCGCGAAATCTCCGGACATAAGATGCCGCTTCTTCCCCAAAACGTTGTCTTTGCCTTATGAGTGAAATCATTGAGACCTCCTCATCAACTTGGAAGAATTTGGTGTAGAATCTGAGCACCATATCCGCCCAATTGGCCACTGAAGCCGGAGCGAGGCCAGTGTACCACGTGTATGCTATTCCAGTTAAAGACTTGGAGAATTCTCGAAGCTTTAAATTATCATCATTTATGTGAGGTCCCAGAGCATCCGGGAATCTGGCTATGTGCTCTTTCGCATTTCCCTTTTTGCCATCAATTTGATGAAAGCTCGGTACTCCATAACTTTCCGGATATGGTAAGGCGATAATGCTAGGATGGTATGGCGGGGCAATTTCCACCTCTTCTGTTTCAGATTTTTCGTTCAGGATAGCCCGTAGTTGTTCCTTAGTGATGTAAGACTCTTTCTCCAGGGGCTCAGTTCTTACTGGCTCGCGAAAAAGCTCTTGTGCTGAATCTTCTGGAAAAGTCTGATTATCCATCCTTGGTGATTCAATATTTGGTGGCGGAACGCGTGAGGCCTCCATGAAGTGAAGTATGGCCTTTTGCGTTTCCTGGATGTTGAGAAGAGTTTGCAGTAGAACTTTTGGCATTTCTGCTGAATTATGTACTGGTTCTGCCATTGGAGAGGCTTCTGCCTGATCCATACCAATATTTGCATGATGACGTTGTCTTCGTGCGGGTTGGACTGGTTCTCCTCCTTGTGATTGTGCTGCTGTTTCCTCTCCCACTTGTTCAGTACGCCGGGTCGGTGGATGACCTCTTCGCCGAGGCTGACGAGGCTCCACTTGTGCAGAAGACATCTTCTCCCCAGCGGAGTCGCCTTTAATGTAGGGGTTCGTAGGATTTAGGTGATGTGAAGATAGTTTATGTACAAGTTCGTCAGCCGAAATAACAGTATTGATGTTTTTATTACTTTTGATTTGCTTTTACAGAGAAATGGAGGAAAAGATAGCAAATACAAGTAATTGAGAAGTACTTTCTCTCTCTCTCTAGGATTTTCTCTCTCTCCGTCTCCGGAAAAAGTCCCCCTTAACTGAGCTCTCGCACCTCTATTTATAGACGTGAGTGCTCAGTAATCCTAGCGGATTGTATTGCCACGTCAGCACCTGTCTCGCGACATGGTTCATGCGTACCAATCCGCGATATAAATACTTTACATAGTATCATCTCGTGCACTTGACTACGTGAAATGGATTCGCGTAATCTCATGCGCGAATTTAGACAGTGCGCCATAAATACCTTGCACAGTGTCATCTCGCGCTCGACTACGCGAAACGGATTCGGGTAATCTCATGCATGGGTCATGCTGTGCGCCATGCCCTGTGATCCGCGTCTGTTTCATCGCGGATCTGATTTATCCTTAGCCAAGGATGTTGTTATAGCTTTGTCGGGTCATTACTAATCATGCATGCCTTGGTCATGTCCCTAAATACTTTCGGCCTCTCTAAGGTACATTTGCTTAGGATGGTGTAAATAAGGTCGCGACCCACTATTTACTCATCCCCAGCATTTCCCCTAGATTCCGAGTAGTACTCCCCACGCGAGCAGTATATAGGGTTATGAGTTTCTGATGTGAGCTATAAAACATATCAGCCCCTCATACCTCCCTCTGTATAATGCAAGCTCTCGCGTAAAATCATATTTGGGCTATTTCCCCAAGTAATCAATTATTTGGGTCACTCTCCCAAATAATCTTTTACTTGGGCCGGTTTCCCCAAATATCCCAATCCTGGGCCATATCCCAAATAATTAAAGCTTGGGCCATATCCCAAATAAATAAGCCTTGCGGATTAGTTTTATCATGATTTACCACCTTTACATCGTGTTGTGCATTATAGATAATGTAATTGTATGCTTTTATATCTCTAATGCAATTCACATGTTATGTACTGAATTTTTGTGCCTATCGTGGTCACAACGTTTAATTTAGGCATAGATATGCGTATATAAATTAACGTTAATTTATTGTTTGGGTTATATTTTAAATAGGTATAACCATTAAGATTTGGTGATTAAAATATATGGTATTAGGGTTATACTTTAAATTGGTATAACTATTAAGATTCCCCAATTTATATAAGTGTTGGGTTATATTCTTAAGTTAACCCTATAAATAATTATTGGAGCATGCTTTAAATACATAAATCGTATTTCTTAAATGAAAGTGTGCTTATTATATTCGAAAATTCATATCTCCTAATATTGATCTTCGTTGAAGCCAAAAGTTTTATGTGTTATGCAAAATATGCAAATAATCGATTCTGAAAAATTTCATGGAAAAATTATGAATATTTTATTTATGAAAATTAAAATATTATTTTTGAACTAGTTTCGTATTTTGGCATTTTCTCTCTTGTTACTGGGTTTTATGGCATAAAACTTATATTACTGGAATCCTCGTTCCATAAGCTTTTTGTGCATATATTATGGTTTATGAGATATGAATTTTAGAAGATTTAATACAAATTGGGGTTTAATTGCGAATATCTAGAATTATGTGTCAATCTAGAAATTTAACCTTGGTTGAGATATACAATAAGTATTATTGTTGTGCCCATACCTGCATACATGATGGAGAATCAATTTTATTGGTTCAATTATGAAAACTTTATTTTAAGTATGTATGCATAATGACTAAGATGTTAATAATTGATTGATTAGTCATTACATAAATTAATATTCATGTTATAGGGTTAGTTTGCCGCCAAAGTGACCTAACCGAATGAATGAATATAAAATTTATTAGGACATAATGTTAAATCAATCAATTATTATTTAATTAATTCTTATCTAATTTAATATTCATATTAAATGGTTAGTTAGCCGCCAAAGTGGCCTAACCAGAATCAATGAATATTAAATTTAGTAAATTTAGTTGGATGCATAATTGTATGTATGGATTAATTAATTAGTACCTAAATTGATATTCATATTATAGGGTTTGTGCCGCCAAAGTGGCCTAACCGAAAGAATGAATATTTAATTTAGTATGACACATAATTGCAATACCTCATGAATTATGATGCTTATAATTTAGTTCAAAATTCATGAGTATTGAGTTGATTCAATCATGAGAAATAATTCTCCAAAGAGGTTATTTTGAGTGATTAAATAAGCATTAAAGGGGTTGAGTGTGTTTTTAATTGGCTAGGTAAATGATATCCAAAGATAAATTGCTTAGTTTAATTAATAATTACATCGCCCAATAAAGTATGTATATAAATACATATAAGCATCATTATTTGTATTTTATGGTTACTTTCAAAGTAGGACCATACTTGTACATTGTATTTATGTACTTATGTGAATATACGTGTTGTTAACTCAGAGTATTAATGTTGTGAGCATTTTATGTTATAAGTGTTTTATTGTATCTTTTAATTTGCATGCTAAATCTGTTTCAATTCTAATAGAACTAACTTATCATAATTGAGTAAGTTTAGTTCAATTATAGTGTATTACATTTAATCTAATACTTTAAGTTTAGAACAGATTAAACGTTATGTTTTTGCAAATAATTTTGAAAGTATTTGTGCTATTGAATATTTGAAAGGTATAAAAGAAAGTTTATTTTAAAAAATAAATTGATTGTTGACTTTATCATTACTATTCATGATTGTATTTTATGGTGTATAATCATGTTCATTTGAGATAATTATTCTTCTTCCAAAATTGAAACTTTTATGTATAACTGTGAATGAGATATTCTTGTTCAATTTATTCTCAATTCCAAACATACTTATAATGGGTCATCTACATTCACTACACCACTATTAAGTGCAAGTGTCATGTGAATTGATTGACCAGTATGTTTGATTTAAGTGGAGGTAAGGTTTAAGTAGCAAGATAATAGTTTATCTCATAATTCAAAAACCTAGAAAGATTTTGGATGAAGCTTATAAAACAGCATAAAGAAAACATAACCCAAAACTAAAGAATTTTGTTCAATCTAATTAATTGAAATATGATAAGTGTCATTTATGTGTTAGACATTATCAGAATGATTGAAGGAACAAAATAATAGTTTTGAAAAAAAAATTAAAGTCTTTTGTGTTTATTTATGTATGTTTTAAATAAAATGTAATGATGTTCCTTCTATTACTTTATAGATTTACTAAAGTATAAATTTTTATTTTTAATGTGATGCAAGAATATTTTACGACCTAAAGCACAAATTGAAATAAGAATTTCTTGTGAAAAATTAAATATATATTTGTTTTGGACCTTTAATGTTACTTAAGTTTTTTTTTAATGAGTTTTTCGTTCAAAACATATATCGAAGTTACTTATTTACAAACATTCAGTCTTTCATCATATTATTAATAAATGTAATTTATGTTACTTGTGGCATTAAAGATGGTCATATATCTAGTGAAAATTCCATACTTATGTTTTCAATGATTATAGTGTGCTTTTGGATTGCATTAGGGTATGCAAACCAGAGCACTAAGAAAGTTGTCACATGAATGTTAGAGCTTCTTGAAATTATTAGTACAAACATTTATGTTTCTTTTGAAAGAAAAATATTTGTCAACATTATAGTTGGTTTTCACATTATGATTATATCTACTTGTTGCATGAAAGTCTCTGCTAATTACTGTTATTGAGATTTTTATAACTGAAGTTGAAAAGAAAACAAATAGAAGGTGAAAATTCGTAATGTACGATAAGGTGATGGATATTATAAGGTTTACGAAGAAGTGAAGCATGTTTTAGTTCATTGCTAAATTTCCTTAATAGTATAGAATGATGCAGTTAAAATACTTAATCGTATCCTTATGTTAATGCTTATGAGTATGTTAAATATGTTATTTTTGCCTATGTTATTGTGGATGTATGCTTTTAGAACTACTATGTATGGATTAAATAGAATTTCTAGTAAGTCAGATTCAAATACCCTTTCGAACTATGTATAGGAAAGAAACCTATTTAAGACACCTCTATAGAATTATGCAGCGGAAGCTAGTAATCCATATAAAAGAAATTGGATTTTAGAAACGTTTGTGGGTACATTATTGTCTATCCATAAAAAATAAAAATCTAAAGGGTATAGATTTTATTATCCTAAACATTGTACGATGATTGTGAAAACCGGTAAGGTTAGATTCATTGAAAATTGTGACATTAGTGGGAGTGGTAGGTATGTGATCATTCAAAAGTTAAGGTACAAATCCCAGTACCCAAGACTTGTACAAAAATAATTGTTCATCAATTTGTTGAACGGTTTAACAATGATGAAAAATTGAATGATGAAGAACTCCATAATGAAGTTGTCACTAATAAAATAAGGGATATGTAAGGGTTCGGTTTCATATTCACAAATCATTAACGATAATAATTCCTATTAAGGATTGATGCTATGAATAGGGAGTTGAAATTAAATGAAGTCTGAAAATCCGTTGAATTGCCTTAAAGACATAAACGACTCGGGTGTAAATGGGTCTTTAAGACCAAACGTGACTCTAATGGCAATATTGCACGATATAAAGCTAGACTTGTAGATAAATATTTCACTCATAAATGAAGCATTAATTATAATATAAATTTTCTCACATGTATTTATGAAAGTTTATTTAAGAATTATTATGACATGATTAGCGCATTATGATTTAGAGTTGGATAATGTAAAATGTAATATTTCTCAGTGGGAGTTTAGAGACTTCGGATTAAATTAAAGGCTTCACATGAAAGATAAGTAACACATGGTCTGTAAGGTTAAGAGGTCAATATATAAATTTAAACAACTTTCCAATTATGGTATCTTAAGCTTAATGATACTATTACTTACTTTAGGTTTTAAAGAAAACACTATTGATTAGTGTATATACCTGAAGGTCAGTGAGAGTACATTTATATTATGATTTTATATGTTGACAATATTCTTTTGCTAGTAGTGAAATATTTGAAGTTGATGTTGTTCCAATAGGGATATTTAGCCTAATTATGTTATTCCCTAAGAATGATTTGGAACATAATGACATGTAAATATTTTTTATTATATGTTTTATAAGGGATGAAAGATTATATATTTGCTCACATTTATGAAGACTGATTATTTATAAGTGATTGGTTATTTAAATGAAGATTTTGGTGAATGTGGAACAAAACCTCATTTTAATTTTATTGTTCCTTTTGGCTAAAGGAGTAATATCATGGATAATACAAAAAAATAATTATTGTTTTGTTTATTATGAAATATGATTGTGTAGTATGCTTTGAGGCTACAAATTTTGATTTACTATTGCGGAACTTTATTTCAGGACTTGGAATTCCAGTATTCAAGCCGCTGAAAATTTATTGTGATTATACCACAATTATCTTCTTGTATGAAATGGTAGGTATATTAAGGTTGTTAATAACATTAAGTTGAATTACCTTACCATTAAAGAAGAAGTTCAGAAACAAGAGTGTCTATTGAACATATAAGCAAATAACTTATGATTGCGAATTCGTTAATGAAAGGACTATCATCCAAGACATTTAAGGAGCAAGTTGAAATAATGGGTCTTAAATGTAGTCAATGATTGATGTTATTTTCTTATGGATGCTTATGTGTTTAAACATTTGACATTTTGACCTCGATTATTGTGTTTCTGATATTCCTGTTGATTAGTGTACATGCATAATTATGAATAAATGATAACAGGAATAGTCTTGGAAAAGACATTATTGTTGGACCTATATTATAATTTCCCAATTATAGATCATGTTAAGTAGGTTGTTAATGTTGTGGTTCATGGAAGGGACTGTGTCAATTTAAGTGACATACAACCGCCATGACTCGCATTAGTAGTCTATTTGTCATGATGTTTATGGTGACCAATTTATGGACTCAATCTAATTTAAAGCGCACTTATGATTATTGTACTAACCACTTAAAATCATATGGTCCAAGTGGGAGAATGTAAGATAAAATTATGTCCCACATGATTTTCGACTCTATATTTTATTTATGTTGTGGCACAGTGAGATAGAAATTAGGTTGAGATAATTGTTGGTTAATAAATAATCTGATAAGGGGAAAAGTCTCCTACTTTGTGTCCAACTCTGATGGAGAGTGGACTTATTGTTGTAATAGGAAACCGGTCCTCTCTCTACCTATTAAAGTGCATATATTCCATCGGTTATGTATACTTACAGAAACAACGCGATAATAGTTTAAACATGTGCAGAAAGGTTAGGAGAGAGAAACCAGTTTCCTTTAGGGGTTTTCGTATTTATGTATTTCAGGATCATCTAATGGTTAGCTATGATGATTGATGGACATTGATGGAAAGAAGAAGATTTATGAATTAGAAAGAGGTTTGTTATTATCATGGCTATAAGGTATTTATAAATTTATTTACGGTTTAATGTATATGTGAGCATGATAGAATTCTAAGATCATGGGTTTTATGTTCCGCAAATTTGTCCATTATTATTCTTGCATAAATATCATATTTTATTTTACAACTTGATCCAAGTTTTCCTTTTCCCTACAATGCTATGAGTAAAAGTCTTTAGGAATAAATAACCATCTACAGCAGATAATTTTTTTAATAATTTGTTAACATCAAAATCACAAGTTTTTTTTCCTCAAGTTAAAGCTTTTTTTTTAATAAGTAAATAATACACACTCATACTCACAAACCATCTGCAGTGTCTCCTACAAGTCTCGAACCCCTCACCTCTCCATTTGAAATGTGAGATTATACCATTGCAACATTTATACGCTAAGAAATTAACTTACTATAACTTAAAAAATGTATTATGAACTAATTAAAGTATAAAATAAAATTTAAGAAAATAATAATAAAATAAATAAAATTTAAGATCAAAATGAGTAATATTTATTATTATATGGATAAAATAATTAAACTTAAATTAACTAAATATAAATAAATTTTTATGATTTTTTATTTTTTTAACCTGTCTGTGCTATGTGGTGTTCTTTTTTTGTAACATTTTTCGTGTCATAGTATCAACGTTGTGTCGCGTGTCCGTATTTGTTCTTCATAGGTTTTAACATCAGGACAATTTTATAATTTCAATGATAATAACCCATTCATGATATAGGTGGACTAATGGTTAAATTAAGTCTTTGTTGAAGCAATCAAAACAAGAAAATCATATAATGGTCATAAGGACAAAATATCATGGTTGTATCAGTCAAATAGGACAAACAAAAGATCAAACACAAAGATATATATTTGAAGCTCAAAGATAATCAAAATAAACAAGATCAACCTCTAGTCGAGGATTCAGGTTGTCGAGTGTTAAGGAATTAATATTCAAAGTAATTTTTTTAATCTATGTTTGGCATTCACTTCAAAAAACAATTTTAATAATTACAATGCTTAAATTGAACCAAAATTAAAAATACTTGACCTTAAGAAATGACTCAGGACCAATTAAACGGGGTTGAAACGAAATCCTAAAAGAGCATTTCTGAAAAGGTTTGGATGATCGAACTTGAAGCCGCGAGCAACCGAGTTAAACAAAGCCTGAATTATACTAGACAAGCTAAGAGTCGTTGAACTTGACTCTATAAGTAAATCAGTCGAGATAAAAAGAGGGTGTATTAAATTGATTTAGTAAAGTCGGTCAACCTGACTCTAAGACCCTGTTTGTTTTCTGGTTCCGGGTCTATTTGGTCTGGTCTGGTCTGGTCTTGATTTTTAGAAATCAAACCATGTTCGTTTTGATTTGGTTTAAAAAGTTGAACCCAGACCAAATGTGACCAAATTGAACTAAATTGAGTGTTTTTGGACCCAACTTTTTTTTGGGTCAAGTTTGTTTGGTTCCAATCAGAATTTTGACACCAACCACCAAACAAACAAAACAAAATGAATTAAATAATACATAAAAAAATAATAATAAATAGGGTTTTTTTGAGTTAAGTCCTATAATTTTGTATGCATTTTGATATTAGTCCCTTTTTTAATCCGAAATATATATATATTTTCAATATATATATATATATATACACATATAAAAGGAGGGTAGGTTGGTCTTTTCACATCTTTGTTGATGGGCAAATAGGTCTTCACAGACATTTAGCGGTAATTTAGTCATTTCACATTTCAAAATTTGGTTGAGGGGGTGAAAGTGTAATTAACAAAATAAGAGGGGTTGAAAGTGTGAAAGTGTAATTTACCCAACATATAATAAGACTAATAGGACCAATGTCAAAATGCATATAAAATTATAGGACTTAACTAAAAAAAACCCTAATAAATAATAAATTAATGAAATATATTTATAAATTAATAAAAATAAATGAATAAATAAAATAAAATATAGTTATAAATAAAATAAAAATAAAAATAATAAATTAAATAAAATATATTTTTAAATGGTCTGGTTTCATATTTCTCAGACCGTGACCATCATCAAACCGCTTATCAAACAGACTTTCAGTTCAGGGACAAAACCAGAATTGACTGAACTATATCAGATAAAACTAGACCAGACCAATTACCAAACAGGGCCTAACCGTCGGCCAACATGTTCCCTGACAACACCACTTTTTGCCAACGACTCTCTATGCCTTTTTTTTTTACTTTGTTATCACCTCGTCATGGTTCATTTTTTTACTTCTAGGAGCTCTAACACTTAAACAACATATTGAGCTTGGAATGGGTACTTGCACTCGCATTTCAAAAACTTCTTGCACTCCTACAAAAAACTCACTCTTACACTATTGTGCGTTCTAACTCATGCATCTCCAAGTCTAGAACTTTTATTGCGATTCATGTTTTTACTCTAGTCTTGTGAGTAGAGAGAGTTATACAGTGTACAATCAATCTTTGAGAAATATCTTTATTGTAAAATATTTTTAATCTATTATAATCAAGGGTTGGTGTAACCCTAATCAAGTCTAAGAAAATGATGTTCTCTTAGTAAGTGGAAGTCGCGTTCTCTTATCAAGGTTTACTCTTCACTTGTAAGAAGAAGTCGTGGTGGATTCGTGAAGTCTGAAGAGGATCTTGAGCCAATCGAGAATTAAAAATTATAAACCTCGCTGAAATCACATGTTTAAGTGTTTGCAGTTTTATCCCTAATCTATTTATGCAATTACAATCATTAAACCACAAACAAAATTAAAATAATTAAATTATTTAAGCTAAAACTCTATTCATCCCCTCCAGCGTCATTTATTGGGCAACATATATCTAGACCTGTCAATGGGACGGAGTCGGACCGGATCAGGGCCAATCCGATCCGAATCCGATAAGACAATTACCAACCCGATCCGATCCGATAATATGATGGATTTTCGTAAAGCCAATCCATATCCGACTATCACACTTATCGGATCCCCGACCCGATAATCCGATCCGATAATATTTTTTACAATTCTATTAACTGCTCTCTCTATCAAGTTTGTAATTATTGCATACCTAAATTAAACACATGTGACCAAATTGTTCTAATTGACTTTGAAATACATATATATAAACTCAACATAAACATTAATAATACTAAAATTTAATAAATTTTCTTTCAAAAAAAAGTTAATCACATTGATTCTAAGTTCTAATAGTGATCAGTTAACACCATTTACATATCAAGTATTACAAAAATAAACCAATGGTCAGTGGGAGTTGGGACAATTTCGAATGAAACTCCAAAACAAAACAAAAATCCTTAATAGGATGCATGGCTCGATTGTAGAATAAAAAATTATAATCGGCCGATGTATGTGCAAAAGTTGTTCCATTCCCTTTCTTCCACAAAACACAATATCACTTCAAGTTATCCATGTCCTGCAAAAAAATATAAAATGTTAGTTTATGTACAAAAATATTAAAGAAAGTTTAAAGTTCACTAATTTTTACTAATTACCACATTAAGATAAATACTTGTCAGGTCTAATCATGATTGGACCAACACTGGTAAGTTCAATCAAAAGCAATCAAAAGCAAAATGCAAAATGCAAAATGCAACCAGAATTTAGAAAACAAAAGCAACACAGCAAACCTTAATCATCCTTATCCAAAGAACCCCATGGTATACATTTGTCTATCAGACATAATTCTGCTACAAAATTATAGCATCAGAGAAAAAAATAGCGTCATAGTGAGTCATTTTACAGGCAGAGAATTGCATTGATTGTACACTATGAATATATTACAAGACTTGCATTCATGAAAAACTGAAAAGCTAAAGTGAGCATAATGGACCCAATAAAGATGTAACCAGGATCTTAATAACCTTTATTCTGTACAAAATAAGTAGTGAAGATTATAGCAAACAAAGAGCAACTACTAAATGAAAGTACTATAAATTTTAAAAAATAAACTGAACAAATATTTACCTTTTTGTTTTTTAGATGGAAACCAATCTTTTGTCACCATTAATGCTTCAACGATTTCGGGAAGTAAGGAAGCACGTGATTCGTCAATCACTCTACCACCAACACTAAATGCTGCCTCAGATGCCACTGTAGTTGCTGGAACAGCCAAAATATCACGAGCTATTCTTGCCAAAACAGGGAGTTTAGCACCATTAACTTTCCACCAATTCAGAATATTAAAGTTCTCATTTCTCGGAAATAATGGTTCTTCTAAATATTGTTCTAATTCCGACTTCCTATAAAGACATGTTCCAGCAGGCCTACCATGCATCAAACCCATCAAATTTATTACCCTTGGAAGTTCCAGAAGAGCTGTCACTTGATGATCCCTCGTTGCATTGAACAAAATCAGATTCATTTTGAGGAGAATATTCATTGAAAATATCAAAAAGCGCACCACGAACTCTTTCCACATATTTATGTGCATCATCACCATGAAGCTTACCATAATAATATTGCACTACATCCAACTTAAATCTTGGGTCAAAGACAACAGCTATTGCTAACACTAAAGAACACTCCTCCCAATACTTGTTAAACTTTATCTTCATTGGACCAACCATTAAACGAAGAAAACTATGCTCACTTCATTCCCATTCAATCAATTCCAATTGAATATCACAAATTTCAGGAAAAAACATATTTGATGTTGGATATTCACTTCCAGAAAAAAGAGTGGTAGTATTATAAAACATTTTCAAACAACCACTTAAAACCCTTGCCACTTCCCATTCCTCATTAGATGGGTCAAATTTATATCCTCTATCAGTTTGTGCCAACCTAACAAACACCTCTTTCATTTCTAATGCACTTTTAAGCATTAAAAAAGTAAAATTCCAACGAGTAGGGCAATCCATCTTTATCTTCTTTTTATCCCGCAACTTAAGTTGTGATTTTGCATTATTGAATTTTTGTGTTGCATATGGGGATCTTTTCAAATACTTCACCGTTTCTCTAACTTTATGAATAAAGTCTTCGATCAATTTTAAGCCATCTTGCACAACCAAATTCAATATATGTGCACTACAACGCACATGAAACAACTCACCATCTAAAGGTATCAAAGACTTCTCACAAAGCCAATTTTTCAAGCTTCTCACCATTCCATCATTAACACTTGCATTGTCAACAATAATAGAAAATAATTTTTTATCAAGATTCCAGTCTAGAATTAGATCCATGATGTATCTAAAAAGTGTCTCGGTATCATGGGGATATTCTATGCATTTGTAAGCAATAATTTTTTTTTTTTTTAATTCCCAATCATCATTGATAAAATGAGTTGTTAAACATATGTATCCAATATCTTGGTGATCAGCAGTCCATATATCAGTAGTAAGAGTAATTCTACCCGAAAATTTGTCCAACAAATTACACAACTTTTTTATTTCTTTTTCATGAACTTCTAGTACATCAGCCCTTACCGTATTCCTTGACACAAGCTTAAACATTGGTTGGAGTCCATTCACAAATAATTCAAAGTATTCATGTTTAGCCATGTTAAATGGATAATTGTGTCTAATAACCATCTTTGCATAATCCATCCGACTTTTCTCTTGATCAAACTTAAAATTCTGAATTTTAGTCGTCGACTCATATAAATTTTTAGCCAAATTCAACATCTGTTGACCAATATTTCTATGGGTTTTTCCACAACATCTAGACAAATGACCTTTTAAGTGGCTGGTCCCTTTAGTGCTTTCTCCTACAAATTCTTTTTTGCAATGCTTACACCTCGCTTTTTCTTCCCCGTTTGCATTTTTTATCTTATCAAATTCATCCCAAACTTTTGATATCAATTTCCGCTTCATGGGTAAATTTGGGGCTGAAAGGTCATGTATTTCAATAACACCCCCATCCCCATCTACATCATTTTCGTTTCCAGTCATTATGAACAATGGGCACCAACCCTTACTAATCGGGGCACCAACCCCAGTGAAGAAAAATAGAAAAGAGAACAAAATGCTTACCCTCGAAGTACAGAACACAGCTATTCAGGGACTATATAGTAATCTGGTCTTGCTCAAATTTCAGAACCAGCTACCAAACTCAGCAAATCAACAGCACAACAAACTTCAAACTCCGTCACAGCGTCTCAGAACACGAAGCTAAGAAACACAGAACCAGAAACTCATAAAATATGTCGTAATGAACTAGGAGGAAGGTAATATTCAAACCCAAAAAAAAAAACCAAAAAAAAAATCAAATATAAAATACTCATCTCTGCAGGCTCCACAAAACTCTCTGATTTCAAAATTCTTTCTTCTTTTTTGGATAAATACATCTTAACTAAACAAAATGTTTTACCTGAATCTATATATATTATATCATACATATATATATATATATATATATATATATATATATATATATATATATATATATATATATATATATATATATTATTGGTATGTAAAAAGATATAAGGAGCTGACATAGGCTCTAAGTCCATCAAAATGAAAAGAAAATAAGGAACATAAATGAAGGTTCTTTACTAAAATTACATTACAATCGTCATCAATTCCTAGTAAATTTGTGTTTCAACATATTGTGTCACGCCCCGAATTCCTAGGACTCCGAAACCCGAGCCTAAGAGCTAAGGGAGTGAATGCGGAAGTAAAAAGAAACTGGAACAAATGACATTCAGTCATCAAACACCCAAAAAAGGTAAGAATGACACACTTTGATACCCTACTATCACGCCCCTAGAATTCCCGAAACTCTAATCTAGAGAATCAGCGAATCTCCAAAGGGTGACGTAAGTCAAGCGACTACTAAAGTCAAGAATGACAAGAAGATACATGGAATAACAATAAGAATATACTCCATGCCAACACGAATACTAAAAACACAAGAGTATCCTCAGATACCAACAGACACGCTCCTAAATCCCTAAGACTCCCGAACTGGGACATCCAAGGAATCCAAGATGTGATCCTTAATATGAATGACCAACTAAGACATCATTAACCGTGAAAACATATGGGTTAATGATAGATATGGTATATGTCATACCCAAATGGATAATAAACTAAGCAGCGGAATCTAACGAAAATCCGGCAGAGTTCCGTTTGTAAATGGAACATCCGGAAAACAACCACAACACAAGAACCTGCCAATAGCAATTCAATAATCACAATGGCTTCCAAGCCCTACATTCATCAATCCTAATAGGGCCGAGGTAGTGGAAAGAAACCAAGACCTCTCCAAACCCTCTAAAATCAACAGAGCCACAAATGCTCGAATAAAAATACAGAAGAGCACCTAACTGTGCGGAATAGATACAATACATCCTGAAAGAATAAATACAGGAAATAAAAGATACATCAACAGGGATATGCCAACAGACTAACTCCCAAAAGAAAATACATAACAATCCCATAACAATGGGTAGAGAAACTGAAAGCGGATACCTATCGTCCCCAAACCCAGTCGTGCTGCAACCGTAACCGCATCACCCAACGCAACTCCAAAACCTGTAACAAGGAAACAAAAGAAAGTTGTCGTTGCACTGCATCCTGCCCATAGCCGTATAATTCCTGCAACCTGGCGTGTGAATACCAGGGGGCAAGTGAAATACCCCTGTGAGCAAATAAGCTCAGTGGGAAAGAATACTCTAACTACCACATCCTCTGATAGTTTAGGTAATGCTAAACCACCCAGTGAGATACATAGCCCACAACATAACCCAGCCACGAAAACCCAAGGCACACGCACTCATATACTACCGTACGTAAGTATATAACGGGGATATATATATATACATATATATATATATACAAGTATACATGTATAAGTATGCAACCTGAGTCTACAAGGTACAACTAAGGCTCATACTCCAAGTACCAACATCAGTAGTCTACACTACTCTCACCAACGCACACTAAGTACACTAGACCCGAATCAAACCTAACAAATCATCAATTACTCACAACTCAAATCAGAAGATCCAACAGAGGAGATCACACTCACCTCTAACATCTACAGGAATCAAATCCACCACTAGTACCAAGGAATACTCAAATCCTACACCCCGATAACACAGGAAGGAAAACACCCACGTCCTTGCGTACTAACACAACCATCCTCAATATATATATATATATATATATATTTATATATATATATATATATTTATATATATATATATATTTATATATATATATGCACAATATATATATATACAACAAACCTCATCCCAGTCCTAGAGAAACTCTACCTCTCAAGGGCTAGATCACCTCGATCATATCTCTACATAAACACCTCAATTGCTATCTCCAACAATGTCAATAAATCACCAACACTCTCACTAAGGATAAGAAAAACTCCGTAAGAGTCAAGAACCCAATCAAAGGAAAAGAAATACCGATGATAACCAACAGATAACCGAGACAACAATGTCAAGGTTAAAACATCACAAGTGAACAAGGAAAGAACACCAAAAGTAGGGCTGCAAATGAGACGAGCTTTTCGTGAACAGCTCGGGCTCGGCTCGTTAGTAAACGAGCCGAGCTTGATCATGATTTTCAGGCTCGTTTAGTAAACGAGCCGAGCTTGAGCAATGGTAAGCTCGGCTCGTATATGTTCGTGAACATGAGATCGTTAAGGCTCGTTGATGTTCGTGAACAAAAGCTCGTCTAAGCTCGTTAATATTATACATAATTACACATTTAAAATTTAACTAGAGAATTAAAAATAATAATCTTTGTTCACTAATTACCATAAAGTAATATAATTTTTTTAAATAAATAAAATTTATTATCTAACTTAAAATTATTTAAAATTCCAATAACATTATATCAATAGACAACACAACAGAGAAAAAGAGAGAAAAATAGGAGAAAAATGAATTGAAAACCAAAATACACATATGTATGTATAATATCAAAATAATAAATAATAAATTTACAAAGTCGCACAATAAAGTAATTACCATATGTTGAATCGGTGAAAAACTCAATTTTAGAATAGTGAAAATCATCTAATTCAAATAATTAGAAAAAAAGAAATTTCAATAAATTGATCATGGACTTATTTCAATCTTAGTAATAAAAATCAAGCAAAATTACTTTAAAAATAATATATATTGTATAAAAATAAAATATGAAATATAAAAATCTTTTGAATTATATATTTAAATAGTATAATACTATTTTGTCAATTGAACTTAATTTCACTACTTTGAATTGGAGATTTTATCAATTTCACTCAATTTAATTCAATATTCACTACTTTGAATTAGAGATTTATTCAATTGAACTCAATTTCACTATCTTGAATTGATGATTTTATCAATTTTACTCAATTGAACTCAATTAAACTACTTTGAATTGGGGATTTACTGAATTTTACTCAATTGAAGTAAATTTCACTACTTTGAATTGAGAATTTTGTCAATTGAACTCAATTTTTATTATTTTGAATTGAGGATTTTATCAATTTCACTCAATTGAAGTCAATTTCACTACTTTGAATTGAGAATTTTGTCAATTAAACTACTTTGAATTGAGAATTTTCTCAATTGAACTCAATTGCACTACCTTGAATTGAGGATTTTATCAATTCTACTCAATTAAATTACTTTGAATTGGGAATTTACTGAATTTTACTCAATTGAAGTCAATTTCATTACTTCAAATTGAAGATTTTGTCAATTAAACTCAATTTTACTCAATTTTCACTACTTTAAATTGGAAATTTTATCAATTTCACTCAATTTAATTCAATTAAACTATTTTGAATTGGGGATTTACTCAATTGAACTCAATTTCACTATCTTGAATTGAGAAGTTTCTCAATTTCACTTAATTGAATTCAATTAAATTACTTTGAATTGAGGATTTACTGAATTTCACTCAATTGAAGTCAAAATCATTGCTTTGAATTGGAGAATTACACTACTTTGAATTGAGAAATATATCAATTCCACTCAATTTTACTCAATTAAAATCAATTAAATTAATATTGTTTTGATGTAATATAACAAAAAAGAAAGTATAATTGAATTATATGAATTTTTTATAATATTATTCAATAAAGTTTTATTATCCTTTTTCAAACAAAAAAATGAAGTTAAATTAATCATTCTTTTTAAAATAATAATTTATTTAATACTTTAAAATATAATAAAAATAAATAGATATATATATATATATATAATAGATATTCATATAATTTAAAACAAAAAAATAAAAAAAAATCCAATTAACTATATTATCTCAATGTAATCTAGCCTCTGAACACTTGTCAACCATATACCAAACCTTATCTCAACGTAATCTACATTTTCGTTTCAGGACACTTGTCAACTATATACTAAACCTTATCTGAATGTAATCTACATTTTGTTTCATTTACTTTACCCAATTCGTATTCTACAGACTACAATCTACCATAACTCAAACGACTGTAAGTCTGAAACCCTTCCTTTGTCTGCAATCACTTTCTTTGTCTGAGAGTGAGAGTGCAAACAATCTATCTCTCTCATTTGATTTACTTTACCAATTCTAATTCGTATTCTCAACCTCCTTCTCAAACCCTAGATTGTGCGCCGTTCACTCTCACGTTGTTTCTCTCAACATCATTTCTCTCCTACTGGATTTGGCCTAGCATCGGGTATAATCCATCTACTCTTCTACTTTTGTTATTGCACCGAGGTAAAGTAGTTTGTGCTTTAATACAACTGAGAATTGTGTAATATTTTTATACTGCTTTTCTCTTCACATTTTTTTATTTTTTATTTTGTAGCTTAAAATATAAATAGGAGGAGAAAGAACTCGGTGAGCCATTGCTAGGAAACGAAACCCAGGAGGGCCAAGTCTCTTTTCAGGTAAAGGAGTTTTGTACTATTTGCATGTCTTTATTTGTTTATTTTTTCTCATTTTACTGTCTTAAAAATTGAAAACTATGTTCAGGGGAAAACTATGTGAAACTGAATATGAAGTTTCGCTGCTCCGATTTCCAACTTTATGCTTAAATTCTTGTTTCCATTCTATTTGTAGTTAGAATATGAAGTAGATTATGTGAAACTGAACCCTAAAGTGGAATATATATATATATATATATATATATATATATATATATATATGTGTGTGTGTGTGTGTGTGAATATATGTGCGAATATATATGACAATGGAATTCGATTCTGGTTTTGGACAGAGATTGAAATATAGAGAGTACGATTCCAAGAGGCTGGATGAGCATTTGAATATATGAAGCGACTCTGCTCAGGTATCAATCTATATACATATATATATATATATATATATTGTTTGATTTATATTGTGGAAGTGTTGTTTATTAAGGTTTTTTGATAAATGTTTTTAGTGATTTGTACTATGAATCTACTTTTTATTTAATTTTTTTTTTTTGGGAGTTTGATAGATTGTTAGCTTCTGGATCTTCATTGTTTTTGAATGTCTGATGTCCTTTTTTATGAATATTTGGATCTGATCTTCAATGTTTACATTATTCAGTGACTTCATTTTTTAAAATTTCTCTAAATTTATAGGTGTATTCTAAAACACTCAACTTTCTCCATATTATTGCTAATCTGGTATAGCTCTATTTGGCAGATGATAATTATATTTAAGTAACATGCTTGCTCGCTTTCACTTTATGCGGGTGCTTGATATTAATCGAGTTAGTTTAAATCTGTGAATCATTATAGAGATGCAAAGGAAGCTATGTGTGTCTGCATACGTGTAGTTGTGAAACATATATTTGAACCATGTAATTCCAACGAGATGAGTTAAAAGGGGATTGGTAATCGAACTTGTAAGTCATATATTTTGATCCTCAGGAAATTAAAAGCTTTCAAATATTGGAAAATAAGGAAAGTCAATTACTTTGAGGTTAGAGCTAGTACCATGCACTTCAATTAACTTAGAACCCAATGACTGAGTTTTTGATTCTGGCCTTCTAACTTTGGAGTTGAATTTAAAATTAATTTTTTTTTTCTTCTTTTTGACAAGTAATCATTTATTTCAGCGACGAAGACAACAACATATAACTATAGGATGAATTACCCTGATCTCCTTTGTGTTTTTTCCACACTTTTACTCATAGATTAAACTTTCTAGAAAACACTCTGACCTCCCCTGCCAGGGCAACTTAGTCAAATGGTTGCTGTGAAATTACTCTATTATCCTCACACTAGAATAGAGAAAATGTTTTACTGACAAGAAAAAATTTCAATCTCATACCCTTCTTAGTTTCTTTCTCATACTCTTCCTCTTCTTTCTGTATAATTGTAACTGCCTTTATGTTTTCCATCTCATCTCGCCTTATTGTAACATTTACCAACCTTGCTCCCTCTCTATCGCCGGAAGTCTTTTATTTTTTGCAGAAAACAACAGAATTTCTTATTATGTTAATGCTTTTAACAGAAACAATATATATTTTGGATAGTATATGAAATATATTGATATAGTAGCTATTTACAATTTTTTTTTTTTTTTTTTTTTTTTTTAGTTATGTCAAGGCTGTATTCAGACTTCTCACTGACTTCTTCAGTATAAAAGGGTAAAAACAATGACTTGTGAAGGTGAAACCATAAATGAAGTTGTTGACGTTGAGGTTAATGAAGTAATTGATGTTGAGGTTAATGAAGACAATCCCTTTGAAACTAAAAAAAAGAAAGAGAACATCTCCTGCTTGGGATTCTTTTAATGAAATCACACTTAAGGATGGAACAAAAAAGGCAGAGTGTAACTTTTGCAAGGCTAAACTTGCTTTTAAAAAGGGGGGGCCTACAACTCATTTGCTTAGGCATTTGGAGAAGTGTACATGTCGTCTACTAGTGGATAAAAAACAGAAAGTTTTAAATGTAGGAAAAGAAGGTGTGGGAAGTGAGCCTAATATATTAAATTTTAAGTATGATCATGCAAAGGTTCGAGAAAGTGCTGCACAAATGATACTTGTACATGAGTATCCATTTAGCATGATGGAGCATGAATTTTTTAATAAATTCATGAAGAATGTTAACCCACATTACCAACTGATATCACGTACTACCGCAAAGAATGATTGCATGGCAGTCTATGAGATGGAAAAGAATAAGCTAAAAGCCGTGTTTAAAAGTGTAAACAAAATCAGCCTTACCTCTGATTTCTGGAAATCTGGCCAACAGATTGGATATATGTGTCTTACGGGACACTTTATCGATTCTGAGTGGAAGTTAAAAAAGAGGGTCTTGAATTTTCGTGATGTGCCACCTCCTCATACCGGTGTTGTTATAGCTGATACAATTTCTCAATGTTTAATTGAATGGGGCATTGAAAATAAGGTATCAACAGTTACATTTGATAATGCAAGTAACAATGATGCAGCGATTAGGATATTAAGAGATAATTTTTCCATTAAAAGTAAACTGTTTTTTGATGGAAAGATATTTCATGTTCGTTGTTGTGCGCATATTTTAAATCTCATGGTACAAGATGGACTTAGTGTAATTCAAAATACAATTGAAAATGTTCGTGAAAGTGTGAAATACTTAAAAGCATCAGAGGCCCGTCTTATCAAATTCAGTGAGATTGTGAAACAGTTGCAATTGCCTTCAAGAAAGTTAATTATAGATGTTCCCACCCGTTGGAATGCAACATTTGCTATGTTACAAGTTGCAATAGAATTCAAAGAGGTGTTTCCAAGATATCAAGATAGAGATCCTAGTTATAAATGGCTGCCTAGTTTAGAGGATTGGAGGAGAGCAGAGGAGGTGTGTCAATTTTTAAAGGTTTTTCAAGATGTGACAAATACAATATCTGGAACTTTATACCCAACTTCAAACTTATTTCTTCCCGAAGTGTGGAGGATAAAAGAAGTCTTAAGTGAGAAGTCAATGGATGAAAATTTTTATATGCAATCAATGGCCAACAAAATGAAACAAAAATTTGACAAATATTGGGGCGAATGTAATCTTTTGATGGCAATTGGTGCAATATTGGATCCAAGGTATAAGATGGTGTTAATTGAGTTCTGCTTTTGTAAGATATATTCCGAGTTTGAGGCATCCACTAATATTGAATCAGTTCGAAAGGAATTACAAAATCTCTTTCAAGGGTATGTGGACAACTATACTTCAAGCAACTTAGAGCAAAGAGCTAATCAATCAATTTTTTCTACCAATTGTGATGTTAGTGGCAGCTCTAAGTATAAAAGTAAAGGAAGAGAAGAATATGATCTTTTTGTTAGAAAGAATGAGAGTGTTCAACCATCCAAATCTGAACTAGACATGTACTTGGAAGAAGGTGTTTTCATTTGTGATGCTGAAGCAGATTCTGGTTTCGATGCATTGGAATGGTAGAAAGTGAACAATCTGAAATTTCGGATTTTATCCAAAATGGCAGCTGATATTTTGTCAATTCCTATTACCATTGTTGCCTCTGAGGCTGCTTTTAGCACCGGAGGTAGAACTATTGATCCATATCGTGCATCATTATCAACAAAAACAGTGGAAGCTCTTATATGTGGAGGTGATTGGATCTGTGCCATTCATGGAGTGAAGAATGTTTTAACTGTAAGTATCGTGAACTTTTAACAAAATTTTTATTATTTAAATTTGCTTTGATGTAATCAGATTTTTTTTCTTACTCTCTTTTTATAGAAAACAACTGAATGCATGGAGGAGATAACATTGCCCTAGTAGTTGCTGAATTTTGTCATCAGTTCATCATTAAGTATTTCTTTTCACTGATTTATATTATTTAATTGTTATTTAGCACAATAATATCCTAACCTATATTTTTGTTTCATCTTGTTTAATGTAGGGTTGACTATTTTGGGAATTCTGAATTTTGGATAGAAAAGAATTCATGATATTGTCATCTCGTCATTTTTGGATAACACTGCCCTAGTAATTGCTGAATATTGTCATTAGTTCATCCTTAAGTATTGTTTTTCATTCATTTATTTTATTTAATTTTATTTAGCACACCAATATCCTAATATGTATTTTTGTTTCATTTTTGTTTAATGCAGGGTTGACTATTTTGGGAATTCTGAATTTTGGAAAAAAAGAATTCATGATATTGTCATCTCATCATTTTTGGGTAACTGAATTGTATGTTATTAATTTGTAATATTTTAAATTTTGAATTGCTTTTGTTGTTTATGTTCTGAAACCAGACGTTCTAAATATCATTGAAACACTTGCTCCCTTCAAGATTGCTGGTTATAATAACAATCCGAGCTCCCCATCTTTTAGCAGCTTAAAGCTCATCTGAGAGACAAATGCCAGCAAAGCATAACAGTGTTTGCTAGTAAGTATTAAGTCTTCTAAGCTCTAAAATTAGGTTCTAATTTCTTTTCTTTTTTTTTGAAGTGATTTGCTAGTATTAGTTGCCTTGGTTAATCTTGATAGTCTCTCAAAGGTCGGTTGTAATCCCTTTTTCTTGCTATCATCCACTTTAGGGGTTGAATATTACGTTCATCAGCTGGATAGATCTAAACATAAGTGGTACAGGTGATGCATGATGAATTCCTATCAAGGTAAATTAAGAAGTGATTATATTCATTATGAATGACTTGTATAGAAACTTAATGTTATTACTTGGTACAGTGATAAGGAACTGAACTCAGAAGCGGAATCAACTCAACTCAACTCAACGGCTGCTGCCTTGATCCGATTTTTGCCTTGGGAACAATATCATTTCTGCTAGTAAGTATGTTAAAATACTATGCTGAATTTGTTTCATTGATTTACATATGATTATTGTATTAAGCACAATAATATCATAACCTATATTTTTTCGGATATTTTGTTTAATATAGGTTCGAGTTATTTTGGGAGCTGTCATATGATATTGGGGTTCAGATTGTCTGGAAAAAAGTTATCTGTCTTGGGATTCTGATTTTTTTTGTTCTGATAGTTGGGAAAGAGTTACAAGTTGATGAGCATTAACTATGATTGTGAAAATGAAAATTCATAGAAGTGGAGACTACCAATTTTTTGTAATGATGTTTGGTCTGTTCAACTTTAATATTATATATACTTGATGATTGTTATATATTTACAATTTCTTAAAATTTAGATATTATTTGAATTAAATGTATTAATATGACAATATAATTTTTGGTTTCATAATAATCTGCATAATGAGCTTAACGAGCTTGAACGAACGAGCTTAACGAGCTTGAACGAACGAGCTTGAACCCGAGCTTGAACAAAATTTTGAATATTATATAAAGATTAATTTTTAAACGAAACGAGCCGAGCCGAGCCGAGCTCGAGTTTTTTAAAATCAAAACGAGCCCGAGCCCGAGCACAAAGTTTAGGGCTCGTCACGAGCCCGAGCCGAGCCCGAGCACAAGTAATGAACAAACGAGCCGAGCCCGAATAGTCCAAAGCTTGGCTCGGCTCGGTTCATTTGCAGCCCTAACCAAAAGGGAACAAGGAAACCAAAAACGAATGGCCGAGAGTGGGAGTAATAAAAAGATGAATCCCAGAGATTCAATAGGTTTTAAGAAAAAGGTTTTCAAACTCGAACCAATCCTTTTGGTATCCATGCCCCTAACGTAAGAAAAACTCATATCACCTAGGTGGTGATACCAACAACCCAGAAAAGGGAAAGGCAACACTATATGTCTGCACTGAACAACAACAAGCCTCAATCCGAGACTTACGCATGATAAGAAACAAAGGTGAAACAATGGAACACCTTTCAAAACTCTACAAGATGAGATATTGAGAAAGAAGTCTCGAAATCTCATAATCCCAAGAAAATAATAAAATGGTTTTACTTTTAAGAACCACATAGTAAAAATGACCGTCTTGCCCCCGGTCTCCGTCAATTGCCATCACCGGCTTTTAGAGTTAAAAATCTTTCCAAAGAAGATCCTAAGATCGTTTTATAAAGTGTTAAAACTTTTCATTTCCACGGGGGTGGGCGAAAACGGGTTTTTCCTTTTAAAAACAAGGAGTTTATTTCAAAACTTAGAAAACACCGTTTTCGAAATGACAGTCAAATAAGAGAAACACAACTCTATAAATTCCCGTAATGTCCGAGAGGACAGTAAAAGAGAACAACACGTTGGACTCACGGAAGACAACCATCCGTTCCAACTCCACCAAATCAAATGACACCACGAGGAAGAGGTTCGGCACCACACCGTAACCGACAACTTAAGGAATGACATACAAGTCAACGACCACATACTAGTGTACAAAACACAGTACCAGAAATGCTTAAGGAAAGGGACTAAGCATAAGAATCAAGACTGTCAGACTACAGTACCTCGAATACTTGATGAATCCCTAATCATAACCTCTTCTCATCAATCAAATCTCACACAACTCATCACTCGCCTTCTCTAAGGCCTCAATTATCAATTGACACAAAAATCATCCCTAACCTCAAATCTTCAAAAGAGTTCACACAACTAACCACGATCACCAAACTACTAACCACAATCACAGGGCTACTAACCACAATCACAAGGCTGCTAACCACAATCTCTAAGGCCTCAACTCAAGTCAAGCCTACGGTCCACCACTAGCCTCCGCTAGCCACATGAATCACTATGCCAACACGCATAACCTCCCCCAAGGGTACTAAGGTATACAACAACAAGTATAAATATATTCGTTTCATTTATACTTATTAATAATTACCACATTTAAAGTCTTGTTTCACATTATTCATTTTCAACTGAGCATTTATAAAATATGAATTTAATTTACAATATATTCATAAATAACATGCTCCAACATCACATGTAATATAACACATATACATGTTAAACGAGATCACATAAATAGTATGCAGTGTAATGTGACTCGACACTCCCCGTGATACTCACACACAACACACTCTTCCCAAGGGTAACGGATACAAACTCTGTCCACATACTTATGAGGATACAGCTCATCAAGTAGTGTAGAGTTACCACACCGACCATTCCCAAGTGATTTTTCTCTCTATCACTTCAACAAGGAAGGCGGTTGTACGAGAGCCCAACTTGCAACTCCGTACACCATGACTACCCTCTAGTCAAGAACATGAGCCTCTACCTGGACTCCTAACTCACATTTGCCGGCTTTTTAGTTCCGTAGGCGTGATACCTCCTGGCCAGTTGTTGTGATGATCCGACACAAACATCTACTCGTGCCCCACGCACAAAGGAAGTAGACCACACCAAATGAACTCTCTCTGCCAATGGTGAAACCGTGCACTACATGCACCAACACCCATGTGCTCACACGACATAGTGTACAATCAAATCATATCTCAATCATAAATATGTAATGCATCATATTTATAAAAATACCCACATGGTAATATAAGTCTCAAAATCTCTTTTCATGCTTTAAAATACAATAAAACAATTAAATCATATGAAAACAGTTTCATATACATTTCATGTTTTCAAAATATATTTTCTTTAATTCCTTAGAAAATATTTTCAATTTCAATTCACATACCTTTTTAAAATAATTTAAACAGATAATCCACGTAATAAAAGGGGACCTAGAATAGCGTCTAAGTCTCTCACGTCCAACGTTTTCAAAATCTTCTAACTCATTTAATTCTCGAGGGAATTTCTAAGTCGTTTATTCCCATTCAATATCAATTAGGAATATATTTAATCCTGTAGGAAATAATTTAATAAATTTTCTTAAATTAATTCCTAAGTCCAATTCCGATTCTGAACTAATTATAGATATTTAAATTAACAATTTAAAATATCTATATTAAATTAAATAAGGATTTTGCACCCCTAAACTACTTCAATAATGCGGAGTGAGAAATATAATTTCCCACCTAATTATACGTTACCGAACAGTCCGAAACAACACAGTATCGGCGCCCGAACACGAAGCCCACCGACCAAAATTGTTCGAAAATTATTTCGAATATATCGAAATGTCCATCTCGACAACCTATACGATATATACGAAGCCCGTTAACAATAGGTTAATTAATTTGGTTAAATCTAAATACCCCAAACGAAAATTCGAAACTTCAAATCGAATTTCCTGACAAACCGTTCAACGAAAAATTACGAAATGTTTACACGTCGTACCTGACATATAGGCAAAGCTACCCTCCGAAAATCAGCCCAAACCGAGGTCGGGAAGTCGACAGAAAAAATGGTCGAAGTTTCTGGCCAGACTGCACTATTGCGTGAACTGCTACAGTGCTCGTCGCCTCTGCGCGAACCAGCTCTGCAGCGACCCCAGCTGCTCGTGCCGCCGCCTCTCACCACCAGCGCCACCGCCGTCCACAGCCCAGCAGACCCTCGCCGTCGCCGGAGGTCGCGCCTCCTTCAGCCGGCATTTCTCTCCCTCCGGTTTTCTCTCTCTCTCTCGCCTGCAAACATGGAGCATGTAGAAGACAGACATGGCTGCTGCAGAGGAGAGGAAGGCTACGTTTGTTGCGTGTGAAGGAGAGTAGTCGTGCAGAGATATACAGAGAAATCTGTAGTAACGTGTACATGTATACATATATATGTACTAATTGCAAAAGTAACCCTCCAGTTATCCTTAATTGCGAAATAACCCCACTTCAATTATATATATATATATAATTAAATTTATATATATATAATGAATCCCAACAATTACCGGAAGCCTCCAATTAATTTCGCGCAACCCCGAAAGTCCACGGGATGCCAAATAACCAAATTAGTCCGAAAGAAATACACCGGGTTAGGAACCCAACATCGGAACACTTAAACAAACCCGATTAATTACAATGTGTCGCCGTCCAGTCAAAACACAAATCATTAAATGTCGAACGATACCGCGTAGTCAAGAATAAGAATTCGCGTAGTGTCGTCCAGTCGACTCTAAAACTAAACGCGAAAAATTTACAGGTATCAAATACCAAGAACAAACAATACGTCAAAAACAAGTGACGTCATTACCGAAATTAAATTAAAGATAATTTCAGTAAAAAGGATAATAACACGGGGTGTTACATATTGAGTAAAAAAAAATGAAAATCTAGAAGCCAATAAGCCCTAACTTATCAAAATATCTCAATTGGTGTATTGGACTAGAAGATAAACTATATATAATTTATCACTGATAACTAATTAAATTGAACTTTAATTTCTTAGTTTTGATCTCCTATATACGAATAAAATTAGTGATGACTACTAAAATCATATATAACATATAGAATACACTAATATATATGTATATATATGCATAAGCAAGTTTAGAAAGATTAGAATGGAAGTACTGACCTATAAGGAAGAATCACTGTGCAAAGGGTGAACCGTGTGTTTGAGAGTCTGAGAGTGTAGAATGTGTGTTTGAGACTTTGAAGGAGCGAGAGAAAAGGAAGGCGGAAGCTCAGTGTTTGAGACTTTAAAGGAGTGAGAGAAAAGGAAGCGGAAGCTGAGTGTTTGAGACTGAGTCTGAGAGTGTAATGAACATGATAAGGCATGTTAGACCTAGAATGAACATAAATGACCACCGTTATATCAGATTACAATGAAAGCTAGACCGTTAGATTAGATTACATTGTGATAAGGCATGTTAAGAGAGTGACAAGTGGCGTTAGTTTTAGAGATAATGTAGTAATTTAATATTTTCTTTTATAATTTTTAATTTATTTTTTGTTTTAAATTATATGATTATCTATTATATGTATACTCATTTATTTTTATTATATTTTGAAAACAATGGTAAATAATTGTTTTTAAAAAAAGGATAATAAAACTTTATTCATTAAAAGTGTAAAAAAATTCATATAACTCAATTATATTTTTTTTGTTACATTACAACAAAAATATTATTATTTGATACTTTGATCTCACATTATACCAAAAAACATTATCAAAAACAATAAAAATTTAAAATCTCACATTTTGTAATTTTTATTATTAAGAAGTAATTTTGAATAATTTTTATTATTAAGATTGAAATAAGTCCATGATTAACTTACTGAAAATTATGTTCAGAGGAATCCAATATCTACAATGAGAATTGTAATTAATTGAATTAAATTATTTTCACTATTATAAAGTAATAAAATCCACAATTCAATTGAGTCAAATTGAGTTAAAATAACTTAAACCTCTATTCAATTGTAATGATTGATGAGTTCGATTTAGGAAATAAAGTAAGTCTTTATTTTAATTAGGTCAAATTAAGTTCAAATTGGTGAAATTAAGTAAATTCGTAATTAAATTTAGTCAACTTGAGTTCAAATAAGTAAAATGTCAGTTCAATTAATTCGAATTGAGTTCAATTTAATAAATCACAATTTAATTGAGTCAAATTGAGTTCAATTTATTAAGATTTAGTAAATTTCTAATTAAATCAAGTCAAATTGTATTTAAATGAATGATATCAAATTGTCTAATTAAATTCTCAATTCAATTAAATGAAATTAAGTTTAAATAATGATAGTACCAATTCTATTGAATCAATTTGAGTTTAATTTAGTAAAACTAAGTAAATTCCCCAATTCATTTGATATAATATTATGAACATTGTAAATAATTTTAAGTTAGATAATACACTTTATTTATTTTTTAAATATATTTTACTTTATGAAAATTAAGTTTACTATTTTTTGATATTTTTTTAGTTTTTAAATATATAATTCAAAATATCTTTAGATTTCATATCTTTTTTATACTATACACTATTTTAGAAGTAATTCTGCATAATTTTTATTATTAAGATTGACACAAGTCAATGATCACTTTAATTGAGTAAAATTGTCTTCAATTAAGTGAAATTCAGTGAATCCCGAATTAAAAGTAGTTTGATTGAATTAAATTAAGTCAAATTGAGTAAAATTTTAAATTTAAGGTAGTGAAATTGAGTAAAACCCCAATTTAAAGTAGTTTAATTGAATTAAATCGAGTGGAAATTTAGTAAAATTGACTTCAATTGAGTGAAATTTGTAAATTCTTAAATTAAAGTAGTTTAATTGAGTTCAATTTAGTGTAGTTGATAAAAATTCCAATTTAAGTTAATGAAATTGAGTTCAATTGAATGAATTCTCAATTAAAAGTAGTTTAATTTAATTAAATTAAGTAAAATTGAGTAAAATTTCAAATTTAAGGTTCTGAAATTGAGTAAATCCCCAATTTAAAGTAGTTTAATTCAATTAAATTGAGTGAAATTGACAGAATTTCCAATTCAAATGAGTGAAAATTTAGTTAAATTGACTTCAATTGAGTGAAGATTGAGTAAAATTAAGTTCAATTAATAAAATAGTATTATAGTATTTAAGTATATATTTCAATAGATTTTTATATTTTTGCAGTACCATTTATAAAGTGATTAAAAAGTATACATGAAAAATTAAATTCGGTATCCACATGAAAAAAATATACATGTTCTTGCGGCAAATCTCAAAAATAAAATTGAAATTCTCAAAAAATAAGGGGTTTAAATGAAGTTTATCAAATTTTAAGTCGTTTAATTGAAGATAAAATAAATATTAGGGGTGTAAATGAAGTTAATCATTTTTTATATATATTACAAAGGGCCTGTTTGGTTCGCGGTTTTGGGTGGTCTGGTCTGGTCTGATCTTCTGATTTCAATCTTGGTGGTCTTGTCTAGTCTTGGGTGGTTTTGTCCTAAATCTATTTTTTTTATCTATAAAATTTGAAATATATATTTAAAATTCAAAACCTACTTTAAAATTTGAAAAAATATATATAAATTTCAAAAACATATATAAAAAGTGAAAAAAAATAAATAAATAAAAGTAATTTGAATCATACATATATTTGAATTTTGTATATTTTTTCCAAATTTTATATTTATTTTTGAAATTTACATATATATATATTTTATAATATTAAAGTAAGTTTTTTAATTTTAAATATTTGTTTTCAAATTTTAAATATTATCTTGAATTTAATATTTTATTTTCATATTTTATATTTTATATTTTTGAATTTTTTATTTATTTTTGAATTTTGTATATTTTTTTGAATTTTATATATTTTATTTTTAACTTTGATATTTATGTTTTTAATTTTAGTGGGAGATGGGCTTTGCTTTCAATTTGGGTTTTGTTGATTTTAAAAAAAGGGATTTTTGGGGGGTTTTTAGGGCCTCTTTGATTTCTGGTCTGGTATGGTTTTGTCTCGCTGAATTGGTTTGGGCTGGATTTGTTTGCTCTTCTATGGTCTGAAGAAACTAAAACCAAACCATATATAAAATTCAAAAGTAATATATAAAATTTGAAAGAAATATTTAAAATTCAAAAAAAAAAATTTAGTCTGAAAAAATATATATAAATTTGAAAATAAAATATAAAAAAATTGAAAATAAAAAAAACAATTCGAAAATCATATATAAAATTTAAAACAATATTTAACATTAGAAACAAATATATAAAATTTGAAAAAATATATAAAATTAAAAAATAATATATAAAATTTGAAAGAAATATTTAAAATTGAAAATATATATATATAATTCGAGACAAATATTAAAATTCAAAAAACAATATTTAATTCAAAAAAATATAATTTTTTTAAAAATTATATTAAAATCTGAAAATATATAAAAGGGGAAAAACATACAGATTCAAAAAAATAAATTAATTTCAAAAACCATTCCTAAATTATAAAGTTCAAAAATAATATATAAAATTTGAAAGAAATATTTAAAATTCAAACAAAATATATAAAATTAGAAAAATATAAATAAATTAAAAATATATCTATTGCAGAAATAAATAAAAAATTAAAACATTTATTATTTTATTATTAATTTTTGTATTATTTAATTCAATTTGCTTATTATTTATTTATTATTTTTATGTATTATTGAATTCATTTTGTTTATTATTCATTATTTTTATTTTATTTATATATATGCTTTATTTAATTTATTAATTTATCATTTAATATGATTTATTTGTTTGTTTAAGTAATTTATAAATATATTTTATTATTTATTGTCAAATTTTATATTTTTTCATTATTGCTTCAAATTTTATATATATAGTTTTTAATTTATTTATTATTTTCGAATTTTATATATTATTTTTGAATTTTATGTATTTTTTCAAAATTTATATATGTTTTCGAATTTTATATATCTATATATATATATTATTTTGGAAATTTACAAAATGACGGCTAGATTTTATTACTGTGTGTGTATAAAATGGTCTGGTTTGGTTTGGTCTAGGCTGATTTTGTTTGGTTTTGTGTGGTTTGGTTTGGGTTTGGTTCTGATTGAAATTTTGTTTGATAAATGGTCTAGTCTTTTTTATATGGTCTGAAAAACAGACAAAGACAAGACAAGTCTTGGTGGTCTTGTCTTGCATTTCTGAGACCAACCTTACCAAACATGGTCTGGTCTAAAAAATGAAAGATCAGACTAGAAAACCAATACCAGACCAGTTACCAAACGAGCCTAAAAGGTTAATATAAGGGTAGAATGGTAATTTGATATCTAAAAGGTGGGTCTAAAGGGATACTGTGCACACTTTTGAAATTTGAGGGGGACAGTTTACTCACTTTCATAGTCCAAGGGGTTATTGTGCTCACCTGTGGATAGTTCAAAGGTATTTTGTCATTTTGCCTATATTATACATATATATATATATATGTATATTTTATCGGATCAGATTATTATCGGATCGGATTAGGCTAATCCAAATTGTTAAGGAATCGGATTATCGGATTCGGATCATATTCGGGTTATCGGATTTTTTTTGCAATCCAAATCCGACTAATCGGATCGGATTCAGATCAAAATCCAATCCATTGACAAGTTTACATATATCTATGTTACAGACTACTTATTTCATTCACAGTTAGGAGTGAAGTGATTAAATTTATATTAGAATTAATATATTGTATTTTTTTACTAGATTTGTATAACATATGTTTTACTGCTTTCCCAGGGGGATAGAATCTTAGTTTGCTCAAAATATAAAATTTATTTCATTCTTTGATAATTGTAATTGCAATGTTAAATAAATAAAAAATTAAAAACACAAAACAATATAAATCAAACAAGTGCAGGGAAAGAAATGCAAACACTTAAATACCCAATTTTGGCCAGGTTTAGAATCGGAATTCCTACTCCTCGGCTCACGATCCCTCCTGAAACCTCTCGCATCCACTACGAGTCCTAATGGCACGGAGAACAAACCTTTACAAGAAGCACATTGTTTTCCCTTACTAAGAGAACACCATTCTGCTAGGCTTAACCCATGTGGAACAATGCCCCTCTTATCATCCTACTAGGACATGAAAAGTGTAACGTCCGGTATTTTCATGTCTAAATTAATTTTTTTTTATTAATGATTAAGTGCTTACAGGATTATGTGTTTATATGATTAACATGACTTACGTGTTCTACATGATAATTAAATTCAAAAGTTGCATTTTATATCTTCATTTTGTAATATATGAAAATTGTTAAAAACGATTTCGAGAAGTTGAGACTTGAGGGAGTTTTGGTAACTTCACATATGGAAGAGTTAGTGGAGTTTGTAGAGATTTAGTTAAATGTTGGTGTATTTGTGGCATTGTGGTAAATATAACACAAGACATGGCTAAAAATTTAAAGGACGGGTAAATGACACTCTTGTAATTAAGTGGTAACCCTAGGGACCTTCTTGGAAATGGGTGTTGGGAGAATAGTACATTTTAATGTTGTCATGTTTGTAGCCCTTGGATCAAACCCTTTTACTCATCTCTCTTCCTAGCCCTTGGATTGTTATCTCTACACTTCACATGTTCAACCACACATCTCTCTCTCCTTTAGTCTTCGATTCTCTTCTCCTCCAAAACCAGAAGACACACATATATGCACACCATGGAGGGATTTTTGGCCACCCTTGTGCTCTCTTGATTTTTGGTTCCGAAAATTATTCCCTTATCTACTCCATGCTTAATTGATGATGAAGCTTTGAGTGGTTTTGGTTTGGGAGGTGTTCTTGACTTTCTTCTACTCATTTGGGTAAGTTTTTTCTCATTTAGGGTTTTGTCTACAAGAACTCTACCTTTCAAATTCTTGAGTTTTCACATTCTAGTATTGATTTTACTCTTCCATTATTTATTCTTGTGGAAGGTTGATGTAACACCCCGTGTTATTTTCCTTTTTTCTGAAATTATTTATAATTTTAATTTCAGTAATGACGTCACTTGTTCATGACGTATTATTTATTCTTGGTATTTGATACCTGTAAATTTTTTCGCGTTTAGTTTTAAAGTCGACTGTATGACTTTACGGTTTCTCTTTGACGACTACGCGAATTCTTATTCTCGACTACACGATATCGTTTCGATTATTTCGGTTACGGTATTAGTACTTTTACGGAACCGGTGTGAAGCGTATTAATTTACTTTCTCGGTGTTCCGGTTGTTGGGTTCCTAAACCGGTATATTTCTTTCGGACTAATTTGGTTATTTGGCGTCCTGTGGACTTACGGGTTGACTCAATATTAATTGGAGGCTTCCGGTGATTGTTGGAATTTATTATATATATATATATATTTAATTATATATATGTATATATTGAAATGGGATTATTTCGCATTTATAGAAGTTTTGAGGGTTAGTTGTGTAATTATAGCATATATATGTATATGCTTATACGCAACAACCACAGATCTGTAGCTTCTCTTCTCCTTCTCCTACACGATACACAGACCTGCTACTCTTCCTCCTCTCCTTCACACGGACTTCGTCTTCTCCATGGGCGGCGGCCACCATGGTCGCCGGCGAGAGGGTGAGAGAGAGAGAGTCGGCAGAGGGAGAATGAGTCGTGGCTGGACACGGGCGGCAGCCGGGTGGAAGCGGACGGCGACGGCGACTGGAGCGGAAGCCGCTGGTTGCGGCTTCGGCAATGGCGACTTGGCGGCGTTGAGGTGCAGCTCTGGTGGCGCAACAGCAGCTGGTCGCGCACTGTAGCAGTTCGCGCTACAGGGCCATTTTCGGCCAGAAACTTCGTGATTTTATTTGGGCGACTTCCCGAGCTTCGATTGAGCTGATTTTCGGAGGGTAGATGCGTCTTGATGTCAGGTACGACGTGTAAAAGTTTCGTAATTTTTCGTTGAATGGTTTGTCGGGAAATTCAATTTGAAGTTTCGAATTTTCGTTTGGGGCATTTTAGATTTAACCCAATTAATTAACCGATTATTAATGGGCTTCATATATATCGTATAGGTTGTCGAGACGGACATTTCGATATATTCGAAATGGTTTTTGGACGATTTTGGTCGGCGGACTTTATATTCGGGCGCCGGTACTGTGCTGTTTAGGGCTGTTCGGTAACGTATAATTAGGTGGGAAATTATATTTCTCACTCCGCATTATTGAAGTAGTTTAGGGGTGTAAAACCCTTATTTAATTTAATATAGATATTTTAAATCGCTAATTTAAATATCTATAATTCGTTTAGAATCGAAATTGGACTTAGGGATTAATTTAAGAAAATTAATTAAATTATTCCCTATGTGATTATATTAATTCCTATTTTAATTGAATAGGAATATGCGGCTTAGAAATTCTCTTGAGAATTAAATGAGCTAGAAGATTTTGTAAACGTTGGACGTGAGAGACTTAGACGCTATTCTCGGTCCCCTTTTATTACGTGGATGATCTGTGTAAATTATTTTAAAAAGACATGTTAATTGAAATTGAAATATTTTCTAAAGAATTAAAGAAAATATATTATTTAGAACATGAATCTATTTTCTCACGATTTAAATGCTTTAATATATTTTTAAAAGCATGTACAGAGATTTGAGATTTATGTTGATATTACCATGTGAGTATTTTTATAAATATGGTGCATTACATATTTATGTTGGACATGATTTATTTGTGTACACCATGTATTGTGAGACATGGGTGTTGGTGCATGTAGTGCATGTGTTCACCATTTGCAGAGATTCATTTGGTGTGGTCTACATCCTTTGTGCGTGGTGCACGAGTAGACGTTTGTGTTTGGATCGTCGAAACAACTGGCCAGGGGGTGCTTCTTGCTCCCACAGAACTAAAAAGCTGAGAAACGCAGATGATAGGGGGAGGACATATCGTCCAAAGCCTATGCACACGACCGCGTCGTGGAGGATGTCTTCCTTGGTTAAAAGTGTGAAGTGTCAAAAGCACTTGGGAAGAACGGTACGATGAGTCCACATTCCCTAGTGAGCCTGCAGACTTAGGGGAATGGTGGAGAATGATCCAGGACCCTTTGGTAGGGTGTGTTTTTGTGTGTGTGTACCACAGGCGGTCTGTGAGTACGATGCGTTGCATATCATCATGTGATTTATTGATATGTATATATATATGTTGGAGCATGATTATTTATGAATATGCAAAATGAATTCATTTTATAAAATGGTCAGTTGAAAGTGATAAATGTGAAAACGGAAATTAAAAGCAGTAATTATTAAAGTATAAACGAGGCGTATATCCTTATACTTGTGTTGTATACTTTTGTGCCCGTAGGGGAGGTTAAGTATATTGGTCTGGCGACTTTTGTGGTTAGTTGAAGTTAGAGATGGATTGTAGATTGAGGTTGAGTTGATGTGGAGTAATGCCTTAGAGAATGTGGTTAATAGTTTTGTAATTGTGGTTAGTAGCCTTGTGATTGTGATTAGTAGCCTTGTGATTGTGGTTAGTAGTTTGGTGATTTTGGTTAGCTGTGTGACCTTGTTCGAGATTGATTTTAGTATCAGTTATGAATTGAGGCCTTAGAGAAGGTGGGTGATGAAATTGTATTTGAGATTTTGGTTTGGTTAGAAGAGGTTGTAGTTGAGGCGATTTCATTAAGTACTTGGAGTACGGTAGGGTTGTTCCTCGTGCTTAGTTCATTCTCCTAAGCATTTCTTGTACTGTATTTGTACGCTAGTACATATCGTTGACTTCTATGTCACTCCTTGAGTTGTTGATTATGGCGTGGTGCCGAACCTCTTCCTTGTGTCATCATTGATTTCGTGGAGTTGGAAACGGATGGTTGTCTTCCGTGAGTCCAACGTGTTGTTCCTCCTTTATTGTCCTTTCGGGACATTATAGGAATCCTTGTAGTGGTGTTCATTCTTATGTGGCTGTCATTTCGAAAACGGTGTTTTCTAAGTTTTAAAATAAACTCTTTGTATTTAAAAGGAAAAACCCGTTTTCGCCTACCCCCGTAGAAATGAAAAGTTTTAATACCTTATAAAATGATCTTAGGATCTTCTTTGAAAAGATTTCAACTTTTAAAAGCCGGTGATGGCAACTGACGGAGACGGGGGGCAAGACGGTCATTTTTAATGTGTGGTTTCCTAAAAGAAAACTATTTTTATTACTTGTCTTGATGATTATGAGATTTTGAGACTTCTTTCTCAAAATCTCGACCTGTAGTGTTTTGAAAGGGGATTTCCTGTTTCTCCTTTTCTTCGGATCATTCTAAGTCTCGGTTACGAGGCTTGGTGTTGTTCAGTGCACACATATAGTGTTGCCTCTCACTTCTTCTTGGTTGTTGATGTCACCACCTAGGTGATAGGAGTTTTTCTTAAGTTAGGGGCATGGATACCGAATGGATTGGTTCGAGTTTAGAAACCTTTTTCTTAAAAACTATTGAATCTCTGGGATTCATCTTTTCATTACTTTTACTTTCGGCCATTCGTTTTTGGTTTCCTTGTTCACTTGTGGTGTTCTTTCTTTGTTCACTTGTGGTGTTCTTTCCTTGTTTGGGTATTCTTAACCTTGACGTGATTGTCTTGGTTATCTGTTGGTTAGCATTGGGAACTCTTTTCCTTTGCTTCGTTTTGGTGACCCTTAAGTGGTCGTTCTTGGGAGTTGAGTTCTTGTACTCTTAGTGAATTGATCGGGTGGTTTTGTAGCTTATAGTGCAAGTGTTAGTGATGGATTTATCTTGTTGGTGACTTATTGACTTGTTGGAGATAGCATTGAGGTTTTCGCATACTGAGATGATGGGGTGATCCCATCCTTGAGGTACAGACTTACTCTAGGAGAAGGATGAGATTTGTTATATATATATATATTATATATATATTGATGATGTTGTGTTAGTACGCAAGGGCGTGGGTGTTTTCCTTCCTGTGTTATCGGGGTGTAGGATTTGAGCCTTCCTTGGTACTATTGGTGGATTTGTTTCCTTGTGGATATTAGAGGTGAGTGTGATCTCCTCTGTTGGATCTTCTGTTTGGTGATGTGAGCACTTTGTGACTTGGTTAGATTGACCTTAGTGTCGGGTACTTGATGTACGTTGGTGGGAATAGTGTAGACTACTGGTGTTGGGTACTTGGAGTACGAGTTTTAGAGACTCATGTTGTGTATTTATATATATATATATATTCCCTATATACTTATGTATACTCGTTTACGATAGTATATGAGCGTGTTGACTTGGGTTTGCGTGGATGAGACTAGTTGGGCTATATTTATATCTTATTAGACGGTTTAGCTTTACCTAAACTATCAGAGGATGTGGTAGTTAGGATATCTTTTCCCACTGAGCTTATTTGCTCACAGGGGAATTTCATTCGCCCCCTGGTATTCCACGCCAGGTTGCAGGAAATATACGGCTATGAGCAGGATGCAGTGCAACGACAGCTTTCTTTTGTTTCCTTGTTACAGGTTTTGGAGTTGCGTTGGGTGATGCGGTTACGGTTGCAACATGACTGGGTTTGGGGACGATAGGTATCCACTTTCAGTTTCTCTACCCATTGTTATGGGATTGTTATGTATTTTCTTTTGGGAGCCAGTCTGTTGGCATATCCCTGTTGATGTATTCTTTAGTTCCTGTATTTATTCTTTCTGATGGTTATTGTATCTATTCTGCACAGCTAGGTGCTTTACTGTATCTTATTCGAGCATTTGTGGCTCTGTTGATTATTAGAGGGTTTGGAGGGATTTTGGTTTCTTTCCATTATCTCGGCCCTAGTAGGATTGATGAATGTGGGGCTTGGAAGCCATTGTGATTATTGAATTGCTATTGGCAGGTTCTTGTGTTGTGGTTGTTGTCCGGATGTTCCATTTACAAACGGAATTCTGCCGGATTTTCGTTAGATTCCGCTGCTTAGTTTTATTAGTCATTTGGGTATGGAATATACCATTTCTATCATTAACCCATGTGTTTTCTTGGTTAATGATGTCTTAGTTGGTCATTCGTATTAAGGATCACATCTTGGATTCCTTGGATGTCCCAGTTCGGGAGTCTTAGGGATTTAGGAGCGTGTCTGTTGGTATCTGAGGATACTCTTGTGTTTTTAGTATTCGGGTTGGCATGGAGTATATTCTTATTGTTATTCCATATACTTCTTTGTTATTGTTGACTCTAGTAGTCGCTTGGTTTGCGTCACCCTTTAGGAGCGTGACAACATGGTATTTGGGCATTCATTGCAACCCTTTATGGGTGTTTGATGACTGAATGTCTCTTGGTTTTCGTTTCTTTTTACTTCCGCAATCACTCCCTTAACTCTTAGGCTCGGGTTTCGGAGTCCTAGGAATTTGGGGCGTGACAGTTGAGCATTGATTCCAACCATCAAGTGGGTTTTGCTTGTGGTGGTTCCTAATTCATCTTGTGAAATATTAGTGGTGAGTTCACATTTCTTTACACTTTTGAAGCTTGTTTATGAAATCCTAGAATTTCATTCCATACGGTTTTGGTTCTATTCTTGTGGGTTGGACCCTAGTACTTGTGAATTGATGAGTGCCAAATGTTGTCCATTTTAGGCTCCTAACTCACTATTGTTATGTTTTATCATTACATTTTTTGGTATTTTTATGCAGTTTGTATGTTAAAGCGTGTTTTAGGAGCTTAACGAAGAAACAAACTAACTTTGTTGAATTAACCAAAGACATGCTTGTGTCTATCCAATAAAGAGAGCAAAAGAGGAGTTTTCAATCAAAAAGTCTCCCGGATTGAAAAAAATGATATTTTTCGGAGTTGTAACTTCGAGAAACAAAACAAAGGAGTCGAGGGGGTTGTAACGGAACAATTATCAAGAAAAGTGATTTCCAACGCTTGGCTTACGCTTACAATAGCTAAAAGTGACTAGAAAGTGTTAAAACTACACTTAAGCTACGTTTGACATTTTTGGCCCAGGGTAAGCTATGCTTAAGCATAGCAACCAAGCATAGGAAAGCTGCAAAAAGATGAGTTTCGATCCGATTTGAACTCTTTTGACATATCTTCAACTCCAACACCTTTAAGCACGTGTATATGACATATTATATATCAGATTGAAGGGGTTGGCTCAGATTTGAGGAGAAACGCATTAAATAGGAATCCTACTCAAGTGGGATAAGTTGGAAACAAATAGAACTCTTCTATAAATACCAAGGCTTGCTACAGATCTAGGGGCCTTCATATTTACATAATTTCCAGAGCACTATCTCTGAAGACTTATATTATTTGGTCGGTTTCAGACATGTGAAAATAGTAGTATTAAAATTAAGGAATTAGCAAGATTTAGTTTTAATCTCTCAGTCGCAAGTATACGAGTAGTATATAGTATAGTTGAGTAGAGAGGGTATCGAACCACAAAGATCAAAGTCGAATTTGAAATAATTATAAAGTATCAAATGAAATTATATTTATAAAAGTTGTTTGATTGATTTGTTGTATTAAACTACTAAACATAAAATAAAATAAAGATAAATATTTTTGGTTTCACTCAAAATACACAAGTTTAGGGTTGAATTTCAACTCCATCACTAGTCTTATAACATAGTCCTTTAATTATATTATTGCAAGAGGGCGGTACAACTCATATGAATCAGACTAGTAACGCTACAAGCAGTTGCGTAGTCCCAAAAAGGATGCAATCGGTCCGTATTCGCTATAATTCATCTTCGATTAGTATGACTGTTGTATGCATCTGTACTACAACTACTCCTAAAACATTAAATTAAAAAGAACGCTAACAATCATCTTCTCTAGGCATGGACTGTGAAACAAAATACTTTATCATGCCAAATAAGTATCATTATGTAAAAATCGTTATTAAATCACGGAATTTCTTGCCCCGTTGATAAAACACAGTTGTTCAAGATAAATCATTAATTCAATCTCAGCTTAAGTAAATAATTAATAAATAAATCTTATTTATGTGGTTTAGTTCATTCTCTCACTACATAATCATCATATGAGTGTCCTTCAACAGATTCCCCTATTTGCAATAAAAATAAATAAAAGACTAAATTACTCGGCTAGGGTTTCGTTGGAAACCCTAGATACCGACTAGCCGCTCATGGAAATGGGAGACTCCATTGTTGATGAAACCATTATCTTCATGATTGGATGGTTGGTTCTTGAGGAAGGGAACATGTCTCAAAGAGAGAGGTTTTTTATGAACAATGATACGTTCTTGAGAAAATACAAAGATATTTTAAAGATCTCAAAGATATCTTTTCTTCATGACTTCTACCCGTATGTATAAACAAAAATTAGTGCATATATGGTATGTTCCTTGCTTCCACTCCAAGAGAACTTAAGGGCTAAGATATGGCATTGAATGGACAATTCTGCCCCGCTATATACTTGTACACAAAGTCAAAATTTTGCAGTATATGTTCGCATAGATTCTAAGATGGCGTATTCCGAATGATCGAAAAGCCTCACCGATCGATCGGTGGCTCCTGAATTTTAATATTTATTTAATTCGCAAATCTTTTGCTTCCGCCACTTGTACCTTGCTTCACTGACTTGTACTTTGCTGATTTTCGAGTGCAAATATCTTCTAAGTATTGCTCCGAATTCCGTATACTTGCTAAGAACCCCAAATTAACACACTTTTGCATTAAGATCCTGAAAACACACTTAGCACGCAACTTGCATAAAAATACCAAATCAATAGAATAAAGAGACTAACAAGAGGTATATTAACGCCCAAAATACCAACTATTCTGGTCTCATCAAGCCCCAAACTTAAACATTGCTAGTCCCTTAGCAATAAAGAATGAAAGAAATCAAGAAGAGTAAAAGAAATCAAAAATAAAAACTAACCCCTTTCTTTCGTGAGGGAAGACGATTACACTTAGCACATGTAACACGCGTTTTAAACCCCTAGGAAAAATCCCAGTTGACGAGTGAAGTCTCGTGAGGGTTAAATATACTACCTACATGTAACACCCCGTGTTATTTTCCTATTTCCTGAAATTAATTCAAATTTAATTTCAGTAATAACGTCACTTGTTCTTGACGCATTGTTTATTCTTGGTATTTTGCATGTAAATTTTTTGCGTTTACTTTTAAAGTTGACTGGATGACTTTACGGTTTCTCTTTGACGAGTTCGTGAATTCTTGTTACCGACTACCTGGTATTGTTTCGACATTTAATGTTTACTACTTCGACTGGGCGACGACACGTTGTAATTGATCGGGCTTGTTAAGTGTTCCGATGATTGGTTTCCTACCCCGGTATATTTAATTGGGATTCTTATTTGGCGTCCTGTGGACTTACGGGTTGACGCGATATTATTTGGAGGCTTCCGGTAATTGTTGGGACTTATTGTATATATATAATTTAATTATATATATATATATATTGTAATTGGGTTATTTTGCAATTATGGTTAAATGGAGGGTTAGTTGTGCAATTTAGTATGTATATGTATAACTATACACTCAACTACCTGTTACCACAGACCATGCATCTTCTTCCTTCTCTCTGCACGACCTGCTACATCACTCTCTTCTCCTCACACGACCACAGATCTGGCTTCTTCTCATCTCTTTACGCCACAGTAGCTACTCCTTATACCTCTACCATCATCATCGCTAACAGAGAGAGAGAGAGAGTCGTCTGAGAGGGAGCTGGGGTTGCAACTTAAGCAAATTGGAGCAGGATTGCCGAAGTTCAGAGGCGGTGGCCATGGCTGGCATCGCAAGCAGGTGGGAGGCGACATGGTGACGCGAATTGGGGTTCCCGCAGGAGGAGGCGCGAACGGCGGGAGAACGAGTTGCGGCTTGGCTGGAGAAACAACGCGACGGCGAGGGTCTACTGGGTTGACAAAGGCGACGGCGGTGGCATCGTGACCTGGAGGAGACGTGGTGGAGCTGGGCTCGCGCAGAGGTGACGTGCAACAAGGGCAGTTCTGGCAGGAGCTTCGGTCGGCGTTTCGGTGGTCGGTTCGGGCCTATTTTTGGTGAGTAGCTTCGTCTCTACCTCGTATTCATCATACTTTAATTTGGTATTTTTCCGTTGAACGGTTTGTCCGAAAATCGCGTTTATAGGTTATAAGTTTTGTTTGAGTTATTTTAGATTTACCCAAATTAATTAACCTATTGCTAATGGGCTTCGTATATATCGTATAGGTTGTCTAGACGGATATTTAGATATATTCAAAATATTTTTCAGACGACTTTGGTCGGCGGGCTCCATATTCGGGCGCTGGTACTGTTCACGGCGGGTTGTTCTGTAAGCGTATATTAGGTGGGAAATTTTATTTCTCACTCCGTATCATTGACGTAGTTTGGGGTATGCAAACCCTTAATTATTTTAATATAGATATATTAAATTGTTAATTTAAATATCTATAATTGGCTTCGGAGCGATGTAGGACATAGAAATTAATTTGCGAAATTAATTAAAATTATTTCCTACGAACTAAATAAATTCCTATTTTTAATTTAATAGGAATAGGTGACTTAGAAATTCCCTTGAGAATTTAATGGGTTAGTAGAGATTCGTAACACTTAGACGTTATGCTAGGTTTCTCTTATTATACGTGGATTAATTGATTTAAATTGTTCAAAGGCATGCTAAGGGAAATTGAAAATATTTTCTAAAGAATTAAATAAAATATGTTGTTTAAGCATGAATTGTAAATGAATCTAATTTCTCACGATTTAAATGATTTATTATATATTTTAAAAGTCTGTTAAAGAGATTTTTAGATTTATGTTGGTATTATCATGTGGTTATTGTTCATAAATATGATGGATGACATATTTATGTTGAGACATGATTTTATTGCGTACACCATGTATTGTGAGACATGGGTGTTGGTGCATGTAGTGCATGGTTTCACCATTTGCAGAGAAAATTCAATTGGTTTGGTCTACTTCCGTTTGCGTGCGGGTAGACGTTTGTGTTTGGATCGTCGAAACAACTGGCCAGGGGGTGCTTCTTGCTCCCACATAACTAAAAAACTGAGAAATGCAGACTATAGGGGGAGGACATATCGTCCAAGGCCTTATTTGCTCGACTTGGGGTCGTGGTGCACGTCGTCCTGTTAAAAGTGTAAGTGTCAAAAGCACTTTGAAATGACGGTTCGATGAGTCTACCTTCCCTAGTGAGCCTGCAGCCTCAGGGGAATGGTGGAGAATGATCCGTTCCTTTGGGAATGGTGTGTTTTTGTGTGTGTGTACCACAGGCGATCTGTGAGTACCTTGCATTGCATATCATTATGTGATTTCATTGATATGTATATATATATGATGTTGGAGCATGTTAATTATGAATATTATGAAATAAATTCATGTTTTATAAAATGCTCAACTGGAAATGAATAATATGAGAACAAGACTTTAAATGCTGTAATTATTAAAGTATAAATGAAACGTATATCTTTATACTTGTGGTTGTATGCTTTGGTACCCTCAGGGAAGGTTAAGTATATTGCCATAGTGACTTCTGTGGTTAGTTGAAGTTAGAGATGGATTGTAGAGTTGATTTTGAGTTGATGCCTTAGAGAAGACGATTAATAGTTTTGTGATTTGGGGTTAGTTGTGTGACTTGTTGGAGATTTGAGGTTATGGATTGATTTTAGTATCAATTGAGATTGAGGCCTTAGAGAAAGCGGGTTTGAGATTGTGTACTTAGTGGATATTGTTGTATAAGCCTTTAGGTGTTTTCATTTTTTTTGATGAATGGGTATCAATCGTATTTGAGATTTTGATTGGGTTAGAAGAGGTTATAGTTGATGTGATCTTATTAAGTACGTGAGGTACTGTAGCTTGACAGTCTTGGTTCTAGTGCTTAGTTCGTTCCCCTAAGCATTCCTTGTACTGTGTTTTGTACGCTAGTACATGTCTTTGACTTCTATGTCATTCCTTGAGTTGTCGGTTACGGCGTGGTGCCGAACCTCTTCCATGTATTGTCATTTGATTTCGTAAGGTTGGGAATGGATAGTTGTGTTCCGTGGACCCAATGTAGTACTATGCCTTCTATGTCCTCTTGGACATTATAGGAATCTGTAGAGTTGTGTTCATTCTTATTCGACTATCTTTCGGAAATGGTGTTTTCTAAACTCTTTGTATTTAAAAGGAAAAACTTGTTTTCGCCTACCCCCGTAGAAATTCAAAGTTTTAGTACTTTATAAAATGATCTTAGGATCTTCTTTAAAATGATTTTCAACTTTTAAAAGCCGATGATGGCGACTGACGGAGACCAGAGGCAAGACGGTCATTTTTACTATGTGGTTTCTTAAAAGAAAACTATTTTATTACTTTTTTAGAGATTCTAAGGTTACGAGACTTCTTTCTCAAAAACCTCGACCTGTAGAGTTTGAAGGGTGGTTCTTGGTTCACCTTTACTTCGGATCATTTCTAAGTCTCGAGTATGAGGCTTGGTGTTGTTCAGTGCACACATCTAGTGTCGCCTTTCACTTTCTCGGTTGTTGGTGTCACCACTTAGGTGATTTGAGTTTTCTTATGTTAGGGGCATGGATGCCAAACGGATTGGTTCGAGTTTTAAAAACATTTTTCTTAAAAACTATTAAATTCCTGGGATTCATCATTTTTATAACTTTCACTCTCGACCATTCGCTTTTGGTTTCCTTGTTCACTTGTGGTGTTCTTTCCTTGTTCACTTGTGACTTTCTTAACCTTGACATTGTTGTCTCGGTTATCTGTTGGCTTAGCATTTGGAACTCTTTTCCTTTGCTTTGTTTTGGTGACCCTTAAGTGGTCGTTCTTGTGAGTTGAGTTCGTGTACTCTTAGTGATTTGATTGGGTGTTTTTCCTCGCCTACAGTGAGAGCGTTAGTGATTTGATTGACCCTATTGATGATACTATTATGAGGTCAATGTGATGATGTGATGATGTGATTTATGGTATTGAGAAATAGATGTGATTGAAGTGATCTAGTCCTTGAGAGGTAGGTTTCCTCTAGGAATGGGATGATGTTTCTTATATATATATATATATATATACATATATATATATGTTGTACACATATATATATAGATGATGATTGTGTTAGTACACAAGGATGTGAGTGTTTTTCCTCATGTGTTCTCAGGGAGTGGGATTTGAGCCAGCCTTGGTACTAGTTGTGGATTTTGATTCTTGTGGATATTAGAGGTGAACGTGTTTTCCCTCTATTTGGATTTCTGGTTAGCGTCGTGAGTGCTTGAGGACTTGTTAAATTTGACCTGGGTGTCGTGTACCTAGTGTACGTTGGTGAGAGTAGTGTAGACTACCGGTATGGGTTCTTGGAGTACGAGTCTTAGTTGTACCTTATAGACTCTTTTTGTGTATTTATATATATATATTTATATATATATTCCCGATACATATATATATACTCGTTTATGGTAGCTTATGAGCGCGTGCCTTGGGTTTGCGTGGATGGGATTTGTTGGGCTATATATATCTTACTAGATAGTTTAGCATTACCTAAACTACCAGAGGATGTGGTAGTTAGAGTATCTTTTCCCACTGAGCTTATTTGCTCACAGGGGAATTTCATTTGCCCTCTGGTATTCAATGCCAGGTTATAGGAAATGTTACGGCTATGGGCAGGATGCAGTGCAACAACAACATTCTTTTGTTTCCTTGTTACAGGTTGTGGAGTTGTGTTGGGTGATGCGGTTACGGTTGCAGCGCGACAGGTTTGGGGACGATAGTCTTCTGCTATTAGTTTCTCTACCCATTTGTATGGGATTGTCATGTATTTCTTTTGGGAGCCAGTCAATTGGCATATCCCTATTGGTGTATCATTTATTTCCTGCCTTTATTATTTCAAGATGTTATTGTGTCTATTCTGCACAACTAGGTGCATTTCTGTATTTTTATTCGAGCATTTGTGACTCTGTTGATTATAGAGGGTTTGGAGGGGTTTTGGTTTCTTTCCACTACCCCGGCCTTAGTAGGATTGATGAATGTGGGGCTTGGAAGCCATTGTTATTATCGAATTGTTATTGGCAGGTTATTGTGTTATGGTTTTGTGTCCGGATATTCCATATACAAACGGAACTCTGCCGGATTTTCGTTAGATTCTGCTGCTTTGTTTTATCATTCATTTGGGTATGAATTATACCATTCTTATCATTATTCCATACATTTTCATGGTTAATGATATCTTAGTTTGTCGTTTGTATTAAGGATCACATCCTTGATTCCTTGGATGTCCTTGTTCGGGAGTCTTAGGAATTTAGGAGTGTGTCTATTGGTATCAGATGATACTATTGAGTTCTAGTATTCTATTTGGCATGGGGTATAGTTTTCATTGTTATTCCATGTATTTCCTTTGTTATTGTTGATTCTAGTAAAAGCTTGACTAATGTCACCCTTTGGAGATTCGCTGATTCTCTAGATTAGAGTTTCGGAAATCTTAGGGGTGTGACAGCATGGTATTAGACATTTTTACCCTTTGTTGGTGTTTGATGACCTCCAGTCATTGGTTCTCATTTCTTTCTACTTCCGTACTCACTCCCTTAGCTCTTAGGCTCGGGTTTCTGAGTCCTAGGAATTTCGGGCGTGACACCACAACTTCTTTATAATATTTAATTAGCACATATTCATGAATAATCTTGTTCATTGACTAGGAAATGATATAATGTATAGAATAAATGCAAGCAAATAAATTTTACTTTTACAAAACAATAATTATTTTAGATTAGTGTCAAGAATGGTCTTCACTAGTGACTAAACTTAGTTAATCTTTACTTCTAGAGTCAACAATCTTCCGTATTTTTTAAAATTTCTATCTAATACATTTACACTCATTTATAGTATTTCTCTATTTTTTTTCTTTTTATTTTGAAGAGGGTTTTCCTCTCATATATATATTTTTCCTTTCTTTTCTTGGAAAAGACTTTCTTCTCTTAATTGTTTTTTCCACTCTATCTTTTCTTTTTAGTACGTCATTCTCCACATTTTTATAGTTGATTGTGATTTGAGGAGAATGCTTACGCACTTACATATATTTTTTCTCTTTTTTTTCCCAGTAAATATATATATATTTAGAGATTATACCTTATATGCTCATAAATGAAACTATAGAGATCATGTGTATGTGCTTATAAATCAAAATTGTCTTTTCTATCTTCAATTTCACCAAATTTATCCACCTATGAAAAACCATATATTTCTACTTTTATAATTTAACTATTATTCAGAAAAGTTGAAAATAATCACAAATATTTATTCTCTAGACTAGTCTCATATCCAATTAACTCACAAATTTACTCAGGAATATGTTAAAATAAATAAAATTAAGATTTAGAATAATAAAATAACTATATATGTTACATAGATATTTATATTTATATAAGTTAGTAAAAAAAAACATATCCTAAAAAGGAAACTTTTATTATACATACATATATATATACATATATATATATATATATGTATAAATTTAGGTATACCGAACGATTGCAACAACAGTCGATAGATCGGTAACTGTTTTTCACGATTTTGACAGTAGCTATTAGTGGCTTATTGCAATTTTTTCAATTTTTTTCTTAAAATTTTAAAAAATCTCATTCCTATATATCCATGTCTATATTATTCCCCCCCCCCCCCCCCCCCCCCCCCCCCCAACTTGAATTGAACTATGTCCTCATGGTTATGATAAACATAAAAACATAGGGATGGAACGATGTTACCACTTTATTGGAGCAAGATTTCCGAATGGTGACGAAACCTCCCCTAAACTTGGTGTCTACCATAATTTGCATTCTAATCAAGACTAAAACCAAGATCATAGTATATTTATTGTATACAGACAAGAAACATAAAAGAATGGAATTTTATTGGTAGCATAAAATTAAAGATAGTGTGGTCAAAGGTCTACAATTAATTAAAATTGCAATAAAAGAAAAATAATCGATGGCTTATTTTATTTATTTATTTTATAAATTAGTCAAATGATTTAGGCAAGTACTATATATATATATATATAAATTTTCATAAATATATATATAATTTATAGTCTAAATAAATCTAAATTATTAATATATATATGTATATATATATATATATATATATGTTTTTGTAAAATAAAAACCCTCCCCCAAACTTATTTAGAAGAAAGGTAAAAATAAATTAAATTATTTATGTGTAAATAAATATAAACACTAAAATAAATATATAAAATATATTTATGTTAAATGTTAAAATATATATGTATAGATATATATATTTATTTTTGTATATATATACTTATTATTATTATTATTATGTTAAGACAAACAATGATTTGGTTTTAAGGGCCTACAATCCTATGAATTAAAATTGCAGAAATTAAATGACCTACCATTCTACAAACCGAGGCTAGAAACTAACTTTCACAGCCTAGGACCAATGTTTAATGTCTTTGGCATGACCGCTCCGCAAAAGGCTATCCAACACCCTTCCTCTCTTTGACACGTCCACCATATGGCGGAGCAAGTGTGGGAAGTAAATCAATCCATGGTGTCCATTATGAACATTCAGTAATGAGCAAGACCTCAAGCACATAATAATTGTCATATACTTTCTCTCATTTGTGATGCTTAACATTCTTCCCATGTTTAGCACTTATGTCAAACAATTCTTCTATCAATGAATAAGGTAATTAGTCATTTATCACCTTATCAATCCCATCAATTACATAGTGCTTATCCTCTCCTTGTTTATTTTCAAGATGCAACTCATCGAGACATTGGGTAAATATCGCTTCAGGTTCATATGGGGTCTCTTTTGGCTCATTTATTAAAGGAATAGTTTGCGCATACTCGTCCTGTGAAACGTCGCTCTCGGTTTCAAAGTTTTCATGTGTTTCGCTACATCCATCCTCCTTATTTTTTAAAATTATCTACCACTTGATTTGGCAGTTCCTCCCTTTCCCATTGGAATTATCAGCTAGTTGTCTCATTTCGGTTTCTAAGCTAGATAAGGCTCGAGAATTCAATTGGACAATTTATTTAAACTCCCTCAATGCACTCATTAGTTCATCCTCCACACCAGTTGGTCTAGGCAGCATATTTTGATTTTGAAACTGGAGTGAATTTTGGTTGGAAGGTTGGAACAATTGGGTATTATTGTACTGAAAATCCTGGGTATTGAATGGTTGTTGACTTCTATTGAAACTTGGTTTATAATTTTTAGTGTTCGAAAAGTATGAAGGGTCTCTATTGTATGTAATCTCATCACAATTTTGAGGGGTTACTTCTATTTTGCTCAAAGATGCTAAGAATATTTTTCATCAAAAGACAATAACTTTAGACGGGTAGTTACTCTGTTTCTTATAAAAGTTGCTAAGAATTCATCTTCAAAAGACAATGGCTCCGGAGACGAATATGCATTTGACTCTTCAAATTGGAATTGATTAGATATTTGAGGATAATAATCCTAACTATACGCTTGATAACCTAATCCGTGATCGAAATATCGTGGATCTTCATTAAAACTTTGGTATGAATTTTCTATACTTAATTGTTGGTATTGAAAATTGGGATGATTTTTCTAATCCGGGTTGTATGAATTATAATATAGAACACTCGCCAAATTGTATGAATTATTATGATCAATCATGTCTTCTATCAGTAGATTCTCTCCACTCAAATTATTATCTGATTCTTTCTAACAGTCATAAAATCGTGATTTTGAGATCCTAAACGACGTATTTTGGCCTAAATTTGTCTGGGCTCACTGTTATACATTGAGTCTTGTTTATTGGCCCTTTTTCACCTAAAAACCTACCATCTTCTACTAAAATCGGATTTTCTGATAATTCACACGAAAATTGCATAGTTATTTTATTTTTTTTATTTTTACTATTATGATATTTATGATTTAATAAATTTATTTAAATCACTATATTGGTATGTTTGTCAATTTCATGATCAAATGTTTCAAGTGGACTATTAACTGAACGATGTCCAAGCAAAAAAAATAAATAATATTTAAATAAAACCATAACATGCAATAAATGAATAATGCAACAAGAATATATATTAAAATAAATAAATAAATATTATATATTTATTTTATTATAGTATTTATTATTATTATTATTTTTACAAATTTTTTTATATTTATTTATTTATTTAAAATTTATTTATTAATTATTTATTTCATATATCAATATATTTATATGTATATATAACATAAATAATTGTTTTTTTTTTATGTTAATAGAATATAAGGGTAAGTAAATCTAATCAATATCGAAATATATATTTTATTTTTGGAAAATATTTTATTCTGATTTTTTTTTCTTTTTATGAAAATAAGATGTTTAGGTATGTAAATCTGCAAATATAGAAATGATTTATATTTATATATTTTTTTCTGATACTAATGAGATATGATTCAATGTATCTGTCCTGTTTTTCAATTTTTTGTACGAACAACAGTATTTCGAACGATTAGAAAGACAATCGATCAATCAGAGATAATACCAAATGATAGAAGAGTTTTTTGAACGATCATTAGTACTTACCGATTGATCGCTGAATGAGCCGATTGATCGAAGACTAGAGTCCGTGAATTTTTTGGAAAATTTATAGTTTCGACAGAAACTGTATCTGCAAAGAAAATGCGAAAAATTAAAAATTGATAAAATAATTCAAAGAATTGCAATATAACAATCTGAAATGTCTGTTTGATCCCCGGCAACGGCGCCAAAAACTTGTGATCGGTTCCAGATGTATGAAAATAATAGTGTTAAAATTAAGGAATTAACACGATCTACTTTTAACCTCTCAGTCGCAAGTACGCGAATAGTATATAGTATAGTTGGGTAGAAAGGGTATCGAACCACATAAATCAAAGTCGTATTTCAAATAATTATAAAGTAGCAAATTGAATTATATTTATAAAAGTTGATTGATTCGTTTGTTGTATTAAACTACTAAACATAAAATAAAATAAAGATAAATATTTTTGGTTTAACTCAAGATAAACAAGTCTATGGTTGAATTCCAACTCCATCACTATCCTTATAACATAGTCATTTAATTATATTATTGTAAGAGGGCGGTACAACTCATATGAATCAGACTAGTAACGCTACAAGCAATTACCTAGTCCCAAAAAGAATGTAATTGGTCCGTATTCACTACAATTCATCTTTGATTAGTATGATTGTTGTATGCATCTATACTACAACTACTCCTAAAACATTAAATTAAAAAGTACACTAACAATCATCTTCTCTAGGCCTGGACTGTGTAAACCTAAGACTTTATCATGCCAAATAAGTACCATTATGTAGAAACCGTTATTAAATCACGAAATTTCTTGCCCTGTTGATAAAACACAGTTGTTCAAGATAAATCATTAAGTCAGTCTCAACTTAAGTAATGAATTAAGAAATAAATCTTATTTAGGTGGTTTTGTTCATTCTCTCATTACATAATCATCATATGAGTGTCATTCAACAGATTCCCTTCTTTGCAATAAAAATAAATAAAAGACTACATTACTCGACTAGGGTTTCATTGGAAACCCTATATACCGACTAGCCTCTCAGGGAAATGGGTGACTCCATTGTTGATGAAGCCACCGTCTTCATGATTGGATGGTTGGTTCTTGATAAAAGTCAAATATTAGTCATTTTTAGCCCTTATCTCACTATTGTTACATTTTTTCATTCCATCATTTTGGTATATTTATGCTATTTGCATGTTAAAACATGTTTCAGGAGCTTAATGAAGAAATTGAGCTAACTTTGATGAATTAACTGAAGAGTGAGTTATTTATATCCAAGAAGAGAGTCAAAGAGGTAGTCCGAGACAAAAATGGCTCCCGGAGGGCAAAAACGACATTTTCAGAAGCCGTCAGTTTCAACAAAAAGTATCGTGGGTTCGAGATGGACGTTTTGGCGTATTCACGGAGAAAAGTGGTTTTCCATAAAAACCCTACGCTTATGCCTACGCTTCCAGTACCAAAAAGTGGCTAAAATTGCAAAATCTACGCTTGGACCTACGCTTGGGCACTACTTTTGGACCTACGCTTGAAGCGTAGGCCAGCTACGCTTGAAGCGTACCCTCCAAACATAAGTGCGGCAACTTTGATGATTTTTGTGTGATTTTTTCTATTTCACCCCGGGGTTAATTTAAAGACGTGTCCATGACTCCAGACAACTATATACACTTATATTTAGGGTTTTGATGTGTTTTGAGAATGAAAAGACTAAAAAGGGACTTTCTCTCTATGTCATTGCCTATATATACAAGACCATACATCAAACGTGAGGATAGGAGATACATAATATATTCTGGAAGTTCTAATAGATAGAGGCTGGTTGGTTCTGTAATATATTCATTTAAGAGGTTCATTCATTCAGACTTACTACTGTTCAGAGTCATATTCAAACCTAGAGATCCGAAGAAGAAGACTATGAAGGGCGATTCTACATCAACTAATCTCTTTCTACCATGAGCAACTAATTCGGTATCTCGGTTTTTCTAGCAAAACCCTAGCCAAGTAATGTAGTTCTTTTATTGTTTTTAACTGTAAATGAGGGGAAACTATGACCATACTGTGATGATTGTAGTAGTTAAGAGACCTTACTGATTTGCAATATAAATTTCTATGTTTGTTCTAAATTCTTGTCTAATATGGAAAAAATATATTGTTCTGCACAATTATGATTATTCAATATGGGCTGGAACTCGGATGCTTAATCATGGTTTTTTACACAATAGTGGTAATGAAACTTGAAACCCTAGGTCGTGCCTTGGCGATTTAATATAGACATCCTTTAATTTATTTTCTTGCATTAGGAGTATAATAGAATAATATAATTGGCATCTACTAGTTAGGTCAGTCATGAGACGGGTCGCGATCCAGTTGATGATACTCCTTTTTGGGGTCATATTTAGCTATTTGCGATACGACCTGATTCACAGTTATGGATCGCTCTCTTATAGTTGAAATAGTAATGAACTATATTATGCAGTTAATGGTGGAATAATGAAAACCCTAGTTTTCTCTCTCATTTAAATGACAACCAATTTACTTGCTTTTTAGATAATTTAGTTAAGATTAGAAAATTTGGTCTTTCAACCACCCAAAGCAAACAATTTTCAGAAATATAATTCATTGTTTTTAAATTATTAAAGTGAACAATCTCAGTCTCTATGGGATCTATATCCCTTACTCAATTCATTTGATATTCTACAATTGATACGTGCGCTTGCGTAGGGTAAAACTTAGAGTCGTTAAAGTGTTATTTTTAACCATATATTTTCACATACCTAACGTCACATCGATTTTTTGGCGTCGTTGCCGGGGACTGAGCATTGTTCATTACCTTTAGTAGTTTATTTAGATTGCGTTATTGTAGTGTACTAAAAGTTGGAATTTGTTTTATGATTGATAGGTACTCTAAAATGCATAAAAGAATTTAGCGGAGCAGAAGTTGCGTCATTGGACCACTTGTGACTTTTAGTTTATCTTAATTTAATGCATAATTTTAGCTTTATTTTCTGTCAATATTTAGAGTAGTTTAAAAGTAAAAAATAATAAATAAAAGAATAAAAAAAATTATTGGTGAAAAATCAAAAATCCCGTTTTAATCCCAACATTTAATTCGAATCTTTTTTTATCCTGAGATCGAACGACATTTTTATTGAAATCGTTGAGCTATTGAAGAGTGTCATCGTCATTCAGAAGAAGAAACAATGGGCGACCACAGACCCGCCCCGCCGAGGGCGTCAGAGACATCATTGAAGGGATATAATGCACCTGATGCTTATGATTCCTATGCTGAGTTTTCAGAGAAAGAAGGCGCGAAGCACTTCGGGATCAAGTCAAGCGTTATCAATATGCTTCCAAAAATTTTTGGCCTTAGGATAGATGACCCATACCAGCATATTAATGATTTCTTAGAGGTTTCCTAGATTGTTAGGTATCTAAGAATGATTTGTGAGTGTGTCTATTTTCTTGGTCGTTGAGAGAAAAAACTAAAAGATGGTATGTCAAATTGGATAAGGCAATTAAAATTGATTGAGAAACCCTTAAAAGAGAATTCCTAAAAAAGCATTATCCCATAGGAAAGACCTCAGAATCCCACGATGCGATCAAAAGTTTTAGAGAGTTACCTGGAGAGAAGTTTCATGATGCTTGGAAGAGATATAGTGAAATCTTATATAAGTGTCCCCAACATAGGTTATCTGAGAAGGATGTAGCTAAAATTTTTACATGGGACTTGGAGATGCACAAAAAACTTTGATAGATGCGTCAACACAAGGTCAATTTATCCTGAAGCGGACAAAAGAACTTTTATATTTGTTTGATAATATTAGTGAGAATACAATTCAATATCAATCTGAGTTGCGAGTTAGAGAGGGACATGAGAGAGGATCCAGCAAAGCATTTGTCATAAAAGGAAGATCAGATGAGGATGTTAGAAAATCAGTGGTGTTGATAGGAGAGAAATTAGAAAGAATTGACAAGTTTCTTCAACAAAGTCATTCTCCCACGAGAGAGTGGTTAGAAGTAGAAGCTGTGTCACGCCCCAAATTTCCTAGGACTCCATAACCCGAGCCTAAGAGCTAAGGGAGTGAATGCGGAAGTAAAACAAAATGAGGACAAATGAACTATAGTAATCAAACACCCACACAAGGGTAAAATATGTAAACAAGGTCACTCGAGATCAAAATAGAAGTGAAGTGACATAAACGACACCTTAAACGGCTATTCAAACACCCCATGATTGTCCGAGGGTAAAATGGTCATTTCAGGGGTAAAAGAGTAATTTTAGAGTATAAACACAATTTTTGGACCTAAAAGAAGCTATAGGAACAAACGGAATCAAATTTGAAGGTGTGAGGTAGAAACTACGATATTTTGAAAATCTAGACGTCGCGACGTGTAAAGGTTCAAAACATACTGTCACTTTCAAAGGACAATTTCTCCCTCATAAATAACTCAAATGAGGCTATTCAAAGTCCTAAACTCAAGATCTAGAAGTCATATTTCCAAAAAGGTAAAGAACGCCTCCATCCGAGCTCCGTAGCTCCAGATTTGACCAAAAGAGTGAAGCACTGTCGAAACAAAACTGCACGGAGACACCCTAGGTAAATCAGTCGACTGGCTTGAACAATCAGTCGACTGACCTGAACAATCAGTCGAATGAAAATTAGCCATCAGTCGACTGACCTCACCAGAACTTTTATGGCTATTTGCCAGTCGACTGACGCAAATCCATCAGTCGACTCACGGACCCGAAAAATGCTCCGAAACGTCCGAAAATCGCCGAAACAACCCCGTGTGCATTTCCATATGTGGATATACTCATAATTAGATCTATACACCAAATTAATTTCATAAAAATGTAAGTTTTAAACCAATAGCATTGCTTTAAGGTTTCATAAAAGCTCCGTCTTGCCCCCGGTCTCCGTTCTAGTATACCACCTACTTTTAAAATGTCAAACCCTTTCAAAAACAACTCAATCATCATTTCAAAACTCAAGTTTTTGTCGAGGTCACGGGGGTGAGCGAAAATGGGTTTTTCTTTCAAAACAATAGGGTTTGCTTAAAAACCTAGAAAAATATCATTTTCGGCCAAACCACATCAATAACGAAAGTCCACTATAAAACATTAAACAAAAGAGTTTATAGATTAACATTAAAAGAGCCCTAAGGCGAAACAAGTCATAGTTGTTTAAAAATACACAATCCGGCACCGAAGTGCACCAAAAGAACATAATCCCCGCGCATAGCGCACTAAGGGAAATAGATAGACAAAAACACCTCGACTAACATGCTAGTTGGATCAAAATAAAATAGTTTTACAAGTTTGATTTACATGGGAAAAAGGAACATATTTATCGACCTAATTCCCAACAAAATAAAAGTATGGTCAGCCTCCTATGCACAAAAGGGCGGACATACATTCACACGTCCACGGAGAGACTACGGAACTCTCCCAACGGGATCATCACCTGAAAAATATATAAGGCGTGGGGTGAGCTCACTAGCCCAGTAGAGGAAGCTTTATTGCCTCAATCTCGGTAGTCCGAGTGGTACAACCCACCCATGGTACATGCAACTACTCCTAGGTCAGTCTTTTATTCCACATGGCTCTCACGCCAATCCGGAACCCATCGAACCCCACAAATAAGTTCCCCAACATGCTCACAACAAAAGTTTCTACAATTATCGCATGCTTCCATAATACCATCATAATCACATATATATTATAGTCTAAATGCACCATGACTCAACACACACCACTAGACACATGGCGCCCAACTCAGGTTAATGGATACATACTCTGTCCAATTACTTTTGAGGATACAAGCTCATCAAGTAATGTAGAGTACCGCACCGACTCTTCCCAAGTGATTTTTCTCTCTATCACTTCAATAAGGAAGACGGTTGCACGAGAGCCCCACTTGCAACTCCGTGCGCCATGACTACACAAGTCAAGAACTTGAGCCTCTACCCGGACTCCTAACTCACATTTGCCGGCTTTTTAGTTCCGTAGGCGTGATACCTCCTGGCCAGTTGTTGCTTTGATCCGAACCCGACTACCAACACATCACTACACCACCGACATATTCCAACACCATGAATTTGACACTACATGATGTTCTCAATATGCACATATGATTTTTCATCAACCATACTCCATCATAATATATGTTTTTTCTTTTTATGCAATATACTATGTCAAAATTATCCACATGCTCATAATATGACATTTATGATCAATAAACCACAACAAGCATTAAAATCACATAATCATGATTTTCAAGGGGCCTAGTTCATCGCCTAAGTTGTCAAGACTCAACTCGCATATATATATACGGCATATATACACATAGACGCACACACCCTCGTACAAAAACTAAAACAACTCGTTTTTCCCCTACCTCAATCCAAGCAAAGATAATGAGCAAAAGGGTGCAAGCAATCCGTCCAAATGACACCAACAACAAACCGAGCCAAGAATGACCAAAAGAGCTTCAAGGAGGTGATATCGAGAATTTGAGTCAAAGGTCTCCCAAGCCTTCAAGCAACATTAAAACAAACATGGATCTTTAACTAATGGTTTTTAGTAGCAATAACCGATTTATAATCAAGAATTCAAAGTAAGGCTAAAAATCCCAAAATGGTTAAGCTAGGTTTCATGGAAAATAATTCAAAGGAGTAGGAATTTGTGAACTCACCAATGAGTTCTTCCCAAAACGAAATTAGAATCAGCACAAGCCAATTCATTTGATGGTTGAAGACAATTCTTAACCTTCCACAAGAATGAACAATGGAAGAGCAAAAATTCAATACTAGCACATGAATTTCTAGAATTTGGAAGTTAGGATTTCTTACAACAAAACCTTAGAAAAAGAGAGAAGGCTTACCACTATGAGCTCAAGAACACAACACCAAGAGACCACCCCAAGTGCTCACCATCCATCAAGCATGAAGAGTAGGAGAGAGCAAGACTTGAAGCCAAAATTCCAAGGAGAACATGGTGGCCGAAATTTTGGTGTAGAGAAATGTGTGTGTAAAAGAATGTGTGTTCTTGGTGAGAAATGAGAGAAGATGAAGACAATAATGGAGTTAGAGATAGGGTTGGTGTGTAGAGAATCCTATCAAAGGGTTAGGAATGAAGATGGCAAGATAGATTTGATCCAAGGGCCAGAATGATGACAACATTAAAGGTAGTGGTGAAATGTCCAAGCTACCCACCCCTTTATCACTTATTCACAACCCTTGCCATTATGAACCAAATTTGCAAATTTATCCAAGTCTTCTACACAACTACAATATTGCCACTCATCATCTTCCCAACACTTAGTAAATAATTCTCTACAAAACCCACTAATTCAATACATGTGAATTTACTAATTTAATCTCTTGTCGTTTTTTTTCCAACGTTTAAATATTTTCAATTATTCACGAAAAGAAAATATAACACATAAATTACAATTTTTGATTTCGCATAATTCATGTAAGCACGTAAACATGTTAGGCACATAAGAACATAAACACTTAATTGTTTCATAAATAAATAAAATAAAATAAAATAAAAAATTAAATTAGCACGTAAAAATACCGGACGTTACAAGCTGAGTATTCCCAAAATGAGTGTCAAGAGATAATGGTTGCTGATGCCAATGCATCGTGGAACTATTCCAATAATGCTCTTTCACTAATTCATACACCTCCAATGCCAGAAATCATCCACTCTTGTCCTACAAATCTAATAATGTTGAAAATCCACCATCAAATTTCCAACAAAGGAAATCATTCAATCAACAACCAAGGTTCACTAAGAGACAACAATCATACAGCCCACAACTAAGGTTCCAACAGAGTCAACAATCATTTGACTCACAACCAACAATCATGGCTCAAATTCCTCAGTTAAATTACTAATCCAGACAACCGTCCAATAATTCTCAAGCTCTCCAGCCATTCAATAATAATCAGGTTGTCCAACGATATAACTACCAAACTCAGCCTCAAGGAAACCAAATACAAGGATTCAATCCAAATCAAACTTACCCTCTATATCCTCAAAATCATCTCCAACATCAAAATCCAACTCAAAATCAACCACCAAGATTACCTTGCTTTAAAGAAAAGATGATGAGTGCCCTAAGGGAGTTAAAAGATCAATCTAACAATTTTCAGGCAACTATCCAATCGATGAACTCTCATTCCCAATCAATTGCTGAGATAGAAACCCACATAGGGCAACTAGCTAATGTGATGAATAGGCTTGAAGTGGAGAGGTTGCTTAGGTAACCAGTGGTTAATCCCAAGAGTCATCTAGTAGTGGAGCATGGTTCATGTGCTGAGCATAATTAAGAGACAGTTCAAGCCATTACAACTCTAAAAAGTGGAAAGGAGGTGGATAATAGGGTTGAGGAACAATATGAGGAGAGGTTGAAGAAACAAAAGACCAAAGAAGTTCAAAGAAAGGCAGAAGAAGAAGCTCAAAAGAAAGAGGCTGAGAAAATTCAAAAAAATCAACCTCAAGTGGAGGAAGATGAAGAGCAAAAAATGGCATCATTTGAGGAGGAAACACCATTCCCTCAACGTCTTAGAGAGCCAACCAGAAATGGTAAGAATAAAGAGTCAAACATGTTGGAGACATTTCGACAAGTCAAGATTAATCTGCCTTTCTTAGACATTATATACCAAATATCACCCTATGATAAGTTCTTCAAGGACCTCTGTACGTAAAAGAGGAAAAACAGAGCAAAGACTCCAAAGAAGATCATGATGACTGAACAAGTGAGTTCATTGCTTCTAAGTAATATACCGCCTAAGAGGAAAGATCCTGGTGCTCCTACTATTCCATGTGTCATTGGTGACAAGGAAATTGGTAGAGCTCTTCTTGATCTGGGTGCGACTGTTAACTTACTACCATATTCAGTCTACCAATAACTAGGGTTGGGAGAGCTCAGTCTTACCTCGGGGGAGCTTCAATTTGTAGACAGGTCGATTAAGCAAGCGAGGGGAGTTTTGGAAGATGTCATCATTCAAGTGAACAAGTTCTACTTTCCAGTGGATTTCATAATTCTTGATACAGAACATGTTCAAGACTTGAAGAAACATATCCCAGTGATATTCGGAAGATCGTTCCTGGCTATAGCCAATGCACATATCGATTGCAGGACTGAAGCGATGGATCTATCTTTCGGGAATATAAAGATGAGCATGAATATTTTTGATATAGGTCATCAAATCAATACACCGATTGAGTGCTTTAATGTAGAAGAAGTCAATAAGGCTTGTAAAGAACCGATGCCTCAGAGTCGAGCAAAATATGACCTGGATATTGTGATGGAAAGATCGAATGCATTTGAAAGAGCTCTAGGTTTGCAACCAGGGGAGGAGCCAAGAGATTTGCCTAAATCTCCATTTATGTCACCAGCAACATTGGTGCCCGACAACTCACTTTATAAGATTGGGTTGTATGATGGCATTGAAGGTCGAGAGAAGACCTTAGTGATGAAAAGATCGAAGGTGAATTTTAAAAATTGGGAGGATAAACAACAATCAAATTTGGAAGTTATTGCGGCATTGGAAGTTACGTTGTACTCGCCGTTAGAGAGATCATTAAGAGAATCGCTTGAACCTCAACTTATTCCTCCATAGAAGTTGGTGTCTAAAAGTATGCTTCATGAGATGTGTTGCATAGGGAGGATGATGTATTGAAAGATAAAAAGGGTGTGAAGAATGTTAGAGCTGAGCATTTGCCACGAACTGTCATAGAGCCTACCAAGGATGATACCCCTCTTAAGGACCCCTTTCCAGATGAGAGAGTGTTGAGTATAAACATGGTAGACAAGTTGTATGCTTGGGAAGATCTACGATTAAGAAATAAGTGTGAGGGGATACAAAATTATGCGTATAAGGATGTTTGAATTTACATAGCTCGGACAAGAGTACATCATGCTAAGCATGTTCGACTTAAGTTCTTTGAACCTGGCCGAAAAAGACAGATGTGTAATTTGAAACTGAAATTGTTTCCAGGTAAGATCCGGTTAAGAAGGGACAAACCATTTAGAGTTAAATCGGTTTACCCCCACGGAGAGGTAGGTTTTGAAAGTGAGAGGTTAAAGAGGCGTGGTCAAAATTTATGAGGAGATTGATCTGAGACCAAAATTTATGGCATCTTTTAGTTTAATGGAGAATGATGAATTGGTGAAGGGAACATTACATAAGGTATTGAAGGATGATCTATTGGACACATTACCTATATATGGGGCGAAGTTAGAACATGATAGATAATGTACTTTATATGGTGATTATTGTTCTATATTTGATGTCATGGATAATACTAATTGTTCACAAGTGAGAACACTGAGAGAGTCGTTTCCTACATTTTGTCCTATAAGTAAGAGAAATGTTGCAAAGAGGAAGGGTGTTGGATAGCCCTTTGAGTGGTCTCGTCATTCCAACGAGGTTAAACATTGGTCCTAGGCTGTGAAAGTTAGTTTTTATCCTCTGTTTGTAGAATATGATATCATTTAATTTCTGTAATTTAAATTCTTAGAGATGGTAGACCCTTAAGGCCACGTCTTTATCTTTGTTTTAATTTTTAATTTAATTTTATTTTTATTTTATTCATAGGATTGTAGGCCCTTAAGGCCAGATCATTTGAAAAAAAAAAAGAATATTTAAATTCCTTGAAAATTTTGTGTGAATTTTTGGATATTTTTTAAATTTCTTTTTCCCTTGTTATGATTGGGTATTTGTTTTTTTATTAATAATATCTACAAGTGATCCAACTCAAGTGTGGGGAGGGGGTTCATGTTTTGCTTTGGAATTCAAAATTGTGCTTCAAGGGTAACTATATCTGTTCTCCTATTTTATTTTTGACCATGAGGACATGGTCTGATAAGGAATGAAAATTTTTGGGAAAAAAAATTGAAATTTAAAATTTTTGGAACAGTTCTTTATTTTCACGTATGATTGTTTTGCATTACATTTTGATTAAGTTTGTGTATATGATGCATGAGTAGTATGTGATATGATATTTCCATTCATGAGAGTACTAATTAGATTGAGTTAGTGAAGTGATGAACATGAGTGAGTGAATGAGTGAAATTGAAATAAAGAAGGACAACTTTGACTTATAAACATAAGAACACATTCACTATGAGAAATAGGTTATTTTTTTACTATGTAGTTGAAAAATAATTTTGCCACAATAAAAAGGGAGAAGGGGAGATGGTTTGGTTGAAATGAAGAAAATTAAAAAAAAAAAATTTGAGAAAATAAAATGCAAAAAACAGTTCTTTGATCTGAGTAATCGGGTCTTAGTATCACCAATATCACTATTCACGTTTAAAGGAGAGAAGACTGATGAACATAAATCCCATGGAAGAAGCTCGGGCCTAGTTGGTTGGGACTAAAAATCCTTGCTGGAAAGTCTGGAGACTTGGAAAGACAAAAATGGATGAAAAGTGGAAAGTTAAAAAGTTATATTTTGATGAAAAATGGCCATGTTTGATTAATGAAGTAGGAGAAGAGAAATTGAAATATTGTAGTTGAATGTTCACAAAATCACGGAAGGCTGTCTGGATTTTAAGTAGAAAGTAGCGAAATCATTCACTTTAGCGCGAACCATTCATGATACGAAGCTTGATATAATTGTTGTTCGGTAGTTAGTGGGAGTATTTGCATCCATATTGTCTTTTGCAATGTATTATGACTTAATTAAATGTGTGTGTGAATTCATGAATGTGTAACTATAGTGAACTAAGATGTTTGTAGGTACCATCATTGAAAACCTTCCCGAGACTTCACTCGTCCACTAGGGGTAACCTCGGGGTTTAAAAGGCTTGTTACATGTGCTAAGTGTAATCGTCGACCCTCACGAAAACAAGGGATTAGGTTAGAGTAGTTAAATTAGTTAGAGTAGTTAGAGTAAAAAAGATCATCACAAGAAAAGTTTCCTGAGTTTATTGATAAGGGACTAGCAATATGTAAGTTTGGGGGTGTGATATGTGTTAAATATTAGTCATTTTGACCCCTTAAGTCACTATTGTTACGTTGTTTCATTCCTTTATTTGGTAACTTCGGTGAATTAATTGAAGAGTGTGTTATTTCTATCCAAGAGGAGAGTCAAAGAGGTAGTTTGAGACAAAAATGGCTATTGGAGGGCAAAAATGGCATTTTCAGAAGCCGTCATTTTCAGCAAAAAAAGTATTGTGGGTTCGAGATGGACGTTTTGGCGCATTCACGGAGAAAATTGGTTTTTCATAAAAACCCTACGCTTGCGCCTGCACTTTGTAACACCCCGTGTTATTTTCCTTTTTCCTGAAATTATATTTATCTTAATTTCGGTTATGACGTCACTTGTTCATGACGTATTATTTATTCTTGGTATTTGATACCTGTAAATTTTTCGCGTTTAGTTTTAAAGTCGACTGTATGACTTTACGGTTTCTCTTTGACGACTACGCGAATTATTATTCTCGACTACGCGGTATCGTTTCGGCATTTAACGTTCAGTACTTCGAGTAGGCGACTACACGTTTTGTTTAATCGGACTTGTTAAGTGTTCCGATATTTGGGTTCCTACACCGATATATTTTATTGGGCGTCCTGTGGACTTACGGGTTGACTCAATATTATTTCGAGGCTTCCGGTAATTGTTGGGACTTATTATATATATATATATTTAATTATATATATATATCATTAAAGTGGGGTTCATTTTGCAATTATAAAGAAGTTGAGGGTTAGTTATGCAATTAGTATATATATGCATATACATATATGCAGACCTGCTCCTCCTCCTACATGCCATCAGACGACCACATCTTCTCCTCTCCTCTCCTTCCCCTCTGCAGCAGCAGCCATTCCCTCACGCCTCCATCCTCCATGATCGCCGGTCAGGCGAGAGAGAGGGAGAGTTGGTCGTGAAAGAGGGGCGGCCAAACAACAGGTTGTCGTAGCAGCAGCTGCGGCTGGAGCTAGGGTTGGCGACCGGGCTGGGCGGCGATGCGGCGGCTACGGCATGGTGGTCCGGTGGTGGTGGTCTGGCAGTCGCGCACGGTGGCGCAAGGGCGAGGCCACGGCTGGGCTTCGACCAATATTTAGGCGACCTTCCGGTGATCGGTTTGAGCCGATTTTCGGTGAGTAGTTTCGTACCTACGTAGTATTCGTCATATATTAATTTCGTGATTTTAGGATGAACGATTTGCCCGGAAATCGCATTTATAGGTTATAGTTTTCGTTTGGGGTATTTTAGATTTAACCCAATTAATTAACCGATTATTAATGGGCTTCGTATATATCGTATAGGTTGTCAAGACGGACATTTCGATATATTCGAAATAGTTTTTGGATGATTTTGGTCGGCGGGCTTCATATTCGGGCGCCGGTACTGTGCTGTTTCGGATTGTTCGGTAACGTATAATTAGGTGGGAAATTATATTTCTCACTCCGCATTATTGAAGTAGTTTAGGGGTGCAAAACCCTTATTTAATTTATTATAGATATATTAAATTGCTAGTTTAAATATCTATAAATTGTTTAGGATCAGGATGGGGCTTAGGAATTAATTTAAGAAAATTTATTAAATTATTCCTATGTGATTAAATAATATTATTATTTAAATTAAATAAGAATGGACGGCTTAGAAATCCTTACGAATTTAAATGGATTATTAGAGATTCGAAAAGCTTAGACGATATGCTAGGATCCTTCTGGTATACGTGAAATAATTGTATAAATTATTTTAAAAAGGCATGTTAATTGAAAATGAAATATTTTCTAAAGAATATATTTTTGGAGAACATGAATGGTATATGAAATTATTTTCATATGATTTAAATGCTTTAATATATTTTTAAAAAGCATGTACAGAGATTATGAGATTTATATATTACCATGTGGGTATTTTCATAAATATGATGCATGACATATTTATGTTGGACATGATTTATCTGTGTACACCATGTATTGTGAGACATGGGTGTTGGTGCATGTACTGCATGATTTCACCATTTGCAGAGAGATTCATTTAGCGTGGTCTACTTCCTTTGTGCGTGGGGCACGAGTAGACGTTTGTGTTTGGATCGTCGAAACAACTGTCCAGGGGATGCTTCTCGCTTCCCGCGGAACTAATCTTCTGAGAAACTGAGACGATAGGGGGAGGACACGTAGTCCAAGGCCCTATTTGCTCGACGTGAGTCGTGGTACACGTCTTCCCGGATAAAAGTGTAAGTGTCAAAAGCACTTGGGATATACGGTTCGATGAGTCCACATTCCCTAGTGAGCCTGCAGACTTAGGGGAATGGTGGAGAATGATCCAGGACCCTTTGGTAGGGTGTGTTTTTGTGTGTGTGTACCACAGGCGGTCTGTGAGTACGGTGCGTTGCATATAATCATGTGATTTATTGATATGTATATATATATATGTTGGAGCATGATTATTTATGAATATGCAAAATGAATTCATTTTATAAAATGCTCAGTTGAAAGTGATAAATGTGAAAACAGGAATTAAAAGCAGTAATTATTAAAGTATAAACGAGGCGTATATCCTTATACTTGTGTTGTATACTTTTGTGCCCCTAGGGGAGGTTAAGTATATTGGTCTGACGACTTTTGTGGTTAGTTGAAGTTAGAGATGGATTATAGATTGAGGTTGAGTTGATGTGGAGTAATGCCTTAGAGAATGTGGTTAATAGTTTTGTAATTGTGGTTAGTAGCCTTGTGATTGTGATTAGTAGCCTTGTGATTGTGGTTAGTAGTTTGGTGATTTTGGTTAGCTGTGTGACCTTGTTCGAGATTGATTTTAGTATCAGTTATGAATTGAGGCCTTAGAGAAAGTGGGTGATGAAATTGTATTTGAGGTTTTGGTTTGGTTAGAAGAGGTTATAGTTGAGGCGATTTCATTAAGTACTTGGAGTACGGTAGGGTTGTTCCTCGTGCTTAGTTCATTCTCCTAAGCATTTCTTGTACTGTATTTGTACGCTAGTACATATCGTTGACCTCTATGTCACTCCTTGAGTTGTTGATTATGGCGTGGTGCCGAACCTCTTCCTTGTGTCATCATTGATTTCGTGGAGTTGGAAACGGATGGTTGTCTTCCGTGAGTCCAACGTGTTGTTCTTCCTTTATTGTCCTTTCGGGACATTATAGGAATCCTTGTAGTGGTGTTCATTCTTATGTGGTTGTCATTTCGAAAACGGTGTTTTCTAAGTTTTAAAATAAACTCTTTATATTTAAAAGGAAAAACCCGTTTTCGCCTACCCCCGTAGAAATGAAAAGTTTTAATACTTATAAAATGATCTTGAGATCTTCTTTGAGATGATTTTCAACTTGTAAAAGCCAGTGATGGCAACTGACGGAGACCGGGGGCAAGACGGTCATTTTTAATGTGTGGTTTCCTAAAAGAAAACTATTTTATTACTTGTGTTGATGATTCTGAGATTTTGAGACTTCTTTCTCAAAATCTCGACCTGTAGTGTTTTGAAAGGGGATTTCCTATTTCTCCTTTTCTTCGGATCATTCTAAGTCTCGGTTACGAGGCTTGGTGTTGTTCAGTGCACACATATAGTGTTGCCTCTCACTTCTTCTTGGTTGTTGATGTCACCACCTAGGTGATAGGAGTTTTTCTTAAGTTAGGGGCATGGATACCGAATGGGTTGGTTCGAGTTTAAAAAAAAACCTTTTTCTTAAAAATTATGGAAATCCTTGGGATTCCTCCTTTATTTACTTTCACACTCGGCCATTCGCTTTTGGTTCCCTTGTCCAGTTGTGGTGTTCCTTTCTTGTTCACTCGTGGTGTTCTACCTTGTTCGGGTATTCTTAACCTTGACGTTGTTGTCTTGGTTATCTGTTGGTTAGCATTGGAAACTCTTTTCCTTTCCTTTGTTTTGGTGACCCTTAGGTGGTCGTTTCTTGTGAGTTGAGTTAGTGTACTCTTAGTGAATTGATCGGGTGGTTTTGTAGCTTATAGTGCAAGTGTTAGTGATTTGATTTATCCTGTTGGTGACTTATTGACTTGTTGGAGATAGCATTGATGTCACGCCCCGAATTCCTAGGACTCCAAACCCGAGCCTAAGAGCTAAGGGAGTGATTGCGGAAGTAAAAATAAATAAGAACCAACGACATTCAATCATCAAATACCCACGAAAGGGTAAAATGATCTGATACCACGTTGTCACGCCCCTAAGATTCCCGAAACTCAATTATAGAGAATCAGCGAATCTCCAAGGGATGACGCTAGTCAAGCGACTACTAGAGTCAACAACAACGAAAAGACACATGGAATAACAATAAAAATATACTCCATGTCAAGTAGAATACTAGAACACAATAGTATCCTTAGATACCAACAGACACGCTCCTAAATCCCTAAGACTCCCGAACTGGGATATCCAAGGAATCCAGGATGTGATCCTTAACATGAATGACCAACTAAGACATCATTAACCAAGAAAACATATGGGTTAATGATAGAAATGGTATATTTAATACCCAAATGAATAATAAACAAAGCAGCGGAATCTAACGAAAATCCGGCAGAGTTCCGTTTGTAAATGGAACATCCGGACAACCAACACAACACAAAGAACCTGCCAATAACAGTTCGATAATAATAATGGCTTCCAAGCCCCACATTCATCAATCCTAATAGGGCCGAGGTAGTGGAAAGGAACCAAAACCCCTCCAAACCCTCTAACACCAACAGAGCCACAAATGCTCGAATAAAAATACAGAAGAGCACATAACTGTACGGAATAGATACAATACATCCTGAAAGAATAAATACAGGAAATAAAGAATACATCAGTAGGGATGTGCCAACAGACTGGCTCCCAAAAAAGATACATAATAATCCCATAACAATGGGTAAAGAAGCTGAAAGCGGATACCTATCGTCCCCAAACCCAGTCGTGCTGCAACCGTAACCGCATCACCCAACGCAACTCCAAAACCTGTAACAAGGAAACAAAAGAAAGCTTCCGTTGCACTGCATCCTGCTCATAGCCGTATATTTCCTGCAACCTGGCGTGGAATACCAGGGGGCGAATGAAATTCCCCTGTGAGCAAATAAGCTCAGTGGGAAAAGATACTCTAACTACCACATCCTCTGGCAGTTTAGGTAATGCTAAACTATCTAGCAAGATATATATATAGCCCAACTAATCTCATCCACGCAAAACCCAAGGCACACACTCATATACTACCGTACGTAAGTATATAACGGGGATATACATACATATACACATATATATATATAAGAATAAACACACAGCATGAGTCTGTAATGTACAACTAAGACTCGTACTCCAAGTACCAACACCAGTAGTTTACACTACTCTCACCAGCGTACACTAGGTACACGACACTAATGTCAAATCTAACCAATCATCCAGCGCTCACAACGCTAACCAGAAAATCTAAACAGAGGGAATCACACTCACCTCTAACATCCACAAGGATCAAAATCCACCACTAGTACCAAGGAATACTCATAACTCACTCCCCGAGAACACAGGAGGAAAAGTACTCACGTCCTTGCGTACTAACACAATCATCGTCTATATATATATAATACAAACCTCATCCCATTCCTAAGGAAAATCTACCTCTCAAAGGCTAGATCACCTCAATCATATCACCATACCATAAATCACATCGACCTCATAATACTATCATCGATAGGTTCAATCACATCACTAACGCTCTCACTGTAGGCGAGGGAAAACCACCAATCAAATCACTAAGAGTACGCGAACTCAACTCACAAGAACGACCACCCAATGGTCACCGAAACAAAGCAAAGGAAAAGACTTCCCAATGCTAAACCAACAGATAACCGAGACAACAATGTCAAGGTTAAAACACCACAAGTGTTTAAGGAGAACACTTGGACAAGGAACCCAATCCACTCGGTATCCATGCCCACAACATGTGGAACAACTCGAATCACCTAAGTAGTGACGTCAAAAACCAAGAAGAAAGGAAGGGCAACACTATATGTGTGCACTGAACAACACCAAGCCTCATACCCGAGACTTAGAAATGATAGGAAGTAAAGGTGAAACAATGGAACACCTTTCGAAACTCTACAGGATGAGATATTGAGAAAGAGGTCTCGAAATCTCAGAATCCCAAGAAAAGTAATAAAATAGTTTTCCTTTTAAGAAACCACATAGTAAAAATGACCGTCTTGCCCCCGGTCTCCGTCAGTTGCCATCACCGACTTTTAGAAGTTAAAATCTTTGTTTAAAGAAGATCCTAAGATCATTTTATAAAGTGTTAAAACTTTTAGTTGCTACGGGGGTAGGCGAAAACGAGTTTTTCCTTTTAAATACAAAGAGTTTAGAAAACACCGTTTTCGAAATGACAGTCAAATAAGAGAAACACAACTCTATGAATTCCTGTAATGTCCGAAAGGACAGTAAAGGAAGAGCAACACGTTGGACTCACGGAAGACAACCATCCGTTCCAACTCCACCAATTCAAATGACACCACGAGGAAGAGGTTCGGCACCACACCGTAACCGACAACTCAAGGAATGACATAAAAGTCAACGACCACGTACTAGTGTACAAAACACAGTACCAGGAATGCTTAAGGGAAGGGACTAAGCACTAGAACCAAGTCTGTCAAACTACAGTACCTCGAGTACTTAATAAAGTCACTCAACCATAACCTCTTCTCACCAATCAAAATCTCGACTACAGTTGATAGTCTATTCCTCAAAAGTGAAAGACACCTAAAGGTCCATACTACAACTCACAATCTCATCACCCGCCTTCTCGAAGGCCCCAATTCATAACTGATACTAAAATCAATCTCTAACCTCCAATCTCTAACAAGGTCACACAGCCAACCACAATCACCAAACTATTAACCCCGCCTTCTCTAAGGCATCAACTCCAAATCATCTCTGCAGTTAATCACTAACCACAACTAACCACAAAGGTCACTATGCCAATATACTTAACATCCCCCAAGGGTACGAAAGTATATATATACTCACAAGTATAAAATAAGCATTTCATTATACTTGATCTATTACCACATGTAATCATTTTCTTTCACGTTAATCATTATCAACTGAGCATTTTACAAAGATATGAATTTAAATTCGCAATATTCACACATAACATGCTCCAAAAATCCAACAGGCAATAATAACACATATTAAACCTGTTCCAACAACACATGTAATAATCTCACGTATACATGTCAAAAGAAATCACATAAATGCCAAGCAAATATAATGTGACTCAACACCACACTTTGCCCTATCATAGGTTAACGAATACGCACTCTACCCATAAATATGAGCTAACAGAGGGTCGCACCGGTACTTCCCAAGTGATTTTGAAACTTCTCACTTCAACAAGGAAGACGGTTTGCACGAGACGACCCGTGACCAAAGATTCGTTAACACGAATGCACGAGACGACCCGCGACTTCGAGAATGAGACGACTCACCCTATACCCCATTCACAGCTCATTATTCTGTAGGATGGGAACACCCCCTGGCCAGTTGTTGCGACGATTCGACACAAAGACACCCCACATGATTTCACAACCCACATATACCAATACCATGATTTAACACTACATGATATTCTCAATATGCATCCAGGTCCAAATGACAATCATGCATCAACATAAATATGATTTCATAAACCGCATATACCAACACTATATGCATCTAGGTTTCAATGACAATCATCTCTCAATATAAATATGTAACGCATCATATTTATATATAATATCCACATGAATCCAATATAATTCTCGAAATCTCTTTCTAACATGCTTTTAAAATACAATAAAACATTTAAATCATATGAAAACAATTTCATATACAACTCATGTTTTCAAATATATATTTTCTTTAATTCTTTAGAAAATATTTCAAATTCCCTTATCATGCCTTTAAAATAATTAAAGCAATTAATTCACGTCTCGCAAGGGAACCTAGCACAACGTCTAAGTTTCCACGAATCTCTACTAAATCATTTAATTCTCAAGGGAATTTCTAAACCGCCTATTCCTATTCAATTCAATTAGGAATATATTTAATCTCGTAGGAAATAATTTAATTAATTTTCTTAAATTAATTCCTAAGTCCAATTCCGATTCTAAACGAATCATAGATATTTAAATTAACAATTTAATATATCTATATTAAATTAAATAAGGGTTTTGCACCCCTAAACTACTTCAATAATGCAGAGTGAGAAATATAATTTCCCACCTAATTTATACGTTACCGAACAGCCCGAACAACACAGTACCGGCGCCCGAATATGAAGCCCGCCGACCAAAATCGTCCGATAATTATTTCGAATATATCGAAATGTCCGTCTTGACAACCTATACGATATATATGAAGCCCATTAATATTTGGTTAATTAATTGGGTTAAATCTAAAATACCCCAAACGGAAACTACAACCTATAAATGCGATTTCCGGGCAAACCGTTTATCCTAAAATCACGAAATTAATATATATCGAATACCATGTATATACGGAGCTACTCACCGAAAATCGGCTCAAACCGATCACCGGAAGGTCGCCGAAAAATTGGCCGAAGCCCAGCCGGATCGTCCCTGTCCACGCGTCCACGCGCGAACCAGTGATGGCCGTCCCTGCTGCGTGCACCAGCCGCAGCTACACGCCCCTGCGCCGCCGTCTGCCAAGGTCGCCGCTGCCGTCCACCGCCCAGCACCGCCGCTCCTCTGGACAGCCGCCGCGTCCGTCCTTGCTCCCGCTCCAGCCGGCCGTTCTTCCTATCTCGCCATGACCGGCGATTCTCTCTCTCTCTCTCTCGCCTGACTGACGACCATGGAGGTGGAGAGAGGTGGTTCAGCCGTTCGTCGTCTAGGAGAAGGAAGAAGGAGCAGCTCGTCTGATGTTGGCGTGAAGGAGAAGCTGAAGGTCTGCATACATGTATATACATATTTATGTACTATTTGCAAAAGCAACCCTCTACATGTCAATAATTGCAAAATTGACCCTTCAAGTATTCGTAATTGCGAAATGACCCCAAAACTATATATATATATAATTAAATATATATATATATACAATAAACCCCAATAATTATCGGGAACGTCCGAACATAATCTCGTAAGCCCGAAATAATAACGGAACGTCCAATTAAAATTATATCGGGGTAGAAACCCAAATGTCGGAACACTTAACCAAGCTCGACCAATTAAAATGTGTCGTCCTCCAATCGAGACACTAATCATTTAACGTCGAATCGAAACCGCGTAGTCGTCCAAAAAGAAACTGTAAAGTCATCCAGTCGACTTTTAAAACTAAACGCGAAAAATTTACAGGTATTAAATACCAAGAATAAACAATACGTCATAACAAGTGACGTCATTACCGAAATTAAATTAGAATTAATTTCAGGAAAAAGGAAAATAACACGGGGTGTTACAATTGAGGTTTTCGCATAGTGAGATGATAGGGTGATCCCATCCTTGAGGTATAGACTTACACTAGGAGTGGGATGGAGTTGTTATATATATATATATATTGTATATATATATATATATATTGTATATATATTGATGATAATTGTGTTAGTACGCAAGGACGTGGGTGTTTTCCTTCCTGTGTTATCGGGGTGTAGGATTTGAGCCTTCCTTGGTACTATTGGTGGATTTTGTTTCCTTGTGGATATTAGAGGTGAGTGTGATCTCCTCGGTTGGATCTTCTGAATTGTGTTGTGAGTAATTTGGTGATTTGTTAGACTGGACCTTAGTATCGTGTACCTAGTGTACGTTGGTGAGAGTAGTGTAGGCTACCGGTATGGGTACTTGGAGTATGAGCCTTAGTTGTACCTTGTAGATTCAGGTGGCATACTTATACATGTATACTTGTATATATATATATATATATTTACGTTATATACTTACGTACGGTAGTATATGAGCGTGCCTTGAGTTTTGCGTGGATGGGATTAGTTGGGCTATATATATATCTTGCTAGATAGTTTAGCATTACCTAAACTGCTAGAGGATGTGGTAGTTAGAGTATCTTTTCCCACTGAGCTTATTTGCTCACAGGGGAATTTCATTCGCACCCTGGTATTCCACGCCAGGTTGCAGGAAATATACGGCTATGAGCAGGATGCAGTGCAACGACAACTTTCTTTTGTTTCCTTGTTACAGGTTTTGGAGTTGCGTTGGGTGATGCGGTTACGGTTGCAACACGACTGGGTTTGGGGATGATAGGTATCCACTTTCAGTTTCTCTACCCATTGTTATGGGATTGTTATGTATTTTCTTTTGGGAGCCAGTCTGTTGGCATATCCCTGTTGATGTATCTTTTATTTCCTGTATTTATTCTTTCAGGATGCATTGTATCTATTCCGCACAGTTAGGTGCTCTTATGTATTTTTATTCGAGCATTTGTGGCTCTGTTGATGTTAGAGGGTTTGGAGGGGTTTTGGTTCCTTTCCACTACCTCGGCCCTATTAGGATTGATGAATGTGGGGCTTGGAAGCCATTGTGATTATTGAATTGCTATTGGCAGGTTCTTGTGTTGTGGTTGTTGTCCGGATGTTCCATTTACAAACGGAACTCTGCCGGATTTTCGTTAGATTCCGCTGCTTTGTTTATTATCCATTTGGGTATTAAATATATTATTTCTACCATTAACCCATATTTTTCTTGGTTCGTCATTCGTATTAAGGATCACATCTTGGATTCCTTGGATGTCCCAGTTCGGGAGTCTTAGGGATTTAGGAGCGTGTCTGTTGGTATCTGAGGATACTCTTGTGTTTTTAGTATTCGGGTTGGCATGGAGTATATTCTTATTGTTATTCCATGTACTTCTTTGTTATTGTTGACTCTAGTAGTCAGTTGGTTTGCGTCACCCTTTAGGGGCGTGACAACATGGTATCTGGGCATTCATTGTAACCCTTTGTGGGTGTTTGATGACCTTCAGTCATTGGTTTTCATTTGTTTTTCGTTTCTTTTTACTTCCGCAATCACTCCCTTAGCTCTTAGGCTCGGGTTTCGGAGTCCTAGGAATTTGGGGCGTGACAACTTCCAGTACCAAAAAGTGACTAGAATTACAAAATCTAAGCTTGGATCTACGCTTGAAGCGTAGCCTCCAAGCATAAGTGCGGAAACTATGATGATTTCTGTGTGATTTTTCCTATTTCACCCCAGGCTTAATTGGAAGACATGCCCACGACTCCAAACCTCTGTATACATGTATATACATTTATATACATGTATAGTTGAGGCGATTTCATTAAGTACTTGGAGTACGGTAGGGTTGTTCCTCGTGCTTAGTTCATTCTCCTAAGCATTTCTTGTACTGTATTTGTACGCTAGTACATATCGTTGACTTCTATGTCACTCCTTGAGTTGTTGATTATGGCGTGGTGCCGAACCTCTTCCTTGTGTCATCATTGATTTCGTGGAGTTGGAAACGGATGGTTGTCTTCCGTGAGTCCAACGTGTTGTTCTTCCTTTATTGTCCTTTCGGGACATTATAGGAATCCTTGTAGTGGTGTTCATTCTTATGTGGTTGTCATTTCGAAAACGGTGTTTTCTAAGTTTTAAAATAAACTCTTTATATTTAAAAGGAAAAACCCGTTTTCGCCTACCCCCGTAGAAATGAAAAGTTTTAATACTTATAAAATGATCTTGAGATCTTCTTTGAGATGATTTTCAACTTGTAAAAGCCAGTGATGGCAACTGACGGAGACCGGGGGCAAGACGGTCATTTTTAATGTGTGGTTTCCTAAAAGAAAACTATTTTATTACTTGTGTTGATGATTCTGAGATTTTGAGACTTCTTTCTCAAAATCTCGACCTGTAGTGTTTTGAAAGGGGATTTCCTATTTCTCCTTTTCTTCGGATCATTCTAAGTCTCGGTTACGAGGCTTGGTGTTGTTCAGTGCACACATATAGTGTTGCCTCTCACTTCTTCTTGGTTGTTGATGTCACCACCTAGGTGATAGGAGTTTTTCTTAAGTTAGGGGCATGGATACCGAATGGGTTGGTTCGAGTTTAAAAAAAAACCTTTTTCTTAAAAATTATGGAAATCCTTGGGATTCCTCCTTTATTTACTTTCACACTCGGCCATTCGCTTTTGGTTCCCTTGTCCAGTTGTGGTGTTCCTTTCTTGTTCACTCGTGGTGTTCTACCTTGTTCGGGTATTCTTAACCTTGACGTTGTTGTCTTGGTTATCTGTTGGTTAGCATTGGAAACTCTTTTCCTTTCCTTTGTTTTGGTGACCCTTAGGTGGTCGTTTCTTGTGAGTTGAGTTAGTGTACTCTTAGTGAATTGATCGGGTGGTTTTGTAGCTTATAGTGCAAGTGTTAGTGATTTGATTTATCCTGTTGGTGACTTATTGACTTGTTGGAGATAGCATTGAGGTTTTCGCATAGTGAGATGATGGGGTGATCCCAGCCTTGAGGTATAGACTTACACTAGGAGTGGGATGGAGTTGTTATATATATATATATATTGTATATATATATATATATTGTATATATATTGATGATAATTGTGTTAGTACGCAAGGACGTGGGTGTTTTCCTTCCTGTGTTATCGGGGTGTAGGATTTGAGCCTTCCTTGGTACTATTGGTGGATTTTGTTTCCTTGTGGATATTAGAGGTGAGTGTGATCTCCTCGGTTGGATCTTCTGAATTGTGTTGTGAGTAATTTGGTGATTTGTTAGACTGGACCTTAGTATCGTGTACCTAGTGTACGTTGGTGAGAGTAGTGTAGGCTACCGGTATGGGTACTTGGAGTATGAGCCTTAGTTGTACCTTGTAGATTCAGGTGGCATACTTATACATGTATACTTGTATATATATATATATATATTTACGTTATATACTTACGTACGGTAGTATATGAGCGTGCCTTGAGTTTTGCGTGGATGGGATTAGTTGGGCTATATATATATCTTGCTAGATAGTTTAGCATTACCTAAACTGCTAGAGGATGTGGTAGTTAGAGTATCTTTTCCCACTGAGCTTATTTGCTCACAGGGGAATTTCATTCGCCCCCTGGTATTCCACGCCAGGTTGCAGGAAATATACGGCTATGAGCAGGATGCAGTGTAACGACAACTTTCTTTTGTTTCCTTGTTACAGGTTTTGGAGTTGCGTTGGGTGATGCGGTTACGGTTGCAACACGACTGGGTTTGGGGACGATAGGTATCCACTTTCAGTTTCTCTACCCATTGTTATGGGATTGTTATGTATTTTCTTTTGGGAGCCAGTTTGTTGGCATATCCCTGTTGATGTATCTTTTATTTCCTGTATTTATTCTTTTAGGATGCATTGTATCTATTCCGCACAGTTAGGTGCTCTTCTGTATTTTTATTCGAGCATTTGTGGCTCTGTTGATGTTAGAGGGTTTGGAGGGGTTTTGGTTCCTTTCCACTACCTCGGCCCTATTAGGATTGATGAATGTGGGGCTTGGAAGCCATTGTGATTATTGAATTGCTATTGGCAGGTTCTTGTGTTGTGGTTGTTGTCCGGATGTTCCATTTACAAACGGAACTCTGCCGGATTTTCGTTAGATTCCGCTGCTTTGTTTATTATCCATTTGGGTATTAAATATATTATTTCTACCATTAACCCATATTTTTCTTGGTTCGTCATTCGTATTAAGGATCACATCTTGGATTCCTTGGATGTCCCAGTTCGGGAGTCTTAGGGATTTAGGAGCGTGTCTGTTGGTATCTGAGGATACTCTTGTGTTTTTAGTATTCGGGTTGGCATGGAGTATATTCTTATTGTTATTCCATGTACTTCTTTGTTATTGTTGACTCTAGTAGTCAGTTGGTTTGCGTCACCCTTTAGGGGCGTGACAACATGGTATCTGGGCATTCATTGTAACCCTTTGTGGGTGTTTGATGACCTTCAGTCATTGGTTTTCATTTGTTTTTCGTTTCTTTTTACTTCCGCAATCACTCCCTTAGCTCTTAGGCTCGGGTTTCGGAGTCATAGGAATTTGGGGCGTGACAACTTCCAGTACCAAAAAGTGACTAGAATTACAAAATCTAAGCTTGGATCTACGCTTGAAGCGTAGCCTCCAAGCATAAGTGCGGAAACTATGATGATTTCTGTGTGATTTTTCCTATTTCACCCCAGGCTTAATTGGAAGACATGCCCATGACTCCAAACCTCTGTATACATGTATATACATTTATATTTATGGTTTTGATATGTTTTGAGAGTGAAAAGACTAAAAAGGGGCTTTCTCTCTATACGATTGCCTATATATACAAAACCATACATTAGACATAAGGAGAGGAGATATATAATATATTCTGGAAGTTCTAATAGACAGAGGTTGGTTGGTTCTGTAAGACGTTCATTTAAGAGGTCCATTCATTCAGACTTACTACTGTTCAGAGTCATATTCGAACCTAGAGATCCGAAGAAAAAGACTATAGAGGGCGATTCTACATCAACCAGTCTCCTTCTACAATGAACAACTAATTCGGTATCTCGGGTTTTCTAGCAAAACCCTAGCCAAGTAATGAAGTTCTTTTATTTTTTCTAAATGTAAATGAGGAAAAACTGTGACCATACTGTGATGATTGTAGTAGTTAAGAGACCTTACTGATTTGCAATATAAAATTCTATGTTTGTTCTAAATTCTTGTCTTATATGGAAAAAATATATTATTCTGCACAATTATGATTATTCAATATGAGCAGAAACTCGGATGCTTAATCATGTTTTTTTACACAATAGTGGTAATGAAACTTGAAACCCTATGTTGACACAGGTCGTGCCTTGGCGATTTAATATAGACATGCTTTAATTTATTTTCTTGCATTAGGAGTATAATAGAATAATATAATTGGCATCTACTAGTTAGGTCAGTCATGAGACGGGTTGTCGTGATCCAGTTGATGATACTCCTTTTTGGGGTCGTATTTAGCTATTTGCGATACGACCTGATTCACAGTTATGGATCGCTCTCTTACAGTTGAAATAGTAATGAACTATATTATGCGGTTAGTGGTGGAGTAATGAAAACCCTAGTTTTCTCTCTCATTTAAATGACAACCAATTTACTTGTTTTTTAGATAATTTAGTTAAGATTAGATAATTTGGTCTTTCGACCACCCAAAGCAAACAATTTTTAGAAATATAATTCAGTGTTTTTAAATTATTAAAGTGAACAATCTCAGTCTCTGTGGGATAGATATCCCTTACTCAAGTTATTTTTTATTCTACAATTGATACGTGTGTTTGCATAGGATAAAACCTAAAGTCGTTAAGGTGTTATTTTTAACCACATATTTTCACACACCTGATGTCGCATCAGTTCTGGATTTCTGAAGGAAGGGAACCTGTCTATAAGAGAGAGGTTTTTTTATGAAGAATGATACATTCTTGAGAGAATACAAAGATATTTTTAAGAAGTCAGAGATATATTTTCTTCATGACTTCTACCTGTATTTATAGACAAAAGTTGGTGCAGATATGAGATGTTCCTTGCTTGCACTCCAAGAGAACTTAAGGGTTAATAAATGGCGTTGAATGAACGATTTTGCCCCGCTATATATTTGTACATAAACTCAAAATTATGCAGTATATGTTCGCACAGATTCTAAGATGGCGTATTCCGAATGATCGAAGAGCCTTACTGATCAATTGATGGCTCCTGGATTTTAATATTTATTTAATCCGCAAATTTTATGCTCCGCCACTTGTACCTTGCTTCACTGACTTGTACTTTAATGATTTTCGAGTGCAAATATCTTCTAAGTGTTGCTCCAAATTCCGCATACTTGCTAAGAACCCCGAATTAACACACTTTTGCATTAAGGCCTTGAAAACAAACTTAACGCGTAACTTGCATAAAAACAACAAATTAATATAATAAAGAAACTAACAAAAGGTATATTAACGCCCAGAATACCAACTATTCTGGTCTCATCATCATTAAAAGGAGGGAGTCATTCAAGACCTAGATATCTAGAGAAGAAGATCATGGAGGTTGTTTCTACATCAACGATGCAGTCACCCACCGTTATGAGCAACTAATTTGGTATCTAGGGTTCTTTATCAAAACCTTTGACGAGTAATGTAGTTTTATTTATTTGTTTCAATTGTAACAAGGGAAAATTGTGACCACGCTATGATGATTGTGTAGATCTGTGATCGTAGTTATTTTTGACAAGAGATTATATATTTATTCTAATTCTTGTCTTAGATTTATTGAATATATTATTTCAACCAATCATGTTATATTAAATATAGCGTGATTTTCTACACAATGGTGCTTAAACACTTTAAACCCTAGGTTTACATATGCCATGCCTCAGCGAGGTGATATAGATATGATTTAGTTTAATTTCATGATGTAGGAGTAGATTAGAGTAAAATAGATGGCATGTACTAGTCACACTCTGTCTGTAGATGGGTTGTAGCGAATCCGGTGGATAATATTCTTTTTGGGACGTATTCGACTATTTGCAATACGATTTGATTCATGGTAATGGATCGCTCTCTTGCAATTGAGCAAGTAGATAAACTACATTATACGGTTAGTGGTGGAGCATGAAAACCCTAGTTTTTCTCTACCTTTATCACAATCACAATTTAAATTATGTTTTTAGTTAATTTAGTTATAGATTTCAAACAAAAAAAATCAAACATTTTTCAAACATAATTCAATATTTTTAGATCGCTAGAGTGAATAATCCAAGTCTCTGTGAGATCGATATTCCCTTTCTCAAGCCGATTTATACTACAAAACGATTAGTACACTTGAAATAGGTAAAACCTTGTCGTCGTAAGGGGCCGTTCTTAAACATTATTTTTATCACCCCTAGACGTATATCATGAATTAAAAGTCTACTGAAAGACACCTTTGTAAATTCTTTAAAACTTTTGTGTATTTAATAGAATTGTGAAGAATTGTGCAACCAACCTCACTCTTGGAATCAAACTTCAATATGGTGACCATTACTTGGACCTCACTTGCACCTTTTAATTAGCCTTGCTTGGACTCCATTTAAGGTAGGGGAAAAATGAGTTGTTTTGGTTTTGGTATGAGGGTGTGTACATTTATTTATATACTTGTTGAGTCTTGACAACATAGACGAGAATTTAGGCCCTTGAAAAACATAATATTGTGATGATAATGCTTGTTGTGAAAATTTTCTTATATGTGTTTGAATAGAGCATGTTAGAATATGAGCATGTTGGTATATTAAGCATAATATATTGCAATATGATGTATAACATATATTATGATGATACATGGTTCAATTGAGGCCTTTTTGCATATTGAGTACACCTTGTTGTGTTATGTACATTGGTGTTGGTCTATGCCGGTCATGTAACCATGTGTAAGTAGAATTGAGTCGGATCATCATAACAACTGGCCAGGAGGTGTTTCCACAACCTACGGAACTAGTAAGTCCGAGAATTGTGATATAGGGATGAATTGTTCTAACCCTCTTTAGTCACGGGTGTCCCGTGCATTCGATCCTCCTTGATTGAGAGTGTACATCCTCTTCAAGTGAACCATTTATGTGACACTTGTATCTATGACCATAGTGGATAATGTATGTACCATGGGGTGGTATTGAGTCACATTGCATTTAAATTGCTTCATATGTGATTGAGATATTGTGTTGAAACATGTTATATCTTTGAATGATATTGATATGAGCATGTTGGGAAAATTGATTATTGGATTTGATGGGGTCCCGAATTAGCGTGAGAGTCATGTGGGACAAGAGACCAACTTAGGATTAATAGCATATACTATGGGTGGGTTCTATCACTCGAACTACCGAGATTGAGGTAGTGACTCTTCCTCTATTGGGCTAGTGAGCTCACCCCATTCCTTAAAACATTTATCAGGTGATGATCCCGTTATGGGAGGCCCGTAGTCTCTTCATCAATGTGTGGCACATTGTCCGCCTTTTGTGTATGGGTGGTAGACTGTATTACTTTTGTAGAGCAATAGTGTAATATACATGTATACACATGGTTCATTTTCTTGTGAACTTGTAACTCCAATTATGAAAACTCTATTCTTTTTCCGGCTAGTATGTTAGTCGGGTAGTTTATATTTGATGTATTTTCCATCGGAGCCCTATGCATGGTGACTTATTATTTTGGTGCACTTCGGTGCCGGAAATGTCAAACTACTTCTTTTTGTAAAAACTATGACATGTATTGCCTTATGACGTTCTAAAGATGAAATCTATGAACTTCCTCATTTTTGGTATTTATAGAATTGATTTGTAATCATTGTCTTTATTTGGTGATTTTCCGGAACAAGACGTTTTTCTCGGTTTATGAACGAACCTTTTTAGTTTTCAAGAAAAACCCGTTTTCCCCTACCCCCGTGACCCCAAAAAGATCTTGTGTTTTAGAAATGACTTTAAATTCCTTTTGTTAAAGGTTTTATCTTTTAAAAGCCAATGGTATTATAAACGGAGACTGGGGGTAAGACAAAAAATTTACTAAAGTTTTAAAGAAGCATTTTATTCATTTTTTTGGAACCTGCACTATCTCGTGCACTCGAACTCAAATATCTCGAGTACTCGGTGAAGTGATGATGGCGCGGTGTGGCGTGGGAATGACACATGGAAACCTCAGTTTTACACGTTATGTTGTGCGCCTTTGTGTAGGGTTTGAGTACTCGAACTCATAAATCTCGAGTACTTGGTGAAGTGATGATGGCGTAGTGTGGTGTGGGTGTGGCACATGAATCCCTTTGTATTGCAGGCTATGTTGCGCGCCTTAGTGCAGAGCTCAAGTACTCGAAGTACACTTTGAGGTTTGGTTGCCAAGTACTCGAACTCATCAATCTCGAGTACTCGACCTGCACTATTTTGGGTGCTCTTTTCCCTCTTGTCTCCTTCTCTTCCACGTGTTCCACTACTTCTCTCACCATACCTTGGGCGTGTTTTAGTGATCCTTGAGACGTGTTTTGATATGTTCTAAAATCGGTTTGGTATCTCCTTTTTGCTTCCGTATTTATTCTATTTCATGGTTATTTCATTCTTTACGTCACTTTTGGAGTTCTTGAGCTTTGTTAACGGAGTCTTAAATTTTGGGGCGTGACAACTAATAAGCCTTGCACGACCTGCCATGGCGGTAATGGAAACTGTTTGAGCTCCCAACCAATTTGTGCATGGACTAGCGACAAACACCTAGCACTAAACCAAGTAAATCAACCTGAACTTTGAAGAGGTTGTACCTTGTGTCCCACACGCCTTTTCCTTGAAACCATTATCCTATGTTTATAGCTCATATTTCAGGCAGCGTGTTTGTGGTCAATATTCTTGGCTTTGTCACGAGGGCTCAAGAATTAATCGGTAACATTAGGCTTGATTTAGATTTCATCCTCCATTCCAACAACCTTCTCAAATTCCAATAAATCAAGATCCTCAATATTGATTCCGTCATCATCACTACACCTACAACTATTAAAATTACTATAATTACAAATTCTTTTAAACACACATTTGGGTTATTTTAACAAACAAAAGCAATGCCAAACTCTCTCTTACTGGTCAGAGTTGTCTTACATTGCTTACATGTCTGATCCATCATGCCCAATCTAACATCTACAATGATATATATATATGGGTAATTTACACAAAACCCCCTAAGATTTTAGGATTTAATCACCAAACTCTCTGACATTTCAGATTTTAATCAAATACCCCCCTAAAGCAAATTTTCATGTCAAAATAACTTAAATGTCTCTCACATAAATTACAGTTCCACCCCACTTTTTTGGATATATTATATTTCCCCCTCTTGTTTGAATAATTACACTTTCCCCCCTCTATAAAAAAATATATATGAAATTTCGAAAACATTATTTAAAATTTGAACAAATATATAAAATTTGAAATATATATATAATTCAAAATTATATATGTAATTCAAAACAAATATATAAAATTTGAAATATATATATATATATAATTCATAAACTATATATTAAATTTAAAAATATATTTAAAATTCGAAACAAATATATAAATTTTGAAATATATATAATTCAAAAAATATATATATAAAATTCGAATAACAAAATATAAATTAGAAAAATTATATAAATTCAAAAAATATATATATCATTCGAAACAAATATATAATGTTCATAAATAATATATTAAAATTTGAAAAAATATATAAAATTCAAATATATATATATATTAAATTTCAAATATATATATAAAATTCGAAAAAAATATATAAAATTTGAAATATATATAAAATTCGAAACAAATATATAAAATTTGAAAAATATATAAAATTCAAAAAAAATATATAAATTTTGAAAAACATATATAAATTTACACCCATAAAAATAGAGAGGAAAGAAAAATAAAATGATGATGCTAGTATCCAAGAAGAGACAAACAATCAGCTCAACATCTTACCATATCCCATTTCTTCTTATCCAACTTTTGCACATTTACCTCTTTTTTTTTTTTAATTTTTCGTTCATTTAAAACAATATAATCAAAAATAAATATTTAAGTACACAACATGACATGTGTCCCCATTCAACCTCACGTACCTGGTCCAAACCATACACCCTGTCACGTGCCACTCACGTGGTGACATAAAAAAATAAAATTTATTTTTTGAAATATATATATATTTCAAATTTATATATATTCTAAATTTTATATATTTTTACTAATTTTATATATATATTTTCAAATTTTATGTATTTGTTTTGAATTTTATATATATATTTTAAATTTATATATTTTTTCAAATTTTAATATATATTTTTGAATTATATATATATATTAGAAATTTAATATATATTTTTGAATTTTATATATATATTCGAAATTTAATATATTATTTATGAATTATATATATATTTTTAGAATTATATATATATATATATTTGAATTTATATATTTGTTCCGAATTTTATATAGTTTTTATAATTTTATATATTTTTTTCAAATTTTATGTATTTGTTTTGAATTATATATATATTTCAAATTTTATATATTTTTTCAAATTTTAATATATTGTTTATGAATTTTATATATATATATTTCAAAATTTATATATTTGTTTCAAATTTAAAAATATATTTCAAATTATATATATATATATATATATTTATAGATGGGGAGAAATGTAATTATCCAAACAAGAGGGGGAAAGTGTAATATGTTCAAATAAGTGAGGTGAAATTATAATTTATCTGAGGGGCATTTATGTTATTTTGACATGAAAATTGGCTGGAGGAGAGTATTTGATTAAAATTTGAAATCAAGTGACTTGACGAATGACAAGGAATTTGATGATTAAATCCTGAAAACTCAGGAAATTTTATGTAAATTACCTTATATATATTTATATAAAGTTATAAACCCAATATGATCATGTATCTTTTGTCCTCCATATGAGAGTGGGCGGTGGGGACCATTAAATACAATTGTGGATAAGGAGAATTATATGGATGATATATACCAGCCCTTTATCGAACTTTTTTTGAGTCTTAGTTTTTCAAAAACAAAAAACAATTTATGTTGAATATATAGTTGCTAAATTAATTATAAGTTTTTTGGTTGTAGAGAAATGGCTAAGCTCGTTCTCAACTGCAACTGGAAGACTTTGCCTGCACTACCACGTCATGATCATAACTTCAATATTAAGTGTAGACATAAAACTTGTGAACAACACAAAGGGAGCTTATTAGTACCAGACGCCACCAAGCAGCCTTTCTCTTTTAATTCGGTATGTTTTCTCTCTCTCTCTCTCACACACACACAAATAATTATATTGACACTAAGAGAACAGACTTTAATTGGTGTACCTTCAAATTTGTTTTGTTTATGAGATGATATCATGAGTTTCCAAAGACAACAGAGAGAAGTAGATATATGAATATATATATATATGAATATATATATATATATGGGCAAATGACGCTAAACCCCCTATAGTTTGAAAATTGTGCAGAAAATCCTCATCTACTTCATTTTGTGCAGATAACCCCATTAGTTTGGCAAAAATGTGCACAACGACCCCCTGTAACACTGTTTCAGTAGCTTTTTTGGACGGAATCTGAGCACGTAACATACACATGTTAATTTTTTTTCTAAATTCCAAAAAGACCCTTACCTAGTTACCAAACTACCCCTCTTCCATATATGGCTATATATATGTGTATGTTAAGGCTTGAATCTCCATTAGCTTCTCTCAGATCAATGCTAAATTCGTTTCCTTGCTCTACCATCAGATCTCTCTCTTGTCCCTTCCCTCTCTCAAATTGATCTCCATGAAACAAATATTGAAATTACACATTTTGTAATAATTAGTGAATATTAATCAAACGCTTGTCTTGTACTTTTCTCTCTCGTCCCTTCTCTCTCTCTCTACAGATTATGTCTTATTCTTCTAGACCCAATGTCGTTTGAAAACCATAATTTAAGGGTAAAGTAGAGAAAGACATTTGAATTATACATCTTAAGCCCTTTTAAGTATTGGAGATGATTCTCAGTTCCCATAGTAATCCTCTACCCGAGTTAATTTTCTTTCGATTCCCACATTCACTGTTTTACCTATAAAAACATCAAATGAAATTATTAAAATACAATGATGCAATAATAATATAAACATCAATATTGTGAAATGGATTTATATTATGCAACACTAGCAATGACCAGAATCAAATGGCTCTTGATCCCACTTTTTTTTCTTTCTTTCTTTCTTTCGCTTTTATTTGTTGAAAGCACTTAATAAATTACATTTGACTCCAATTCTCTTTACTGAGTTTCATTTTTATGTTTAATTTGATAAGATGTTTTGCCCCCAAAAAGATTACAGAGAGGATGAATATATCATGAGAAGTAATATATATTGAATTACGAAAGAGGAAATCAAATATATATACATATATTCATATACTTGTGAATATAGGAAAGTTCCAAAAATTGCAATGGTAGACTATGACAGATACCCAAGTGCATTGATGGGTTGGATAGGTGTGTGGAAGTTGATGATTGAGGAGACTCACAAGTATCTTCTTCATAGTGTTCCCAATGCTAAACGTTAGCGGCGCATCTATGAAACTTGATTGTAGAGGTGATAGAAAACACCTATATCCAAGGGCTTGGAATATCTTTTAACATTTCGTTATTATTTTAAAAAAAATAGAAAACCCTAATTTAAGGGTAAATTAGTACATTCACAACTCAGACACCGGAAAAGGCTTTGGATGGGTGTATTTGCCCACTTTTCAAAGGATAAGGGGGTTTAGAAACCATGAGGGGGGTTTTGTGCTCACTTTTAAACTATAGGGGGATTTAACATCATTTGCCCATATATATATATATATATATATATATGTATATATGTATGTGAAATATAATATAACAACTATTCCTTATATAAAGTCTAGCATGATTGTAAAGTGAATTGTGTAATTCTCATTAGCATAACTTACGTTTGAAGTAATTGTGGAAAAATGATGGATAAAATAGCAAACGGGGACCTAAAATTTCCATGTTGAAGTTCAAGAGATTAAGAGCACTACAAATTCTTTACCATGTAATTTGTGCTGTATATTAATGTCATTGCTATTCTTTTTGGTTTTTTGTTTTTATAAATTATCTTATATTGGCTTATATGATCTGTAGATCGGAAAAAGGTGCCAAGAATGTGCAGGCAAAGGTGCTATAGAGTGTCCTGGATGTAAGGTATTGTCATTATATTTCACCCAAATTCCTAATTATTTCTCGCAAATTAAGCATAAATAAATTAAGAAAAATGAAACATATATACCCAAAGCTGTTGAGAAAAATAAATTAAAAGCAGATCAAACCTCCAAGCAAAAACACAGATACAAGTATTGCATGAAATTCTTTGTATGAGAAAACCGTCACACAATGAAAAATCAATATAAGTAGACACTATCACCATCGAATTAGGGAGAAGATATTGGGTACTTGGGATACGTGGTACCCAAGCCGAAATACCAGTTGTTCTAATTAGTTTGGGATAACATGTCAGACTTATCCATTGATATCCAATAACTTTCCCGAATTAGGATAACATAATCGTAACTCCAAAAAATTAGGTTTCGAGGTATACAGCTACGGATGGCAACAGGGCAAATTTGGACGGGTGTGGCCTCCCTCGCCCCGGCAACCTCTAAGAAAACACCCTGTCTCTGCCCAAAATCACCTAAACGAGATGAGAGGTCACCATGTCCCCTGGTTGTGTTTTGTCATTCCCGCGGGTACCGGGCAAGAGTTGATTTTTTTTTTTAATTAGTGACTATATATTAAACAATTATATGACTAAAAAAACCAAATTTTACATTACAAAAAGTAAATAAACCACCACATTATTCAACAATTCAAATTACAATGCATTCTTTCAAATTTTGAATTACATTACATTCTTAAATAGTAAAGTATTTAATCTTAAACAATAAACTAAATTAGCCAAACAAACCACAAAATTGTCCAAAACAACATAAAAAGGGTAGAATAACTAGCACGAACAAGGATCCTCTCATGTGTGATATCTCTCTAGAACATGATCTAATGGTTAAAATATATTTAGATTTATCACTTAGCAAAACAAATATAATATTTTTGTGATACACTTACCAAAAGAATTAATTGAAAGATGTTGCCTATTTTTAGAATTAGGATCCTCTCATGTGATTTGCCTTCTCCCGAGGTGAATTATTTGTTAAAAATAGCCCACATCAATCAATCAATTTTTATTTTATTTTTAACAACTAATTCACTTATGAAGAAAGCCAGAGAGAGAAAATCACAGGGTTTCACTTATTCTATATTACGTCATCCATATAAGGTATATACATGTAACTTGCTAGAACTTGTATATATACGAAGTATGAATAAATCTTAATATTTAAGAAAAATTCTCTAATAGAGCAAAAGTTCATGTTTTGATCATTCAGGGTACAGGAAGAAATAAGAAGAATGGGAATATTTTCGAGCGTTGGAAGTAAGTTGATTTTTTTTATGGTTTATAAGAGGAATTATTACAATTAATCAGAGAAAATTAAAAGAATTTATCTTCGAATTTATTTCCTCTAATTTGCATCTTAATTATCATAGATGCTTTGATTGCCAAGGATTCGGCTTAAGGAGTTGCCCCAGTTGTGGAAAGGGAGGACTAACTCCAGAACAAAGAGGAGAAAGATAATCTCTGTTCATCACTGTCAAATTATATATATATATATCTATATATTATGTAACTCTCTAATTCTTCTGTTTCAGCTAGTCAATCATGATTGCAAATATTGTTAAGATATTGCATGGTGTAATATACAATGGAGCATTACTGTACTTTGTCGATAAATACAGGGCATAAATACAGCAAATGAGTCCGGTATGTTTAATATGTTGTAATACGACATTGACGAATTCAGAAACTTTTTTTTTTTTTGAGAGGGGATGACATCTAAAATAAAAAAAATAAAATTATCCCTTAAAATCTAGATAATAAATAGAAAATTTTAAATCCTCCACAAGACCGTACTAATAGTCCCAAATGTAGCATCTCACAAGAATTTGAAGGACAGTGAAAAAGTATTTGGAATTTGACCACTAAGGGTAAAATTATGTTCTTTCTTTGGCAATGCAGTTTGAATAGAATTTCTGTCCTTATTAATCTGAAAATAAGGAAGATTATTCGTGATGCAATCTGTAAATGTTGTGGCCTAGAAGAAGAGTCAACAGTTCACCTTCTTTGCAACTGCCCGTCTACTCAAACTGCTCAGAAAATTTCGCCAATCAGATTGGATATGGGTAATTCTAAATCCAGGTCATGGAAACAATGTTGGCTCAAGCTTATTGTTTTGTCTAGCCAGTCTACTAATTATGTGGATTTGCCGAGCTTATGTTCGTTTCTTTTCTGGCAAATTTGGAAAAGTAGAAATGATTGGTTCTTCAACAATTTTCAATGGGATCCAGCAGCCATTGTGGATAGAGCCCTTGCAAACTTCTATGAGTTCAAAGAAATTTTTGATATCGAAAAATCTCTCATGCCCCCGCCTCTAGTTTCTCCTCCTAGGCCTTCAAAATGGGTTCCTCTAAGTTTGAACATTCTTAAACTCAGTTGTGATGTTGCTTTTGATTCGTCCTCTCTTGAAGCAAGAAGAGGATTAATCCTTAGAGAACATAGAGGTATTCCCATTTTGGTGTATTCTTTTTTCTTTTCTTTTGTCTCTAACGCTGAGGCGGCCGAAGTTCTCTCATTGAAAGAAAACCTTAAGTTCTTACTTAGGGTGGTCGTGGAATTGGATTGTAAGTCTATTGCTAATATGAAAGCTTCAACTGAATTATTATCCCGGGTGTTGGATGGCATCATATTATTAGCCGCCTCTTTTGAGAAGATTCAGTTTGTTTGGGCTCCTTGTATTTGCAATTCGGTTGCTCACCGTATTGCCAAGAAAGGTCTCCAAGCCAAGGTTGTTTATTCAAACTGGAACATCTGGCCTTCTTGGCTTATTAGTTCTATTGAGAAGGATTTTCCTTCTTCTTCCTATGTTTAATTTTTTTTCTTTGCTTCTGATAGGGAATTTGTTTTTTGAAATATGTAAATATTAATTGATATTAGTTTAATAAATGTATCCAATGACTGTTCATCTTGTGAAATTGTCTTTATCTTCAATATTATCAAATATATTTCATGTAGTATATAAAATTAAGTATAAATAAAAAATACATGCTACGAACGAACCTGGTTACCACTTTACGTAAATAAGGTTGTTCTTTTTTGGTTGTTGAGTTTTCACCCTACGAGTATTTTCATATTTTTGTGGGATGAATTATATAGTCATTAAAGAAATATCGATAATACTTAGGTCCTACATCATGGACCAATTTCATCTTACTCGCTGACATGTACCCAAAACTTTTTTAAAAAGGAATTGACACTAATTCATATTTTATAGATTTTACGTCTATCATTCATTTATAAAAATATTTAATCACGCGTCTAAGTGGTATTGCACTACATCAAAGAGAGGACGAACATGGTCCTTATGAGAACATACCTAAATATTGTCCAAAAAATATATATGAAAAAATAAACTACCAAGGGTACTGTACCATTGACATGGTAAGAAAACTATGTACTCATTTTGTCCCAAATTATAAGTCCCTTTAGGGAAATCCAATTTTTTGAGATGATGACTTTTATTGGTGTGATAGTGAATGAAAAACCAATTTTACCTCTCGTCCCACCAAGTGATGTGATGTTTGTAGTTTAGATATTTTATAACTTGAATGATTGAAGGGTAAATTAGTAAATTGACAAAATAAAGTGGCATTAACTTTACTTATTTTGGAATTGATTGAAGAGTGAATGTGGACAATTAGATTGTGATGGAGGGAGTACTTGATTAGTATTTTTTTATTTCGTTGTAAGTACACTTGTTATTTTTGACATCTTTTAGGCAATAACCATGTTGAGTGAATTATGAGGTCAGGTACATTTAAAAAAATTAAAATGGCCAAGCAAATGCGTAAAAAAGACATCGGCAAGCTTCTTCAAACTCAAATCAAACTTCAAACTCAAACCAAACTTAAAGTAGCAACAAATACAAGAGAAATAAAGATGAAACAAATTTGAACCATGAAATGCATTGCGAAGGGCAAAATAAACATTATACAAGTCTTATATATTGGTATGTGTGCTATAGAAGCAAACGACATTCAAAAATACCAAATATTACAAAAAGTCCAAATTTGACATTTTAGTGCGCAAAGTTGCGCTTACAGCAACCAAAAGATGCCCAAAAAGTGGAATTTTACGCAAACCTACACGCTGCACTGCACTTAAGCACAATATGAGGTGCGCTTAAGCGCATGGCCACGACCTACAGATTCAGTTCATAACAAATAGACTTAGTGTGACATCATAACTTGGTGTACACTCCAAGACATCCTAGCACGTGTATAATGTATATTTACACTAAAGTTGGCTAGTTTTACTCTAAGTCAAAAGATGAATACTCAAAGAAGAATCCTAGTCCAAGAAGGAAACAAGTCTACTCAAAGTAGGATTATTTTCTCTATAAATAAAGATTTATACAGATTTTTGTTTGTGGCTTGTGAGTGATTTGTGACTTTAGTGAGAGCTATGTGATTTTATCATAGATCAAATCCGTTTGCAGAAAGAGAGAAAGAGATTGCTTGATCATCATATATCAAGGATCTTTCTAGTTTTTGGAGGTTATTCAATTATGCTTCAACGTTTGAGATCTTTATCCACAATTGAATGATCTAGTTGTTGAAAGATCATCACACCAGCTTGTGCAACGTGTTTGCATCGATCCGTTGAGAAACTGAGCCGTCAGAGTACGAAGATCGGAGCGAGAGCTTAGTGGATCAAAATTTTTGGATGTTGAGTGGAGAATGACAATCAAAGCTATTATAAGTCTCTGTTTTCATAGAGTCTGTACAAATTCTTTAATTAATAGTGCATCGGTATCGGTGATACCTGTGATTTTTTAATTGGAATCTTTCCAATGTTTTTCCACATATAAATCTCTGTCGTCTCATGATTTATTTTCCGCACTTATATTAATTTTTATATGATTAATTTTTTTAGATAATTAGGGTTTTATTACTAATTAAAATTGAAAATTCCGCAAATAATTTTAATTGGTCAGTGAATCCATAAAAATGCTATTCACCCCCCCCCCCCCCCCTCTCGTCTATTTTTCATAGTCGCTTAATTAACTTAGGCAATGGAAATACCTCGTGAAGGAGGTTTCGTATCTAGGTCCCTTTTATTTGATGGCTCAAATTACACCTATTGGAAAGCGAGAATGAGAGCATTCCTGAAAGTTCTTGATGAGAGAGATTGGTTTGGCATAAAGTTAGTATATTCACCTCCTATTGTGATAGATGAGACTACTAATAAATCTAAATTGAAACCATCAAGTGAGTGGTCTTCTGCTAAATTGAATAGTGCAAATTGGAACTCCAAATCACTATGTTTTATATTTAATGTTGTGACCGCGAGTGAATTTATGAGAATCTCCACTTGTGAGACAGCTAAAGAGGCTTAGGATATTCTCAAAGTCACTTACAAAAGGACTTCGATAGTTAAACAATCTATACTCCAACTATTACATTCACGATTTGAACAACTTAGGATGGGAGAGGATAAAGTCTATGTTGACTTTGAGGCTAAACTAACTGATATAGTAATAGTTACAACCTAGGTGAGCCCATTCCTAAGACTACCATAGTGAAAAAGATTCTTACGTCTTTACCTAAACGATTTCGATATAAGTCTATAGCCATCTCTGAAATAATGAACTTTAGAGAAATTAAACTTGAAGAGTTGGCTAGGAACCTAAAATCTTATGAGGTGGAGATGTGTGTTAATTCCCCGAAGAAGTCTAACAACACAAAAGAGAGGAGCATAGCTTTTAAGACCATTAGGGAAGATTATGTTGAATCTGATGGAGAAGGTGAAGTTGACATGCTTTTTAAACAATTTAATAAATTTTTAAGTCTTCTCGTTATAAAGGGCTAGTTAAAGGACAAAATTTCGAGGGTAAATCGAGTGGTTACAAAAGTAAAGATAAAACCCATTCTCGGAACGACAAGTTTGATCCTAAAAAGAAGAAACATCAATGTTATGAGTGTCAAGGGTATGGTTACATGGCTGTGAAGTGTCCAAACACTTTTAAAAGGATAAAAGGTCTAGTTGTCACTTGGGATGATTGATAGGATGATGGAGCAACTAGTGATTCTGTTGAGTCTGAGTTAGGAGATGGGCCTGAGAACTTCACCATGTTCACAACTAATATTGATGAGGTTGAAGAGGTTGCTACAATAAGTGCAACTTCAGGGGATGAAGATTCTAAGGGTGATAAAGATTGTGAGGACTCACTTCAAACTTCATACAATAAATTATTTAAAAAGTCCACAGAACTTTTCAAAGTTTACAATAAATTGATTGAGTTTGAATGAGGAAGGAATCAAGCTTTGAAAAGCATAGAGAGTCTCAATAATGAGTTTAACACTATAAAATTGGAATTAGTTAAGAAATCTACAATGATTGGGGATTTGGAAATATAATTGAAAGATAATAACTCAACTATTCATAATTGGTCTAATGGAACTCTTAAGCTTGATCAAATGTTGAATATGGGAAAATCCCTAAGTAATAAAAAGGGGCTAGGATTGAAATATTGTTCCCAAACCAACCTTCGTAAAATGTTCCCAAGTAGCATCTAGTTCCTCTCAATTTAATACTGATTTAAGAAGCATTCATTTGGCTAGGATTCCTATTGGTCACTCTTATGTCAGAAAACCTGTTGAGAGTAAGTCATCATTTACCTCTAGTATCATAAGGGTTCAACTAATGAATTTCAAAGTTGTATTCTTATATGTCATCACGGTGTTGTAAGAGGTCACATTCAACCCTTGTGCTCGAAATCAAGAGGAAAACCGTTAAAATCGACGAAGAGACTTACAACTCGAAAAGAACATGATGTTCAAGATCAAATTCAGGTTTTAAGTGAATAAGTAAAAAATATGTCAAAGTTGGCAAGTAGAGCTCCGAAAATAAAGAAAACACGAGTTAAGAAATGTGAGATACATTATTTTGTAGCCCATACTGAACTTAGAGAACGTGATTCTAGTTCCTAGTATTTAGATAGTGGATGCTCTAGGAACGTCATTGTTTGGCTTCTCTGAGGATAGACATGGTGGGACCATTATTTTGGTGGTGGGAAAAACTCTGAAGTTCAAGGAAATGACATTATTGTGGCTTCTAGTCTACCCAGATTAGAAGATATTCTTTATGTTAAGGGACTAAAGGCTAATTTTCTTAGCGTTAGTCAAATAGGCGATAATAATCATAATGTCATATTCACTCCCGATAAATATTCTATTATTGATTCTTATGGAAATTGCGTTATGGAAGACAAACATTCATCTGAGAATTGTTATTGCATTATCCCTAAAATTTGTTATGAGAAAGGTCTAAAGTTTATATCCACGGATTTTCAGTTGACATACATCTTTAGAAAACCATTAGATTTTCAAAATCGTGTAACACTTAAGAAATCGTGTGACATGTTTTATTTAGGATAGATTTCTTCATATGTATAATTATAGGAACAAATTGAATCGTTTTTCCTAGAATTGATACATTAACATGCATTTTTATTTTTAATTGTTAATCCATGCATTATAACAAAAACAAAAAAATAAAACCATAAAATAAAATCTTTGAAATAAAAGTGATTTTCATTAAAAAGCCTACGGTCAAGCCTACGCCTATAGAAGAAAAAAATGGCTAGAAAGTGGATATCTATGCTCAAGCTACGTCTATCCTACGCCTGACCTATGCCTAAGGCGTAACTGCGGTAGGAAAAATAAGTTCATGTTGCAATGTCGAATCTGCGTTGTTTTGATTCTATGATGTGTCTACGACTCCCACACCTCGAAGTACGTTCAAAAAACATATTATTCATCATATAGTAGGATTTGGATTGATTGATGGTGAAATTACCAAAAAGTGCAAACTTAGGGTTTCCTTCAGTTATGGTTTATAAATACCAAGGTCTTCTACAGATGAGAGGCATCCTTTGAGCCATTGAGGGATCTCTACAAGTTTTCTATAGATTCATATTATTCTACAGAGATAGAGATAGAGAGAGAAAAATATTAAGTGATTCTATATCTTCTAGTTCTCTCTTATGTTAGGGTTTATTCAATTGTGTTTCTATATCGACGATCTTATGCATGATTGAATAACCTATATTCTGAAAATTCTACACACCATTGATTGCAACGTAGTTGCTTAGATTTATTTGACAAACAAAACCATCTGAGTGCGGAGATCTGAGCAGGAGGCTTCGTGGTGATTTAATCCATTGAGAAACGGAGCCGTCAGAGTATGGAACAGAGCGAGAAACTTTGTGAGCTGTGAGTGATTCAAGTTCGTTAAATGTCGAGTGGATCAAGGAAGATCTAAAGGGATTTGTAAGTCTAAAGCTTCATTGAGTTTGTGTAATCTTTTATTCATAGTGCATTGATACCTGAGCGTATCCGTGCTTTTTACTTGGAGTCTTTCCAAGGTTTTTCACGTAAAAATATCGCGTGTTTCTATTGCTTTATTTTTTTCACTTAGATTAATTGTTGCATGATTTATCTTGATATTGAATTGGATTAAAATTGACTTTTCCGCAATTATTATTAATTTGTCAATAAATTCACAAAAAGCTTATTCACCCCACCCCCCTCTAGGTAATTTCAATTGGTATCAGAGCGTGGATGTCCAGTTTTAGGTTAACTACCTAGGGTTAGATTATGAACTTAGACGATAGATTTACTTCATGAAGGAGGATCCGTATCTAGGTCCCCATTCTTTGATGGCTCAAATTACACGTATTGGAAAGCAAGAATGAGAGTGTTTTTGAAATCGCTAGATGAGAGAGATTGGCTTGCCATAGAGGTAGGATACTCATCTCCCACTTTGAAAGATGCTATTACTAATGAATCTAGGACAAAACCGTCAAGTGAGTGGACTACTATAGAGACAAATAATGCTAGTTGGAAGTCAAAAGCTTTGAATGCATTGTATACTGCTGTGATTGAGAGTGAATTTAAGAGAATTTCCATGTGCGAAATTGCAAAAAAACGTTAGGATATTTTCCAAGTAGCTCATGGAGGAACTTCAAAAGTTAAGTAATCGAAACTCCAAATTCTAAATTCTAAATTTGAACAGATTAGGATGGAGGAGGATGAGGTTTTTGGTGACTTTGAGGCTAGGTTAACTGACATAGTAACAAGTTGTCACAATCTAGGAAAGTCTATTCTCGAGACTACCATATTGAAGAAAATCCTTAGGTATCTACCTGAACGTTTTTGGTCTAAGGTTATTGTCATATCTGAAATCATGAGTTTCAATGAAATTAAACTTGAAGAATGGGCAGAGAATCTAAAATATTATGAGATGGAGATATGTGCTCAATCTCTAAGAAGTCAAGTGGTACAAAAGAGAAGAGCATAGCTTTTAGAACCACTAAGGAAGATCCTAGTGAGTCAAATAAAAAGGGTGAGAGTAGACCAAGTCAATTTGATATGATCATAAAGTAGTTTTATAAATTTTTAAAATCTTCTTGTGGTCAAGAATTGATTAAATGACAAAAATTTGGACATAAATCACATGATTCTAAAAATAGAAAAGATCAAAATCGAAATGATAAGGTTGACCGTAAAAAGAAAAAACCTCAATGTTTTGATTGTCAAAGGTTTGGTCACATTATTGCGGAGCGCACCAACAAGAGGAAAATGACAAAAGGTCTAGCTGTTACATTGAGTGATGGATCTGATGATGGAATAACTAGTGAGTCTGCTGAGTCTGACGTGGCTGATTAGTCTAAGAATTTCACTGCATTTACAGTGCAGAGTAAGAAAGTTGAGGAAACTGCTACAAGTTGGGCAATATCTGAGGATGATGATTCCGAGGATAATGAAGATCGCGAGGACCCGTATGAAGATGCATACAACAAATTTTATGAATAGTTTGTTCATATGACAATCCTTAAGAGAAGAGTTGATCAAGTCTAAACAAGATAGGACTCAGACTTTGAAGGAGGTAGATGATCTCAATGAGGAAGTAAGAACTCTAAGATTGGAATTGAGTGAGAAATCTACAAGGATTGAGAAATTGGAAAAGGATTTGAAGGATGCTAACTCAACTATTCATAGATGGTCTAGTGGAACTCTTAAGCTTGATCACATGTTGAGTGTAGAAAAATCTGCAGGAAATATAAAGGGATTGGGGTTTAAAAGAATGAGTAATTCTAACATTGTTTCCAAAACAACATTTGTTAAGGCATCCCAAGAAGCATCTAGTTTTTCTCAAGGTAAGTCTGATAGGAATCTGAATACTCAATCTTATGTCAGAAAATTTGTTGAGATTAAGTCTCCCTTTACCTCTAAGTTCAATAAGGGTTCGAATAATGGTTTTCAAAGGTTTATCCCAATATGTCATCACTGTGGAGTGAAAGGTCATTTTTTATCCGTGTGTTCAAAGTTAAGAGGAGAAACTTTGAAATTAGAGTGAAAGCATAGAACTCGAAAAAAGACCCAATGTTGAAAATCAAATTCGGGTGTTGAGTGAAAATGTGAAGGGATTGTCTAAGCTAGCAAATAGAGCACTAAAAATTAAACCAAGTGTGGGTTCGAAAAGATGAACTACATTGCTTGGTTTCTCATACTGCATGTCTAGCACGTGACTCTAATTCTGAGAAAGGTCTTGAGAATATATCAACAGATTCTCAGTCGACAGGCATCTCTACAAAACCATTAGATTTTCAAAACAATGTGCATCTTAGAAAATCTAGTGGCATGTTATCATAAGGATAGATGTATTCATATGTATCATTCTAGAAATATCTTGCATTATCTTTTATCCTAGAATTGATACATTATCATGTTTTATTTTTTATGTTTTTGCATTTTTTTTATTATACATGTATCATGTTTTGCTACTATTAGGATTATTCATCCATGCATCATTATGACAAAAATTTGCCATAAAACTTATAAATCAAAATTTCTTAGCATGTGGAGTTTGGCTAAGGGTACAAATGGTTGACATATTTCACTATATTATAATATTTACTTTTATTATTATGCTATGGGAATTGGAGTTGTTAGTCTGACCTGAGGTTATGAGTTGTTTGATGGGGCGTCAGGTGTGCAAAAATATGTGGTTAAAACTCACACCTTAACGACTCTAGGTTTTTTCCTACGCAAGCGCACGTATTAATTGAAGAATAGCAAATGACTTGAGTAAGGGATATCAATCCCACAGAGACTGAGATTGTTCACTTTAATAATTTAAAAACACTGAATTATATTTATGAAAATGGCTTGTTTAGGTGGTCAAAGACCAAATTATCTATTTTAACTAAAATTATTTAGAAAACAAAGTAAATTTATTGTGATTCAGATGAGAGAGAAAACTAGGGTTTTCATCACTCCACCACTAACCGCATAATATAGTTCAATAATGTATTAATTGTAAGGGCAGTCCATAACTGTGAATCAGGTCGTACCGCAAATAACTAAATACGACCCCAAAAAGGAGTACCATCAACCGGATCGCGACAACCCGTCTCATGACTGACCTAACTAGTGCATGCCAATTATGTTACTCTAATCTACTCCTAATGCATGAAAATAAACTAAAGCATGTCTATATTAAATTGCCAAGGCACGACCTATGTCAACCTAGGATTTCAAGTTTCATTACCACCATTGTGTAGAAAATCATGATTAAGCATCTGAGTTCCAGCCCATAGTGAATAATCATAATTGTGTAAAACTATATATTCATTCCATCTAAGACAAGAATTTAGAATAAACATATATGTTGGCTTTGAAATTTACTTTCTGCAAACAATTCAAAAATTGATGATAACAAACCATTAAAGAGTGTTTGATACTAATGAATTATCGAGTTTATGTTTTAAGCAAAAGACATGTGAACGACTCAGAAAACAAACTCCGAAAGGAAACGACTCAGAATGCAAGCTCGGAAAGAAAGCTTGATTTAAAGCGAAAAGTTGTGAAAGAAATTGAAGCGCAAATGAAAAATCAATTAATTCAACGGTAAAGGCCAAAGTTGAAGACTCAAGACTTGGGGTAGATAGGTCGGGGAGCGATCATTGTAACAAAGTAATTTTATATGTCGATTTTATCGTATAAGCTCAAGTATAAAATGAACCGATCTCAAATGGAATGAAAAATGTTTTACCGAACTTAAACGGAAAGAAAAACATTTTTATTCAATGTTTTTCAAGTTGTAGTCGACTAGAATAACCCTGTGTATTTTCTAGTAGTCGACTAAAACAATCAGTAGCTATAGGTTTTTCATCCACATCAAAGTAGTCGACTAAAAGGACCTTTGAGTCGACTAGACTACATGAAGTAGTCGACTAGATCATAATCTAGTTGACTACATGAAGCATTGTAGTCAACTACAACAAGGAAGTAGTCGACTAGAAGTTCCTTAAAACCTGCAGTTTTCAAACGGCTCTTGACTCAAATAATTCATCACTCATTCACTTACACCTAATGCAATTTTATATATAGAATGATATGTGTATATTGAAGACTAAGAGATTGAAATACAAAGAGAAAGTAAAGCTATCAAAAATTCTGCAAACATTTTCTCTACAAAAGCTATTGAAACCTAGTTTTGAAAACTTGATTTTCTTCAAGTTTCTTTGAAACTCAAAACCTCTAGTATCTTTTCTTATTCTCCAAACATCATTCATTGATTATATCCTTTGAGAATATGTTTCTAGAGCTATTCAAAAATCACCAAAAACACTTGAGCTTATATTGATTTATCTTCCATAAAAACCTTTGGGTTTTGAGTGTTTTTGAGTTTGAGTGATTTTATTGATTACATACGAATTTGTATTCTCGGACAAGTGAAGTACACCAATTGTTCAAGAGAGGGTTGTTCTCTTGATTAAGAGACAAGCTCGAGAGGCTTGTGTTGTAAAGGTTTGTCATTCCACCTGTGAAGGAAGGGCCATAGTGAAAGGATCGGGAAAAGTCACAATAAGGGGTTCTTGAGCCGAGGAGTAGGAGTTACCGAACCTCGAAAAAATCACGGTGTCAATCTCTCTATCTCAATCTCTTTACTTGACTAATTTGCATGTTATAATTGCTTGAATATCTTGTATGCTATCTTATCTTGAAATTAATGATTAGAGAAGTTTAAATTGAATCGTCCACTTGCTTATTGAGAAATTGAATTTTGATTAGAGTGTGTTCCATTTTCGAAAAGAATTAGAATTAATTTTTGAACACCCTATTCACCCCCCCTCTAGGGTTAATTAGTGACTAACAATTGATATCAGAGCCTAATCTCTATAAATTGTAGACTGAACCGTCTTAGAGAACGATCATGTCATCTAATTTAGTCACTCACGTTGAAGGACAATCGAATAATAGGCCCACATGGTTTGATGAATCAAACTATAGCTATTGGAAAACTAGGATGATAGATTTTCTTCAAGCTATTGACTACCAAATATGACAAGTTATTCTTGAAGGACCATTTGTATTGACCAAAATCGTTGATGGAAAAACCGTCCCCAAATTACCAAATGAATGGGATAATGATGACCGAAAGCTTATGTCCTACAATGCCAAAGCCAAAGTAAATTTGAATTGTGCATTGAGCCCAAATGAATTTAATCGTGTATCTACATGTTCTACGGCAAAAAAAATGTGGGATAAACTTGAAGTAACTTATGAAGGTACATTTCAAGTTCGACAATAAAAAATTGACATACTCATGCATGAATATGAATTATTTGCTATGAAAGATGATGAAAATGTGAATTCTATGATGTCTCGTTTTACAAATATTTTGAATGGACTAAAGCATCTTGGTAGAATTGTTCCAAGATCCGATGCGTCACGAAAGGTGCTCAGAAGTCTTCCGGCCAAATGGGATGCAAAAGTAACGGCAATCAAAGAAGCTCATGACCTCAACACCATGAGTCTTGATGATATTTTTGGCTCTCTACTCACTTGGGAAATCACATTAAAATCTCGTGAGGACGACATCAAGCCAAGAAAAGGGATAGCTTTACAAGCCTCCACCAAAAACAAAATCAATGAGCCGAGTGAAGAAGAAGAGGATGAAGACATTGCCTTGTTCACCCAAAAATTCAAGAGATACCTTCAAAGGAAGAAAGCCAATGGTGGAAGATTCATGAAGAGAATAGAACCAAAAGGCGAGCCTAGCAAAAGAGAACCCCCAACGTGTTTTAATTGTGGAAAGCCGGGACACTATAAAAATGATTGCTTCAAGCTCAAAAAGGAAAATGAGAAAAGACCAAGCAAGATGGCAATGAATGTCACATGGGATGACTATGACTCATGCGACTCGGATGAGGATAAAAATGGCGAGGAAACGGCAAACATTTGTCTCATGGAAAATGAAGAAGAGGTACATTTAAATTCATATGTTGTAGATAAATCAAACTATCATATGATGAACTTCTCCTTGATTATAATGATTCGCAAGATGCGTTTGAAGAATTACATGATGAATTTGAAAAATTAGCTAGAAAATATATTCTTCTCAAGAAAGCTAAAACCCCATGTAACTTCACTAGTTCAAACTTAGAAATTTCTTGTAATGACAAAAGCATTGAGCTAGAAAAGGAAAATAATCGGTTGAAAAATACTATAGATGATCAAATAAATGCCTTAGCTAAATTCACAAAAGGAAAAGAGAACCTTAGTATTATGTTAGGAAGACAAAAAAGATCATTTAATAAATGTGGTGTAGGATATGATGCCTTTGACAAAGATGCTATCATTTTGAAAAAGAGAAAATCACTTAGCTCTACATTTACTAGACAATCATTTCATACATCTTCAAATAATTATAAACATGTTACTTGCTACTATTGTAATAGAAAAGGACACAAAGCAAATGTATGCTTACATAGAAAGAAGAAAATTATGTCAAGAATGGTTTTGATTCCGAAAGGGACTATAGCATGCTCACATAGAAAAGAGAATGTTGTAACGAAATAAATTTAGGTTCCAAAAGGAACTATTGCTTCTCTATCTAACCAAAATGGACCCAAAACAGATTGGGTACCAATAAAAGTTACTTGAACTTGTTTTGTAGGTATGCTTGAAGTCCGCATCAAAAGAAAAGTGGTTTCTTGATAGCGGATGCTCAAGGCATATGACGGGAGATAAATCAAAGTTTATTTTACTAAAACCATATGAAGGAGGAAACATAACTTTTGGAGACAACTCTAAAGGCAAAATTATAGGAATTGACTCAATCGGTATTTCCTCTTCTCTTTCTATTAATGATGTGCTTTTAGTTGATGGTTTGAAGCATAATTTGTTTAGTATTTGTAACACCCCGTTTCAATTTCCCTTTTTCTGAATTATTTCTGATTTATTTTCGGTGATGATGTCACTTGTTCATGACGTCATGGTTACTCTGTGTATTTTACGAGTAAAGTTTTTTCGCGTTTACGCTTGGATTCGATTGCGCGACTTGGCGATCATCACCTTAACGACTTTGCGGAGTACTGATGATGACTACATGACTGGACAGTAACGTTTAGTAATTTCGGACTTGGTGAAACGTTTACGTGTGTTTTGTCATAGACTACGTGATTGAGTTGTGACGATGGACAACTAGTGTTATCGACTAAATGGATTGGTTTCGACACTCGACGTTTAGTACTTCGATTGGAAGACGACACTTTTAGTTGACTGACGTTTAAGGCTCCGACGCTGTTGTTCGAGTTCGGTAGTTAGTGCTATAGGGGTTCGACATTTTGTTTCCCCTAGTTATGGGGTTAGTACGTGCCTTGTTTAGCTTACGTGCTTAGGAGTATTGATAGTCCTTTGGCTCATTTTATTTATGTTTGTATATATGTGCTCTGTTTGTTGATGCTTTGTGTATTGATGTGGCATTAGGTGCCTTAGTTGCTTGACTTACGTGTTTACATGTATTTGTATTACCTTGTTCATTTTTCGTGCTTATATGTATGTGATACGTGTTAGTGGATTAATTTGGGTTGAAGCGGTTTTATTTGATTATTGTTCGAATAAGTTACGTGCCTTAGTTGTTTGGATTAGTGACGACTCCGATGATTCGATAGTTGCGTCTCGTACTGAAATATTTAATTTGGCTGTTATTATTGATTAACTATCCGTAGAATTTATGGGGAACGCATGATATAAAACGCTAGGCGATTAGTGATTTAATTTGGTTTATATCAATATTTATACTCGATTTTGTAACCGAGTTATTTATTCCGGACGTTATTAGTTATTCGGAGTACCGTGGGGTTTTCGGTGATTTAATTGGTGGATTATTTTCGTGCCCGGGAGTTTTTATTTGGGCCTATATTATTTATTCGGAGTCCGGTGAATTTGATGGGCTCACGTAGAATTATTTCAGTGTCCCCGGTATATTTACGGGACTTATTTTATTTATGCGAATTTAATTATGATTATATATATATATGGGTTTCATACCCTAAATTATTTATTTCAGTTATAGTATTTATTTGGGCGTTCCGTTTATTTTTCGGGCAAGTGTTATATTATTTGGGGATTTATTATATATATATATATTACTAATTGAAAATATATATATATATATATGGGTATTTCTAATATATAGATATATGTATTATTAGAGATACATGTTCTGGTAGCTTCTCCACTCTTCTCAGAGTCCCTCACGCACATACCCATTCCTCTCTTGTCTTCAGCGACTGAACCACTCATTTTGGTCTTCATCCTTAATCTGTTAGAGAGAGGGAGAGAGAGAGACATCAAGAAAAGGCCGATTGAAAGGGAGACCGAGAGGTCACGCACCAGGCACGACCTGGTTGGATGTTCTGGTTGCCGAACATTGCGACCCAGGTGGTGGGTAGCTCGCCGGAGTGACGGCGAGCTGGAGGTCGACGACGGCCAGCGTGGCTCACGACGGAGCTGCAGACCGCAATTGGGAGAGAGAGTTTGGGTTACGATTTGAGCAAACCTGGTGTCGAAATCGATACAGGCGCGGGTGGAGCTCGCTTGAGATGGAAGCTGCGGTGGTTTTCGGTGATGACAGGCTGGTGTTTCGCGGCGGCGTGGGTCACCGGACTGGTGTAGTTCGGGCGTTATGGTGGCTAACCAGTCCCGAGTCGACCGGACTGAATCGGGTTGACTCAGTGGCGAGTCGGGATCGGTTCGGGCTGGTTTTCGAGGAATAGCTCGGCCTCGGTATCGTGTACGATATATCCGAAATTGGTGCAAAACCGTTGAGCGGTTTGCCGGGAATTTCAAATATTTGGTATGAATTTCAGTTCTGTTTTATGTAGATTTGTTCTGAATTAATTATCGATTGCTAATGAATTTTAATTATATTGAATAGGGTGGTAAGGCGGTCATTTTGATAAGTTAAAAATAATTTTCGGACGATTTTGGGCGGCGAGCACTATTCACGGCCGGTACTGTTCACGGCAGGACCGTTTGTAAGCGTATTTAATTAGGGGGAATTATATATATATATATATATATATATATATATATGTTTATCTAGCACTCACTAATAGTGCGTACTACTAAACATAAATTATATCAAGCTTCATGTCATGAATGGTTCCCACTAAAGTGAATGATTTCGCTACTTTCTACTCTAAATCCAGACAATATTCCATGATTTTGTGAACATTCGACTATGATATTTGAATTTCTTTTCTCCTACTTCATTGATCAGACTTTGTCATTTTTAATAAAAAACATATATTTCCATATTTCCACTTTTCATCCCTTTTTGTATTTCTATGTCTCCAGACTTTCTAACTAGGATTCTTACTCCCGACTGGACCCGAGCTTCTTCCATGGGATTTATGCTCATCAGTCTTCTCCCCTTTAAACTCAAATAGTGATATTGGTGATACCAAGGCCCTGTTACTCAGATCGAAGAACTGTTTTTTGCATTTTGTTTTACTTCATTTCAACCCTAACGACTCCCTATCTCCCTTTTTATTGTAGCAAAATTAGTTTTCAACTACATAGTCAAAAATTAACCTATTTCTCATAGTGAATGTGTGTTTGTGCTTATAGATCAAAGTCATCTTTCTTAATTTCAATTTCACTCATTCACTCACCCATGTAAAATCACATCATTTCACTAACTTTATCTAATAATCAATACTCTCATGAATGGGAATATCATATCATATACTACTCATGCATCATATACACAAACTTAATCAAACTATAATGCAAAACATTCATGTGTAAAAACAAAGAACTGCTCCAAAATTTTAAATTTTCAATTTTTTCAAAAAATTTCATTCCTTGTAATTCTATATCCTCACCTCCAAACCTAAATCAAACCATGTCCCCATGGTCAAAAATAATAAAGGATAACAAATACAGTTACCTTTGAAACTCAATTTTGGATTCCAAAGCAAAGTACAAATCCTCTTCCCCAAACTTGAATTGGATTAGCTGTAGATATACGGAACAAAACACAAATAACCAATCATAGTAAGGGAAAAAGAATTTCAAAAATATCCAAAAATTCACACAAAATTTTCAAGGAATCACAATTGTTTTTTAGAGTAAACATAATAATAAAATAACATAAAACTAATTTGGCCTTAAGGGCATACATTCCTAAAATGTGATAAAATAAACAAAGGCGTGTCCTTAATGGTCTACCGTCCCTAAAACAAAATAAACATAATAAAAAATCCTAAACCTAAACCTAAACCCAAATCTTCCTCCTCTTCTTCGTCATTTGACACGGAGCTTTTCATCCATATTCGGTAGTCTGCAATCTTTTTCAACTTTTCCAAATCTTCCTCTGAATATATCTTCATAATTGTCCACCGCATCTCATCCAACTCCTCCATCCTATCACTCAACTGCTCGGCAATGATCTTTGATAACAAAAATGGGTATGGAAGACAATGTTCAAATCTATCAACACCCTCCCATTCTCTACTCGCGATTGCTTGAATAATCGACATCTCAACCATAATCAATGTCGGAACACACACTTCATACCCATGAGTTAGGGCATACAAAGTTGTAAGCATAGTGTGATCTCTCGTACTAGTCCGATTATTGGGCCGAAGTTGAGACGCAACGACACAATCCAAATAAAGCAAATCCGACTTTAACCACCAATTATCACATGTCCTATCTCTTGGATATGATACTACACATAATTCCCGAACCATCTTCTCATCCTTATGTTACCATACTATTGGATGTTCCTTCAATATTCCTTGTAAGTTTGCCGGAGTACCTGTTGGTATATTCCACGCATCGGCAATATTGTTTCTTCCAATCATAACAAGAGCACTCCACTGAGTCACTTTAGACTTCAAAACCTCAAATCCTAGCGGTCCCAAAATTGTCATATTTTCATAGAATATTTGGACCAAGTCCGGATACACCTTTTCACCCGCCAGTTTTTCTAAACTTTTCAATCCTCGTACTTTAAGGATTTTCCTTCCAGGTGCAATTAATACTTGGTTCATCCTCTCTGGACGAAACATCTGTTCAAATTGCAACCGACACTACAAAAATGATTTCGGTGTAGTTCATCTTTCATTCCGTCTCGTAGCTCCTTCATTTGTGCTCTTCATATCCATATATGGTTCCGTACCTTCTATGAATTCCTCCGAGTCAAAATAATATTCAGTAGCATTATCCATATTAACCCCCCTCGAGATATAAAGAATAAAAAAAGAATAGAAGAATAATGAATTTTAATGCTCACTCCTTGAGAATTGTGAATTGTGTCTACTCTATGGATGTAGTTATAGATGGATGTAGTAGAATTAGAAGAGAAAAAAAGATTTAAAACACTTACCTGACCAGGAAAGGGGAAGCAATAACTAATCCAACTCCAACATGTATTTGCATTCCGTCTCCTTATCAGATTAGGATTACTCTAAAAAGTCTACAAAAATCTACAAAAAATTCTAGAAATAACTTTAAAAATCCTAATACCAGTACAAGTACAACCCAGGCCAAAACACCCTTCAAAAAAGTTAAATTTGTAAAATTTCAAAACTCACCTCGCTGTACCCTATGCTCTAAGCGTAGCTTTAAGCGTAGGTTGGCTTGAAAGATATATATATATTTTAAATACACTCATCAATCCAACACATATAAACCCCCAAACTTAAATGCACAAATGTCCGCATAGTGAATTTTAAATTATTGAAAGAATTCAAACTATCAACACATGTAAAATACGCGTAAAAATCCGGGGATATATCCAACAATATGATTGATCAACAAAACTTCAATTTTATTCACTATGATAATATCGAAAAAATTTAGAAGATAATCGTTCAAGCAGTCACATCAAGCCCTATACGAAACTATCCGCTCGACAATTTATCTCTAATGTATAAAAATAAATAAAATAAAAATAAAACAAAAATCTAACTAAAACTAAGCTAAGACTCATCATCAGAGGGCGGTGGCGTAGGTGGAATCTGCGCACCCATATGCTGACTCATATAGAAAAACCAAATAACCGTCTCTGATCTCTCCATTGGGGCATATTTCTCCTCTGCCAAAGTACATTATATCCCCTGCATCCGTGCAATCAAAGTATTAAACTGTGCCTGAGATAGAGTAACAGTACAACCCGCAGGTGCCTCTAGCAACACAACTTCCTCCTCAGCGGCCGACATCTATGGCATCTCCGCATCATCAGCATCCTCGGTCTCCTGAGCCCTACCTCCATCAGCCTAATTAGCATCAGCAGCCTGCTCCTGGGCCTGTTCACTTGGTAATATGTCAAACCCTACTGCCGCATAATAGCATCTCCATGTAATCGGGTCCAAACACCAGTCCATATCCCTCTAGTATACGGGGTACCCTCTCAGAATCTGTTTCACTCACCCGACATCCATCTCAATCCCGACATCCATCATAAGCTTCATTACCAAGCACGGGAATCGAATCTGAAACAGACGCTGACCAACCTTAGTCTCCTTGCGTAGATGAATATAATGTGTATATAGGCCCTCCCACAAAATAAGTGGGATAGAAATCCACCACCCGAACTCTAATGTATAGTGAATGGCCAAAAAAAGCGCATCGCACATGGTCACATGGTTGTACGAGAAAATCTGAGATCGAACTATCACATCCCAGAACCATAGCATAGGATGATAGTTTACCTTCTTTGTGCAGTTCCGATGATCATGGGCCCAACCCAACAGTCTGAAGCGTAACCAACTCAGAAATAGATGGGAGTATCTCGGACATATGTGGGAACACAACAGCTAGCTCATGTGGACACTCGTTCGGAATACCCCATGCCTCAGCAATAGTTTGGGGAGTAATCTCGATCTTTGTACCTCGGACCACTATCCGTAGTCTCAACCCCCTACTGAAATGGCGCATATGCAACTAGAACTCCCGGATCATATTCTCACAAATGTACGAGGTAACCGGGGCAAGAATAGGCGGTAGATGTCGAGCCCTCAATCGGTCAATCATCTAGGGAAGTACTAGTTGTTAATCTTTAAATATATGCAATAAGTATGTCCGATCCTGTTGATACCCCTTCCAAATCGCCCAGTCTAGTAAATCCTCTATTAATATGTGCTAATATATGTTGTCCGAGGCACAGGTAAATATGTAGTCAAAACTCTGGGGTCACCCTCCAAAGGTGGCTCTGGTACCCTCTCATATGCTCAATCATCGCCCTGAGCGGCGTCCTCCTCCTGCTCAATGGAAATACCCCTTGTATCTTCCTCTATTTCCTCAGTTTGCTGCTCCGGCATAAGTGGCGGTGATGGTGCCCATAAAACAACTGGCTCAACTACGAAGTGACCATGTGGTAATAAGATGTCGAGCCCTTGTGTAGAGCTCTTTGGCACCTCTGCCTCAACAGACGAAGAAGATGAGGATGCCGAGTCAATATAATGTGCTCTCCTAGCACATGTGCTACGGCAGTGAATAAGGAATGGTGAAGGTGATAGGTGTCAAATATTATTCATTTTGACTATTTAACTCACTATTGTTTCGTTCTTTCATTCCATTATTTGGTATTTTTATGATATTTGCGAGTTAAGGCATGTTTTAGGAGCTTAATGAAAAAATAGAGCTAACTTCGGTGAATTAATTGAAGAGTGTGTTCTTTCTATCCAATAAGAGAGTCAAAAAGGCGGTCTGAGACAAAAATGGCTCTCGGAGGGTTAAAACGGCATTTTCAGAAGCCGTCATCTTTAACAAAAAGTATTACGGGTTTGAGGCAGACATTCTGGAGAATTCACAAATAAAAGTGATTTTACATAAAAATCATACGCTTGTGTCTACGCTTCTAGTACTAAAAAGTGGCTAACTACGCTTCAAGCGCAGCCTCCAAGCATAAGTGCGGCAACTTTGAGGATTTCTGCGTGATTTTTCCTATTTCACCCCGGACATAATTAGAAGATGTGTCCACGACTCCAGACCTCTGTATATATTTATATACACTAATATTTAGGGTTTTGATGTGTTTTGAGAGTAAAAGACTAAAAAGGGCATTTCTATTCCATTGCATATATATATAAGACCATACATCAGACG